>OX422140.1:141222472-141822472 GCA_949129095.1 Volucella bombylans | reverse complement strand
TATGGACACAAGAAACAATACGTCTTATTCGAACTAGAGACTAGGCGAAACTGTATTCAATTAGAGAACCCAAATATTTCCGAAAATCACGAAATTTTTAACAACTACGACGACATAGTTTCCACAATACATAGCGCTGACGAAAATTTAGACAACGGTATTCCCATTTCGGAAAAACCTCTAAAAGAATTTAATCTCCAACTAGTTTTAGAAACAAGCGCCATAGGGTCACCTATGACTATCGAAACTATTTTTAAAAATCGACAAAAGAGAATAGTACGAAGACCCCATTTCAACGAGCAGGAAATGATATCCATTTTTAAGAAATTCATTCCTCCAAATAAACAAACAGCAATCTTTTCAAGCGACGAAACCTTTAAAATAGTTCAAACTACTTATTCAAAATTCTTCTCTCATAGTGGAACATTTCGGTTAATAAGATGTACAGAAATTTTAAAAGATTTACGTTCAGCAGACGACCAAGAAAAAACCATAAGAGAATACCATGAAAAATCAAACCACAGAGGTATCAACGAAACCCTATTACACCTAAAACGAGAGTTATACTTCCCTAACATGAAAGAAATGGTAACCAAAACTTTAAACATTTGCGATAGATGTAAAATGTTGAAATATGACAGGAATCCACCAAAGCCCTTTATTAGAAAACCCGAAATACCCCTTAAACCGCTACAAATAGTTTACTCGTATATCGATATTTATAGTATTCACAATCAACAAGTTCTTACCCTAATAGATAAATGTTCCCGATTTTCCTCCGCCTACACTCTTAGCTGCAGAAGCAGCATTACCATCCTTAAATGTATTAAGAATTACAAAAGGCTTTACGGCATACCTACGAGTAAATCAATTATCTGCGATCAAGGAACCGAGTTCTCTTCTAACATCTTCCTCGACTTTTGTAAGCAACATGACATAAACCTTCATCATACCTCTTTTCAACAATTCAGCAGCAACTCCCCTGTGGAACGACTGCATTCCACACTAACTGAAATCTACAGACTTATCATTATTATTATTATTATTATTATTATTATTATTATTATTATTATTATTATTATTATTATTATTATTATTATTATTATTATTATTATTATTATTATTATTATTATTATTATTATTATTATTATTATTATTATTATTATTATTATTATTATTATTTTATTAATCTTACATAAATGTACAAATTAATAATCTTAGACTACAGCGCTGGCTTACATGGCTTTCTGCGATTGAATATAATTTAGATTAATAAATATTATTATAAAATACTAAGGGAGTTCTGGGACGGTCGGGAATGTACAAAGCAAGAGTGCCTTGACTTTTGATTTGAACATCCCCGACCGCCACCAAAGAAAGGAATACAAAAGGTCATTTAAATTTTAATGTCTAGTTTCAGGTTCTGTAATATTTTATATAATTTTTTTATGTTCAGTTCAGAGAGAACTGAAAGAACATTTAAAGGATTGCTATAATTGAATAGTCCAGTGCAAAGATTGTTTATTTTACTGCATTGGGTAGTTAGGTGTTTAATTGTAAGTGTTGCGTTTGTAAGGCAAAGATGGCAAATTGGCGGAGATTCCTTATTGAGTAAGAAGCTGTGGGTTAATGGGGTGTGTCCAAGTCGGAGACGAAGAAAGCATCTATTCATTAAAGTTGTGGTGGCCGTCGAATATGAAATGGGTGTTGCTTTAGGATTGATGGTGATGTAATGATGAGAGTATTCATTCCATATTTGAGCTTTTTTTTGGTCCCAGCGGGTTTTAATTAATTTCTTTAAATCGTTATTGCTGGGTCGATAACAAATTACTTCTGCGTTTAAGCCCGTTGCGACTACGAGGGGCGTTCAACATATTCTCGGTATCGGGGTGAAGCTGTGGTTGTATATATAAATTGACTTATTTATCAAGTCTTCAATAACACCCTGAAAATGGATCTGAAATCTAATTGGAAGGTGATCAGAACCAAGCGCATTAATAGTTATTGGCTGAGTTACTATTCTATCAGAGTTTGTTATTACTAAATCCAACACGGATGGAGACCCTCTATTACCTGGAGGGAAATATGTGGGACTGTTCGGATATAATACTATTACGGGGTATCTCATGCAAAGTTCATTCAGCGTTTGACCCCACTTATTTGCTCTTAAACAACAATTAAGATCCCCTCCAATCACAAATTTATCGCCAATCGAAATTAATTTTCTCAAATCGTTTTTAAAGTTTTCATTTCCTAGTGCTCTTTTTCCTGGAAAATAAACAGAGTAAATTTTTATTGTCGAATTATTAGCTGCCTTGAGTTCTACACCAATTGCTTCAATAACACTGGTATTAACACAACGTAGCAAATTATGTGCCAGTACTTTTTTAATGATAATGGCAACTCCACCTCCCCCCCTATTAATACGATCTAGTCTATGACAAGTCTAATTTATGTGGGTAAATGGTATACTAGAATTTAGACCAGTTTCACATACAAGACAGATGTCAATATTGTTAACACATAGAAAATTGAAAAATTCAATACGTTTGTTTCTGATGCTTCTAGCATTCCAACATATAACATTAAGAGATAAATTAATTGACATTAGAAAAGAGAAATTTTAGTGAAAGCTGAGTAAATGCTTCATATTGTTCAAAATTAGTTTTACACTGACTTAACTTAGTGATCAGCTCCATAGTGAGAGCATATAATTCCTCTTGAGTGAAGAGATCACTCTCATTGTTTGCTCTTCCACTCGGAGTATGGAGAATAACAGGTACCTTGGGCCATTGATGGAGTTGATGCGATGTGTGTGCAGCAGGAGCGGATATACTGTTGGTCTTCTTTAGGGTTTTGTTAGGAAGAGATGGAAAATCACTTGTGCTTTTGATATTTGGTGCACTGATATTATTGTACTTTAAGCGAGAATGAGAACGAGATTTACTGCTTCCAGTCTCTCTTATTTAACAATACTTTACGCGGCTCGGACAGTTGATATCCGTAGATTTGTGGTCATCTTTACAGTTTGCACATTTGAATAAACCATTGGATTTGCACTCAGATGTTTTATGGCTTTCAGCACAAGGTTTTAACGCGGCAATTTCTCTCACCGTGACCGTACCTCTGTTCTTAATTTGTCTTTGGAATTCCCAACGCTCTTGGGTACGAAAGATTGATTTAATGCTGTTTCGTAAATCGGCGAGCTTAACAGAACTATTAACTAAGTAAACTATGTAAATAATGTCGGTGTAACGTTCATAGTTTTTCTTTATTAGTTTAATATCTTTACATTGTAAACGTAGTTTGAGTAGTTCACTTTTAAGAAGAGATGTATCATATTCGTCGAGTCCGAACAGAACAACCTTGAACGCTCTTTCCTTTTTGGAATCGTGTATAAAGTGTTGTAATTTTTGATTTTTTCAGTTCATTGCAAGCACTATTATAAGAATCAACTGATTCAGAAATAAGTTTAATTCCTATAGAAACCTTTTTTAAGCAGTAATCAGATACGTTAATTCGTTTCATGAAAGCATGGACGAATTCACCACTTTAATGCAAAATCTTGATTGGGGGCATCAACACTTTTTCGTATTTATTTGACCTTGAAGGTAACATTTCGTCGTCATTGTCCGAATCCGGCAAATCTTGCAGAGGAGCAAAAAAGTTAGGATTCTGCAATTGGGAATTCATTTTCGAAATTTCCTTTCTCGTTTTTGGAGATCTGGGATCTTCATCACTAAGACTTCGCGCACGTTTGCTAATTTTGTTGTTTTTTTTTTTTTTTTTTTATGGACACAAGAAACAATACGTCTTATTCGAACTAGAGACTAGGCGAAACTGTATTCAATTAGAGAACCCAAATATTTCCGAAAATCACGAAATTTTTAACAACTACGACGACATAGTTTCCACAATACATAGCGCTGACGAAAATTTAGACAACGGTATTCCCATTTCGGAAAAACCTCTAAAAGAATTTAATCTCCAACTAGTTTTAGAAACAAGCGCCATAGGGTCACCTATGACTATCGAAACTATTTTTAAAAATCGACAAAAGAGAATAGTACGAAGACCCCATTTCAACGAGCAGGAAATGATATCCATTTTTAAGAAATTCATTCCTCCAAATAAACAAACAGCAATCTTTTCAAGCGACGAAACCTTTAAAATAGTTCAAACTACTTATTCAAAATTCTTCTCTCATAGTGGAACATTTCGGTTAATAAGATGTACAGAAATTTTAAAAGATTTACGTTCAGCAGACGACCAAGAAAAAACCATAAGAGAATACCATGAAAAATCAAACCACAGAGGTATCAACGAAACCCTATTACACCTAAAACGAGAGTTATACTTCCCTAACATGAAAGAAATGGTAACCAAAACTTTAAACATTTGCGATAGATGTAAAATGTTGAAATATGACAGGAATCCACCAAAGCCCTTTATTAGAAAACCCGAAATACCCCTTAAACCGCTACAAATAGTTTACTCGTATATCGATATTTATAGTATTCACAATCAACAAGTTCTTACCCTAATAGATAAATGTTCCCGATTTTCCTCCGCCTACACTCTTAGCTGCAGAAGCAGCATTACCATCCTTAAATGTATTAAGAATTACAAAAGGCTTTACGGCATACCTACGAGTAAATCAATTATCTGCGATCAAGGAACCGAGTTCTCTTCTAACATCTTCCTCGACTTTTGTAAGCAACATGACATAAACCTTCATCATACCTCTTTTCAACAATTCAGCAGCAACTCCCCTGTGGAACGACTGCATTCCACACTAACTGAAATCTACAGACTTATCATTATTATTATTATTATTATTATTATTATTATTATTATTATTATTATTATTATTATTATTATTATTATTATTATTATTATTATTATTATTATTATTATTATTATTATTATTATTTTATTAATCTTACATAAATGTACAAATTAATAATCTTAGACTACAGCGCTAGCTTACATGGCTTTCTGCTGCGATTGAATATAATTTAGATTAATAAATATTATTATAAAATACTAAGGGAGTTCTGGGACGGTCGGGAATGTACAAAGCAAGAGTGCCTTGACTTTTGATTTGAACATCCCCGACCGCCACCAAAGAAAGGAATACAAAAGGTCATTTAAATTTTAATGTCTAGTTTCAGGTTCTGTAATATTTTATATAATTTTTTTATGTTCAGTTCAGAGAGAACTGAAAGAACATTTAAAGGATTGCTATAATTGAATAGTCCAGTGCAAAGATTGTTTATTTTACTGCATTGGGTAGTTAGGTGTTTAATTGTAAGTGTTGCGTTTGTAAGGCAAAGATGGCAAATTGGCGGAGATTCCTTATTGAGTAAGAAGCTGTGGGTTAATGGGGTGTGTCCAAGTCGGAGACGAAGAAAGCATCTATTCATTAAAGTTGTGGTGGCCGTCGAATATGAAATGGGTGTTGCTTTAGGATTGATGGTGATGTAATGATGAGAGTATTCATTCCATATTTGAGCTTTTTTTTGGTCCCAGCGGGTTTTAATTAATTTCTTTAAATCGTTATTGCTGGGTCGATAACAAATTACTTCTGCGTTTAAGCCCGTTGCGACTACGAGGGGCGTTCAACATATTCTCGGTATCGGGGTGAAGCTGTGGTTGTATATATAAATTGACTTATTTATCAAGTAATACTATTATTTTAGTGCATACATGTAAAATTTCATATAAATGTGATTATTAATTCGCGTTTTATCTCTAGTTAAACAGAATCATAATGGCAACTGAGACGATGATGGTGAAAATTGAGCATCGCGCTGTAATTAAACTTCTCACTAAGCAAGGAAAAAGTCAAAAAACTATTCATGAAGAGATGGTGGCTGTTTACCAGGGTTCTGCACCTTCATTATCAACTGTGCAAAAGTGGTCAAGTGAGTTCAAGAGAGGCAGAGAGAGCATTGAAGACGACCCCCGCTCCGGCGCCCCGGCTACTGCTTGTACGGGAGAAAGCATCAAAGAAGTCGAAAATCTTGTTCTTGAGGATGCCCGAATAAAGGTGAAAATGATGGCAGAGATCACCAAGCTTTCAATTGGTACCATTCACACCATTCTTCATGACCATCTTAACCTTTCAAAGGTCAGTGCAAGGTGGATGCCACGAATGCTCACAGCGCCTCAGAAAAAAGTGAGAATCGCATGCTGTAGAGAGCTTTTGGAGATGTGTAGTGAGAACGTGGACGGTGTTATGGATCGAATTGATACTGGGGACGAAACATGGGTCCACCATTATGACCCTGAAAGCAAACAAGAGTCCATGCAGTGGCATAAAAAAGGAACAGACCCCCCGAAGAAGTTCAAAGTCACTCCGTCTGCCGGGAAGCTCATGGCCACAGTTTTTTGGGACTCAAAGGGAATCTTGCTCATTGAGTACAAAGAAAAAGGTGAAACCATCAACGCCACATCCTACGCTTCCACTTTGCATAAGGAAATTAAAAAGAAAAGATGGGGTAAACTCGCAGCGGGTGTGTTGCTTCTTCATGACAACGCTCCTGTTCACACGGCGCGAGTTTCCAAGGCTGCTGCGCGAGATTGTGGTTTCGAAGAAATCCAACACCCACCCTATAGTCCAGACCTTGCCCCTAGTGATTATTTCCTGTTTCCGGATTTGAAAAAATGTCTTCGTGGAAAAAGATTTTCGGATGATGAAGAACTCAAGTCGGCAATAAATGGGTATTTTGCAGAGAAAGAGGAAATTTATTTTTTTGAGGGTTTAAAAAAGCTTATCACAAGATATAACAAATGCATTGATGTTAGGGGAGATTATATTGAAAGATAAAAACAATTTAAATTGAATTCGCATTTTCCTTCATATCGATACCGAGAATATATTGAACGCCCCTCGTAGTTTGACGTTGATGTCTGCAGATACATTTCCTCTCTATGTGTGCCGGTACCCATATGATTATTATTTTCGTACCAAGGGATATCATGTTGTCTCGAATTTGGTTTATGACTGGCGCTTGGTGTTTAACGTTTTTAATGGCGGAAAGGACAGAAAGGCTATCGGTACAAATTATGGTCCTCTGGTTTCCTTTAGTTGCAATTTGTGTAGCTTTAAGAATAGCTAAGGCTTCAACTGAGAATATGGAGAAGTAGCTTGGGAGTTTCTCTGCAGTTTGAACTTCGCATTTACTGTTGACTACTGCCATTCCTGTGCCCATGTCATTTTTTGACCCGTCAGTGTACAAAACATTCCAGGTGTAGGTGGGGAACGTGTTTATTAGCTCATGGAAGAGTTGGTAGAAGGTTTCCTTAGGAGTAGCGTCTTTTTTATGCTTGGATAAGCTGATGTTAATGGCTTCTTTCGGGAGTAACCAAGGCGGATATTTTACGATGTATGCGCTCCTCACATTTGGTACGATGCCAATATTATTGGCAGAATTTAATATTTTATATAGGGTTGCTGGTTGGGTTGGCATCTTTTTCCGTTTCAGTATTTTTTTTGAATCTGTGAGTATTGGGGAACGGTATGGGTTGCAGATTTTGGGGATAAGTCGATATGTCAAAAGCTCTACTCGGTGCTTAATGGATGAGAAACCTTCCTCAGCAAGCAAGTTTTTTATTGGAGAAGCTTTTAATGATGTCCTTATAGCTGAGTGGTATGGAGAATTAAGTATATTTAAATTTGTTTTTGCGCACTTGCCATATATAACTAGCCCATAATTAATCTTTGATAAAAGAATAGTTTTGGTTATATAAATAAGTGTGTTAATGTGAACATAACTATAGTTTGATGATAAATATCTTATAATGTTTAACCTAGAAACTAGCTTCTTTTTTAGTTCTAAACAATGATACTTAAAAGAAAATTTACGATCAAAAATGACCCTTAGTATACATAAAATATTTATTGTACACTTGGTATATTTACATTCCTTAATATTAAATCGAAGCAAGAGCATTTTTTTGCATATATGTAGATGTTTGCTTTTGTCAGAAGATATTAATGCACCTGACCAGCTACACCACTTACTAATGTCATTAAGTACTTCATTAAATAAGTGAACGAATCGATTTTTATCATTATATTTTGCCATTAAATATAAGTCATCTGCATAAAGCAAATGATCAATATTTTTATATTTAATAATTCTTTCACTTAACTCGTTATAGGCAATGATAAAAAGGACTACCGAAAGAGGAGATCCTTGGGGTATGCCATTTCTTAAATCATGTAAATCCGAAAATGTATTGTTAACTTTGGACCTAAATTTCCTGTTTAATAGAAATGATTTTATGAAATTATACATTCTCGGTCCGATTTTCCATTTAGCTAATGTTTAGATTTTTTTAGTTTTCAATGCATTTTATTTTCTTAATCACTAACTCTTACATACTAACAAAAAATACTTAAATGCTAGCTTACAATTACTTAACAATCTTATGCTAACTTACTGGCCCCACACAGGCACTCTGAGCTACTCTAAATACTTATATCTATGTCTTTCGACTTCATTTACATTTTATTTAGAAATGTTTTGTGTACTTAGGGCTAAGAAAAAATTTATAACAAAAAACTTAGCATATGGACATTTTATTATTTTTTATAAAAGCTTAGTATCTAACTTAAAATAAACCTTAGCCTACCTAACCTAAATGCACAATACACACATAAACACACATAGACATTATACACGATCATATACATATATCAGTATACACCTTTGTATACACTGATATATGTATATGTTTCTTAAATGCTAACCTAAACCTATGTAAGCTGGCCATCGCTATTTACAAAGCAAATACATTGGTCAGCCCTGCCTCATTAGTGAGGCTGGTCCGTAATTGACGGAAACGACGACGAAACATCTTCTCCATCATTCAACCACCAGAAATGCTGGTGCTGCCGAACGACATCCCTCTTATCGCGATTCCCCACCGCCCTACTGAACCTGAGGCGATCCACACTGCCGTGTGCGACGTCTCTGTCGTAGTTGAGTCGCCTGTCCCCAGCTGTCCGAGCGACATGGAAGATTAACGGCACCGCTGATCTATCCTGGATCAACCCTATCTGATCAAGGTAGAGGAATGCTTCCGGTGGAACGAAGCCGTCAAAGCGCACACTCTCGTGGTAAAGGTAATTGGGGTAGTAAGCCCCAGATATCAGGTTATTCGTCGAGGTCATTGCTCTTGCAATGTGCCTTCGAGTCAGCTTAATTACGAAGTTGTCCACTCGTATTATGTTCGCCCTGTTGTAAAGGACCTCATTAGGATAAAATTTCTTGTACTCCGACCCTGGTGTTCTGTACAAGCGAAGACAAGCCCTAAGGCAAGCCCTCTCAAACACCCGAATCTTTTCCATTAAGCTTGCTCGTACATTGAACCACCCTGGACACCCAAATACCAGCATGGGCCTGGTAAGGGCCATGTAGCAGATTACCTTTACCCTCGCATCAAGTTGGCTGTTATAAAACAGTCTCTTTGTAAGTGCAAACGCGCCTTTAGCTCTGACCAGAGCAGCATCTACATTTTTGCCAAAATACAGAAACTGATCTAGCCAGATTCCAAGGTATCTGACTACATTTCGACAGGCAAGAGGCTGTCCGTGTTGTCCAATGATCGAGAACTTTCGCCAATTTTTTCTGGAATCCCTAGAGGCTCCAGACAACGGCGTCCTAAAGAGAATGGTTTCCCACTTCTGAAAGTTGATTTTCAACTTCCAGTTATCGCAAAATCGTCTTATCTTATCGAAGTCACGCTGCAAGAGAGTATTAATCACCTCGATTTTTGGACCTGTTCTGTACGCTACCAAATCGTCTGCGTACGCAATAGTATGGGGAAGTGAACCTATCAAGTCGCTTGTAAAAATGTTGAAAAGGATCGGCGAATTGACCGCGCCTTGCTGAAGACCATTTTTAATTTGAAATATTCCAACAGAAGTCACATCACCATTCTTCACGATGAACTGTCTGTTAGTTAGCATATTATAAAGAATGTACAAGAGTGGTTTACTGATACCCAGCCTAGTCAGGTTATAGAAAAACCCTCTAACCATACGGTGTCGAAGGCCTTCGCAAAGTCAACAAGGCAGGCACCAGTACATTGTTTTTTGCCTTTATTCCATTGGATATCGGACACCAGTTTAGACGCGGCATGTGAGATATCATGTCCCGCCTTAAAACCGAATTGATTATCCGGAACTATATGTTTGTCCTCAACCCACCTAGACAGAGCTCTATTGATTACCTTTCTGATATTCGGAAGGATACTTATCGACCGGAGATTCGCCGGATTGGATATATCCTTCCCCTTTTTGGGGATAGGTTGAACCACCGCCGTTTTCCAATGCGCTGGATAATGTGCATTATTCATTGCATTATTAAACAGGGTGGTGTAAATGTCCACCGCTTCTAGAGGAAGATGTCAAGGCACGATGTTCGGAATACCATCGGTCCCCACTGATTTTTTAGCCCTGATTGTGTCGAAGATCTCACGGAGTTCTTCTTTCGAAATGAACGAGGGTAGGTCACCCTCTCTGGTCCTGACATTATTTGCCATATTTTCGTCTCTGAACCGGGTGAAACCAGAGCCCTCGGATCGCCGGTTCCCTATTTCATTTCGAATGCAGAAGTCATGCTCCAAGACGCGACTGTCCAGGTCATAATTAGGGCCTATGATATCAATGGCCTTGTATACTTCCTGGAAAGTCGCCCCTATGGTCTCAACCTTTTCCTGTGGATCCTCGATCACAAAGAATTAATCATCATCAGCGGCCTCATTTGGATCAATACCTGCTGTTGTCAGTAACCGTTCGTTGTCTGTTGTCCGGGCTATTTTAAGACACTGAAGGTCGTTTTGATTTTTTCTCCGAAATAGTTTATTTATTTGCGGGAACATATTCGGGTTGCTGGTGTTTACAGCCCAAACCTTGTTGTTCCAATACAAACTTACAGAAATTCTGTAATTCTCTTTTATTAGCGTTTGAATATTTTTAATCGACGACTTCAGTGTCCTAATCTCCGGGTCTTGTCGGTCAGTTAACTGTCTGTACAAGTTTTTAAGTCTTGTCAGAAGTCTACTTTTCTGTCGGTGCAGTGCGTCAATAGTAGGATTGCGGAACAGGTCTTCGTTAGTTGTACGTCGATACCGCGGTATTGTAGTGTCCATAGTTTGTTTAATTGTCTCGTCCATTTGTTTTAGGTAATTGTCGATCTCATCGTTTGACAAATTCCTATTGGACGGTGGGTGGAGCGTGTTCGAGGAGAGCGCTCTTGTCAAGGTTGCGGAGAAGCGTGTTCATCGGGTCTTACTGTAGTTGTAAGAATATCTTTGGACAAAGTCCTCCAATTCCGCAATTTCATTGGGAACTGTAATTTCGGTCGTTTTAATTAATTTAAGTAATTACCGCAATGGTCGTTGTCATACACGAATGTGCGCAGAGAGTTTAATGTTTGTAAATTCGTCCCTGTCAGTCGTATACGTTCGTCGTACAGCAGTAGATCCAAATAAGACCCGTCTCTGGGAAACGACGGATTATGCGTCGCTTTTAGACCGAGTCTGTACATGACATCGTGCTGACCCCAGCAATCGAGTAGTAGGTTCCCTCTAGTATTTGGCAAATTATTTCCCCAATCTCTGTGTCTAGCGTTGAAATCCCCGCCGATTATAAAATAATTCTCCCCCGATTCCAGCCTCAGAAGTCTACAAAGCGTGTCGAGCTCTGTAATGAATAGGGTGGATTGTAAAGTCTCAGGTGCATAAACAGAGGCCAGGTACAGCCGCTTTCCACTGCGGAGCGGTATGTAAATGAGGGCTGCTTCCAACACCCGGAACCTGTGCAACACTCCCTTCTACACTCTGTGAAATTTTATACCTTCTTTAATGAAGATCGCGACACCGCCTCCACGTTTGGATCTGGGCCGATTTCTTCTTCTAACAATATAATTATTGTACTCCGGTTTGTGCTTATCGGTTAGCTTGGTTTCGCTAGCGAAAAGCATATCAGGAGTTTGGTCTTGTAGCAATTTAAACATCGCGGCTCTTCGTTCAATCCTAATCAGTGAATTAACATTCACCGCAAGGACCTTGAAAGTTTGCTCCACCATGCGCGTACCCATTACGATATGTGTTACGTTAGGCCCGGCAGCAGCGCGTAGATCTGGTCCACCCGTTTGGCCTGTTCTTGAACCTGCTTTTGCAGCTGAGCCATCTGCCTTGGATTGCGAGCAAGATGGCTAACATGTTAGATGCAGCTTCCGTTGTTCTCGGCATCGGCGACGGAGAAGCAACAGTCGCTTGCTGAACCGTAGCCCCCCTACCAGACGCCATTTGGGCGTAGGAAATTTGGGACGTGACGGCTGGTGTTTGAAACCTAACAGGTGACCGTTTGACCTCCAGCTTCTGCTGCCGAGCCAGTTTTGCTTTCTTAAGGTCAGCGAACTTAGGACAACCCCAATAGTTTGGGGAGTGTCCCACGTTTCCACGCACGAGAGCTGCGACCTATCGGATGCTCCGTCAACACCCAGAGCACACTCCTCGGAACTGTGGTTCTTTGCGCACTTCACTCATCGAGGCTGCATTTGGCAGTTCGACGCGGCGTGCCCGAACCTCTGGCAGCGAACGCATTGTATAACGCCTTCGCTCCTTTTTAATTTTTCCCAGTGAATCACCTGGTAGTCTAGGACATTGATTCTCCTTAGACTATCCAGACGACTTTCGGGACTGAGCTGCACCAAGAAGAACGGCAGACTCCGTTTCTCCCGTCTGGCTCTAGCTGTGGTAAATGGCTTTACCCCCACAAACTTGAGTCCTTCGCACTCCTTCTCTTTGAGCAGTGCCAGGATCTCCTCATGATCAGAAGACGGTTCCAATCCCTTCAGCAGCATCGATTGCCGCTTTTCACACTTCGGTGTGAATGAGTAGTGCTCCGTCGTTGTTTCTTTTAGGAGCTCTTTCACTTTCGCGTAGCCCTCCACTGTATTACAGTGGATGGCATGGCGATCGTTCCCCAATCGCTTAATATTGAAATTATTACCAATGACCAGCCTACACAGGTCCTTGGTTGCACTTACCTTTAATTTATAGGTGTTAATAGGAGGCACCTTCTCCTTCTTCTTCTGCTGCTGCTGTTGTTGTTGTTGTTGCTGCTGCAGTTGTTGCTGCTATTGTTGTTGCTGTTGCTGTTGTTTTTTCAGCTGCTGCGTTTTCAGCTGTTGTTTTTTTTGCGGCTGTTGCTGTTTCTGCTGCTGCTGTTTAGTCTGCTGCAGTGGTTGTTTCTGCTGCTGCTGGTTTTGTTGTTGTTGCAGTTGTTGTTTCTGCTCTTGTTGCTTTTGTTGTTGGGAGCTCAACAACAATTGCTCCCTCTGCCTACGTGCAATTTGGTTTTGCTTAATAGCAAGTACTTTTACTGTCAGCTTTTGTATGCTGCTGTTAATGTTGTTTATTTCCTCATCTTCATCTTCCGATTCAGATGCCGCTAGAGAGGCAAAGTTGTTACTGCCCCCCTCATACTGGACCTCATCAGAGATGTAGCTCAGCGCATCATCTGATTGTGTTTTGCGTTGTTGTGTTGTTTTATCTTTTTCATCTGTTAAAAAGGCACTTTTTTTTTTTCCTTAAATTAGGAACAAAGTCAATCGAAACTAATGAGACATGGTTTCTGGATGAAAGCGCGATGAGATCATCAATGTGTAGCAGTGAGTCGATTGTGCTACGACCAATTTTGAAAGCGACTTGATTTGTATTTATGAGACTGTGCCTTTCGATGTACCTTAACAATCTTTTAGAAATAATTTTTTCTAAGAATTTGCTAATGCAAGGTAGTAAAGAGATGGGTCTATACCCGTTGATATCGGTTGATTGTTTTTTTGGTTTAGGTATTGGGATGGTAGTGGCAGTTTTCCATGCCTGAGGTATAATACTTAGTTCAAAAATTTGGTTGAACAGTATCATAATTGGCATTTTGACTTGGTAAGGTGCGTACTTGAGCATAGGATACGAGATCCGATCATACCCCGGAGTTTTTCCTTTTACAGAGCTAAGACAGCTGTCTAGTTCTAGATAATTAATGGGCATATCTATGAATTCGGCAGTAGTAGATAAATCATAAGCTGTGTAGTTTGTGTTTAGTGCTATCCGTTTAGCTTCACGAAATTCGAAGGAAAAATTAATGTCACTACAGTAGGTTGACCAGGATTTTGCAAAGTGATCTGCAATTTTTTGTGAATTGGTGAGCGGTTCATATTATAATTTTAATCGATGAAGGGACATAATTCCCTGTAAGTGACTTAATATTAGACCATATTTTTTTAATTGGTGTGTTGGGGTATAGATTGGAATAGATTGGAGGTGAAATTTTGGAAGCTCACTCTTTTCGATTCTTTTGCTTTTCTACGAAACAGTGCGTTAGCTTTCCGATAATTTATCAGATTGTAATCGTTGGGAAATTTTAGGAATTTTCTCCATAACCCTATGTTTGTTTTTAGGCAAAATCGCGAGCTCGGGGTTCCACCATGGTACTATTGCTTTTATAGGTTTGCGTTTAGTTTGTGGGATGGATAGATTGGCGGCGAACCGAAACCTTTGCATAGTGTTGCTGCTTCTTGATTAATACGAGTATTTAGGGTTGGAGGGTGTTTGTTAAAGAATTCAAGGGTCTTTGTATGGAAAAGGTTCCAATCCGCGCGATCGATTTGGAATTTGGGAGTTGGAGTAGAGAAATTGTTATGGCGACCGAGGGAGATAGTAGTAATGATAGAAAAGTGATTAGCTCCGTGAAGTGAATCTATTGTATTCCACTTTGAGTAAGGTAGCAGCTGGGGAGAGATGAGGGATATGTCGACGTGGGTTAGGGTATCGTGAGTCGAGAAATGAGTTGGACTACCGTCATTTAAGACAGAAAAATATGTGTTGGATAAAAAAGATTCAACTTCTTTACCCCTTGCGTTAATTATAGGGGAGTCCCAAAGAGGACTCCATGAGTTAAAATCACCTGTCACAATCATAAGTGGGTTTAAAGTACTTACTATGTTTCCCAGATCTATTGCGGAGAATGGTTGTGTTGGGTGGATGTAGAGAGATACGATAGTGATTTTTATATTAAGTTGAATTTCAACGGCTATTGCAGAGATGAAAGAATTTATTTTATGGATTTTATGTGGGATAGACTTGTGGATCAAAAGACATATGCCTTGCTTAGAAGTTGTGTTAGTGTTAAGGTTGTGGAAATATGGTTCATATTACTCCGGAGTTTCTTGAAGAGAAATTATGTGTGGTGTTTTTTCTTTTATTAAGATTTGAAGCTAGTGATAATTGTTTACTTGTTTACTTATGAGTGAGCTTGTTGTTTTGTGGGACTTTTGAGCAGTATAGTTTAAGCTATATTGTGAAAAATCAGGGGGTGGTATGGTTTTTGGTTGATTGGCCTGACACTGTTGCACAGACGACGATTCGTTTAAACGTACGGGCAGATTGGACGACTCGAATTCTGAACGACAAAGTCGTTATTTTGAGTACAGGTAGTGTTGTTAGATGACGTCATCATTACCATATTCGAATCTATTATCGTATTGTGGGTGCTATTGCTATTGGTATGGGTAAGTTGCTGGGGAACGTTTCATTTAAATTTGGTTGTGTGTTGGAGTTGAGGGAAGAGTTTTGAGAAATTAAGTAAATTTGCAGTTTAGGTGTGGTGTGCGTTTGTGTATTAAAGTTAGCAGAATGCGAGTTAGAAGTGGTGTTACTGCTGGACAAATGTGAGGTGGTGACGACAGGAGACAGGGACAGGGTTTGGATGTGTGAGGTTTAATTGTTATTGTTATGTTTATATGTTCGCTGGGAACTATTTTTCTTATATTAGGTGGGGCGTTCGAAGTTGTAACTGATTGCTTAGGATTTGTTGCGGAGAAGATCCAGGGGGATAAGCGGTATTTAATGTTAGAGTAGTGGTATTTATAGATGGTGTTTGAGTTATGCTGTTTGAAGTGTTAGCGGGTTGAGCGGGATAATTATTGTTTGGTGGAACAGGTGGAATAGATTGCATTGCATTCCTAGCAACAGTAGCATAAGAGAGAGAAGATGGTGAGCTTGGGTTTTGCTCATTGTAAATTTTTTTTGCTTCTGCCATGCTACATTTTTTTATTGTTTTTATTTTAAGCGTTTCTTTAGCTTGTATGAACCGTTTGCAAATCATGGAGGATGCAGGGTGTTCTTCAACACAATTAGCGCAAGAGGTGCGAGTGCAACTTGTTTCAGCGTGTGGGGGAAGGTAGCAGTTCACACAGGTTGGGCTACGTGAACATCTTTTAGCGGTATGTCCGAGAATTTGGCAATTTTTGCAACGCATCGGGTTGGGGAAGTATTCTTGAACTTTGAGATTATACCACCCAACATTAATGGAAGTGGGGGGCGGAAGAGATTGAAAGTGAAGAGTATGAGGCCAGATGGGACGGCTATGACTCCTTGGTCTCTCATTTCATCGATAATTTCTTTTTCGCTAACATTTATTAGGCAAGGTGCGAACACGGTGCCTTTAGATGAGTTTAATTGACCATGAAGGGACACCGCAATTGGGCAAAGACTAGAGAGAGTTTTCTTTGCTAGGAATGTGTTGGCAATTTGTTGTGATTTCACAAGAATCAATATGTTTCCATCACGGAGTTGGGTAATATATTCGTAGGCAGTACTTAGACCATCTATCGCTTTTTTAGCTGAAAAACACTGAAAGAAGTGAGTTTTTTTGTGGGGTCTGCAGGAGCTATCATTATGAATTTGGGATTTTTGGAATTAAGCTGGGTGGGAATGGGGAGATCGAAAGCAGTTTCATTAGTTTTTATTTTTCTTTTACTGGGTCGATCGGAATAATGGTTGAATACATCAAACCGATTGCCTGACGGTATGGTTGGCCATGAGGCCATAATTAAAGTTATAACCACTTGATGCACTTTATGACAGGTGATAGGTGATGATTAAATAGGGGCGGAACGCGAGCGTGAGAGGGGAAAGAAATAAGAAAAAAAGAACACAACTTATGAAAGAGCAGAGAAAAAACGATCGAAACGATGTTATCGGATATGGTCGATGACTGTGTCTACAGACTTATAATGTTGAAAAGAAAAGAATCCAAACTCAGTACAAACCATGACGAAATGTTATCAGAAACATTAATAACATACAACAACGCAATTCATTCCATAACGAAACACACACCTTACGAACTATTTTTCGGTCGGCCCTATAAATTCTCAAAAACTTTAAATTTTGGTAATGAACACGAATATCTTTCCAAACTTAACGAATACCTCAACGAATTGTACCCTAAAATACATGAGGAAGTTGAAGACATTACTCAAAAGAGAATCGAAAAGCTCAATAACAAAAGAGAAGTTCCTGAAGACTCTGCTATTTTTAGAAAACAGGCCGGATGAAATAAACTAGGAAATAGATTTTCGAAACACGTAACACTTAAAGAAAACAAATTCACTATTTTAACTAAAGATAAAAAGAAAATCCACAAAAGCAAGTTAAGAAGAACACAAAAGTTTTGACTTGAATACTATAAAAACAACCGTACATATATATGTATATAATTAAGTTTATATTAAAAAATAATTTCAGAATTCTAGTACTAAGGTCTTTAGTATTAAGATATTTTAAGATAAACACATTCAGGGCATATGAACGTTAACATGATAGTATATTCATTTTATATGATTAATAGGCAATCCAAAACCTATATCCTAGATATAGACATTCAGGGCATATGAATGTGGACATGGTAGTATAATCATTTTATATAATTAAGAGACTACCCAAACACACTACACAATTTTACTAACCAAACCCACAAACACTAACGAAATACACCTTACTAAACTTTGGAAACACTGCACTCAATCATTTTCCATTTTCCTTCCTTTAGAATATCTTTTGCTTCACCTCAAATTATCGAGGTCTACAACATACCAAAATATCGAAGCATACTACCCCTCCCTCTTGGACCCGCAAGAACTAACCCAAACTTTCATAACCTCATTCACATAGTCAACCTGGAAGACTACAAAAATAACATCCAGAACATTGCCAAGTCACTCGAACTTTTCCAAAAACATGCAATTAATACTGACTTTATTCGTGTGACAAAACTGAAATTCCAAGAACTCGAGAAAAAAATTTTAACAATATATCCTAATATAAGAAACAAACGCGGTCTATTCAACGGACTTTTATCCGCCATAAAATTTATTATAGGGAATTTAGATATCAACGACGCAAATAAAATCAACAGCCAAATAGATAGCGTAAACTCTAACTTACAGAATCTCACATACTCAGTGTACAGTCAGAATACTGTAAACCTCCAAATAATGGAGAGGCTAAAAACAATTACTAACCGTATTAACATAGAACAAAGCATAATAGAATCATTTTTCGAAAAAACGGCAAATAAAATAAAGCGGGAGCAAGATATACTAGTTGAAACACAATACCTTAATCTTATGAGCTCTAACATTGACTTACTAACAAATCACATTTCCGATCTATCTGAGGCAGTGCTTTTAAGCAAACTAAATATCATACCTAAATTTATACTTATTCCAAACGAATTAAGTATAATACAAAACAAATTACAAAAACAAAACATCGAAATTGTTTCTACGGAACAAATCTATGAATTTTTGAAACTACAAGCCTATTACAATGGCTCAAATATTATATTCAATATACTTCTCACCAGAGAAATTTTATTTATATCATAAAATTCCCTTACCAATCAATGACACAAAATTAATAATAACAAATCAATATATAAATATAAATCAAAGACACATACAGCACTATAAAGCACCTTGCCCCAGAATAGAAAACACCTACTACTGCAACCAACCCGAACTAGAAGAAAAAGTCTCCAAATCAAAATGTATTGGAAGCTTGATGAATATCAAAGCTGCTCAATGCTTTTTCAATGATGTCGACATAATTGAAGGCATGTCGCAACCCGAACCACACTATATCCTTTTCATAAATGTCCCAAAAATTATAATAAATTCTACTTGCAGTACCCAGACAACAGCAGTAGAAGGTACGGCGTTATTCCACTTCCAGAACTGTAGCATCACTATCAATGGTATACACTATGAAGACAATCCGGAGATCTTTTGGGATGAAGTTCATGTCCCACCCCCACCAAAGAGCAATATCCATGCAGAAACAAGCAACGACGTCATAAACCTACAGAAATTGAAGGACTCCAACTCTATAATACAAACTCTACATCTACATCTCTTCACCGGAACATCGTCTATAGTTTCATCAATAATCATCATCCTAGTCATAATCACAATCGCCTTCCTAAAATTTAAAAACAAGAAGAAGTATCCAACGCTAGAATCCTTCGCTCCAGCACCGGTTTCATCACTGCGGCCGTCGTTTTATTCTAAGGAGGGAGGAATTACGGTTATCACCAACACCCCACACACCCTCTAGGCCCACTTAATACCAAACAACCAACAACAACGTCAGTAGTACATATTATGCTGACCAAACAAATCAGGAACGACATCAACACCCAAGCTCAGCTACCCACTCAACCCACCAGCAGCAACGAACAACAACAACAATAACACCAGCCAAAACTGCATAACTGCAATCATAAACCAATATGTAATTGCACCCAAATAATTGTACAGGTGAGAATATGAAATTGCGGAATAAACGTCTACTGGGCTTCCGGCCGATATTTCAGTTCATGTGATCACACTAAAGCATAGGTTGGGTGTTAAGCCAAAATTTGTAATAATTCAATTAATAAATGTTATTTGTAAAGTGAAGTTCTGTTTTTTTTATCTAAGCTTAACGCTTAGACCTTAACTCGCGCGTTAATTTAACAAAAAAAATTCAACGTTTTCGCTGATACGCGCGAGATACTGCCATAATACAAACGTACATAGTCGCTGTTGAGAACCAAAGAATTTGATGGTTCTGTTAGAAGTAACGAAAAAAATGACAAGAAAGAAACTAAGTTTTTATTATTTATTTAGTGTTAATGGTACGAAAGATGATTTACAACTAACTGAAAATTCACAATCGGTAATGACTACTTGCCCATGAACCTGTTGCTGTTGTTGATTAAAGTTCCGCTGCATACGCAGTGAAAGCATATCTGGCGATAGTGGCGTTATTATGTACACACTGTATATAAGGCAGGGCACACACGATTCTACGGACTAAACATGTATGTTACATACACATACATTTTGTATATGAGAAAAATTCTAACAGTCGCTACAATTAGAACAACAGACAATGAACTAGTATATTTAAAGACCTATGCCTACCCAAATAATAACAAGCCACACAGCTTGTTAACACCAAAATATCGAAACTTCTCAAAAATGGCATAATAAGACCTTCACCCCGCCTTCTAATAATCCAATTTGGGTTGTTGACAAAAAGGGACTGGATGAAGATGGAAATCGGAAAATGCGGTTAGTTATAGATTTTCGAAAAGTGAATGCAAAAACGATTAATGATAAATACCCCATTCCGGATGTGTCAAACATTCTTGCAAATTTGGGAAGGTCTTGTCTTGTCTTGTCAGCGAAGAATCTTTTAAGCAAAACGATTCGAACTGTAATCAACCCCATTAATTGCTTTCGAAACCAATCGATTCTCAGTGAAGGCTTAAAGACGAGAAAATCAACTAAAAATTTATTTGAAATGTTTAAGGTAGTTGCTAATCCTAGCGTTATCAATCGAATATCTTGCAACTTACATATATTGGCGCAAATTCAGGATGAATTACAGAAGTCATTTCCGTCTACCAAATTTATTCACATGAATAAGTTTGTCATAATAGACGTTTTTAACAATGATGATCAAGAAGAAATTCTCACAGTAGAACATAATCGAGCTCATCGATCGCTGAGTGAGAAGATACAACAGATTTTACGAGACTATTTTTTCCGGTCATCAGAAATAGATTAAAACAAATAATTTCTAACTGCAAAGCATACAAAATATCAAAGACATCCTTCAATGACAGAAATTGGCAGAACTCCCATACCTTCATATGTGAGAGAAGTACTACACATTGACATTTATTCAACAGATTAATTTCATTTCTTTACCTGCATAGACAGATTTTCAAAATTTACTTCCGTAATCCAATTTATATATAGATCTATAGCAGTCATAAAGGAACCTCTGCTTCAAATTCTCAATTTTTTTAAAGAAACTAAAACAATAGTTTGTGATAATGAACTCACATACAATAAAAGCGTTTCTTCGGGACCTTGCCGCCATTTTATAGCGTAGCGTAAATGATCAGGTCGAAAGATTTCACAGTACTCTTACAGAAATTGGCAGATGTATTAAATTAGATAACGGCATAATTGACACAAATGAACTGATATTACTTTCCACGACCAAATATAATAGATCAATTCATTCAATTACATGGCAACGATCTATTGATACAATTCATAGTAGGCACCTCAGTTTACAAGAAAATGTTAGGAAACGAATTTTACGAGCACAGGAATCCAACTTAAAATAGGCAAGTAAGAACATATAGACCTGGTGAAAAATTATTTGTGCGTATAAATAAACGAATAGGAAATAAGTTTAGGAAACTTTTTGTTGAAAAAATAGTTCAACAGGATCAAGGAACTACAGTTTTGATTGACAATAGAAATTTTGATTGACATAAAAATAACCTAAGGTGTTTGGTTTGTTCTTAATATCGCTGGTGGTATTGTATCGAATTGCCTTATCATAGAAGTTTCAGCATATGAACCTTACGAAAAAAGTTATACTATACATAAGATATGTATTGTATTTATAATAAAAGATTCTTTTGTAAATTATAGAATTTAACATTGAAAACATATTTGTAAATAAAACATTAATCACCGAAGACGGCTTAGATAAAAGGGGGGAGCAGTCAACACACGTTTGCGGTAAATGAGATCGCTATTTAAGGTGAACAAGTCTGTTTGGAGTAAACAAATTAGTTTACTGTATCTATAGTGCCCGTTAGCTTGTCTGATTACAGTTTGCAGTAAGCGAATTGTTTGTTCCAAAACACTTGGCCACCTGCATCTGAATTGACCGTTATTTTTTTGCATTGGCGATCTGCTGTGCTGGGGTATTTTAATGGGATGAAGTCAGACTTGGATTAATCGCGACAATTACATGTCTTCATAGAAGACAAATTTAAGCGGTGGAATATTACAAAGAATATGAAAATGTATTTTGAACTAAAAGAAAATTAATAAATAAAAATAATTGTTTAAACGGAAAAAATAACTTGTGTAATTTACTCGTATATGCAGTATCATGATCGTTCCTGAGTTTCATAATCTCTCTTGTAAACAAAGGTTTGCTGCTATATTATGTTACTTTAGTTTTCAGTGGAACGTGGATATTAAATAACTGTGTAATCATACTTTGGAAATATTCTACTTATGCATTAGGAAATGCTGCACTAACTAATGGACGCCAGTCAGAATCCTGCAAATCTTGCTCCAGGAGACCAGATTTTGTGTTTTTAAAATCTGGCTAGAAAGAGCAAGGTAAAGACTTCGTTAAAAAATGCATTTTGGATATAGCTTACAGAAAATACATCTAAAAGTGTACTAGTTGAGTTAGTAAAATCTATAGGAACTGGAGTATTTAAAATGTTCAAATTTAATTCATTCTTCATCCCCTTTAAAGAGGAGGAAATAAACTCATTCAATAGATTGCAATTGAAATCACTACACACAACAGTTTTCCAGAAACAGGAGGAAGTTGTTTCTAAGAAAGACAACAATTGCGATAAATCAATATTATTGTAAGGTCGACAAACAACACCAATGAAACACTTCCTATTCTCACTAGTCAGTGTAATAAATCGATATTGGATGGCGCTTCCATTAGGTGAACTTGCAGAAGATCGAAAAGATAAAGTCGGTCATTCATACGAGTATGTATATGGCAACCCCTTCACCTAGTCCTGTTTTTCTATCTCGTATCTCGATCTCGTACCCATCTACAGAATACACTCTATCAGATACCCCATCGATAAACAAGATTTATGATACACATATCACGTCTACATTGAAACCGACAAACAAATTTTTGAATTCGTCGAGTTATAGACAAGACAAGACTTTGCGCATTCAGAAGGCAAATTTTAATACTTCCACGTTGTGCACATAAGATATTTAGTATCACGCACAAATTGTCATCCACCCCACTGCTACTATCACAAATTAGTGAAATCCTCACTATACTATATAAATATAGGCGGATATTTCTAAATACCGACCATACTTGCAGTTCGCAAAAATGGAAATTAAATAAAATTGAGCTTCTATTTATAAAAAGATTAGGATTTATTGTTGACTTGATCATCATAAGGAACAGCAGCATCAATTGTGTTAATTTGAATCTCGTTGAGTTGAATCGACCAAAAAAGGTTTACCTTCGTGTGTTTGGCGTGCATATACAAAGCAAGTTCGGTCTCTTTACTTTATGTGCTCTCTGGTTATGCGAGGTGAGTCTTTGGTTGACAATAAATAGTTTGTCCGGGGTTTGTTCTAGAACTCCCACTCATACAAGAAGGGCAGAAACGTATTTGCTTAGTACTTCGATAGGATTATTGACATCGGCAGTAAAAGAATCGAGTTTAGCAAGCCGAGTGTTGTACATTTCTTGCATTGTGGATTTCAGCTGCGTATTAAGTTCATCGAATTGTTTTGTGAGGCAAAATTCGAATGTTTTACTTTGCTTATCTCCCTTTGAAGAGCTAAGTTTTAGGGGTTTTGAATTTTTAGCCAGTAGTCTGATTTCAGGTCTACTTAGCTCGGATATCTTGACAGTTGACATACGCAAGACACCAAAAATGATTCTGATTAAGGAAATATTACGACAATGCAGCTAGTCAAACTTAAGTTTGTGTTTAAACGTCGACATTTAAGCATAGAATAAAACTTAATCGGTGTATTTGAGGCAGTAAATTGAATTTAAACTTGATAACAATTGTCGCGGTGAAAAGAAAAACATTTATTTGACAACGGCTGTCATATGTTTATGTAACTCATTCTACGTGGCTCAGTCTATTTTCCCGCTGATCACTTTTTGTAATCAATAAATAAATATTATTAATTCAGTTAACGAAAGGTATAGTCTTTTATTTTATTAAAATTATTTAGTCCCTCGAGCCGGATTAATTGAACTTTTTAATCGCATAAAATATTTTGATAAAATACGAGTAAGTATTGTCAATGGACTTTTTTTTAATGAAAAATTACTGTCTAATGTATTTCTTTTTTGTGTGACTTTACCTAACACATGTCTTGATCAAACGTCGTGAAAATTAGGCCGATAAGCCTTTCATTTAGTTGTGTACACTTCTATAATTTATAATCTGACTAATTAATCACTTAGCGGAAGTATAGTAATTGACTAAATTAAATCTTTTTTATTTGATATACTATTACGTAATATCGTCATAAGACGAAACGTGGTCGCGTTAAAAGGTGTCTGACTCATTCGGTATCATTCGCATAAAGAGTAGACAAGCACATGGCTTTAGAGCTACTTGAGATATGCTTACGAAAACTTGAAGAAGATTGAATAGAATTGGTTTCCTTGCAATATATAAGCTTCTTGAGTTCACGGATGAAGAACATTTCGTGGTAATTAATATTTCTCTTTTTATCGGTGACTATGAGAAGTGGCCAATTTTTAGAGATGTTTTTCAGGGTTATTTAGACACTAAATTAAATTTATCGTACAAAAATTTCGTTACCTTAAATTCTATTTACGCGGTAAAACAGCAATTTAATTCGTGATATAGTTATTGTAAAACGTGCAAGTCGCGGCATAATTCGCTCGTCCACCCTCAATCATCGTCGACGATAATGTTTTTACTTTCTCACCCTGACAAATAGTCAATGTGCTATCCCCTCTTGGCTCTTCGAACCACTGCGACCTATCAGCTAATTTTTCGTACACCAACCACACAGTAAGCAAAAAGATTCCATAATTGGAGCGGACTTAACAGCTTCTTTAGGAATTTTATCTAGTCGTTTTGTTTTCTCGACGTGGATGCCATTGCTGATATGACACATTAACTATTCTCTTTGGAATGAAATCCAGATGAAAATCATTCAACCGAAAGAATGGGCATGGTACGACTCGAGCTGTAAAGATGCTGTCAGGGTTAGAAAAATATTTGTTCGATCCTTCATGACTGCAACGTTTTTCTTAAGTGTGCGAAATTCCAATCCGACCAAAAACTGAGGCCAAAAATACTACAATGTCCCAAAGGTAGTAACAATTTTTGGTCGTTCGTCAAAAATATTAGAAATTCTACCTCATCCTTAATCCCAACGCTCATTGGCTGTCAGCCAATCTGCTTGCTATACGCTTTGTGGTCCGCTCAATATTTCCAGATTGTGCTTCGCCTCCGCCTACACTTGAGTGCGTCCAATCTTCAATGGGACGAATTCACTCTCGCATTCGTGTATTGTAGCACGAGTACTTAAAGATCTTAATATTCACGAATGCACAGATCCGGATGGTATATCTGGACTTCGGAACAGGTGTTGTGAAAACTGCACTTGTTCCGTCCGTCCCTAAACACATGTCCCACCGAAAAGTGGAACCAAAGCGAACATAAATCTGTCGAAAGCCAGACAGCTGAAACTTCATATTTCTAAGGCATTTAACAGAATTTAGCATCAGGCTCTTTTGTCGAAAATCTATTCTTCTGTGATCCACGACTCTCCTCTTCAACATCAACAATGTATTGTTTGCTATTTCTAATCCAATATATTCTTTGATGACGATAGCACTCTCTGGTTTTCATATTTGTTTTCGTTTCACGTCCCTGCTCTTCGGATGAACAATAGAACCTCATTAGATTCTGATATTAACAGCATAACTAATTGGGGAACCACTAACAGAGTAGAATTTAATGCTACCAAAACACAATGATGTCTTCAGCCGTTAAAGTGCAATTTAAACCCCGACCATTATCCATGAATGGCACTTGCGTCGTCATAACAGAAAAACTCTCCATTCTCGTCAAAAATTCGGCCAAATGTCTAGCTTTCCTCCAGCTGTACAAGAAATACTTTACGTCCTCAATCTGGCCCGAAATTGGAGTACAATGCCCACATCTGATAAGGGGCCTAAAATATCTCTGCACCTGCTAGATAGGATTCAAAACCGTGCGATAAAACTGCTGGCTGATGTTAATATCACTCGGACAATGGACACCCGGACACAATGAACACCGACGTAATGTCTCCTGTCTCATTTTGGTATATTGCTATTTTCACCACCAGTGCTTCATAGAAATGGCCAGCAAACATTCCGCCCCATCAAACTTTTAACCATAACACCCGTCTCGCTATGAATGCTCATCAGTATACCCTCAAGCCCACTTTCGGACGTATTCTAAAATATCGCGCTTCGTTCCTCAGCAGTACAACTCGCTTATGGAATGCCCTGTCGCACGCTTTTTCTTCATAGTCAATATAACCTTCAAACAATTATAGTAAACCAACCTTCATCGGTATCTGTCTTTCTTTCTTTCCTAATTTTCCTTCGTACGCGCTGCGTGCTAACATCAAATCCTTTGAGAGCGCATAAATTATACAAAAACAAAAAATCTCATTGACTCCAAAACAGGCATGCACTGCTGCAAAGCAAGACATTGCTCTGATCATATAACATATATAGGTATTGACGGAAATGACAGATGAACTGGCTAGAGACAGTTCGGCTAAGAATTTCGTCGGCCCTGAGCCGTTCTGCAATATCCCGAATTTGGTAATTAATTCAGCAATGAAGAGTTGCGATGGATATCCCATTGGGAAACCATCCCAGGGCTTTGCCAGGCTGAAAGAGTCATCAATCTCTGATACTGATGTTATGGTACAAAGGATCTTTTAAATAACCTTGAATGAAGGAGAACTTTATGTACTATAACTGCCATCGGGCACCAAGGATATTTTTGGATTACAATTTGGGCAGTTCGATAACACATCAATTCAATGTTAAGCTTATGGTCTATTTTAATTGTTATTTTTTCTTCAAGCTCCTGAATGTCTTTTCCAATATGGTCATTTTCTTTCATTATTGTTTCCTGTGTTTCTTTAACAAATTCTAAGTTGAGAGCGCAACAAAACCTAATGGAATGCAGTTATCGACTACACCATAAAACTACATCGCTCAAGAATAGAGGAGTAATTGTTGTAAGAAGGAACGATGACTGGCAATGTCGATGTTTCACTTTTTTTTTTTAATTATATAAATTATAGTGGCCAGTTCTGCTTTCAAATCCGTAACTTATAACTAACTCTGTTTAAAAAAGAATACTCTTTTGAGTCCATTACTTAGATAATTCTGCAACTTAATAAGTCTTCCAGCTGTGTAATTTAGCCTAAATTTTCTTGTATAGTTGTTCCCGCTGGTCTGCTTTCACATTTTAGTTCCATAGGGTATATATAATTGTTTCCCCTTAAATTTTCAAATCGAAAATTACAATATTGCTCCTTTGTCAGCAGTCAAGCGAATAGATGTTTTCTCATCAATAGTTTTATTTAACATTTTCCAGATTTTAGAACCCTGTGTTAGATTTTGAAGAGTTTTTGTAAGTGTTACAGATTAATCTACTTTAGCCCTTTTGCGTGCTGCTGCAGAGGCAGCACAAAGCAATAAGTCAACATTATTATGTGTATCTTTCGATACCTCCGCAGCTTCTCTTCTTTGGGCTCGATCAGATTTTTCGTTGAAGGAAAGGGGGCTTACAGCAAACTTTTAACGTGATTGCTGGCAAAAAATTCTCAGAATTTCTAATTTCTGTTTTTGTTAAAAGCCATTCTGCATTTTGTTTTGATAATAGATCTTATCGTCGATGGCTTTTCTCCCATCTTTCACCGATATATTTACATACCATTCTCGCTTTTTCATTTAAATAGGAAGAGTAAGAACTAGAAACGTTAGTCTTAATAATATCATTCAACAAATAATCGAAACAGCTGCTTGTCTCATATCTGCAGCTCAGCCAATTTCTTATAGCAAAAGGTAGGCCCCCTTGTGGGAGCGTCATGGTGGCTGTGGTTTAAACCCAAAATCGCGGGAAAGAGTCTTCCTATGGTTTTCCTTTGGTTTTCCTTTGGTTTTCCTTTGGTTTTCCTTGGTTGACTCAATGTGGAATTGCAATAAGTGCTGGGTGCTGCGACTCTAAGAGCAGTAAGAGGTTTTAGGTCGGCCTCGACTCATACCAAGGGTGGAACTTGTGCCGGCAACACAGTTCCAAATTGGTATCTAAAATAGTGAAAATCATTGGAGAGCGATGGCAAGGCGTATCCTTGCTCCCATGGATGTATGGGCATCCCGTAAGTTTAAGCCCACACGGCAGGTACTTACGTTAAGAACATGAGACATCTGTACCTTATCCTGGGTTGTCAGAAACCTAAGGAAGCGATTCCAAAGGGCTAGGGCGGCTAACGCTGAGAACCTGGCTCAACTGGGCATTTCCTTTCGGAAGTACAAACGCCTCATTGTCAGCACAAAGGAGTCTCACTGGAGAAACTTTGCCTCTAATAATAGAGATGATCCCTGGGGCAAACTATATAAGATTTGTCGTAATACTAAAAAGATTTCTGACATTGAAGGCATACGTGTGGATAATACGGTTTTATCCACATGGAAAGATTGCCTTACTGCATTGCTTGGTCAGTTCTTCCTGAGAGAGGAGCGCTTTGAGGACTCTTCATATGAAGAGCCTACCTTACAATCTGGAACTGGTGGTAGTACTTGTACTAACCGAAGGGCGCTTATCGCATTGTTTTGATATCTTGTGCGAAGACTCACCGTAAGTTTAAGCCCTCACGACAGGTACCTAGGTAAAACACAAGAGACATCTGTACGTTATCCTGACTATAGAAACTTCTAGTTATAAAGCGATTTCTTTCTATATGTCCTCTTCTTACCCGACGAAATCTCATCAGACTTTAAAAGTATATCTTTCATTGAATTAGGTCACCAACAAGTGCCTAAATTGTTATTTTACATTTGGTAATATAGGATATCGATCGGAGTTGCTTTCACTTGCCCGCGTCCCCAACTCCAATTTAAATTTTTGTTTTCAAAAATGAACAAAGGAAACCTAAGCTCAAGCATTCGATAGAGTATTTTATCGCTTCAAGAACACCACTTCGTGCTTATTCTGGATTTTCTACAGTCAACTCAGCACTCTGCACCAAAGTCACTTTCAAGTATTCACACTCTTAAAAACGAGTAATCTGTCTTGTGCTTGATGTTGAAGTGTTGAAATTGTGTTGAAGTTGACTCTTTTTCAAACATCAACTTCGAAGTCGGTGTTTCTCGAAGCAAATTCCGTTAATCTTGGAGCACTCGTCAACACCATCCTTGGCACTTTAATGAATTTTTGACTTCCAACCCAAGAATATATGGTATCCCAAGTTGCTGTTATTTTTCTTTTTGAAGCTGATGGCAAACCGCCTTAAGCTCGCCATGTTGTTTAATATAAAGACCAGGACCCGGAGCAGTTGTCAGTCCTTCGTCGTTGGGCGTTAGTCGTCAGCACCTTAGTAGATTTTCATCCCCCTTCACATCCACTTCGACATCGACATCGACACACAAAATGTGTGCACGAATATATAGTAGGTTTCTAGTATTTGAGTTTTATCAACCCCCTTTCATGCCCCTTTTGTTCTAAGTTTTGTTCTCTGTTTTCCGCAAACTTGAGCAACAATTCATTCCACGTAACGGAATTTCATTAAAGGGAGTTTTTATCCCTTCGTTAGCACCAAATTGGCAAGTTTCAAGTTGTGTACTTGAGTACTTCTCCGGAATTGGCTCAAGCTAAAGAGCTGTAACTCCATCTCTATAGCATCGTCCGTCCACCCATCGGCCTCGAGACCTGCTACGGCACCTCGTCTTGTGTGCTTCATTTTCGTTTTTAGCTTTTTTTGTTTTTGTTGCTTTTGGAAAAACATTGCTTTTCGCTTCTATTAGACTTTTGTTTGATTTCGTTTCGCACACGGCAAAGTCAGGGAGTCAAAAGGCGGAAAAGCTTATTTTCATGTTGGAGTATGGATGTTTTATCTGGTGGCTCCAAGTTTGCGGATAGAAAAGTCTCCCACTCTCAAGATATTCAATTGATTCATCGAGAACTCGTGAGCTGTGAGGTGAAATTATTTTCGAAATAAATTGGTTTGAGGATTACCTACCTGCCGTGTTCGGTTTTTTATTTTTTTTTTCTCTTTCTTTTTGGATGTTGAATGATGGTACTTAGCTGTTCGCGAGTAAAATTAAAACAAAAACAATTCTAAATTGAAAGTGGTATTCGGAGTTGGATCTTGACATTTAAAAACTTGATTCTACGAATAAATTTGAGGGGTTTAACTTTTCATTTAAAAGTGACTTGCGATGATTGCTTGATGATTTCGATGATGATTATCTCTCCATTCCAGAAAATGTTTTTTTTTTTTGTTAAACTGACATCTTTATCGTATTTTGAAAAGAAAAAGCCACCATTCTTGTTCGTTTCGAATTTTTTTGAAGCGATGATGAAAATGGCGGAGTCATGTTGTTCACCTTAATCACCGCTTAGTGGTTTTGGTAACAAGGCGTCGTAATCGTAACATCCACCGATAAGCTTTGCATATTGAATGACGAACAACATGCTTATAAAGATGGACATTTTACACAATTATTAGTATTACCATACGTTCAACCTCCTCATCGGAAAACTTGTGCTTTGGAATGTGCTTATGGAAGAGGGTAAATTAGTGTCGATTGGTCTATGATAAAGCAAGATAGCGTTTTTACTTTAATAGAGTTCGGCGTGGGCCTATTACAATTATTAAACCTAATTTTAGATAATCAAGTGCAAGATAGTGGCTTCTAAGAAAATTAATCTAAACATAAAAACAAGGTGTAAGCTTTCAAAGGGGACCTGCGTGGAAACTGCTGACTGTCCTATAATTTGAGGGCCCCCGCCCAATTATCAAGGCTTCGCCCTTTAATGACGTTGTCTAATAATGAACGGGGGCAAATCAAAGTACTGGTCTTATCGTAAACATCTTCAGATTACGCTACCGAAGGTTGCTACGATTCGATCAGTCACAAGTTGCCGGTCATAGGTCTTGTTGGCGGCTGGACCACCGTTAATCCCTACCAGGACTTAAATCACGGTACCATGGGAGTCAGGAGCCCCCCGGATCTCGGTCCGGTCCTGACTTGTTAGAGGTAGGCCCCCTTGTGGGAGCGTCATGGTGGCTGTGGTTTAAACCCAAAATCGCGGGAAGGGTTTCGGCCCAATGTAGAGTTGCAATAAGTACTGGGTGCTGCGACCCTAAGAGCAGTAAGAAGTTTTAGGTCGGCCTCGACTCTTACCAAGGGTGGAACTTGTGCCGGCAACACAGTTCCGAATTGGTATCAGTGGATTGACGGTGAGCGATGGCAAGGCGTATCCTTGCTCCCATGGATGTATGGGAATCCCGTAAGTTTAAGCCCACATGGAAGGTACTTACGTTAAACACAAGAGACGTTCTGTCCTATAAATTGGATTCGGCCAGCAGCGCAACAATCAAGTTCATGGCGAAGCGCTTGCCTTACATCTCAGTAGCGGTCTCATGACGACTAAATTTCCAAGGGATGTTCGGCCTCACAACCCTATACGAAAGAGTATGAAAGGATGTGACGAACCAACTAACTAAAACGAACTACGGATAGAAATGAATTCACTGTTGATGACCTTCGCAAACTTTTAAAGGAAAACGCCCTTCGGATCTTCACGTGGAATATTCGAATACTTAACAGGTTACATTCAGGCGAGCAATTCGTAGAGCCTATTGATTGCAATATGATGATTGCTAAACGGAAAATAAATAACACATATTCGGATGCGAATTTACCATACGCGGCGGACTTGAGCCTCCGACACGTCAGCGAGCGCCTCATGTCAACCCGTATCAAGGCTAAATATACGCCCATATCCCTGTAAAAGACAAATATGACACCACCAAATAATATATTTTTACGAGCTCTTCGACAAAGACCTATAAGCAATGTGCGAAGATTGGAAATGAAAACATTGGATTGGAAACAATACTGCACCACATCTAGGAACAGCATAGGCTTATAGACAGCATACGGTTTCCTCTTATCAATATACACAAGGAGAGATGCCGGTCGCCGATCATCAAAAGCTAAATCATACTGATAACAATAGAGGCAAGACACGACTCCAGTATGACGAACATCCGGGTCCCCGTCCTATCACGAAAACTTCTTCCATCAATAACGTTGTCTAATAAAAAGCGGGGGCAGAGCAAATTGCTGGTCTTATCGTCACGGTTTTCTGAACTTAACGCCTCTGAAGGTTGCTACGATTTGACCAATTGCAATCTGCTGGGTCCTTTTGGCAGCAGGACCATCGGTAGTTCCCACCAGGACTTAAGTCACGGTGCCATGGGGCCCACCGTATCTCGATCCTGGCCTGACTTGTTAGAGGTAGGCACACTTGTGAGAGCGTCAAATTGCAATAAGGGTCTTTTACCCAATGTAGAATTGCAATGAGTGCTGGGTGCTGTGACCCTAAGATCAGTAAGAGGTTTTAGATCGGTCTCGACTCACACCAAGGGTGGAAATTGGTGCTCAGGAAGGCAAGGTGTGATGGCAAGCCGCACCCTTGCTCCCGTGAAATTAAGTCTTCATAGACAGGAGTTCACGTAACTAGGATTTTACATCTTTAGACATTAGACACCTTCCGGCTAACATGTTGGCTAACATTGACTAGGATTACTACCTTGTTGCAATCAAAGTCTGAATGCGGATTTTGAAGGCGCCGCAACAAAGAATAACTACTGTGAGAAGATATAACGTCGAACAGTTGCGTTCGCAACAGACTACCAGAATCTTCGCTGAACGCGTATATTAAAATCTTTCAACAACTCTTATGCCGCTAGCATCAAGTCCCGAAAACCAGTGCCAACGCTGCCAACGTGCCATCAGACACACTTCAACTAAAAACGAAGCATGCAGCAGCACTGCAACGAAGATCGAGAGCCGCTCGTGAGCTCAATGAGCAGGGAGACAGACGGGCAGAACATCGGCTCCTCCAGAGAAAAAAACAGAGCACGAGAAGCTCGCTATCTTATACATATATTGAGAGTTTGTACTCAAGGAATAAAAAAAACCGAAGTTTTGTGTATAAAAAAGTGTCAACGCAAAAGGATTCATAAATTATTGAAAGCTGTTGAGATGAAGAAGGAAATTTTGTAGTAGAGTAATCGGTGCTGAGAATATGGGAAAACTTTTTCTGTACACTGTACGAGGTGTGTTCAAAAAGTAAAGTGACTTTTGAAATTTCGCGGGTAACGCACACGCACATGCTATTATCGTTTTTTTTTTTTTGCTGTCTTGGTCCCGAATATATGTTAACAGTTTCAAGTATATAAATTAAAAAACTTTAGGTTTAAAGTTTTTAAAAAAAATAATTTTATTTAGTAAAACCAACCGGCAGCGATTCTGCCTATAGAAATACTGAACATAATTTGCTTAAAAACTAGATCTTAAATACTATTATTTTGCTGACACAGAGCTTCTTCTTCCCAGACATTCTCATGGCTGCCTTCGACTGCTTTGTGCTCCCACAAGTATCTCAGGTTGCTGCATGCGGCTGCTTGATGTACAGATGGATCATGTTGCTGTATGGCAATGTTTGATGTACGTGATGGAATGTAGTCATCTCATGTGTTCATGCCAAATCATTCAGTGATGATTATGGAAAACAAATTTGTGGCATAAAATATTATGTTGACTCCTCCGCCCTTAAATGCTAACGCCCTCGTTTGCGTATTAAAAAAGCGGGATTTGATTTATGCGAAGTATTTTTGGTGATGGTTTTTCCCTTTGGATGCTATGCGATAATTCTGCCTCTGCAACACTTTCTTCTACGTGTTCTTTATGATCTTGTGGTGTAGTATTTGATGTAGGCTTAGGTTTAGGTTTAGCTTGTCTTAATTTACATCGTCTGATCGAGAAATAGAGCAGTAAGAGTATTACCAATGATGATATAGTAATATTCGTAATTAGTCCCTTGGTATTTTTGTCCTCCAATGTTTTTATAAATTCCGTATTTTTGGCATTCATTTCATTGATAATTTCCAATGAGAGATGTTTGTGTGTGGAGTAGTTTAATGAATTCATCTGGACTACTGCTGGGAGTGGTTTTGTTCCGGATACTTCTTTCGAGGTGTAGATTTGATTGTGTATCTTCACTGTTGAGTTATGATGCCGAATGAGGAAGGTTCCATTTAGATCGAATGTTCTGTCATCCACTTGTACATACATGGCCACTAAAGTTGTTTAGGAATAAGGTGTCGGGTAGTATCTCCTCAACCTGTGGAACGTGTTCATTGTTGATTTTTATACAATTGGCTGGTTTGCTCTTAAGAAGGTGTGTCGTGCATGTGTCGTTACTTATGTCTATTACATTTTCTTTGTTACAAATAAGTATTTCATTTAAACGTTTACATTTACTTCTTATACTCGTACCTAAAATAACATCTTTGCAATATATTACGTTTTCGAAATTAAGTTTGTTAATTAAATTATTTATTTTAACTGATTTTAATAACAATGTTTTACAGATCTCGTTACTAGTTATAGGGAAATTAACAATATAAATTATACTTGAGCCATTCGAGGCTAACTTAATATCTGCTAGTTCAATTGCTTCATCTACGTTTGTAAATGGTACATTTTCTTCTTTTAAGTGATTATTAATAATATGCATTTCTTTGTTCGATAATATAAACGAGTTTACAACGTTTGTTTTTGCCCAATTAATGGCATATTCTATATTTATTATTTCATCTTTTATAATAGTTACTAAGGCTTTTAATTCTAGTATACGCTCGGTCTTAACATTTCCTTCGTTTAATTTTATAATTGTATTTGTTATATTTCTTAGTTCTTCTATCTTATTCAGTGTAAGTTTATTCAATATTACTTGATTATTGTTATTTAATAACACATTATTAATTTTGCTTTGAATTATTTCGAAATCAGCGTGGTCGGGGCTACCAGCAATCCACTTCCACGCGCTGCCAATAAAATTGAGGGATCTTTTAGTTTTTGTGTTTTTTGTTGGGAATAGCCGATCTAAGTGATCGTTAATTAGGTTTATATCGTATGTTAGGAAAGGATATAGGGGATGTTTAGGGTCAATTTTTGTTGCTATTGTTTGAAAATGCTTAGCAATCTTCCTGTATTCCTGCAGATCTATTGTATGGATTAATTTAAATGATCCAGTTTGAATTTTCGCTAATCCTGTTTCTAGGGTTATAAGTTGCGAATTTGTATAATCAAGAAGTTGGGTCTCCGCGTTTGTCCGTCGTAGTAAAGTCCTGTAAAAAATCTAAAGTCAGTTTCGTATATGGGATTTGTAAACAATTCTACCACTTTCCGTTAAGACGGTGGTATTTCTATTTTCTTTAACTATTTCCTGTTTGAATCTATTGGAAAGTTTGCTACCTAGTCTTTTGTTTATTTTGACGTATATGACCTGTCCTGGGATATATTGTTTTATTTCGTGTTTTCGTTTATTATGATAGTCCAAGTCGCTTTTCTGTTTCATTTTGAGTTTCTCTATATTTGATTGCCTGGTTTTCTCGTAATCATTGGGACTAAATTCGACTGTTCGCCCGAAGAAAATATCAACTGGTCTTTTTCCGGTCGATGAGTGGATACTGTGGTTGTATTCATTTACGGATCTTTCTAACAGTTCTTCGAAGTTTCTTTCGGTACCTTTTTTCTTTAATGCACCTCATGATTTCTGCTAATGTAGAGTGAAAACGCTCTACTTGACCATTAGCTTCACTACGGTACGGGGGTACCTTGTATATGTCAATGTTAAGTTCGTCTTTCATCATAAAAATTATGGAGGGGGAATTTATAGCGGGTTCGTTATCTAAGACTACAGATTTTGGAACACCGAAGAAAAAGAGCAAGTCTCTTAGAGGTCTTCTGACGTCTTCTATTGATCTACTATCCAGAATTTTGACCTGTGCGTATTTAGTAAATTTATAAGGCTAATTTTTTCTCTGTATGAAAGATGTCAAAGTGAACTGTATGGCCTGGGAATGTAGGGATTGGGGTTTCATTTAGCTTTGGTTGGTTGGGATGTCTTTCGTATTTATTCTTTTTACAGACGGAGCAGATTTTAGTGATTCTTTTTATCTTGTTCATCATAGATGGGAAATAGTACTTCTCTAGAATCTGAGAACGATTTTCCGCAGCATTTCTGTGAGCGCGTTCGTGTGTTTCTATGATTATTGCGTCTTGGTCCTGTTCTTGTAGGACGTCTTGTACCAGAAGCTGTGTGAATCTAACTTTATATCTGTTGAGATGGGTTTTGTAAAGTTCTTGTATCAGGCCCATAACTCTTTCTTCCGTTTTTATGCAGTTAATAACGCTAGGATTGCGAATTTTTTTAAGAATGGGTAAAAGATTTTCGTTATTATTTTTGTTGCTGAGAGCATACGGCTGATGGTCTGTATAAATGTTTACTCTGGCGGAACCGTAAAGGTAATTTCGCAGTGAATTCAGGGCCCAAATTATCGCCAACATTTCCTTCTCGTTTGTAGCGTAATGTTCTTCTGTTTGATTGAGTGTTCTTGAAATGAACATGATGGGCTTCCCTTCCTGCTCCAGTACTGCACCGATTGCATAATTCGATGCGTCAGTTGTTAAGTCGAAATGTTTTTTAAAGTCTGGGTATTTAAGAATGGTTTCGTTTGATACTAAAGCGTTTCTGATTTTTTCGAATGATTCTATTGCTTCTTTGCCTAAAGTTACTGGTTTTTTTTGGGATAAATTTTTGGACAAGCGTCCTTCCTCCCCCCTTAAAAGGGTTGTGAGAGGTTTCGCTATCTTGGCGTAATCCCTTACAAACCGCCGGTAATAACCAGAAAGACCGAGAAAGGATCGGAGGTCTTTAACAGTTCTAGGGTAAGGGAATCTTACTATGGCTTCCAGTTTTGCTGGATTCGTTCGAATGCCGTTAGCTGAGACGATAAAGCCGAGGAATTCGACTTCCTGTTTAAAAAAGTCGCACTTTTCGAGTTGGACTTTCATGTTTGCTTGCTCGAGTGTTTGAAATATTATTTGTATGTTATTCAAGTGGTCCGATTTGCTTTTGCTAAAGATTATGATATCGTCTATATACACGAAACATATCTTTCCGATATGATCGCGAAGGATATCATCCAATGCCCTCTGAAATATTGAGGGGGCATTCTTCAGGCCGAATGGTAGTCTGGTAAACTCGTACTTTGCGTTGTTGATAGAGAAGGCAGTTTTCTCAATGTCAGATTCCCTAAGGGGAATTTGATGGAAACCGCTTTTCAAGTCTAGTACGGTGAAGCATTTGCTTTGGCCCAACTGTGACAGTACCTCGTTTATTTCCGGTATCGGACATCGATCTGAAATGGTGACGCTATTGAGTTTCCTGTAGTCAATGACGAGTCGGTATTTTCTTTGTGCGCTTGAATCTGTTTTTTTCGGAACCACCCAAACAGGGGAATTATAGGCGGACCTTGATGGCCTTATGATTCCATCGTGGAGTAAGTTCTGGACTTGGTTCTCCACTTCGTCCTTCAATGACATAGGGTATGGATAGAATTTGCTCCAAACGGGTCTATCATTGGTAGTTCTTATCTCGCCTTTGACTTTGTTGTGAATGTAAGTTTTTCATTTGGATCGATAAAGAGACTGGAGAAATCTTTTATTATTCTTTCGAGTGACTGCTTATCTTCGGTACTTAAGTGGTTGGTTCGAATGTTGATGTTGTTAACATCCTGAGTGCTTTGATATTTTATACGCACTTTTATATCGTCTTGGATAATCATACAATCATTATGGGTGTGGATAATTGCCGAGAGTTTCTTGAGAGTATCGTGGCCTAGTATGCCATGAAAGGATTTTAATGTAGGAAGCAAAAAGAATTTAATTTTTTCCTGAAGGCCGAAAAGGTTTAAAAAGGTGTGGTGAGTGACATTTGTTTTTCCTCCAACGGAATTAGCGTAAAATGGACATTCGTTTAGAATAGGATTTTTTATAATTGAGGATTGCACGTAGTTTTTGTTAGAGCCGGTGTCGATCAAAAACTTGAAAATTTCATTATTCTTCGCTCGACATTCGAAGTATGGCAGCGAAGAATTCGTTAGTCTAAAAAATGAATGTCGGAGTAGTCGGGAGCTTCTACTAGCTGGGAGCTCTCTGATTGATATTGTTCTGTGTAGTCGTGTAGATCTGGGCTAAAATCTTCATTCGTTTTCTCCATTGTGTTCGTATACGCTTTCAGTTCGTTGTCACCTGTGTTGTTATGAGTCTGTGTGTCTGTGTAGAAACTGTATTGTTGCGGATTTACGGATTTATTTTGGTCATAGGGATTCCGGGTTTGGAAAGATTGTTTCGGAGGTCTAGTCTGAAAGGACTCTCTTCCCTTGGGTTCGTATTTTATTTGTGGGAGTTGTCTATTGGGCTTATTCGTATTATTCCGATCGTAATTTGGTTGATTCGTACGAGGAAGTTGGGTATGATTTTGCTGTTGCGATTGCATTGGCTTGAAATTTTGTTGTTGCGATTGCATCGGCTTGAAATTTTGTTGCTGCGATTGCATTGGTTTGAAAAATTGCTGCTGCTGTGGGACATTGGAATATGGAGCAGATGGTCCGCTCGTCGGTTGTCGTGCCTGAGAAGCTTGTCTATTTGGATTAGATTGATAAGAGTTTTGATTTCTCTTCATGTTTATTTGCTGTCTATTAGCGTAATTTGTTCGGAAGTTTTGGTTCTCCAGTTTTAGACAAAGATGGAGAGCCTGGGGCAAATCAATGGGTTCTCTAATCCCTAGTAACCTTGGCAGGTCACCACTGAGTCCCCTAACGAAGGTGTCTAGCGCTTTATCGTGGTACGTTTGTTTCAGCAGAGACATAGATTCGGCGCTAATGTCCATACAGGACAATCTGTCGAGTATTAACGAGAGATGCGAGAAGACTTTTTGGTAAAATTCTTGCACCGATCTGTTACCTTGTACAAGGGAGGACATCTGGTACTCAAGCGTACTCATGTCTCGCTTGTCGGCATAATGCATGATGAGGCATCGCGAAATACTCTTCCAATTCAGGGGAGTATTAAAAGATTCTAACGCCATGTCGGCGTTACCTACAATTTTCTTTCTAATGACGCTTAGAATTGCATAGTACTTGGGGGTACCAATGAGAGGTTCATACACCTGTAACACTCTCTCTACACTCTTCCTCCAAGAGCTGAATTCCCCTTGATCGCCTGCAAAAGTCCTAAGACTGCGTACGATATCGGGAACCTTATCTAAATCTGATAAGTTGTTACGGTATTCAGGGGCGATGGTTTCATCGGTAGCTTGCATCTGATCTGCATTTGGGTTTAGTACGTTTTGGATCAAGGTTCGTCCTTGTTCCTTTATTACGCGAGTGATAATGGACGTAATTAGCGATTCAAATTCCGGAGTTGCCTGAGGGTCTTGAACTGAGTGGGAATTTGAGGATGTGGACTGGAAGGAAGTATTAGTATTGTTTTCAATAATTGTATCGAGAACAGTGGGAGTTTGGGCCGTAGTTGCCGACTCATGCTGATTCCGCTCCTGCTGACCAGTAGCGTTTGATCTTAAATTTCGTTGTGTGGTAGACATTTCTAATATTTTTTTTTTAATCGATAGAGTATAGGAACTAGCACTTATTCTTATGTATTCACTTAGATTTCAGTAATAATTTTCTTAATGTATATTTGCTTTTAATTTGTGTGCCTTTCTTATTTCTAATTGTTTGTTAAGATGTATTTATGTAATTTGATTTAATTTTCTTTAATTGTTGGTTCGTCTGATAATTAAAAATTATTAAATTTCTTATTTTAAAGTAATTTGTTAAATTACAAAGTATTCAATAATTGTAAGTTTTTTCTTAGTTATTTTTTTTTTATAATAAAAAAAAAATTATGCACTTTTCTTACTAACTATCTTACATTATTAACGGCATGTAGATCAGCATCGTTGTCTTCGTGGTGAGCGGCTAGCGGGTGACGCTTCCTTTTCCTCCGTTGTTTTACGGCTACTCAGGGGCCCTTTTAAAATTTTCTCACGCACTTGGGTTTTGGACCGACGGTTAATTTTATGTTTTGGGTGGTTTTTTTCCGCACTTCGTTAATCGCTGTTTTATTTTTTTACCACACGAAAGCTACTTGAGGTTGTTGGCGAACCACTCAGTTAATCACTGTTTTTTTTACCGCGCGAAAGCTACTTGAGGTTGTTGGCGGGGCAGTGTACTGGTAATGGAAAACGCGTTTATTTAACTGGCGAACACTTGTAACACACTTTTTAATACATATAAAAAAAACCGCTGGTCCCTGCTCGGGCGCCAATTAAAAAACTTTAGATTTAAAGTTTTTAAAAAAAATAATTTTATTTAGTAAAAACAACCGGCAGCGATTCTGCCTATAGAAATACTGAACATAATTTGCTTAAAAACTAGATCTTAAATACTATTATTTTGCTGACACAGAGCTTCTTCTTCCCAGACATTCTCATGGCTGCCTTCGACTGCTTTGTACTCCCACAAGTATCTCAGGTTGCTGCATGCGGCTGCTTGATGTACAGATGGATCATGTTGCTGTATGGCAATGTTTGATGTACGTGATGGAATGTGGTCATCTCATGTGTTCGTGCCAAATCATTTAGTGATGATTATGGAGAACAAATTTGTGGCATAAAATATTATGTTAACTTATAGCATACTTAGTTTGTTTTTGACAGATAGAAAGGTTAGATGTGTTTTGGTGTGCTCGTCGATTTTCCATTATTATAAAAAATGGAGCAATGAATTTGCAACAAATTGTTTGGGGAAAAAATGCAATCAAGTGGTCTAAAACATTTGAAATGTTGACAGTGGTATACGGTAAGTCTGCTCTAAGTAAACAAAATTTTTACGAGTGGTACAAGCTCTTATAAGACGACCGAGAAGATGCCAATGACGAACCTCGCTCTGGACGCCCCAGCAACAAACGAAGATGTGAAGAAAATTGTTTTGGGAAATCGTCTAATTACCATAAGAGAAGTTGCTGAGATGTTGGCATATCGGTCGGATCGTGTCATGGATTTTTTTCGGATGTTTTGGGCATGAGAAGTGTGTCAGCGAAGTTTGTTAATTTTGATCAGAAGAACTGTAGCATGAGCATCGCCCAAGAGCGATGAATGACGTCAATGATGATCCAGACTCGCTCAAAAGGGTCATAATTTGTGACGGATTTGGCCCCATGCGACTTTTTCCTGTTCCCAAAACTGACGAGACCTTTGAAAGAACGGGGATTTGCAACGAATGAGGAAATACAAACGGCATCGCTGGAAGAGCTTAAGGCTATAACAAAAAGGGCTTATGAGAAGTGCTTCGAGGATTGTAAAAAGCGTTGGCACAAGTGTATTAACATGAGACATAATACATAATACATAATGCATTATAGGTGTTTAGCGTATTAGGAAAGAGAGAGAGTTCTGTTATGCATACTTTGATGTACTGGAAGCCATGCATGGTGACTCTGAAGTATGACATCAATCTCTTACAATACCGAAGCTGAAAACTAACGAAGCCGGAAAATAACGGAAAATACCGCCCGCGGTATACAAAGCTGTTGGAAATTACTTTGTAGAGATCATACACCAACTCATTTCTCAGGTCTGGTCAGAAAAGTATATGCATGGTAAATGGCATGTGTCCGATCTATAAAAAAGAAAATTCCTCAACTGCGCGAAATATACGAGTAGATATGCAACACTGCGTACATGATCTTATCTGCCATATTGGTTTTAGACAAGGCCACATACGACAGCATTTGTAGAGACGAGCTACGCAGAGACATGGCTAGTCGTAGCATTCTTGCTAAGCAGAATGACGATTGTCAGTGAAGTCAGCAAAGTCAGTAACGACGTAACCGAGTATTTTGTAAAAGGTTTTAGACAAGGTGATGCGCTGTCTGTGACGTCTTTAACATCATACTTGAAACAATTATGCGAAACTCACAGGTCGACACCGGTGGCACAATTTTTGAAAATTCTGTGCCACTACTAGCGTACGCCGTTGATATCGACATAATTGAGAGAACACAACGGTCTGTAACCAGTGCGTTAGCAGGTATTGAAACGGAAGTTGGCAAAATGGGTTTAGCGGTAGATGAGGGCAAAACCAAGTACATGCTGTCAACAAGGAGGGACACATCGACGAATTGGACAGAACGTTGTAATCGACAACTATAATGCCGCGGTAGCAAAGGACTTTGTCTACCTTGGATCTACTATAATTTCTGTCAGAAACACCTCAGCAGAAATACTCGTAAAATGAAGAATTACTCTTGCTTATGGTTGTTTCTTTGGGCTCAAAAGGCAATTGAGTTGTAAGGTCCTATCTCGAGAAACTAAAGAGACTTTATATAAGACCTTGATCATCACAGTCCTACTTTATGGTGCTGAAACATGGACTCTACCGAACGCGGATGAAGATATCTTCAGTCATTTCGAGAGAAAAATTCTTCGAAAAATATTCGGTCCCGTTTGTATTGATGGGCTTTGGAGGTGTGGACCTAATCAGAAAACTGTGTATCATTCGCCTGAGTTGGGCGAATGGACATCAATTCCACTGACCGCAGAGTATTCCTATCCTATCAGTAAGGGCAACACAGTAGAGTGGGACCTCACGTTAGTTGGCGTGCACTAGTAGAATATGACCACAACCGACTTTAAATACGCAACTGTAGGTACTTAGGAGACCAGTTAGGCTTGTTAGTCGAGGCCCATGTTCACCCCGAGCTGTAGCCCCATCTAAATAAGTAAGCGTGTAAGTAAGTAAGTATACTAAAATTAAAACATAAATCTTGGAGAACCATGGGAACCAGGAGAAACTCATGGAGATGTCAGATCTGCAGAGCCCGCGTAAGTGGGTAAAATCGAAATACTGCATCACTAGTTCCAGCCAACACAACCTCCAACAGCAAGGCGAGAATTCCTAAACTTTAAAAGAACCTGGCCTGAGATTAGAAGCAGTCCCATTGATACGAACAATTTAAGTGACAACAATGCTACTGTTTTTCAAGTTCTCAAACAGCTGAAAGCCGAGATGAAACAAATCTGTAAAAGTTGTGGTTTCGTTGCAAAGATGTACGACGATATTAATATGAACATCATCAAAAACAACATACTGAAAGTTAACACGGAACAAGCTCCAATGACTTTTGATATACATGGTAACCTGCGCTGACGAAGCACACGCGAATCCGATTGATTCTGGGAATGCATAAATTGGATATTGGATACCAGCACAAGTCGAGTCAATGGTGGGACGATATTGTTTGGTCAGAAGAATGAACTGAAGGTTGCGAGGTGTCCTGAAACTAGAAAGATGGATTAGGAGTCAGTGTTTCGGCGGATCAATTAGAACGCATAAACAAAATTTCTATTGGCCTATAGGCCTCCCTTTTCGCGTTTTTTTTTTGTTATGACGCAAGTGATAAACTTTAAATGGAACATTGTATGTCTTGTAAGAACTAAAAGAAAAAAATAAGAACAAAAATGAAATATTTTTTTTAATTATTTATTTATTTATTTATTGGTTAGCGACTTAATAAAAATTAATTTGTGTTACCTACAAAGCGGAAGGTTTATCTGCATTTTATTTGTATATATTTACACATAATTTTGTTACTTTACATGAAAGATAGCAATGTTTAGTTCTGTAGGCTTAAATTATTTGACATTAAACCACACAAAATCACGGTTTAAGTTAATAGAACATTTAAGAAGTTTTTTTTAACGTTTTCTATAGTTCTTGATATTTTTTAGGGTAGTTGGTATTGAATTAAAAAGCCCTTTGCCTTCGTCCGTAGTTTTTGTTGATTGTTGGAATTTCCAGTAGTTGTTTGACTGGTCTTCTTGCGTCGTATTGTGACGAATACTTTGTTGAAATCTGTTGTCATTATAATATTCGATTAATGTCGTCATCTTAGTTATACTTCGGACATCCAATACTCTAAAATAATTGCTGTTCCTGTTAATGATTTTAAGTAGACGTTGTTGAATGTTTAAGATTGCATCTAGATGACTTTTGGAGGCATTCCCTCAAGCTAGTACTCCATATTGTATACGGGACGCAGCTAACGAGTAATACACATTCTTCTGTGCTTCGAATGTCGTATATTTCTTGATGTACACCGTCGCATTTTTCAATTGTAGACGAAGTCGACTGATATGGTCATGCCAAGTGAAATAGTAATCTATGATGATTCCCAGGTATTTAATATTTTTGACTACTTCAATGGCTTCGCTTCTAATTTTTGTAGGACAGCCTTCGTTTCTTTGGAAGACTTCTAATACCGTTGTTGATTGTTGGGAACTCTACATGTGCGTCATTATGGCCTTTGCAGATTTTATTACTAAACTGTTGTCGTGACACCTGCTTCAAACCATGTCAAACTCCTCGTGCATTATGGTTTTTGCTGTATTAAGGCTTCTATGTTTCGCCAAAATGGCAATACATCTGCAAATGCAAATGCCGTTGATTTCGTAAAAGCCTCTTATTCCAATTCTGCATTTTCGGATAGTCAGTAGTATGGATATTGGCCTATAAATTCGCTTTATAATTTTTCAATCCGCTTTAGTAAATTGGCCTAATTATCGACGTTTTCATCATTCTTGGGACATCGCTTTGCTTAAGACTTTTATTTATAATCGTTTAAACTATTGGTGTTAGAGCAAAGGCGATCATTTTTAGATCTATTGATCTTATTTTGTCCACTCCTGGGGATTTATTGGTTGGATGACCACACAAAATTGAAAGCATGCAACTGCAAATAAACACAATGGAGCAACAAATACTGAAAAACAATGTGGACATTAAAAACATTCCACTCAAAACAAACGAAAATCTTGTGGAAATAGTCAACATAATAAAACATCTGAAACAACCGACATATTTACGAGTATGTATACAGCAACACGAAAAACCTTAACAGATCCAATAATCGCAGCATACTCTTCGTATACCTGCACCGTAAACGTAAATTGAACCGTAATCCATGTAAATGTTTATACCAACAATCAGCTGACCAGACAAAACAAACACCTACTATGGATGGCGAAAGAAAAGACGAAAATTGAAAATTGGCGCTATGTCTGAAGGAGTGTGGGTAGACCTTTTGCGAGAAGAAATGAAAACACCGCTGCAATCATGATAAGTATTTTATACAATAAACGAAATAAGTAAAATTGCTCGTCCTTAGCCAAACCTGTGTTATTATATGATAATGATGGATAACATAAATAGAAATGATTTCTTAGACAATTTAGATTATAGGGTAATACACGGTTTTAGCAGCGCTAACCTAAACGAACTTAAAAATTCAAAGAACAACAAACGCATTTTAAAAATAATAGCTTTTTCTGGAAATAAACATACAAAAATGGAGAAAATTGTTTATACCTTCATGTAACGTATGTAAATGGCTTTGACGATGAATTACCGATCAGAAATAAACGAAGAGGTGGAGATGTTGCGATATATAAATGGTGATTTTTTTGCTGCTTGGTTTTTCAGTGTTCTATTTTTGATAGCTCACGCGTGATTCGTGACATGTGTCAAAGTCAAACATGATCAGTTAGCATTGCCATTTCATCACGCAAAAACTTACACGAACAACGCCTACAAATTATTGAATGTTTTCATCAAAATTCATGCTCTGTGAAAAATGTTTTTTGCCACTTCTACCATCTACGGTCGTCATAATCGACATAGTGAGCAAGCAATTCAAGCCATAGTGACCACCAAGTAAATTGCAGTGGCTAATGGCGATGTCATATCTCCTTTCAATCAGCATCAGCGTTTGGGGGGCGCCTTTGATAAGAAGCGTAGTGACCAATTGATTCTTCGAAGCTAGATTGTATAGCTGCGTAGGCTAGGCCATTCGAAAGGTGTCCACGTTGAACTAAAGTGATACGCGTGGAGCGGCGACTGTAGGATGGTATGAGGTGATATACATAGATGTGTTTTCGATTGTCAAATTGGAGGAAGCTTCGCAGGAATCAGTAGGTTGAACCGTCCGCAGATGACTTACATATATGTGGACGCCAGTGTGAATCCACTTCAGGTTCCATTAACTCAGCCATGAGTGAGGTATTATAATGGATATTCTGGTAAGTCTGTGGGTAGTTTGGTGTGTCATCGATTTTACTGTGGTGTTCAGTATCAGACACGAAAGATTGAGTCGCAATTAGTTCATCATCGACACCGTTCACTTTATCGAAAATAACTTCGAGCAAAGGATCAGAGTTAGGAGAGAGTTGTTTATTTGACGAGGACTGGAAATAAATATTTCACTCGTTTTTTGGCTGGATATAACCTTCACAAAATAGATGGCTTTGATGTCACTCAAAACTTTATCCAAGTGACGCTAAATTAGCGGTTCGTTCTGGGAAGAATTTGGCGACTTGCGAAAATTTTCGTTAGTTTTTGTTAGAAAAATTTTCAGATCTTTCATGTAGGAAGCAGGATAAGAATGAAAATATTTTTCAATACTTTCTTAAGATGAAAGAACTAATAGCTCGTGGCAAAATAAAGGATTTCTATTATGCAATATATTATCGATGGAATCGTTTCTAACGGGAACAAAGTAATGCTATATGGGACGAGGAACCTGAAGCAGTTTAAGGAGAAACTCGAAGAATGTTTTCGTGTTCAAATCACAGAACTTTTTCGGAACGTAATCAGTGGTCTAGCTCAAGGTCGCGTAGGGTGTCGGAAAATAACAATGCAAGTAGATAGTCATCTTCAGATTCTAATTTAGGGTGCTATAACTGCGGATCGAAGGGACATAAAGAAAGTGAGTGTAAAAGCAAAACAGTAGGGTCGAGATGTTTTAAGTGCAAGGAATTCGGCCGTAAGGCTATCAATTGTTCTAAGGTTGACCCTAGTTTTGGAAATATTTTTGAGGGCCTTGCACAAAGCTTTTATAAAGATATCTGCATTGGTTGTTCTTCTGAAAGTGTAAATGGTTTAATAGACACATGTAGCGACGTGTCTATATATCTGAGAAAATATGAATACAATCAAACAGTCTTACGAGTGCTGTCAGCTAATGCTTTTGAAACTTACCTGCCCTTTGAAACTATTTGAACACAGGTTGGTACTATTTCGAAGCAAAAGTTCATGTTATTTCCGAAAGATATCTAAACATGCCGATGGTCATAGGCCGAAATATCCTCAACGATACAGAGCTAGTAGTAATTGCAAACAATATATATGCAAAAAAAGGTAGACCTGATCATTAAAAACAAAAAATAACATATTGGAGGTAGAAGGCTGATTATGCAATGAATATAATCTTGAAAAGCGATGATCCTATATTTAAAAATCCTAGGAGATTAGCGCCTTTAGAAAAAGATATCGTGAATGCTAAAATTACTGAGTGGATTGAAAATGAAAATGAATTCAGAATTTGCTTAGCTAATAAAAAAGAGATTACACATTGATTTCAGAAAGTTGAGTAAGGAGGTAGTTAGGGATCGATGTCCTCTTTCACTCAGAAAAAAGCAGTTAGATCCGCTTTGTGGAATGCGCGTTTTCAGTACTCTCGATACCATTTTTCATGTGACCCTTGTTCAGTTTTCAGGTTTTTTTTTTCAGTTTATATGAATTTTTATTTACGAGTATATCACTTAATTTACTCTTACATGCTGTACAAACAAAAATGCTTCAAAATTAGCTTAAATACTCGTAACATAAGACTATCTTATACTAACTTACTGGCCCCAGGCGGGCAGCCGTGTCCGTTGTGGAAGCAAGTAGAAAGTACACATATTTCTTAACACCTAGTGGACAATTTGAATTCTTGAGAATGCCGTTCGGATTGTGCACGTCTCCTATCGTTTTGCAGCAGTATATCAACAATATCGTACAACCCCAGTTAACTGAAAAGTTTATTCTCGCATACATGGACGATATAATTATGCTATCTATGAGTAAGGTTTGTAAAATTTGCAAAATGTTTTCGTTCTTCACTTCAAATGGAGTGAATGTAAATTTGTTTGTACCAAAATTAAATATTTAGGGTATGTTATATAGAGAAACCGGTTCCGCCCATAAATGTATTTCCGCAATATTAAGTAGCAAATACATGATCTATTCTAGAATAGTTCTTTCTAAATCCTTCATAAAACACCTGCAAAACTATTTTATTTTGAACCCATCAGGTATGTAAGTTGTAAGAACAGGAAACAACTTGGCAGAGGTGTTCCAGGTATTCCTCGGTACTTTGTACGATCGTCATAGTCACGTTTTTGTGTCTTCCCAATTACTCGGTAAGCTGATGTGACATTTCATTTCCCGCCTTTCCATTATTCCTGAGTTTCTTTCCTCTACGGGTGGAGTTTTATTTTCTGTCTCATGCACATACAAAATATATTTCTGTATATAATCGAGTAAAATATTATGAATCATCTCAAATAATTAAAAGTTAGAACTGATCTTTTTATCATACGGCGCTCTAACACAGACGCTCATAACCACACCACTTTTGTTTGAAATTTTATTTCTTCTTATTGGAAGCTTGGAACTGCCTCTTTAATTATTCTTCTTAAGGTATCAACATCCGGTAAAATATCCATTGTGTGTAATACTGTAATCACTCAAGTTCAGAATTTAAATTACTGCGATACTCATTGCGCATACTCATTGCATACTTCTGTGTCCACCCTAATGGACTTTTTGTTGCGTTATTGGTAGCATTGGCATTTTGTGTTGTACTTTACAATTCACGAGCAGTAATATTGTTGTTTAAAAGTTCATTTATAAATTGTTGCGGATGTAAAATATCTCCAAATAGATTCGTAATTACTGTAGTGTCTTAGCGAGAAGCGAATGGCGGTTGTAAAAAAAAGAACAATCATTGAATAGAGGGCGAACGATTGTTCACAAGAGAAAAGGAAATGATACCGAAAAGAAAAAATTAATGGGCCGACTATTGGAAACCGGGCGAGGAGATGGTTTTTCCCCAAGTTATAAATTAAATAAATTAAAAATAGTATAAATTTATAAGTATATGTTAATAAAGTTTGAGTTAAGTGAAATTTAAAGTTGGTGGTTTTATTCTATTTTGGCGAAACAAACCACACACAAGCAAAACCCCCAATAGTGGAATTCGGAATTTGCTCAAAAAGTAGGCATGTTATCATGGAAATATTGACGCCACAACAATGATTTCAAATCGATGAAATTTATTTCGAAATCGAATTCCGAGTCCGATTTCGGAAAAAAATAATGCGGCTGCCGAAGCTAGTGTTGTACAAAAATATGATTCGAAAACAAAAAAGTCACTTCCATATAGTAATTCAAGAAAAAAAATATTCAACATACGAAAGTCTACATTTTATACATTTAAATAAGGAGCAAAAGAAATCAAATTAAAATATATTTAGTATTTTGTTGGATCATCGTTTGATTCCTGGACTGCTTTGAACTTTCCGAGGTAATTGAGGCCCAAAAAAGAATCGTTTTTAAGGACCTCCGATCTGTCTTGAACTTGCAAACCCCGCGTTCCAGTTCATCACTGATGTGTTTTATGACATTTAGATCTCCGATTGCGGAGGTGGATGAAGTTGTTTTGAGACCCTAAGCATCAGTCACTCATTTATAACTTTCGCCGCATGTTTAGGGTTGTTGTCCTTTTTTAGCATCCAGCTGTTTCCAATTTCTAGTGCCTCAGCAGAGGAATGCAAATTATCACACATACCTTCTATAAAAACAAATTTCCAACACCAGCAGCTGCCATTGCCCCACAGATCATCACATGCCCACCATAGTGTTTTTGACTGTTGGTGCCCGGTTCTTCACTTGCCCTCATTTCTTAGCCTTTCGCCATACTATTTCCTTGCCATCGGATACGAAGAGATTAAACAATAATTAAACCCCTAAAAGTTGCAAGCTGAAATGCAAGTGGTCTTCTCCAACATTTATCTGAATTACTGGTGTTTCTATGCAATGAAAATATTGATGTTTGCCTGATTACTGAGACTCACGTCAAACGGAGAACAAAAGTTAAAAAAATTAAGATACCTGACTAACCTTGCTACCACTATCCTCATCCGGCTGACAGTGCCAGGGTAGGTAACATAAATACCTGATGTAATTGACTTATTTATATTAAGAGGAATTAACAGGAAAGAAGGTCGAAGTTAAAAACAGCGCAGACTTGTCCTCGGACCATATTCCTGTGACACATAATGCAAGATCTGCACACAAAAAAACCGACTGGTGTGCATTTAGAAAATTAATCGAAGGATTTATTGACCTCAGACCCGCACTGGCCACAACAAAACATATTGATATTGAAGTGAAGTGTTTTCCAATAGGGATTTAACAACTTTTAATTTAATTTGTGACCGCACTCTTTCATAGAAATTTTCTACCGAAATTCGGAGTCGGTGACCGCAACTTTAAGAGCGATAACTCCAATTTTCGGTCGTAATTCTCGCCCTAGTAGACAGGCAATAACAAGTTTAGTGCAAAAATTTGAGTTTACATATTCGTTGTGTGATGCCAGTGAGACAACGGGTTGGTCGAAGTGAAGTGTCGAAAATATCGCTGCCGTTCAGGCGTCCGTAGCAAACGATCCAAATCAGTCGATTCCACGGCGTTCTCAAGAATTGGGCATCGCTCATACCACATTATGGCGTATTTTGCGTAAGAATCTTGGCTTACACACATACAAGATCAAGCTGACTCAAGAATTGAAGCCGATTGACCATTTGAAGCGACGTACGTTCTCCGATTGGGTTCTGGAGAAGATGCGCCAAGATAATGAATTTCATCTCAAAATCATCTTCAGTGACGAATCTCATTTTTGGCTAAATGGGTTCGTCAATAAGCAAAATATGCGTTATTGGTCGGGTGAAAATCCACATGTGCTTCATGAATCACCACTTCATCTACAAAAAATAACTGTTTGGTGCGGTTTGCATGCCGGCTGCGTTATTGGGCCATATTTTTTCGTCGACGATAACGATCGTCACGTTACTGTGAATGATCAGCGTTATCGCGCCATGATCACCGATTATTTTTGCCGCGAATTGGAAGATATGGACTTGGACGACATGTGGTTTCAACAGGATGGTGCCACAAGCCACACAGCACACGCTACAATCGATTTATTGAAGAGTAAGTATGATGAGCGCGTTATCTCAAGATATGGGCCAGTCGATTGGCCGCCTCGTTCGTGCGATTTAACGCCGCTTGACTATTTTCTGTGGGGCTACGGTAAGTCATTGGTTTATGCCAACACGCCGACGACGTTGGAAGAGCTAAGAACCAACACTGAATGCGAAATAGCTGCCGTTTCGGCCGAAATAAGTGGCTGAGTCGTTGAAAATTGGGTTCAATGAATCGACCCCTGCAAACGTGCCCGCGGTGGCTATATGAACGAAGTCGAGTTCCATTCATAAATGTTTTGATTGTACTTCAAGCCGATAATAAAGTTTTTGAAATATCTCAAATGGTTTGCCTTTTATTTAAAAAAAAGTTGTCAAGTCCTTATTGGAAAACCTGATAGAGGAACTAATTTCCGACATATAACGTGCAGCCGAAGATAGTACATAGAAACGACAAACCTCAGTAGGGTATCTTACGGAAATTAAAGAATTATTCGTTGAAAAGAATAAGAAAGTTAAATAATAAGCTCAAAAAAAGCATTAGTGAATTTAAAAATGATTCTCTAAATAAAAACCTTCGGAATTAAACGGCTGATAAAGCCTCTGACTACTCCCTTTGGAAGGCTACAAAATGTGTTTTAAAAGACCGCAATTACTATACAGGATCCGTCACTGAAAACATCCGATGGGAATTCGATCTCAGACCCAAAAAGTAAAGCTAGGCATTTTGCTGAGCAACTAACAAATGTTTTCAAACCTTATCCACCTATATCCAATGGCAAGTGAAAATATTGAATTTGTTGACAAAACAGGTGAATAAAATATTATTATTATTGTTATTAGTATTTTCGTTTCGCTAAAAGAGGTCATTACCTGCGTAAAGAAACCATCCGGACTATGACCTTATTACTGCACAGATCGTGAAGGAATTGCCATGCATTGCTCTGGTTAAACTTAAATATATAATATAATTAATACCTGTTTTATAATAAAATGCAGAGATAATTGCTATGCCTAAACAATTTTAGCCACTATCAGAAGTGACTTCACACCAGCCAATCTCACTTTTGCCTATATTTTCAAAAATTTTCGAGAAACTCTCGTAACTGATGTAATATTTATAACACTCGTATAACTGATGTAATAGAATGGGTACTAGAGGTGAAACAAATCTGCTCTTCGTTATTTTTAGACGTTGCGCAGGGTTTTGATAATGTCTGTGGTTGTGAATTTCGCTTAAATGAATCAAAGAAATTCCCAATGGGTTGAAGGACCAGCACTTGCAAAGGGAAGCAAAAAGAAAGCCGACGAAAGAATTTTGTACAACGATAAATTGAATGTTTTATTTGTTTTGTTAGATGATACTTATCTCCTTGCTGGTCGAAATCCAAGTGACCGAGATATCTTTATTACACAATTTGGTCAGTGAAAAGTGTTATACAAAGTGGTATACAATTATTGAGAGAGCAAGTAATAAAGCAATTTGCGATTAATTAAAGAGACCAATTAACAGAGCAAGAATGTGAATAGTCTATGATACAATGGTTCATACAAAAACAAAAATAATTATGTTGATCATTTACAAAATCATTTTACGTTATGCGTGGAAGATTACATTGAGTATTAAATTAACGTACAATATTATCAAACATTCCCCCGCCCCTGGAACATAGTTTCAGCATCTTGGGAGTAAAGCCAGCTTCTGTACTGGACGGATTAATTCCCCTGTTGCAGTTTTGAGTGTCACCACACGAACGGATCCATCCTTACCGGGATGTAAAGTGATGACACGTCCCATGGCCCATTTTCCAGGTGGAAGATTTGTTTCCTTAATAACCACTAAGTCATTCAGCTGTAGATTAGCGCTAGGTTGGGTCCAGCGTGGCCTTTGTTGAAGTGACGTCAAGTACTCAATATTCCATCGCTTCCAGAAACCTTGAATTTTAGCTTGAAGCACTTGCCAACAGGATAGCCGATTCATTGGTACTTCCAGTGATGGTTCAGGAACAGCCGAGTAGGACTCACCTAAAATAAAATGAGCTGGTGTTAGTGGATTGAGTTCGTTATCGGATATTTGACATAAGGGTCGAGAATTTAGAATGGCTTCGATTTGGGTCAAGAGTGTATAGAATTGTTCAAAGGTAAGCACGTCAGAGCCTATCACACGTCGAATATGTAGCTTGATGGACTTCACCCCTGCTTCCCACAATCCGCCGAAGTGTGGTGCAGAAGGAGGAATGAAGTGCCATGTAATGGAATCCTGAGCCAGAGACTCAGCAACAATGGAGTTATGGTGTTCGGATAAAGTTAAATTATGCATCTCAGATAATATTTTAGCAGATCCTCGAAAGTTAGTCCCATTATCTGAGTACATATGTGAAGGCCTACCACGGCGAGCGATAAAACGACGAAGAGCTGCAAGGAATGCGTCGGCCTTTGTAGCCAGACAAACGAATAGTGACATATAGCCTTTTGTTGTTTGTGTCTTCCGACCAAGCTTTACTTTAATCGGGATGGGACCAGCGTAATCACACCCGCAGTGCGTGAAAGGTCTACTTGCTTGGACTCTTGGTGAGGGTTGATTGCCCATTAGTTGAGATGTTGTTGATTTCCGCTGCCGAAAACATTTGATGCAATTGTGGGTAATCTTACGCAATAAATTTCTACTTCCAATGATCCAGAACTCTTGCCTAATAAGGGAAAAGAGTGCCGACACTCCAGGATGTAGAAAGCGTTCATGTGCGTCTTTAGCGATAAGTTGTGTAACCCTATGTCCCTTGGGAATGATGATAGGATGTTTCACATTAAATGTTACATTAGCTTCTTGAATCCTTCCGCCCACGCGAAGAACCTGGTCGTCATCAAAGAACGGATTGAGTGCTATTAATGGACAAGACTTACTGAAGTGGCCATGTTTGTGGTAGTACGTAAAATAGTCTCTGAAGTAAAGATGTTGCAGCCACTTAATGAGAGCGCGTTTTGCGCCATAGATTTCCAGGGGAAGAAGTTGTATGCCTAAATTATGTGACACCTTACGACACTTCGAGAGAAACCGGTAGAAATAGGCGACGATACGAACGAGACGATTCCACGAGGAGATGCGTGATGATAGAAACTCGAATGAGTGTTCTGATCTAACCGTGGTGCAGTATTGTTGAAATGTCTTTCTTTCCTCTTCTCTGCAAGTTGGATGCTCTTCGAAAAATTCAGCTATGGGCCAAAAATCTTCCGTCTTTTTTAACCAGTGTGGACTTGTCCACCAAATAGGGTGTTCTACCAACATCGATGGTGCTATTCCGCGCGAAGCACAATCCGCAGGATTTAGATCCGACCTAATGTGAAACCACCTGTTTCTGGGAATGGTATTTAAAATTTCAGAGGTTCGGTTACCGACGAATATATCCCATCGACGTGAAGGAGACGAGAGCCAAGAAAGGACAACCTGAGAGTCACACCATGCATATACATTAACAAAAGTGGTATTTAATGATTTTTGAACTGTGACCAGTAAGCGTGCGAGTAATAGGGCTCCACACAGTTCCAAACGAGGAATAGATAATTGTTTGATCGGAGCAACACGAGTCTTTGCTGCCACAATGTTGGTTTGAATTTGTCCATTCGGTAGGACGTATCGCGAATAGATAACCGCAGAGTATGCGGAGGCCGAGGCATCCGAAAAGCCATGAAGCTGGAATGTGCCATCTATTGTTCCGAAATGACGAAGTACATTTATAGTTGTAAAGGCGGAAAGATCCTGGCGAATGTTACACCATTTTTTGGCAATATAATCAGGTAGGAGATCATCCCAACCGAGCTTTCTATGCCATAGTTCTTGAAGCAATATTTTGAGTTGCACGACCGAAGGAGCGAGAAATCCGAGGGGATCGAAGATTCTTGATATATTTTTTAAAATTTGGCGTTTTGTTAGAGGCTCGTCCGGCGTTAGGTTAATACGAAAGGAAAAACAATCGATTTTGGGGCTCCAGTACATACCGAGTACCTTGGTCCACGATTCAGATTCACTGTCTATATGGATAGTGTCACTTTGATCAAGGTTTCCTTCCGGAAGGAGTTGGGGAACATTGCTTTGTCACTTGCTGAGTTGTAAACTTGCATGTGCAAGTAGCTTAATGAGTTCTTTTTGTTTAAAGACTGCATCATCGATGGATGTCCCACCAGAGACAATATCATCCACGTAAGTGTCATTTAGAAGTATCTCTGCAGCAACAGGATACTCCTCGCGATAATCAGAAGCAATTTGCTCCAAAACACGAACCGATTGGTAAGGAGCACATGACGTACCGTATGTCACAGTACTGAGGCAATAATGTTCGATAGGGTCCGACGGCGATTTTCGCCGCACTATTCTCTGGAAATCACAGTCTTCATCAGCTACGCGAATTTGGCGAAACATTTTTACGACATCCGCTGTAAAAACGACCTTATGGCGGCGGAATCTTAAATGAACCGAAAAGATATTCCTTTGGATTGGAGGGCCTACCATAAGACATTGGTTAAGGGAGTTCCCGTTGATATCCGCGAACGAACCGTTGAAGACGACGCGAAGTTTGGTTGAAATGCTAACGGGTTTAAATATAGCGTGATGTGGCAAGTAGAATACGTTGGGCTTAGATATTTCCGATGACGAAAGTCTTCGCATGTGCCCTAAAGCCAAATATTCCTCTAAAAATTGCGAGTAGGTTCGATGCACTAGCTCGTTTTTAAAAAATTTCTTTTCCATCGATTTCAAACATGCAGTTGCGCCGGTAAGTGTGTCAGCAAAAATAGGCTTTGTTTTAAACGGAAGCCTTACGACGTACCTTCCGTTTTCATCCCTACGATGGGTATCAACAAAATGTTTTTCGATCGCTTGGTCTTCATGAGACATCATAATTTTCGGATCAACTTCTTCGATTGTCCAAAAGGATTGCAGTGTTGAATCAATATCAATAATGGAATGATTCGCATGAATGATGTTCTGAATTTCCGATGGTAACTGCCCTGCCAATACCCAGCCAAATATGGTTTTCTGGGCAACTGGAAGACCGTTGCTGTTTCGAACGATTTCTCCTTGCAGAATATCCCAGGACACATCTGCGCCAAGCAACATGTCAATTGGGCTAGATTTGTTGAAGGTGGGATCGGCCAGATTGAGTTTTAACTTTGAAACATGATCCCAATCATGAAAATCGAACGAAATAGATGGTAGCGTTAAGGTGACACAGGACAGAATATAAGCGTTTACTGCGATATTTGATTGACTGACACGAGAAGAGATAAGCATTGAAACAAGGCCTCTAGATTTCCCAGCGCACGTTGCACCTATTCCACTAAACAGAATACGAGCATTTGCTCTTTTTAATCCAAGTCTTTGAACAAGGGACTCGGTTACAAATGAAACTTGTGAGCCTGAGTCAATGAGCATACGAACGAGGTGAGACTTTCCATTATTATCGAACACTTTTCCAACAGCAGTGGGCAACAAAGTTTGTGGCAAGAAATGAGTGGGATTGATTGAATGGTTGATTACGAGCTGAGAAGAATTCGACGATGTTGTAGCAGGATGCGTATACATGTTTTGCGAAGTTGGCTTTGAACTGGAATCTGCCGAATTAATGGCAGATGGCTTTGCCGAACTTAGGTGCACCAGTGTATGGTGACGCGAATTGCAGTTCTTGCACCGAAATTTGGACGGACAACGAACCGAATTATGTCCACTGCGTAGACAGTTGAAGCAAAGCTTCTTAGATTTTACGAAATCCCTCATAGATTCCACGTTCATGGCAAGAAAGTCCGAACATTGTGGGAGAATGTAATGAGCATTACATTTAGGACAGCTGTTCGTTGACGACACGTGCATGATTTTAAAGGTCGTAGGCTTTGACCTTGTATTTTCTCGAGGAAATCCCCTACACTGTTCGAGGGCTTCACAACGGCGTTCTAAAAAACGTAGAAATTCATCAATCGAAGGTGTCTCGGAGTCGACGCTTTCAGCTGACCAAGCTTGTCGCGTTTCTGGGTCCACTTTATTTAAAAGAGTGTAGATCATCCACGGATCGCGTTCGAGAGATCCTAACGAAGTAAGACCTCTTAAAACCTCGTCAGCACCATCCGAAATCTTGCGCAGCGATTTAACATTCGAACCTTGAATTGATGGCAACTGCATAAATGTCTCAAGAAGGCTATTAATTATGAAGCGCGGCCTGTCATACCTTTTACATAACCTATCCCATGCCTGCTTATAGGTAACATCAGATACCGGAATATGATTAAGCATACTTAAAGCATCGTCCCGAAGGCAAGAACGAAGGAAATGGAACTTTTGACCATTTGATAAACTGGGTTTTAGGTAAACCATGCTTTTGAACATGTCTCTAAAGGAGGGCCAATCTCGATAACTGCCCGAAAATGGTTCAATATGTATTTTTGGCAAATATTCGTTAAAGTGTTGACCTGAGCTGTTAGATTGCTGGTTCGCCAAAGATGAGATGCCAGCCGAGTCATTTAATTGTACCGCACTGGATTTAGATTCCCTTTCCCGAATAGCAGAAAGTAAAACAGCTTTAATCATGAGGTACTTTGATTCGAAGTCCTCGAATTCTTGTTCAGGATCAGTATAATTTTCCTCGTCAGAAAATCCATAAATTTGTACCTGAGATGCACTAAATTTACCCCAGACCTCTTCTAATTTATCTAGCCACATTTGAATTGTCTCTATAATACACGTTTCTACCATTTTATCCGCAAACGCAGCTAACCTAGTTAACGATCCTTTGAGATTACCGCGAGTGGCACGAACAATAACTAGGTTACTCTTAGAGGTCATTTTCGTTATCGGTGATGGATTATGGTTTCGCGCTCGAACGATTAAAATTGTACTTTGACCTGTCTGAGTGTAAATTTACCACGTGTTTTAAAGGGCACCGAATATCAAGTTCAAAATATATTATAGTTAATAATTGCACGAATGTTCTCACAGGTATTACAATAGTAAATTATTAGAATGACTTTCACTTAAGTTCATACATAATATATTCACACATACGGTTTTCCACGTGCCAAGATCATGAATTCACGAATGTTCCTGAATGATTATAAATTAATCCAACGGTGAAATTCAACAATAGATTTAATTAAATTCCAAACAAATTGATACAGCAGATTATCCAGAGGTTTGCACCTACGATCTCCGTTAATTCCAATAGTAGGACACGAAAAAATAGAAGCACTGTAGAATCCGAAAGGTAAATTGATGAAATTTAATATACGATCCGGCTCGAAGGACCAGAAATTATGGTTGTGAATTTCGCTTAAATGAATCAAAGAAATTCCCAATGGGTTGAAGGACCAGCACTTGCAAAGGGAAGCAAAAAGAAAGCCGACGAAAGAATTTTGTACAACGATAAATTGAATGTTTTATTTGTTTTTAAATGATACTTATCTCCTTGCTGGTCGAAATCCAAGTGACCGAGATATCTTTATTACACAATTTGGTCAGTGAAAAGTGTTATACAAAGTGGTATACAATTATTGAGAGAGCAAGTAATAAAGCAATTTGCGATTAATTAAAGAAACCAATTAACAGAGCAAGAATGTGAATAGTCTATGATACAATGGTTCATACAAAAACAAAAATAATTATGTTGATCATTTACAAAATCATTTTACGTTATGCGTGGAAGATTACATTGAGTATTAAATTAACGTACAATATTATCAAACAGTCTGGCTTAACGGTTTCAAATGTAAGCTTTACAAGAATCTACTTACAATATTTTGAGATTCTTAAATCTAATAAAGCAAATGGATTCTTTAAAGTAGGTTATGGAAAAGTGTACTCTGAACTTAGAAAAATACAAGCAGGTGTACCACAAGGGAGTGTTCTAGGTTAAACACTATATTTGTTATATTCTAGTGATAATCCACTGCAATCTCAGCACTAGTAGGTGTCTGTGTGGTTAAAGTACCGGAAAAATTACAAAATGCAGTTAACAAGATTGGATTAGAGAACGCAATTATCCACTAAACTAAACGAGGCGAAATCCACGCATATCAATTTTACAAACAAAATAATAAGAGATGTTCGTATCGTTATTAATAATCAAACTGTACCTCATTCTAACTCAGCTAAATACCTGGGTATGAATTTGGACGCAAAATTAAAACAGAAGGAACAGGAATTAAATATTAGATATAGGGAACTGTATTGGTTATTGGGACGTAATTCAGAAATGTCAACTTGTATAATCAGGTATTAAAGCCTATCTGGATGTATGGTATCCAGCTATGGGGTTGTACAAAAAAGAACGAATGAACAAATAATTCAAACATTCTGAAACAAAGTTCTTCGTGGAATAGTTAATGCAATGAAATTTTCAATGCGGTTTGGAGTGGTGTTTATATGAGCGTATTGAAGCAATGCGAATTGAGTCAATGCGCTTTAAGCAGTCATATAAACAAGGTAACAAATTCATGTCCTCATAGTCATTTTTAATGTACTTTGTCGCATTTAATGAGATTTCTCACTTTTTGTGACAACCCTGGTTATTCTGTTATTCATGGCAAAGAGATTGAAAAAGTGATAATTTGATCATTTTTGTTATTTGTGAATGACAATAGTGAACGTTTGTAATAAATTGACGAAATGTAACTATTTTGAGTACTTGTTTTGGAATGCAATGAATTCTTTGAATAATTTCTTTTGGTCCAAAATCACAATTAGAAAGCAATTTGAATGCTTGATTTCAATTATGGGCCAAAATCCTAAAGTGGCCAAGGAATTCTACAACAATTTCATTGATTTACAAAAAGGGTCCTCCTTTACATCACGCAAAGGTTGGCAAAAGGTTTTTTTAAAGATGATTTTAGCATAAAGTTTTTATTAATAACAAATGATTTCGCAGGTTTGGTACGATTTCAATACGAAAATAATAAAACATTGGTTTTGCGTATCTTTGTTTTCGGTCCTTTGTTAATGGTATTTGTTACTCTGTCTATTTTATCTTTGTGTACCGGAAATTGAGAGAAAACCCTTTTGCTTATGAAAGTGGAAGGTATGTACTGTGTTTTATAATATAACTTAATTGTTTCTCTTCATTTACTCGCATACTGTATTTACGGAAGGTTTAATACAAGAGTATTAATTTTGGTCACAATTTTTTAGATAATAGTGTTTTTGATTATAAGTATGGCATTGTCGGGCTATAATTTTTTTATGGGTATCGATCTTAGTATATTGATAATATCTAATACCGCAAAACTATCCGCTAACGTTCGCCATTTTGTTTTATATTATTCAACGATTATGAGTAAAATATTGAATTATGTCTACTAAGTAGTGTCTTGTTATTTGTTTAGTTATAAGTTTTCATTGATTATTCAGAGACGATACTTTAGAGCGACTTTGGATTATTGAAATAGTTTTTCCATGTTAATTTCAATAAGAAGTATTAGTACTTGTACCGTTGACAAGGCGTCACTTACGAAGATATGCTTAGACCTCATGAAAATTCAAACATTTATCTTAGAAACTAAAACATTTTTAACAAATCGGAGAAAGTAATAGAAGACCAAATGCTTGCAGTCAATGCAAAGATAACAAATCTAAAGAACATTTTGACCAATTTTTCCAATCGTACCCAAAACTAGGACGCATTTTCCGAAATACAATCCTTAATATCCCTAATAACATTAATAATAATCAGATATCAGAACACGATCGACAAGATTCTTGATTTACTCACTGACGTCAAACATGGGAAACCACACCCGGCTATAGTAACTCCCGATCAACTAACATAAGTTCTGCCCTAAAAACTATCGAACCACAAATGCTCTTCGGTCTGAGATTACCCCGTCTAGTAAATGAGGAAAATATCATGTCACTTTATCATATTTGTAACGCTAACGTGGTCATTAAACAAGATAAAATAATTTATGAATTCAAGATACCTCTGTGTTAAAAGACAATTTCCAAATTTTCAAAGTTATCCCCTTCCCAATGAAACACAAAAGCAATTTCATATACCTACAGCCTACAAACGAGTACATCATTATAGATTACAAAAGAGAACATTTTTCACCATTGAGCCTAAACGAACTCAATACATGTAAAAACCAGAACGACAACTTTCTATGCCCCATAGTACACTCTTTATACGATACCGACACCTCGAATCCTCAATGCGATATCCAGGTTTTAATTGGAAATACCAATCTTATATAATCAAACGAGCAAATTTAACCACCGTATGGATACAAATACCACAACCACAGAGAAAATAATATGACCGTTTACACTCTCCAAGACCCGGCAATGATAACATTGTCGGGACATTGTTATCTAAAAAGCAAAGACTTAACCTTGCACGAAAACTCGTAATTACAAACAACTCCTTCATTTCTCCCCTGAACATCTCAAAATTACTATCCAACTCATCCATTAACACCCTGAACTTCACGAAAACAGCAATACTCAAGTCAAAATGAGGTAGGGCTCGTGTCTAGATCAATAAACGATCTAAAAATAGAGGAATCACAACATTTCCCGATAGACAAAAATAATGCTCACCACTACATTCTAATTTACGCAATAATTGCAATAATAGTAATAATGACCTTCCGCAAATAAAATAGATCGTACAAACTCAAACATGAGTCAAACGTATAAAACTGTCAAAATCAATAATAACATCCCAATGAATGAAACACCTACTCTTACACCAACTAACTAATGTAAACCTTCACACGCATTGCCATTTTTTTTCCAGAAAATTAACCTCTCCTATATAGTAATTTTTTTCGTATTAGGCGGATGGGGTATAGTACCCCGCTATAGTAATATATACCCACCGCACAAGGAACACTTGCATCCTCCAAAAAGCAGCAAGCAACCCTTGCATCTTCCAATAGCAACAGTACATCATACCCATCATCGAAACACAAAGTCCAGAATAAGTGATTCTCTTACCAACCAAATCCAACGTCGTAACTCAGTGGAGAATCCACTTTACGCTGCCATAAGCGAAAAGAAAAGCTGTAAACCCCCAGAGATACTTCAACGCATTCACCCCGAAGTGTGTTATATAGTTCAAAGCCAAGATGCCGATTCGACAATAACAACACAGGGCAGGCATCAAGTGTCATTGAACTGCGGCAGCAAGCCGTTGTACGCAAAATGGATCGAATTATTCGCTTTAAGGGGTTCTCTACTCACTCAATTTTGAGACCGCAAACCATCTCCCTTTTTGTTTCATTGCCACAAGTTCTTCCGACAAGTACCAGAGGTATCCAAGGAACTTTTGAAGAGCTATTCTTGAAATAACATCATTTACTTTGTTGTAGGTGTCAAGGTTTTGGATCAGCTCAAGATTATTTCGTGGTGCTGACGTAGAATCGGGGGCAGTCATCCAGATCCTGACATACGGTCTAATAACAAAGAGGCAAATGTCATGAATTCCATGTTCTTCTCTCTTTATTAGCTTGTACTGACTAAGGAACATCCGTATCTTAAGAGAGTAGATAGCCTTGGACATCCATCTAGCACGGTGTAGTCCAGCCGAAGCTTTAAATGATACTTCTTTCAGAGGAACTCTTCCGAAAAATATTACTGTCAGTTCCAGAAGTTCTTTGTAGTCATCTCGAGGTTTGAACTCTTGCAGCTGAGATTTTGAAAAGGCAATCATTTCTTCCGTGACTTAAATAAATGCGGCTGTAGCAACTTCATTGGACAAAACTGTTTTGTAGTTTTTCCGATCGATGTTCTACCAGGATTTCTTGAAACGTTTAAAAATAAGAATGTCTGGACCATTTCTCCTTCCCGTATTCACTGATGTAGTGTCAAATCCTATACAACTTACTTTATCGCAGATTCCCCATTTTGCTGCTGCCTCATGTTACTGCAGCCTCACCTGTGCCAGAACTTATCTTCGGGACTCCTAAAAGTGGATCTATTCCTTTTCTACTTACTAATATAGGAAGGCGATCAACAATGTCACTTCCAACTATATCCTCTAGAAGTTTACCGGCTGCACTTCGGATGGTGACCGAACTGGTTGATCAATTACCCGCCGATATTAAGTATCTACTTTCACCTCTGAATTAGATTATGAAGCAAAAATTACCCTCTTTTGGCAAGACTTTATTTCGTTCTCATCTAGCTGCTTCCTTTTCTTCAAATTTTCTTCCTCTTTTCGCCAGAGTTGTATCAATATTACCCATTTTCCCGCGACGCCCCTTTTCACGTTGTGCAACTAGAAACATCTTGTCCGCTTCAATTTTGATAATTTTTAATGCGTTAGCATGGGCAATATGGAATAGATTACCTAGTTCCTCCGTCCAGTCATCCTCTTTTTTTCAAGTCCGTCTGAGCGCCTTGTTATCTTTATTTTTTTTTAATTTCTCCCATTCTCTGAAAATGAGTTCCACTTTATCACACACATGATCATATCGTTTTGTTGGAATACGGGATTGTTCCAGATTTCTATTACATTTTTAGCAGTTGAATGACATGCTTCTTTAATGTTTTTTTAACACTTCTCTGTAATGGAAGAACAATAAAATAACTTCATTCTTTGAAAGTAACATTCGTCCATTAAGACGAGTTAAATTCTATAACAAAGCATTCAACCATAAAAAACAGCTTTTAACTGATTTTGTGTATTTACAAAGCCCGCTAGCGACTCCTAAAGGTTATCCGATTTGTATAATTTTTTTGGTGAATTTTTTTTTCCACGAGTAAGAACCGATTAACGGGTTGGGAAAAGGTAATTTCAAAAGTTTCAAAATAAGGTGCACCCTAGTGATTATGCAAGTATAATTATCGATAAAATTGATATAAAAGGCAGTGGTTGGGAAGAGCAACCAGAGAGAGAAAAATAACCACCTCCAGACACCACGGTTACACAGTGGGCCCTTAATGTACCTTAACTATTCCAATAAAATATAAATTACAACGTCTTTCTCTTTTTCTTTCTTTCTTTCTTTTCTCTCCGCTTGAGTACTCTTCTCTGCATTCATACGCGGAAAGCACGGTACAAAGAGCGTAATCTGACAAGGTTTTCGTAAAAATATCTGCAATTTGAGATTTAGATGGGACGTAATGAATTTCAAAATCTCCGCACTCGTACCTCTCTATAAGGTGGTTGCGTATATCAATGTGCTTTGTCCTTTTATGAAACTTCGGGTTCTTTTTTAGCCGTATTGCACCATTTCCTTCACTGTGCCTTTGTGATGCCCAAGAAACTGGTCCATCTCCCAACATGAAAACGTATCCTGTCGAGGACCGCGGAGTAGTTTTATAACCAACGCAGTCAGCATTATTGAAACAAATCAAAGACAAATTTATATTTTTTTTTAAATGAATACCTATTTGCTTCGTGCCACTGATGTATACGCATTAACATGAGTATGTTTTGGCGAATCCAAATATCGCGATACAACTCACACTGCATACGCAATGTTCGGCTTGGTAGCAATGGCTAAATACATCAAGCTCCCTCTGCCGTTGAACGTTGTTGACGAATTAAAGTCCACACTAGAACAATTTTCCGCTAGTGTTTGCTACGGGCTAACAGTTCTCCATATTGAACCTTTTTCGTACACGGTTTGCATAAAGCGCCTGACTAACATGGAATAACATTTTCCGATTTTCTTGATATCTCCATACCTAGAATAAGGTTTGGTTCCAAAACCGTGATTTCGAAGAACTTCTGCAGAAAACTGAGCAGTTGAACAGCATCGTTTTTCTCTTTAGCTGCAACTATTCCGTCGTCAATATAGCTTGCTAGTAAAATACGCCTTTCAGTGCCTTTTGTCAGAAAAACGCAGTGGTCCATCTTACACGACTCCAAGTTAAAACCTTTCAAAATCCCTGTTAATTTTTGGTTCCACCAACGATGTGTCTGCTTAAGTCAATATAAGCTTTTTCGGAGTTTAAAAACCCTGCCCGTAACATCATCAAAACCTTCTGGTTGGTGCATATAAATTTATTCCTTCAGATCTCTGTTTAGAAAGACAGTCTTCGTCAAATCAAATTGAGTGAGATAAATTCAATCATTAGCCGAAATGTTGAGTATTGCATGTATGGAGCTGAATTTGGCTACGGGACTGAATGTTTCCTTATAATCTGTACCATACTCTTGGGTGAAACCACGAACGACTACCCTGGCTTTGTATTTTTGATGTCAGTTTACTTCCAAGTTCTTCAGTTTATAGACTCATTTCTTGTCGATTATCTTCCGATTCTCAGGAGATGGCACTATATCGTACGATTTTTGAGTAGATTCTCCATTTCATCCTCCATGGTTCTCTTCGAGTGACCAGCATAAATACAACGTATCGTCTCTTTGTAGCGGAATGGAATGTCGGAAAATTCATTTCCAATACATGATCTCCGATCTTGAATATCATCACAAAATTCCTTGTCTGTTGACTGAAACACCTCGCCCACTACTTCGTGATCCTCTTCCGCATTTACATATGGCACCGGGAAAACGTCACAATCATCGTCCATTTTTGTATTTGACAAAACAATTGAGTCTACTGATTTGCTCTGAACGCAGTTCTGTTGATTACATTTTTTAGGAAACGACATTTCTTTGAATTCAACATCCCTTAATATCTCCATTCTTCTGGACGAAGGTACCCATATCTCGTAGCCCTTTGTATTGTCAGGATTCCCCACGAAAACACCACTAACCGCTTTCCGATCCCATTTTCTACGCTTTTGTTTAGACACATGAACAAAAATCTCCACACCAATAATCTTCAAGTCGCTAACCCTGGGATCCGTGGCACACCATAGCTCACATGGATTTTTGCCTTTGATTGAACTTGTTCCAGTCTTATTCAGCACATACACGGCAGTACTTACCGCCTAAGTCCAACATTTTTTAGGCAATTCCGCTTCACACAACATCTTCCGAGCTGCCTCAACAATTGTTCGGTTCACCCTTTCAGCTTCACCATTTTGCTCCGGGGTGAAAGGAAGCGTAGTCTGATGAAGAAGGGTGTGATTTTCAAAGAGTAACTTTACCCCTTCGTTGACGAACTCCAACCCGTTGTCTGAACAAAGCACCTTCACAGAGTTTCCACTTTCTAACTTCGCTTGACCTATAAACTTTTTGAGAACAGAGCACACTTCGGATGTTTGCTTAATAAAATATACTCGTCTGTAATGAGAATAGTGGTCTTTAAAAACAACAAAATATTTAGAACCACTGATTGATGTATCCTCCCTGTGACCACAAATGTCAGCGTGCACGAGTTCACCTGCATATTGTGCCTTAAAGGTGCTGTTTAGGAATGGTAAGCTATACAGTTTGCCAAAAATACATGCATCACAAGTAAATTGATCGACGTCCTCCTCTTTTAGTTATTTACGAATATGAGCGGCATTTTGGAATTCCATTCTCTCATGCCACATAGACAGGGGTAAAATCTGCTTGATTCCTAGGTTAGCTACTCCGCAATCATAGCTCTGGACCAAAACACACATTTTAAATAACTTGCCTTGACGTTCTCCCATTGCCACTCTACTCTGGTCGTCCATTTTCACAAATTTACAGCACATATTGTCGGATATGAATTGCATCCCTTTATCCAAAGCACGATTTTGTGAAAATAAATTTACGGAAATCCGGGGTACATATAACACTTCAGCAAGATATTTCTTCATCCATATATCCCCTTTTGACGCGAGAATATTAATATCTCCGACGTCCAGTGTAACAATTTTGTCCCCACTTCCAATCCAAACATCTTGAGACTGTTCAAATTCTCGATAGGGGACAAACAAGACTTTGTTGAACGTCATGTGATCGCTTGCACCGGAATCTAAATACCAAGCGTTATTGTTTACGGTTTCGCTTTCCGGGACCACCAAAGCATTACAAATTAGTGCATCTATCCTTTTCAGCTCCCAAGCGTTGCATTTTTTCCTCCAGCTAACACCTGGTTTCTTCTTTGGGCAATCTCTTTCCAGGGTTCGTACTCATTGCATGTAAAACATTTTCCCTATTTTTTTTGTTGTTGAACTTTTAGCCCACTCACTTTTTGTCTAGCTATTAATACTGTTGTATTTTCAACTATATTAGTGTGTGAAGATGCTATACGTGTCTCTTCCATAACCAAGGGTGACGTCAAATTTTCCAGGGTTTGCTACTTTTATTGACGTCGATTCCCAAGCACAAAAAAAATTCTTCAATGTTTATGGAAAAGGCATGAGAATTTTTGTTATATCCATACTTTCAGACATTGTTTCACCAATATCTCTTAGATGTCTGACAATAGGCGTATTTTTTTGGTAATCTATATAGGCTTAACAAATATTTTCCATGTAAATTACACTCAGTGTTTGAAAAACTGATATGAGTTTCATTTGTTCTGCTTTTACTGCTGCTTATGCTAATGAAAAAATCGGCAGCCACAGTCATTATTTTATAATTTCTCACTTTGCTTTACTGTTGCTTTCGGTCAGCAGCATACATATGTCGAAGCAGCAGCAATGTGTTGACTTTTGCAAGTCGGCAGCAGTCGCAGTCAACTGCTTTCTGCTCTGCCTATTGCTTCCTTATCACTTTTTTTTGTTTGTTTTTTTTCTCCTTATTCTTCAAGGGTTGGTCTGCTTAAGAAATATGATGATTAGAATTATACCCACAGTTTCTTTTAGTTCAGCCTCATCAACGTTTGAATATAATTGTTTTGCTATGGGGAACAAAAATGAGATTTGGAACTATTTTGAAAATAATGTAGACGACGGTTTGGCTATGTGTAAAACATGTAAAAATAAGCTTAAAAATAATAGGCTATCTAATTTGAAAACTCATTTAATTAAACTACACAAAATTAATTTTGATGCCGTAAGTGCCGAGCACTTTGAATCGTCGTCAATTTCTTCAGTGAATTCAGCAAAAGCAATTCGAAAGAAGAAAATAAAAATTGAAGTGAATAAAAAGCAGTTGTTGAGATCGTATATCGGGTTGGTAACGGAAGACTGTATTCCTTTTAATGTTTTAAATTCATCAAATATGAGAACCATCATCGATCCAATTTGTAAAGGTCTAGAAATTATGAACGGCAAAAAAATGATATTAAATGCATCAAACTGCAAAAAAACTTTGCAAACGGTGGCCAATAGCATAAAAGTTGATATAACTAATGAAGTGAAGTACAAATTATTATCATTGAAAATAGACAGTGCTACGCGGCTGTCAAGAAATATCTTCGGTATAAGTGCACAATTTATGAATACGGTTCAAATAAAATCCGTTATTTTGGGAATGATAGAACTGAAAGGTGTTGGATCGAGCACAGCCAAAAATCTTGCCGTTGAAGTGGTGAAAGTGCTAAACAAATATAGTATTAATTTAAACCAAATCGTATCTATAACATCTGATAACGGTGCCAATATGCTAAAAGCGACAAATATATTATAGTTTGTTTCCGAGGATAATATAGAAGAGAACAATGATTTATGCACCAACGATGAATACTTAAAAAAAATTGATCTAGTAGAAACTGTGCCAAACGTACTAATAGGCAATATACAAGTTTGTCGTTGTGCTGCACACACAACACAACTGGTTGCAATTGATGTTATAAAATCGTCGGACATGCTTAAATTTCTGTGGAATTGTCGAAACCTTACAAAATATATAAGAAAAACGTCAAATGGGTATCGCGAAATATTTGAGATGAAACAATTGAAAATGCCTCAACTAGATGGGGATCCACATATATTATGTTACAGGATTTGTTAGTAGCTAAAGACGCTCTAACCAAAATTGAATCTATTAGAAACAAATCGGAAGATGAAAACTTTGAAATAGATGCGTCATTTTGGGATTACATTGAAAATTATTGCTTTGTGTTTAGTCCCTTGCAAAAGACAATAAAAAAATTTCAAGAAGAACAGTTACACTATGGGAATTTTTACGCTCAATGGCTAAAACTCAAGATATGTACTGACAAAATCGTAAACGATTCAAATCAAGATCTTACAAAAACGATTGGAAAAGAGATTTTGAGTTCCGTAGAAAAACGAACGAAAACATTATTAAATAATAAATTTTTAATTTCCTGTTTGTTCTTGGATCCTCGATTCCAACATACATTAACAGCCCAACAAAAAATTCATGCAATAAATCATTTAAAAACAATTTGGGATAGAATCTATGAAGTTAAACCTGCGGACACTTTATGTTTAACACCAAATTCTGCTTCATATCAATCCCAAAACCACTGTTTTGATGAAGAAGAGAAACTGTTGAATGAGTACTTACTCCAAGGAGTTCAAACAGAAGTCCACAGTACATTAAACGTGTATACAAAGATTGAAAATCTCCAACTTCCATTCAAAAAAAGTGATACAGATGTTCTATCGTTTTGGAAAGATAAGCAGTACACCGACCAGGAATTATACGCAATTAGCAATGTTTGTTTTGCAGTACCACCAACTCAGGTATACGAATACGAATTCTTTAAAGATCACAGCATTATAAATTTCATTTGTAACAGGTGACGGTTGAACGGGCATTTTCGACGCTAAGGCTTGTACTAACTGACTACCGAAATCGATTAAGCCAGGATGTGCTTGAAAATATTTTGCTGGTCAAATTAAATCCAAGTTATCTGGACATAGCCATAGACACTTTGCCTCTTTTTGAAGATGACCAAGACTCAGAATAACATGTTATTTTCCTTTCAATATCTTCTCATTTTTTTTATATTTCTTTTAATTATTGTTTTCTTAATTTACTATGTAAGCGAAATTTCAGTAATCAGCAAATATATAATATGAAGTACTCATACACAACAAAATTATCAAAAAATTTGTGCAGGCTATAAAAATATGCGGATACAAACAGCAAAAACAGAAAACAGTTGACTGCGACTGCTGCCGACTTCCAAAAGTCAACACATTGCTGCTTCGACTTATGTTGCTGACCGAAAGCAACAGCAAAGCAAAGTGAGAAATTATAAAACAATGACTGCTGCAGCTGCTGTGCATTTTATCAGTGATCGTTATATGCTTTTGCTTCGACTGTGGCTGCCGATTTTTTTCAGAAGCATAAGCAGAAGCAATAGTTCATTTTAAAGAGTTGTAGGCAGTCAAAGCTGTGAAAAACAAAATTGTACAACTTTTGCTACTTCGACTGAAGCAATTCAAACGCTGATTACACTAACAACTTAGCCTATATAGAATAACGAAATCTGGATAACTATCCAGCCTTATTTCCTTAGCCGCGATAACTGTGCTACCAAACCATTTTTCCCCGATTGTTATCGAGAAATGCTATCGAATATGTCAAAAGTGACACAAGTGAGAGACGTCAGTCATAAGAAAGATCATTTTGCTATGTATATTTAAAAGCCAACAGAAAAATTTACAAATCCCAAAGACCCAAAACAAAACCAAATAGGTAAACAGAAATGTCATTTCGCGGTGCTGCCAAACTAGTGTCTTGAAATTACTTATCCTGAATAGACGTTTTATTGGCAAGTACTTTTTTAAGCCTATATAAATAGAATACCAAAAAAACATACCTAGTTCACTAGTCTGGAGTGTAAGAGAAAACGGTAAGTTAGTTAACAATTAAAAGACGAACAATGAGAAGAAAAGAACTAACTTTAGTTCTTTTCCCTTTCCTGTTTGATTTTGCTTTTAATGTATGTTGCACTCGTATTATGCTTGAAGGGTTTAGTTGGTGCACGAATCTCACCGACAGTGCGTGTGCATAAAACAAAAGTGTGTCAGTAGAAACCAAGGATATTTAGAAAAGAAAAAGATAAATAGACTTATCTAGAATGGTGAGTTTGTTCACTGAGTTGTTTTTCTATATACTCGTATAGTAGTAGTAGTAGTAGTTTTGATTCTTTATCCTGACTAACATATATCCTGAAATCGGGCTATAAAGCAAGATAACGGATCGTGTGAGGCGGTTGCTAATTCTCGGGTCCCGCTTGAGAGTTGTCGTGTGTGTCCGCTCCGCTCAACGTTGTGTATGTGAGATAAGTATAGCCGTCGGTTCCACTCGCTCGCTTATGGTACGTAGTTTGAGATAGATTGAGTATATTTTCGTGTGTTCGTCGCATTGCCAGTTCCCCTTAACCGAGAAGGTATGGGAGTGTGTGGCGAGCTGACGCGGTTCCATTGTCATACTCCTTGCACATCTAATCTCTTACGTTTCTTCCTTATTGAATTTTCATCTCGTATCTAAGCATGATAGTGCATTTATCTTCCTTTTATTTGCTATCCAAATCAAAGGGTTGTTTTTTATTCCTTTGCAGAACCAGTTTTGCTGATGGACGACATAGAAAAATAAGAGAACTTATTGTGTAAAAATAGCTACGTCGTTCTCTGGATTTTTCTCAAAATCGTAGAAACGCTGCAAAATTATGTGAACGTCAGTCTTTGACGTTTGTTCGTAGACAGCCTTCAGTTTACTCCACATTTCCAGTGCCTTTGTGCAATTCACAATGTGTCGTAGAGGTGTATGTCCTAAACTTGTTGCAATAATCCTCTGAGCCTTACTGTCTGGTTTTCTCTAAGCCGCCGCACGACCCTGGTATACCGCATCTGCTTTATCTGCCGCTTAATCGGAAATGGTATCCCCACTATTACTAAAATATTATTTAGAGCAGTTATATATACTGTTCGATCGATCTTTTAATGTCTCGCGTAGTCTGGGCCTATAACCTGATAAGAAAACAACCGGCGGCTAATAATGCTGAAACAAGAATAGTTTATTGGAAGTAAATTTCAATGTAGTAACATAAATATGTAAGTGGTTACTTTCAAACACATATGCAGTTGCGAATAGAGCTGCCATTCATGTAAATTTTTCAAATAATATTGTACTTTAGACGCCTGCTTTAAGTGTACTGATCTCAGCTGTTCGTCCATACTTGCTATAAGTTGCTTTGCCCAACATCTGCTGTCATCAAGGTTTAGCACTATTACACAGTTACTAGCAAGTTCCTGCCTCTCACTGTACAACCCCGTTTTGGACTGCATGACTTGCATTGTTGTTTTTTTCGGCAATCGCGTATCTGTCATCTTCCAGACAATTAGAACGTAGTCTACATACAGTTTAAGAGCTTTTGTGAAGAGCGGGAATAAGCCTGTCTCCAGCATTAACATATAATTTGGGGTATTGAGTGGCAGATGGAATGTCCTTTTATATAACTTCGTAACAACTTCTCCACGCTCTCGTTCTTCCCAACTCCCAAATCTGCGCATGATAAAACAGAATGGGTTCAGAGACCGCCACAAATACTTTTATTTGTGTATGTTGCTGGGGCACTTCTTCACCAAACCGTGTTCTGCATCCTTTCCCTCTTCCTCTTTTAAATATCATGATCTTTGACTTACTTAATATGTAAGTTAATGATAAAGTTCCATTGCTTACAATACACGTATGATCTATGTATCATTAGTTATAGCGATTCTGGTGCATGCGCTAACAGCACTATTTCATCAGCAAACAGCAATGCTGTGGTCAGTAGTCCTGCGTACTCAACGCCTCCTGGCAAAATTTAAACTATATTTGTAATGTCTAGTGCAAACAAGCTTAAACTCAGAGAGCATACCTGTCTAACACCCTACCCCGTCCGTAATCGTGCTGACAAATCTACAGCAGTCCACACCGCTGACTTAGTATCTGTATACAATTTTTGAATAATTCGTCCAAAATTCGTCGACATACCCATCCAGTACAGCGTATAAAATATAACTTTTCTGTCCACCGTGTCAAAAAATATACAAAGAACATATAAAGGTTTTTACCTCTTCCAAAGAAGGATTGTGGAAAATGCTTCTCAAAACGAACACATGATCGATAGTAAAATATCCTGGCCTAAACTCCAGCTTGGTATTTTTTAAGTAGGTTATTCTCTTTTATCTATCTTACTAGTTACATTGCAGAATTGCTGTAAATAATTTATAAGTATTTAAAATTTCTTTCTATTCCGGCAGCCTTACCTCTGATAACTTCTTCATGCGACACATCTCTGTCCAAGATATTATTTTGAAAACCGGCGTAGCATAGTAAAACGCACTAGGGGACGGGCTTAAAAGCACATTAAAATGTTCTAAAATAACACTGAAGCTTAATTGATTATAAAATTACAGCCATTGAGTTGCTTTTTTCGATTTCCAAAATTCTGAAGAATTTTTGCAAGGTGTCAAATTTCGAGCAAGCGATTCGTAATGCCTTTTTTTCTGTTTGATTCCAAATACAAAGTCTTCATCCCATCCTGGTTGCGTTATGGAAATAGCCTCTTATTAAATGTAAATACTGTCGCTCGTCCTATTTAATATTCTTAGCCCGAAAGAGTCACAAAGATCCAAAAGCTTTTTCCTTATGACATTGCATTGCTTATCCTATCTGTTTTTTCCAGCTTCTTCATTAACTGCTTCCTCTTGATTGCCTATTCTTGCGTTTATCTCGACGATTATGATTAGACTTGGGTTATTACAGCACATTACCGCTTTCTGCGGCTTCCCAAAATATGCTTCTCAAAGGTTGCAGTTTACTCGTATATACGACTTTACCCGTACAATGAAATGATACAGAACGTCTTTTTATTGAACATCAATTTCATATACGAGTAATCTTCATCCTCAAAATTTCCGAACTCGCATTTTATATCTCCCATGCACTTTTACTGCTGGAATCCACTTAAATGAGTAACATAAGAATTTTTGATGGAAATGGAAATAATAATTTTTATTTGCAAATGTTTCGTATATAAAGACAAATCTAAATTGTTTTTTTTTATTATTTATTTATTTTATTTTCATACTTACAGCTAACAATATGATTCAGAATAATTTAAATATTGCAGAAAATAATAGTAATCAATCATTAACTTGATAGTTAGTGTGGATTGATACAAAAAATGCATTACTAATATAAACAAAGGTTTGATGTGGGGTAACCATCGGATATTAAAGAATAAATATAGTACATGGATTTCAGTTTAAAAATTTATAAAATAAACTCAAAAATTTCAAAAAGACTATCATAAAAAAAGTTAATTAATAATCAATAAAAAAATTATATAAAAAATATAAACTGTATCAAGGTATAACTTAAGTTGAAATTAGTATAGCCGATCTATTTTGAGTAGCGATTCAAAAACATTATAGTTAAGCGTAAATAACCAATCTTTAACTTTTTTTATGAACGAATTTAGATGTAAAGTTGATCTAATAATGTAACAGTATAGAAGTTAGAGAAATGGGTTTTGCACACCGTTAGGACATTGGCAAGATACATTGTGTTTACACAAAGACTATAATATTGATTTGATCTTCTAGGAATGTTACCACTTTTCTTAAAAAATTCTTTAAGGACTTTGAAAACATAAATGTGTTTCAATGGTGAAAGTGAAAGTACGATTCTAAGTACAGTTTCTGGGCTATCTACAACGGCTTAGAAAAGATATTGTAAGAACCACCCCAAGTCGAGATACCATACTGCAATTTTGAGTGAGCTAAGTCATGATAAACTTTCTTCAAAACTTTTATAGAACAATATGGCTTGATAAAATACATTTTTCGTGTAACCAAAAGCAAGTGCGATTTAATGGTTTGTATATGCTCCTTCCAGTTTAAGTTTTAGTCAATTGCCACTTCAAGGTATTTAAAATGACAGACTGTTTCGATATTAAAACAATTACTAGGAAAACATGACTTATCCATAAAATTACATTTACCACAAATATGCAACGGTAAACAGGATTTTTTACAATCATGAGCATGGAAAAATAAATTATAATCTTTTACAACGTTGTTAGATAAAATTATTATAAGGACATAAGTTTTCTTTTTTCACTAATAATCAATTTGTGAACCGTAAACCAAAATCTTGATGTTTCTAAATCTTCTGATATTTTTGTAACACATTCGAATTCAGTATCAAGCTGGTATACAATGTCGTCTGCAAGGCTGTTGGCATTCCATTAAGGTTAAGACCAAAGAGAAAGTTTATGTAAATTAATAATAGCAAGGGCCAAGAATTAAGCCCTGTGGTACGCCATTTTTTTAATAAACGGGAATCCATTCACGTTGACCGTTTGTTTTCTCCCTTTTAGGTAAGAAATAAACCAATTGTGTATTACTCCTCTAAAACCAGCATAATACAATTTTTTTAATAGAAGGTCATGGTGAACCATGTTGAAAGCTTTGGTCATGTCGATAAAGAGAGCCATTGTGGATTTATTACGGTTGATACCTTCATATAACTGGCTACACACTCTTAGAATAGTACCTTCGGTTGACCTAGATTTTCTAAATCCAAACTGATTCTTACTAAAAAAGTTTATTCGGTCTAAAAAAGATATCATGCGTGATTTTATAAGTTTTTCAAATATCTTAGAGAACAAGGGTAGTAGAGAGATAGGTCTATAATTAGACATTTTACTTTTATTACCTCTTATAAAAATAGGAATAACTTCAGCGCATTTAAGGTGTTCAGGGAAAGAGCCATATTGAACACTCAGATTAAACAGGTAATACAGAACATCCATAACGTAAAAAAATATTTTCTACAATAACATATTTGTAATACCATCACTCGAACACGAATTTTTATTTTTTTAATGATGATAATAATGACCCTAAGGAATTCCCTTGAAGTAAAAGGTTGGAAAACAAAACTGTTCAATTGGGTATAAATTGAGGGTGCAACAGAACAACAGCAACAGAACAAATCTCTATAGATGGTTTCAGCTTTTCCGAAATTTCAGTGATTTTATTGGAATATATCAATTGAATCAGTATAACTAATTCCATCTATTTCCAAATTATTGATACCTAGGGGCTGCCTACATTTACCTAAAATGTTGTCAACTACCTTCCATTCTTCTCTTACATTTCCTCTAGCTCTTCCAAACAAATGAACATAATAATTGTTTCGTGAAATATAGAAATATTTTTGAGGACTGAATTGCTTAGTTTGTCAAGAACTTTTTTAGTTTTACGTTTTGTGGATGTTTGTTAACTTTTCTAGCATGTTCATGTTTATGTTTTTTTCTTTTTATCTTTTAGAAAAGAGTATGTGTCATCCACGGCTTAAGAAATGTATTCTTTTTTGAGAAAGAAAATATACCGGATGTACAGCAATCAATGTTTTCTTTTAAAATTTTTAGGAACATATCCAGGGCAATTGACGGGTTAGGTTCAAAATACGCTGGATCCCAGAACTCATACTTTAAACAGTCCTTGAACTGAGTATAATTAGTGCAATATCTTTTTTTAATATTTGTATTTAGTACGAGTATTACGACCAGGATTTTGGTACGAATAAAAAAATGAACAATGCAGGTTTTAGTGGACTCTGTTACACGGGTAGGCTCATTAATTACTCTTCAGGCCATATGACGCCATAAGAAACAAATAACTCTCAGTATCTTTATCAAATACATTCATAATATCAATAATTAAATCATCAACAACTATTAAGTTCTTTTCTTTACAAGACCTCAGGACATCACTAAACTCATCAATGAAAACACCTTTGGAGATTGTATGTAATCTATAAACACTTAACATTCCATAACTATCGTTCAAAAAATCGAAAGACAGCATTAGAACGTCGGCACTAGTAAGACAAAATTTAGCACAATCGGGTGCAAGATCATCTCTAACATAAACTGCCACACATCCAGCTGAATAACTTTCATTACATTTACCAAATGGAGTATATCCAGAAATGGAATAAAAATATAATTCATTTTCATAAAGCCAAATCTCACTCAGAAAAATGACAACAGGAAAATTCTTTAAAGTTTCTAAATGTGCTACGAAGGGTGTAAAGCTTTTCCTAGCACTGCGAATGTTTTGGTATAAACGAAGAATGTCGACAAAATTAATAGTATTGACTAAATATGTGGTAGGGACTGGGGACGAATCAAGATCAAGAGAATTAATCATAAATTATTTAAAATATCAGCACAAGTTACACTTACAAAGATATCGCCTTCCTTTTTCCGCATATATACAGTCCCATTTTTTGTCCAAACATATTTATTTATAGCCCTTTTCTTTCTTCGTCGACAGTGCAGCATTCAGCAGTTGACGGGTATGATTTGTTAAGCTTTCGTTCAACAACATCTTCTCCGTTCTCTCGCAAGTAGATATTTAGCAGTGTTGTTGTAAGCTGTAGTTTTTTTTTTTCCTGTTCGCTTGCATCACTCTCTCTTTGCATTGGTAGGTGACAAATTTTACAAACAGAATTGTTTTTCTTTGGTTTGGAACTGCTATCAGCTGTTGGAGTTGTTGACAATATTATAAAATTTACTAATACACTGTAGGTATGAAAGGATTTAAAAAAATTTCAGAGTAAAACTTAAACTACCTCTACTACAATTATTAATACTATTTTTATTACAGTAGACGCCATTGTAATTGGAAATTCTTTTAAGGTCCCACTTCTCTTGTTCGAACTGTCGGCGAAATACTCCTAATATTTTTATTTACTTTTCCACCTTTTCTTTCAACCTTTTGCGTTGTTGTTGTAAGTATGGAACTATGTATCTGGGAAGAAAGTATCTTAAGTGAAAAGTTTCCGTTGTTGGTAGAAAAATTTATGAAAATTACAAAATGTCCAAAGGAAAAAAATGTACAAGGTCTACTGCCAAGAGAGATTTCCAGAAGAAATGGATAGCCGCAAGTTACAAAGACAAAAGATTATTAGAAAACAACGAAAAGTGGCTCAACAATTAAAATACCTCATAGATGCTGGAAACCAGGACCACCATCCAAATTGTTCGAAAAGCTTAGTGACTGCAGTAAGCATCGAAAAACTAAAAAGTTACGAGTATGTGAGCAAGTACCTGTCAAAGAGTTGACGTATGCTGCGAGCGTGAGTCAGGGCTCTTCAAGAAACGTTAATGCGTCAAAAATTAGTAAGGAAATTACCAGCTCGTCAACAAGAGCTACAACATTTTGTAAGATAATTACTTCTTCTGCGAAGAAATATACACCACAAAAGGCACTAACAAAATTATTAGAAGGCGACCTTACCAGAAAACAGTGGACAGTGAGAATTGATACAAAGCGCCAGCAATAGTATCTACCCCTGCTACTCTTTAATAAAAATAAAAAAAAATGATGTGATATAAATATGTCACGGAGAAAGATAAGAAAAATAGCTTTTTAATATAAAAATGGGGTTGTGATGGCTCGCAGGACACGCAGTAAAACCAAAAATATAAAAACAACACTGACAAATCCCGGTGATTTCTTCCCCTAGATTCTGCATGCTGATACGCATACACTTTAAGATACCTTTAAAAAAGTGGCAATCGCGATCTGGTAAAAAAAATACAACAGCGGGGAAAACTCTAAACGGTTTCAAAGAAGAGATTGAATTCCATTCCCATAGTGGGATTCAGAAGTAGAAATGATGAAAACACGTCTAGAAGATTTTTTGCTGACCCGGAATGCTCATCTTATATCATTGGTGTTAGTCTAGATTTAATTTAATGTTTTAAAACTATCCTGAAAGTGATTTCGAGAGGAAACATCATTATCACCGATTGGCATAATTTAACACCGACTGTTTATAATTTAAAATATGCATCCTTTGTCAACAACTACATACTCTTACTCGTAAATGTATTACGTTATAAAAGAAAGAAAACACCAGCTGGCCATCCACACCGGTACACACTTCAGCGCAGTTGAAGAGAAACCGTAGACGAAGACTGTTCAATTCATAAGTTGCCTTTCATAATCATTTTGATTTTTACTGTAAAGTAAATATCACAGTTGAATTTACATAAAACAAATAAAATAAATTAAAATAAAAAACTGCAAGTTTCAAAAACTGACTATATACAAAGTACTGATACATGGTAAATTACGCAATCGTACCTATACTTCAGTTATTGGAGGAGGCAGTGCAGTCCTGTAACAGCCACCTACGGCAATATAGATTAAAAATTTATCGCAAATTTTTGCGGTTTTATTGAATTCAGATCCATATTTTAGCATAGATAGAGCATGTTAGTACAAGAAAACTAAGCATTTTTCACAAGAAGCATTTAACGTTATGATCGCAAGCACACCGAATTTTCCTCTGATAGTGAAGACAAATGTTTGGAAGATAAAGAAGAAAAAGAATATGGCTACGAACTTTCAGCTAGCGAATCTGATTTAAGTCGCTCAAGTGGTAGTGTATTGGCTTCCCAATCGGACGGTTCGGGGTTCAATACCAGCCGTGCCCGAAAAACATTCTCTTTTTAAGGCAACTAAAATCGTGGGAGATTAGTGGTTGCCTAGAATACAACAACAAATACAATTACACTAATAATTTAGTCTCCCCATTCAATGTGGGATGCCACCCATGAGCGAAATAACCACTGAGCCCAAACATCTTTCTCTCTTTCTCTGGATGGAGAAAAAAAAAGTTAGCACGTGCTCCGACATTCTAAGAGTAGTAGTATCCTCTTGAGTGTTAAGTTGTTTGAAAAAAAAAAAATAAAAATTAACAACGGATTTTGATCAAAAATAGTGAATTATTTAAAAAAAACAAATATTGTAAATTTGAGGAATTTCATCATATGAATACTCCTATGTGCGCCCGTTCTACGCGAAAAATCTTAAAACTTAATGAAGAACAAATTAAAGTCGAAAAACTCGTATAAGCACAAAGAGAATATAGACAAAAATTAAAATTGAAAATAGAAAAGATTGAAACGAAAAAGACTTAACATCAATGGCAATTTCTTAATCTAGAAGGAGAAGAAGAGAACGAAAATATTTAATATAGTATACAGCAATGGTTTTTGTCACTTTTTTTAATTTTCAGTTAAGTATTAAAAATAAAAGACTTGATTATTTTTAGTTAGTTAGTTTAAGTTATAAAATGGACTAAAAATTAAATTAAATTTATCTATGTAAATCCTTTAACAGTCAACAACACGATTGAGATCTCTCCAACTCATTGCTAAAGAGCTCGATTATTCCTCGACTATTCTGCGAAATGTATGCCTCGGGGGCCCCGCTATTCTGCCTCCTTAGGTAAGCGGATTCCACTGCATGGCGTACTTCGCAATGGAACTGTCTTCTCGTCGTTCTTAAGCTAAAAACATTGCTTTTCCAGATTTTGGATAGCATTCCGAACATCGCTCTAGCCTTCCAGATTCAGCTGCACACATCCAGGTTGGTGCCACCGCGATTAGCCGAGACCACACTTCCTAAGTATACAAAGTTGTCTACTTTCTCGACCTCCTGTCCGGCAATGTTAAGTTGAGCGCGGGTGTTGGAAGTGCTAAGGGCTTTCGTTTTGGCTATGTTTATTATGAGCCCCACTTTGTTCTCCTCAGCTTCTAGATTGTGGGCCATCAAATGAAGGTCCATTATTCGTTGTGAAAGTAGGCAAACATCGTCAGTGTAGTTAAGGTGTTTAAGGTCATGGTCCATCAAATTCTACAGTTACCTTTCGGCAATGCTGTACGGAGTACATTGGATTTGGACTTCAAAATCCTCTTACAACTTACCATTGTGCAAAACGAGACACGTAACACACTCGTATGTAGAATAGCTTTAATAATATCTAATACCTCTCCAGTTACCACACTTCATCAGGTTTCCCTTTCTTGCTAACTTGATGATCACTCCTCTTTTCAACTCCTGCGGGAATTCTTCACCATCCCGCGCTGTGCATATGAGCGTCTGTAGTAGATGAGCCGATGTACAATATTTGGCGCCGCTTGGTATAATATATTTGTAAATTGGCTGTACAAAAAACCGACTACAAGTCACGCTTTTGTCTGGGGGCCTCTAGGGATACCAGAAAGAATTGGCGAAAGTTCACGACAGTGCGGAGCGTCTCCGGTTCAGTAGGGTGGTAGGGAGTTGCGACATGAGGAATGCTGCTCGGCAGCACCAACACTTTTGGTGGCTTGTTGAAGGGGAGAATGCTTCGTCGTTGAACTCCTACAGTGATATGTAGCTTTATGTGAAGCAAAGTGGGCCAGCTTTGGCGAAATTTATGTAATAACCTGTAGTTTATGCTCCCAATTACAATACTATAGTATACTCTAGTACAAGAACACTTTATTCCCTTTCCTAGATGCATGCACTTAGATACATCACACGTGTGGTCATCTCCGTGGTACACACTCGACTGCCCCCACTATGCAGCGGTTGGGTGTGCAGTGTACAATCACTTGCTCTCGCTATCGATCACTCAGATCTCCACATCCCTCCCGTATTTTTCAGCTTCAGCTTCAACTGTGGGCCGCCATTCTGTACTGGGAACAATTCTGAAGTTGTGAGGGCTCCGTATCCAATTCGTTGGCAATGGGTGCGGGAACTGTATTCTCATATGAAAGACTAGACGAATCGAGATTAGTACCTAACGCTGAGCTCGAACCAGACTCAAGAAAGTTCGGTATTCGTCGTCACGAACCACAACTTTATTTCCTTTCCGTTCAATAACTTCGAACTCTTGAGCGTTAAACGTCGGTGTTAATTTGTTTGGAAAAATAACATTTCGGAATAGAACCTTATCTCCCACTTCTATGTCTGAAATCTTTGCTTTTCGGTTACTATCTGCTCTCTTTCCCCTTTTGATTATTTATGAGGTCCAAGTCTCGTGCCTCAGAGTCCAAAACATTGTCGCTTATATCTCGGATCGAAGGTGTTTTGTCTCGGATAACGCGATTGAACAGTAGCTCTGAAGGAGCTTTTCCAGTTGTCCCATGCGGAGTTACGTTGTACATCAATATAAACCTTTGAATCTCTTTTTTGTAGTCGCTATTGCTACCTCTAGAATTTGCTATTTGTAGCCGTTTTAATATAGAGCGATTCATGTTTTCTAAAGGGTCCACCATCTAACTTTTTTTTTTCAACTAGTGCTTATTTCGTGAATGGTAACACTTAGCTCATGTCTGATTTGACAGATAATTAGTTTTATCCTTCCGCTGAACGAATATGGTTGTGCATACGCTTGAACAATGCTGGGAAATATTGCGACATTACTTTAAAAATCATGGTAATGTTGCAGAATGTGTGCGAAAATTGCGTACGGATTTTGGAAGAAGAGAAGCACCGTCAGCTCCGTATGTTCGTTATCTTGTAAAAAAAGTGAAAGAAACTGGCATCCTCATCGATAAACCAAAGTGTGAAAAGCCAAAAACAGTGCGTACACGCGAGAATATTGCTGCTGTGGCAGAAAGTGTGCGTGAAGCGCCATCAACATCAATTCACCGTCGTTCTCAACAATTGAACATTTCGGAGACATCATTGAGACGAATTTTGTATAAAGACCTTGGTATGACGCCATATAAAGTCCAATTGGTTCAGGAGTTGAAGCCAACTGACCATCCAATGCGTTTTCGCTTCGCTAAGTGGGCCTGCGGTCGACTTAGAGATGATGCCAATTTTGCCAAAAAGTCATATTTTCAGATGAAGCTCATTTTGATCTTGGCGGGTATGTAAACAAGCAAAATTGTCGCATTTGGGGCACAGAAAACCCGCACGCATACATTGAAAAGCAAAGCCGATACACCCAAAACGAGTCACTGTTTGGTGCGGATTTTGGTCCAGAGGCATAATTGGGCCATTTTTCTTCGAAAATGAGCAAGGAGTGGCCGTTACAGTCAATGGCGATCGTTATCGGGCCATGTTGAACGAATTTTTGTTCACAAAAATTGAAGAGGAGGATATTGGCAACATTTGGTTTCAACAGGACGGCGCTACGTGCCACACAGCCGAAGCTACACTCGATGTTTTGCGCCCTGTTTTTGAAGATCGCATTATCAGCCGCAGAGCAGTTGTCGTTTGGCCACCTCGGAGCTGCGATTTGACACCGTTGGACTATTATTTGTGGGGTGCCGTAAAAGATAAGTGTTACGCCGACAAGCCAGAGACAATTGACGCTTTAAAGGACAATATTCGTGAAGCCATTGGTGAAATACAGCTGCACACAATCGATAATGTGCTTAAAAATTGGACCGATCGTCTTTTTGTTAGTTTTTAATGCATTTTATTTTCTCAATCACTAACTCTTACATACTAACAAAAAATTCTTAAATGCTAGCTTACAATTACTTAACAATCTTATACTAACTTCCTGGCCCCACACAGGCACTCTAAGCTACTCTAAATTCTTATAACTATGTCTTTCGACTTTATGTACATTTTACTTAGAACTATTTATTTTGAATACTTAAGGCTAAGAAAAAATATTTGTTAACAAAAACTTAGCATATGGACATAATTTTTTATTTTTCATAAAAACTTAATATCTAACTTAAAATAAACCTTAGCCTACCTAACCTAGATAAACAATACACACATAAACACACATAGACATTATACACAATCATATACATATATCAGTATGCACCTTTGGATACACTGATATAAGTATATGTTTCTTAAATGCTAACCTAAACCTATGTAAGCTGGCCACCGCTATTCACAGAGCAAATAAATTGGTCAGCTCTACCTCATTAGTGAAGCTGGTACGTAATTGACGGAAACGACGACAAAACATCTTCTCCATCATTCAACCACCAGAAATGCTGGTGCTGCCGAACGACATCCCTCTTATCGCGATTCCCCACCGCCCTACTGAACCTGAGACGATCCACACTGCCGCGTGCGACGTCTCTGTCGTAGTTGAGTCGCCTGTCCCCAGCTGTCTGAGCGACATGGAAGATTAACGGCACCGCTGATCTATCCTGGATCAACCCTTTCTGATCTAGGTAGAGGAATGCTTCCGGTGGAACGAAGCCGTCAAAGCGCACACTCTCGTGGTAAAGGTAATTGGGGTAGTAAGCCCCAGATATCAGGTTATTCGTCGACGTCATTGCTCTTGCAATGTGCCTTCGAGTCAGCTTAATTACGAAGTTGTCCACTCGTTTTAGGTTCGCCCTGTTGTAAAGGACCTCATTAGGATAATATTTCTTGTACTCCGACTCTGGTGTTCTGTACAAGCGAAGACAAGCCCTAAGGCAAGCCCTCTCAAACACCCGAATCTTTTCCATTAAGCTTGCTCGTACATTGAACCACACGGGACACCCAAATACCAGGATGGGCCTGATAAGGGCCATGTAGCAGATTACCTTTACCCTCGCATTGAGTTGGCTGCTATAAAACAGTCTCTTTGTAAGGGCAAAAGCACCTTTAGCTCTGACCAGAGCAGTATCTACATTTTTGCCAAAATACAGAAACTGATCTAGCCAGATTCCAAGGTATCTGACTACATTTCGACAGGCAAGAGGCTGTCCGTGTTGTCCAATAATCAAGAACTTTCGCCAATTTTTTCTAGTATCCCTTGAGGCTCTAGACAACGGCGTCCTAAAGAGAATGGTTTCCGACTTCTGAAAGTTGATTTTCAACTTCCAGTCATCGCAAAATCGTCTTATCTTATCGAAGTCACGCTGCAAGAGAGTATTAATGACCTCGATTTTTGGACCTGTTCTGTACGCTATCAAATCGTCTGCGTACGCAATAGTATGGGGAAGTGAACCTATCAAGTCGCTTGTAAAAATGTTGAATAGGATCGGCGAATTGACCGCGCCTTGCTGAAGACCATTTTTAATTTGAAATATTCCAACAGAAGTCACATCACCATTCTTCACGATGAACTGTCTGTTGTGTAGCATATTATAAAGAATGTACAAGAGTGGTTTACTGATCCCCAGCCTAGTCAGCTTATAGAAAAGACCCTCTAACCATACGGTGTCGAAGGCCTTCTCCAAGTCAACAAGGCAGGCACCAGTGCATTGTTTTTTGCCTTTATTCCATTGGATATCAGAAACCAGTTTAGACGCGGCATGTGAGATATCATGTCCCGCCTTAAAACCGAATTGATTATCCGGAACTATATGTTTGTCCTCAACCCACCTAGACAGAGCTCTATTGATTACCTTTTCAAAAACCTTACTGATATTCGGAAGGAGACTTATCGACCGGAGATTCGCCGGATTGGATATATCCTTTCCCTTTTTGGGGATAGGTTGAACCACCGCCGTTTTCCAATGCGCTGGATAATGTGCATTATTCATTGCATTATTAAACAGGGTGGTGTAAATGTCCACCGCTTCTAGAGGAAGATGTCGAAGCACGATGTTCGGAATACCATCGGTCCCCACCGATTTCTTAGCCCTGATTGTGTCGAAGATCTCACGCAGTTCTTCCTTCGAAATTAACGGGGGTACGAGATTAGAAGGCTGCCTAGTGCAATACGCAAGCACTACAAGTTTGTAGTAGATAGTGAAAAAATAAAATGGTATACAGTACAGCGTCTAAACTACTCAAAACATCCATTCTTTTCCTTTGAAACAAACGCCAGAGCCTAAGCGAAAAAGGACTAGATAACGAAGAACCCTCGATACTATCACACGCTGAAAGCGTCACGAGAAAAGCAAAACCGGTGGCGAAACAAAGCGTCCATATGTGCCAAAGGGAGAACAAAGAAAATGTCCCTGAGAAAAAGGGAGGATATATGGCGAGACCCCGAGATAAAGATCCAGGTGTAGAAACTACAAGGCAGGACAACAATAAAGTGGAGTGGAAAAGAATGGTAGTAAAAGAACGAGGAAAGATACATGTTAAGCCGGACTGCGATATACTCCGAAAGGAGAAGACCAAGCCTGAGCTAAGTGGTTTGGGGTCTGATGCAGCCCGCATAAGAAAGACGGTCAAGGAAGAATTATTGCTTGAGCTCAAAAAAGCAGCGGATGGCAAAACCTCTGAACACCAGAGTAAAGTAGGACAGTAGGAAGTGAAATCCCTAACGCACGAGATACTCAGTGAGTACAAACACCTAGATGGCGTCTCTACCATCAAAGAGATCTGCCAAGCTCGAGCAGTACGAGGAATATGAGGATATTCTATGCAGGAACGCAAACTGCAGTCATTAGTCTCCCGATAAACACTGCCCAAAAAGTTTTGGAGGTTGGAAGAATACAAATCGAATGGAAGGCATGCAGAATACGGGGAAAAGTTATACCGCTTCAATGCATGGACCACTGATTGGGACAGCATTCGGAACAATAGAGGAGGAGAGGCTCTACTGTATCGCCACTAGACATCAGACTGCTTAATACTGGAAGCGAACACATCTGAAACAGAAATGACGTGGGCTCCGTAGGTGATATCACCTTTATAACTAGTTACTCAGTGAGAGGCGCAAAGTGGAGAGTCAGTATTTAATATACCCACAGCGACCACCTGGCGACCCGGTTTGAGGTACAATCGAGGAGAGCGAGACAGGAACGCCCGCCAAAGAAGGCAAAATAATAGGGGTGGAAAATAAGCACACTGGACGAAGACTCTTTTAACATAATTTTTGGAGAGTCGTCCGGAGAAGCAAAGCCAACACCTTTAAATCCTTAGGGTACCGCCTACAGGACTGTCATGGCAAAACTTAAAATCACTAGGGCACCCTCCGGGATTATTTTCACTGCAAATATCAGAGTAGCGTGCAGAAGCACCTCAGGAGATACAAGAGATCTTAGCCATCACGGAACCGGAACTCCTGGACGTATGCAGACACAGTGCAAACAAAAACAGTGCTACATAAATAAAGGGTTTTCCAATAGGGACTTGACAGCTTTGAATTTAATTTGTGAACGCACTCTTTCACTAATCATCAAACTGTCACTGTCAATTTATTCAGTAAACTCAACATTGTAAACATCATGGTAAAGTACACTAACGAGCAACGTCTGCAAATTATAAAAATTTTCTACCGAAATTCGGAGTCGGTGACTGCAACTTTAAGAGCGTTAACTGCAATTTTAAATCGTAATTCTCGCCCTAGTAGACAGGCAATAACAAGTTTAGTGCAAAAATTTGAGTCTATATATTCGTTGTGTGATGTTGCCATGACAGTGAAACAACGGGTTGGTCGAAGTCTCGAAAATATCGCTGCTGTTCAGGCGTCCGTAGCAACCGATCCAAATCAGTCAATTCCATGGCGTTCTCAAGAATTTGGCATCGCTCAGACCACATTATAACGTATTTTGCGTAAGGATCTTGTTTACACCCATACAAGATCAAGCTGACTCAAGAATTGAAACCGATAGAAAATTTGAAGCGACGTACGTTCTCCGATTGAGTTCTGGAGAAAATGCGCCAAGATGGTGAATTTCATCGCAAAATCATCTTCAGTGACGAAGCTCATTTTTGGCTCAATGGGTTCGTCAATAAGCAAAATATGCGTTATTGGTCGGGTGAAAATCCACATGTGCTTCATGGATCACCACTTCATCTACAAAAAATAACTGTTTGGTGCGGTTTGCATGCCGGCGGCGTTATTCGGCTCTATTTTTCCGTCGACGATAACGATCGTCACGTTACTGTGAATGGTCAGCGTTATTGCGCCATGATCACCGATTATTTTTGGCCCGAATTGGAAGATATGGACTTGGACGACATGTGGTTTCAACAGGATGGCGCCACAAGCCACACAGCACACGGTACAATCGATTTATTGAAGAGTAAGTATGGTGAGCGTGTTATCTCAAGATATGGGCCAGTCGATTGGCCGCCTCGTTCGTGCGATTTAACGCCGCTTGACTATTTTCTGTGGGGCTACGTTAAGCCATTGGTTTATGCCAACACGCCGACGACGTATGAAGAGCTCAGAACCAACATTGAATGCGAAATAGGGGCCGGTTCGGCCGAAATGTGTGTCCGAGTCGTTGAAAATTGGGTTCTATGAATCGACCGCTGCAAACGTGCTCGCGGTGGCCATATGAACGAAGTCGATTTCCATTCATAAATGTTTTGATTGTACTTCAAGCCGATAATAAAGTTTTGGAAATATCTCAAATGGTTTGCGGTTTATATAAAAAAAAAGTTGTCAAGTCCTTATTGGAAACCCCGATACATGTTGCAATTTTTCATTCTCTTTTAGTCCGCCCCATCCCATCGTATTTCGTGAATGACTATAATATCTGCTTTGCAGCAGTCCAGGGCTTCCACTAGTTGTTCAGCTGCACGTGGCCTATTAAGGGACCCAACTTTCACGTGCAGATCCGAAGTTCGTTGTCCCTGTTTCGTTTGCAGGGCTTGTCAACAGTAGATCCGTCCATATATAAGGCTTGTTGTTGTTTCGTAACTACATACTTTTTCCATGACCGGGCAGTTACCCGGTGGCACAACTACCAACTTGGGAGGCCAGTTCTATTATAGTACCCCTAGGACAATTGGTAGGTTAGACCGAACTCAGTAACCAGTTCGGCAATGTGAGCGCTGCCCTTGGTTGGTCCATTTAAGGCTCATCCGCTTCCATCTCTTTTCGAAGACCCTGTGTCTTATTATATTATAGCCGTTTGTGTTAGTGTTAGTATTAATTAATGTTAAAATAGGAATAAAAGTAGACTGTAATATTCGTCGAAAGACATAGTTTAAGTGTTAGGTTTAACTTAGAGTGCCCGCATGGGGCCAGTAAGTTAGAATAAGATTATTTGTAAGTAATTTAAGCTAATTTTTAAGCGTTTTTTGTTTAGCATATTAAGAGTAAATTAAGTTAAAAAAATAAAAATGCATAAAAACTGAAAAACTGAAAACTGCAGCTGTATTTCACCAATGGCTTCACGAATATTGTCATTTAAAGCGTCAATTGTCTCTGGCCTGTCGGCGTAACACTTATCTTTTACGGCACCCCACAAATAATAGTCCAACGGTGTCAAATCGCAGCTCCGAGGTGGCCAAACGACATCAGCTCTGCGGCTGATAATGCGATCTTCAAAAACAGGGCGCAAAACATCGAGTGTAGCTTCGGCTGTGTGGCACGTAGCGCCGTCCTGTTGAAACCAAATGTTGCCAATATCCTCCTCTTCAATTTTTGTGAACAAAAATTCGTTCAACATGGCCCGATAACGATCGCCATTGACTGTAACGGTCACTCCTTGCTCATTTTCGAAGAAAAATGGCCCAATTAATCCTCTGGACCAAAATCCGCACCAAACAGTGACTCGTTATGGGTGTATCGGCTTTTCAATGTATGCGTGCGGGTTGTCTGTGCCCCAAATGCGACAATTTTGCTTGTTTACATACCCGCCAAGATCAAAATGAGCTTCGTCTGAAAAGATGATTTTTTTGGTAAAATCGGCATCTTCTCCAAGTCGATCGCAGGTCCACTTAGCGAAGCGTTGTTCAAACGTATACACAACCATATTCGTTCAGCGGAATGATAAAACTAATTATCTGTCAAATCAGACATGAGCTAAGTATTACCATTCACGAAATAAGAACTAGTTGAAAAAAAAGACGTTAGATGGCGGACCCTTTACAATTTAGTTTAAATCAATTTTAAGTTGAATTTAATTTCCAAAATTGTTTTCTATGAGACTGCGAAAGCTTCTCTCTCCTAGTACTGATAAGATGACAAATATAATTTGCGTTCGTACATATCCTTTATTAAATCAACATCTTCACTACATTAATTGAAAATTGTCGTATCAGCTTCTTATGGAATTCATTTAGTTTTTTGTCGAATCATCTCGAACGCCCAGGCAAAAGGATTATTTTTTCCAATTAAAATATTCATGGAATCTAGCACACAGAAACGGTGGCCAAAATGAAGTAATCATTTTTCATTAATTTAGTTTGTTTGTTTTTCGCCTATAAATATTTAAAACGTAATTAAGAACTCCCAAACGGGTGCTAGGGTGACTCACCAGAGCGGACAGAATTTTCCATCGCGTCTTGAGATGCACGACTCTCACCTGAGTATCTGATTTGTTGAACGTCATAAATTTTCTGTCGGATTCGACTTCATTGCAAACCCTTGAAAAAGACTTTGAATTGATTTTAATGAATGCGTTCTTTTGTGTTAGATGGGTGCGTGGCAGAAGGAGGTTTGGCTGACGAAATCACGCTGAAATAATTGACGTTTCGCTATGTTCGACTGGTAATTGCGAAATGATTATCCTTAATTGGTTGGAACATCTGTTGCGAACAATTTAATTACAGTTGACGATTGATAAATTGATGAAAAAAGGATACAATGCAGGAGTTCATTGAAGATGTAATTAGGGTAAGGATTCTATGTTATACACAATTATGCAGTGTTTTAAGTTAAGTTAAGTTTTTGAAGTTTGTATTTTAATTGTAGGACATTTAATTCGCCATCAACTGCTGCAACCTCCAAATCGACACCAATGACCTTGCTCGGTGATGCTGATACTCCAGGGTGTCCTAAATAATCACAGAAATATTTAAAGTTAATAACACTGCATTTTGCAAAATATCGCTACTCTCCACCACACCATATTTAGTTGGCGGTTTTAACCTTAAGATGATGCATTTCTTCTTAATCATATGACCTTGTTCAAGCTGCCAACATTATTAAAGTGAGCTTTATTCACTATGAACTAAAGTTCAGGTATGGTGTAATCGATGTTCTCTGTGAGGATTAGTAATGTGTTAAGAATGTTAGCGTGTCCAAATGAATTATTTGTCCACTGTGCACTCGCTTTAATGCGAATAGCTGCAGTCGCAGCTAGTTGTCTGCTGAAAATATCGAGGGATGTCAAGTGAAACAGAATATCTAATGCCGCAGAGGGAGTAGACCGTAAAACTCCGGTTATGCATAGGCATGCTGTTCTTTGGACTCTGCTTAGTTTAATCCAGTTGACTGCATTGTCTAATGCCGTTATCCAGACGACCACCCCGTAAGTAAGTATATCGGTCTTAGGACCGAGATGTATAGCCAGTGGGTTATGCGAGGTTGAAGGCCCCATTTATTCCCAACGGATTTTTTGTAAGAGAATAAAACTATTGTAGCTTTATTGACCCTTTCTGGAATGTTAAGTTTCCAGTTTAGTTTCCTGTCAAAAATGAGACCCAGATATTTTGCTGTATCGGAAAACATTAAACTGGTACCGTTTGTTGAAGGAGGGTCCATAAATGGAATTTTGTATTTCCTGGAACAGAGGACAAAGGATCAGTTTTATGGGGGTTTATTCCCAATCAACACCGATCTGCCCAGCAGGTTAATCTATTGAGATTTACTTGAAGGAGTTCTTTAATGGTATTGAGATGCTTACCTGAGACGGCTATAGCATCGTCATCCGCTTAGGCAATCACGCTGCTATCACCCGCTTCCAAGTATATCAGCAGTTCATTGAATACTAAGCTCCTGAGAAGGGGAGAAAGGACACCGCCCTGCGGCGTACCTCTGCTGACACATCTTTTAGCAGAAGCCCCACCCAGTGTTAACGTTGTTAAAGGCACCCTTTACGTCAAGGAAAGCAACCATTGTGTACTCTTTATATTGTGGGGATCGTTCGATGTAGCTAGTCAGTGAGTGCAGAGTCATTTCCATCGACCTTCCTTTACAGTAGGCATGTTGAGCCGTTGACAGAACTCTTGGATCAACTTTCGCTCGTATATGGATATCAATCAGTCGTTCTAGAGTTTCCACAAGGAAAGATGATAGACTTATAGATATGAGGTCCTTTGGGACAACATGAGAACATTTTCCGGCTTTGGGAATGAATACTACATTGACTTTTCTCCATGAAAATGGAATGTGGATAAGTTTTACACAACCCCTCATAATATTTTCTAGCGCAGGCAGAATAATATCTGAGGATCTCTGTAGCTCGGCAGGTATAATACCGTCCGGACCAGCAGACTTGTATGGTTTGAAGCCATGCAGCGCCCAGAGCAGTTTGTCTCTTGTAATCAGACCATGGATTTTAGTCCCGGTCGTAGTAGGCCTGCTTGGGCTGCTACTGGCCGCGAACTGGGAGCTACCTGAAAGTGATTCATCACTTGAGGTTGTCCAAGAGCCATCGGTTTTTTTTAAACAGCTAAGTATTATAGGATTTGTAGAGAGCATTTTTCTTAGACAAAATGCCTCAAAGGTTTCTGTTATTTTGTCACAGAATGACCTCCAGGATTGTCGCTTTGCCTTGCTCAGTTCTTTTTTGTATAATTTGAGGAATTCTTTGTATGAGTCCCAGTCTGTCACTTTTCTTGTGCACTTTGCTTCGTTGAAAAGTTTTCTGCAAGTGTTTCTGAGTAGTCCCAGTTGCTAATGTCTACCAATGTGGCTTTTTCTTGCCTCTAGCTTGAATAAGAGGGCAGGAAGCGGCCATAGCCTGATTGAGAGCCAAAGTAAATTCCTTGGTTTTCATTTGACGTGTCTCATTGGTGTCACGCGGGGAACTTGATAGTTCAGAGGATAGCGTTTCTGACAGTATTCCTCTGTATTTTGGTCAATCGGTTCTGGAGTGCTGGTTGGCTGGGGGGAGCATCACTCAGCCTGAATTGGATGTATCTGTGGTCTGAAAAAGAGTGTTCAGACGATACCATCCAGTTCGTTAGCCTTTGAGTGATGCTGTCGGAGACAAGAGTGATATCTAGCACATCCTGTCGGTGTCTAGTTATGAAAATGGGCTCATTGCAAATGTTGCAAATGAAGAGGTTAGTACTTAAAATATAGTCAAAAAGTGACTCACCTCTATCATTGATGTCGGTACTGCCCCATACCGTGTGATTAGCGTTAGAGTCGCATACGATAATGAGGCCAGATTATTGCCTCCCACCTTCCAGTACCACCCTTTCTAGGTTACCACCGGGGAGAGAGTCCACATGATCGTGGCCAAGGTAAGCCGATCCAGCCAATAGGAGCCTTTGGTAGACAGGCAATAACGCCTTCTACAATCCATGGTTCCTGGAATAAGATAATGTCTTCCGCGTTTTTTGAAAGATGTAGAATGAGTGCGGCCGAAGCCTTTTTTGAGTGATGGAGATTTCCAGAGTAGCCTCCATCACGGTGCTGTTGAGGTTCCCGAATTCTGAAGATGTGCCCAAGAGTTCATCTTCTTCCTTTGATCGTATAGGACCTCTTTTTCTTTCGTTATCGTTTTCCATTTCCGACAGGATGTCAGCCGTCAGACCGACGGCTTGATTGTCACCTCGGATAGATTGGAGTCGTCGGTCTCCATTTCTGGAAAGGATATCGACGCTCCAAGATCCAAGGTTGTGTTTGGTGTGATCTTCATTAAAGGAGGAGGAGGTTGCTTATCAGCATCCAGCTCATCCTTTTTGTACACCCTTAAGTGTATTGACTCGAATCCGAGCCAAATCATGCCTTTTGTCTACGCCGAAACCGAAGGTTTTGATAATGCGTAAAGCATTTCGGCGTCTTAAGTAAGGCGCCTTAGATGGAGCTTGCCGATGCATCTGAACTCCAGATTCCTCCTTGGGGAGAGGAGTTTTGGTAGCAGCGACAGTCTGTGGCCCGCCTCAAACTTGCTGCTGCTAGGGGTGGAGGAAGTTTTAACACTCCCTGAAGATTTCTTTTTAGGCTCATTGGGCTTGCCGTTGTAGGACGGTGCACCATGGTCTGCCACAGTTTTACCTCCTCTCGACAATGCAGGAGCCTTGCCGGTAGTCGGTGCAGTCACCGTTCTGCCGCCCGGTATTAAAGAAGTACCTGTCTCGGGTTTTGTTTTGTGTTTTAGGTTTTCTATAATGTGGCCCCACGATTAGCGGAGAGAAAGGGGGTCCATCTTTACAGAGATCCGCTGTATACAGATAAGGCTGGCAAATCCGGAGGTCGCAAGGTATTCGGATACTCCGTTCGCGATAGAGCTATTTTTGGAGATGCAGGGCCCTCAGCCAGGTTGATCTTCGGCAGGGGCCGCATGACACCTTGATCCAGCCCAGGGGAAAAATAAGAAATTCGATGGGAGGAGAGGGGGAGCATTCTTTGGTTTTATGACTCGTCTGAAGAATTTCTTCTCGAGATTCATTGACTCTACTCAGACTCTACAACTCGACAAGTTCGATGCTCGCGGTAGAAGTTCTATTAGATTAAGATGTAGCGCTAGGCTTCATAGGAAATGAGCGAATCAGTCGGAGTTTGTATATTACCACATTTATTGCGTGTAAGCTCATCTGTTCGTTTGTTCTTCTTTAGCAAGTAGAAGAGGGTCTTGAATTTTTCGAAATAATGTGTTATCATGTGTCATAGTTGGTAATTAAAGTTAGATATATAAGCGATACTATAAACAAGTAGTCATCAGTGACGTAATTCCCTCTAAACTTCTGTTACTATCGACCTGAATCGCAGCGCAACTTACCTATTCATTTTAATGAAGTAAAATCAGTTCTATCCAAAACATCTTTCTGAAGGACTAGTCGTTAAATCTATCAAGGATTGTAAATTAATCACAGCACTGACCTAGGTAATCTCAGTACCGCTTTATTGGGCTGACATGCCACTTTCGCTTTTACTAGATCATGGTAGGATAGATAAATATGATGACCGATACTTTCTGTTTGTCGTTTTGTCAGTTTGTACGAATGAACTATCATTTTACAATCAACATATTGGCAACAAAGGCAGATGTGTCCCAATAAACCTCACTCATGACACGAGCAACAGATCTTTGTCCTAATAATCACTTGACTTGTTCAGCAGCAAACAATATTTTGACCTCTAAATGAGAAGAAATTATGTCTAGGATGTGGGTTTTTTTGTCTTTACAGAAGCCGCACTAAAAGCCAGTAAAGGCCTGCCAGTGAAGTGAATGGGACATCGTCATCCATTTCCGAAGAATATTTCTCAACCTTGTAAAAATGGAAATTCTCTTCAAACAGTAAGCTGTTATGGTTTCCAAAAAGTGATATAACCGCCTACCAGCACCATTCCACTTTACCTTCATCTCTGACGAAAGTCTGGAAATATTTCTACGCAATCCATTTCTTGCCAGTTTTGTGCTCTCTACATTTAATATTGAATATATCTTTTCGAGTATCTCATCGACGACATTATTTGTTGGTACACCTTTACAAATATTTAAAAAAAACCCTCCCTTCGTAATGCTATTGGGATGACCTACAAAACAAAGGCATTACTTTTTTTGCCCATGTTTGCATGGGCAAAATAAAATAAAAATAAAAATCAAAATAAAAATTGACCAGGGGCAAGGTGGGGCTCATATTTAAAATTATATGCAAAAAAAAAATGTCTCAAAAAACTTACATCTTTTAATCAAAAAAAATCTTTATAAAAACAGTTAAATGGACTTCCAAAATTTATTAGAATTATCTACTCACTCTGATCATTTGAATCCATACCAACTTGGTATGATTTTTCACACAAAAAAAATTAAAAATGATTTAATAAAATTTTATCACTAATTGTGCACTTGACCTGTGATGTAACACACATAAATACAGTGGTGGTCATATAATTAGAAACGATGTAATGCGATACGTATTTGGATGGTGTATACAGTTCTCATGTACATATGTATTTCTTGGGCATAAGCACTTGTTACTATGTAGTTCAATTTAAAACAACTTCGAGCCGTTTGAGAGATAATACTTTCGTCTTTTTTAGTTAAATTCTTTTATTTATCTTTTCAAAGTTTTAAGAAATAAATATATATTTATATACAAATGACAAAAAAGGGAAAGAATAGAAAAAACTTAAAAAAATGCTTTAATTCTTATCTCAGGGCAACGATCTTCTTCGCTTAACCTCCAAATTCTTATCGCACGGCAACGATCTTCTTCTCTTAACCTCCAAATCCGAAAAGCAGGAAGAATGAAAATGCAGCAAGCCACGTTTCCAGAAACATTTTTTTTTAATATTGTTCGCCTTGGACGGCAGACTTCAGTGATGTTTCGATGACCGCGCTTATCAACACAACTGTTACCATAAGTTAGCATTTACTCAGTCGCTCTTTATTACACCATTTAGCTGCTATTTTGGCTGGTCACATAATTAGAAACGCAAAATGAAATTCAACGTTTTATTCAAAATGTATAAAAAAAAAGATAGTAGCAAAGTAAAACATAAATTCAATGTTTTGTTGAATAGCCTATATTTTTGATTACTTCCATTAGTTGTTTTGCTATAGTGGCCACTAAGGATCGGCACTGTGATAATGAGATTCTTTCCCAAATTCATTATTGTTTTTTGCCTTTTTGGTTGTTTTTTAAAACCATTTTAACCTCAGCCCAAAAATGTTCAATTGTGTTAAGGTCCGGGTTTTTTGACGGCCAATATAAAACCGTAGCTTTCGGTCAGTTTCAGTTTTAATGCATTTTATTTTCTTAACACAAACTCCTACATTCTAACAAAAAATGCTTAAATGCTAGCTTACAATTATTTAACAATCTTATACTAACTTACTGGCCCCACACAGGCACTCTAAGCTACTCTGAATACTTATGTCTATGTCTTTCGACCGCATTTACATTTTATTTATAAATACTTATTTTCTATACTTAAGGCTAAGAAAAAATTTGTTTACAAAAACTTAGCATATGGACAACGCACAATACACACATAAACACACATAGTATTATACACAATCATATACATATCTCAGTATACACCTTTGTATACACTGATAGATGTATATGTTTCTTAAATGCTAACCTAAACCTATGTAAGCTGGCCACCGCTATTCACAGAGCAAATAAATTGGTCAGCTCTACCTCATTAGTGAAGCTGGTACGTAATTGACGGAAACGACGACGAAACATCTTCTCCATCATTCAACCACCAGAAATGCTGGTGCTGCCGAACGACATCCCTCTTATCGCGATTCCCCACCGCCCTACTGAACCTGAGGCGATCCACACCGCCGTGAGCGACATGGAAGATTAACGGCACCGCTGATCTATCCTGGATCAACCCTATCTGATTTAGGTAGAGGAATGCTTCCGGTGGAACGAAGCCGTCAGAGCGCACACTCTCGTGGTAAAGGTAATTTTGGTAGTAAGCCCCAGATATCAGGTTATTCGTCGAGGTCATTGCTCTTGCAATGTGCCTTCGAGTCAGCTTAATTACGAAGTTGTCCACTCGTATTAGGTTCGCCCTATTGTAAAGGACCTCGTTAGGATAAAATTTCTTGTACTCCGACTCTGGTGTTCTATACAAGCGAAGACAAGCCCTAAGACAAGCCCTAAGACATGCCCTAAGACAAGCCCTAAGACAAGCCCTAAGACAAGCCCTCTCAAACACACGAATAATGCCAGCATGGGCCTGATAAGGGCCATCAGTTTCAGTTCAGTTTAAATGCATTTTTATTTTTTCAACTTAAATTACTCTTAAATGCTAGACAAAAAAATGCTTAAAAATTAGCTTAAATAACTTACAAATAATCTTATTCTAACTTACTGGCCCCATGCGGGCACTCTAAGTTAAACCTAACACTTAAACTATGTCTTTTGACGAATCTTACAGTCTAATTTTATTTTATTTTTACATTTATTAATACTACAACTAAGAAAATAAATTGTAATCAATGTAGCAGATTACCTTTACCCTCGCATCGAGTTGGCTGCTATAAAACAGTCTCTTTGTAAGGGCAAAAGCACCTTTAGCTCTGGCCAGAGCTTCATCTACATTTTTGCCAAAATACAGAAACTGATCTAACCAGATTCCAAGGTATCTGACTACATATTGACAGGCAAGAGGTTGTCCGTGTTGTCCAACGATAGAGAACTTTCGCCAATTTTTTCTGGTATCCCTAGAGGCTCTAGACAACGGCGTCTTAAAGAAAATAGTTTCCGACTTCTGAAAGTTGATTTTCAACTTCCAGTCATCGCAAAATCGTCTTATCTTATCGAAGTCACGCTGCAAGAGAGTATTAATGACCTCGATTTTTGGACCTGTTCTGTACGCTACCAAATCGTCTGCGTACGCAATAGTATGGGAAAGTGAACCTATCAAGTCGCTTGTAAAAATGTTGAAAAGGATCGGCGAATTGACCGCGCCTTGCTGAAGACCATTTTTAATTTGAAATATTCCAACAGAAGTCACAACGCCATTTTTCACGATTAACTGTCTGTTGGTTAGCATATTATAAAGAATGTACAAGAGTGGTTTACTGATCCCCAGCCTTGTCAGCCTATAGAAAAAACCCTCCAACCATACGGTGTTGAAGGCCTTCTCAAAGTCAACAAGGCAGGCACCAGTGCATTGTTTTTTGCCTTTATTCCATTGGATATGGGACACCAGTTTAGACGCGGCATGTGAGATATCATGTCCCGCCTTAAAACCGAATTGATTATCCGGAACTATATGTTTGTCCTCAACCCACCTAGACAGAGCTCTATTTATTACCCTTTCAAAAACCTTACTGATATTCGGAAGGAGACTTATCGACCGGAGATTCTCCGGATTGGATATATCCTTTCCCTTTTTGGGGATAGGTTGAACCACCGCCGTTTTCCAATGCGCTGGATAATGTGCATTATTCATTGCATTATTAAACAGGGTGGTGTAAATGTCCACCGCTTCTAGAGGCAGGTGTCGAAGGACGATGTTCGGAATACCATCGGTCCCCACTGATTTTTTAGCCCTGATTGTGTCGAAGATCTCACGGAGTTCTTCTTTCGAAATGAACGAGGGTAGGTCACCCTCTCTGGTCCTGACATTATTTGCTATATTTTCGTCTCTGAACCGGGTGAAACCAGAGCCCTCGGTTCGCCGGTTCCCTATTTCATTTCGAATGCAGAAGTCATGCTCCAAGACGCGACTGTCCAGGTCATAATTAGGGCCAATGATATCAATGGCCTTGTATACTTCCTGGAAAGTCGCCCCTATGGTCTCAACCTTCTCCTGTGGATCCTCGATCACAAAGAAGTAGTCATCATCAGCGGCCTCATTTGGATCAATACCTGCTGTTGTCAGTATCCGTTCGTTGTCTGTTGTCCGGGCTATTTTAAGACACTGAAGGTTGTTTTGATTTGTTCTCCGAAATAGTTTATTTATTTGCGGAAACATATTCGGGTTGCTGGTGTTTACAGCCCGAACCTTGTTGTTCCAATACAAACTTACAGAAATTCTGTAATTTTCTTTTATTAGCGTTTGAATATTTTTAATCGACGACTTCAGTGTCCTAATCTCCGTGTCTTGTCGGTCAGTTAACTGTCTGTACAAGTTTTTAAGTCTTGTCAGAAGTCTACTTTTCTGTCGGTGCAGTGCGTCAATAGTAGGATTGCGGAACAGGTCTTCGTTAGTCGTACGTTGATACCGCGGTATTGTAGTGTCCATAGTTTGTTTTATTGTCTCGTCCATTTGTTTTAGGTAATTTTCGATCTCATCGTTTGACAAATTTCTATTGGACGGTGGGTGGAGCGTGTTCGAGGAGACCGCTCTTGTCGAGGTTGCGGAGAAGCGTGTCCATCGAGTCTTACTGTAGTTGTAAGAATATCTTTGGACAAACTCCTCCAATTCCGCAATTTCTTTGGGAACTATAATTTCGGTGCTAAAACCGCAATGGTCACTGTCATACTCGAATGTGCGCAGACAGTTTAGCGTTTGTAAATTCGTACCTGTCAGTCGTATACTTTCATCGTACGGCAGTAGATCCAAATAAGATCCGCCTCTGGGAAACGAAGGGTTATCCGTCGCTTTAAGACCGAGTCTGTACATGACATCGTTCTGACCCCAGCAATCGAGTAGTAGGTTCCCTCTAGTATTTGGCAAGTTATTTCCCCAATCTCTGTGTCTAGCGTTGAAATCCCCGCCGATTATAAAATAATTCTCCCCCGATTCCAGCCTCAGAAGTCGAAAAAGCGTGTCGAGCTCTGTAATAAATAGGGTGGATTGTGAAGCCTCAGGTGAATATACAGAGGCCAAGTACAGCCGCTTTCCACTGCGGAGCGGTATGTAAATGACGACTGCCTCCAACACCTGGAACCTGAGCAACACTCCCTTGTACACTCTGTGAAATTTTATACCTTCTTTAATGAAGATCGCGACACCGCCTCCACGTTTGGATCTGGGCCGGTTTCTTCTTCTAACAATATAATTATTGTACTCCAGTTTGTGCTTATCGGGTAGCTTGGTTTCGCTAGCGAAAAGCACATCAGGAGTTTGGTCTTGTAGCAATTTAAACATCGCGGCTCTTCATTCGATCCTAATCAATGAATTAACATTCACCGCAAGGACCTTCAATGTTTGCTCCACCACGTGCGTACCCATTACGACATGTGTTGCGCTAGTCCCGGCAGCCGCGAGTAGATCTGGTCCACCCGTTTGGCCTGTTCTTGTACATGCTGTTGCAGCTGAGCCATCTGTCCTTGGATTGCGAGCAATATGGCCAGCATGTTAGGTGCAGCTTCCGTTGTTCTCGGAATTGGCGCCGGAGAAGCAACAGTCGCTTGCTGTACCGTAGCCTTCCTCCCTGACGCCATTTGGGCGTAGGAAATTTGAGACGTGACGGCTGGTGTTTGAAACCTGACAGGTGAACGTTTGACCTCCACTTTCTGCTGCCGAGCCAGTTTTGCTTTTTTAATGTCAGCGAACTTAGGACAACCCCGATAGTTTGCGGTGTGTCCCACGTTCCCACATAATACGCACGAGAGCTGCGTCCTATCGGATGCTCCTTCCCTACCCAGAGCGCACTCCTCGGAGCTGTGGTTCCTAGCGCACTTCACGCATCGAGGCTGCATTTGGCAGTTCGACGCGGCGTGCCCGAACCTCTGGCAGCGAACGCATTGTATAACGCCTTCGCTCCTTTTTAATTTTTCCCAGTGAACCACCTGGTAGTCTAGGACATTGATACTCCTTAGACTATCCAGAGGTAAAAGGCTTTACCCCCACAAACTTGAGTCCTTCGCACTCCTTCTCTTTGAGCAGTGCCAGGATATCCTCATGATCAAAAGACGGTTCCAATCCCTTCAGCAGCATCGATTGCCGTTTTTCACACTTCGGTGTGAATGAGTAGTGCTCCGTCGTTGTTTCTTTTAGGAGCTCTTTCACTTTCGCGTAGCACTCCCAATCGCTTAATATTGAAATTATTACCAATGACCAGCCTACACAGGTCCTTGGTTGTGCTTACCTTTAATTTATAGGTGTTAATAGGAGGCACCTTCTCCTTCTTCTTCTGCTGCTGCTGTTGTTGTTGTTGCTGCTGCTGCTGCTGTTGTTGCTGCTGCTGCTGTTGTTGTTGCTGCTTCTGCTGTTTCTGCTGCTGTTGTTGTTTCTGCGGCTGCTGTTGTTTCTGCTGCTGCTGCTTTGTCTGCCGCAGTGATTGTTTCTGCTGCTGCTGGTTGATAACAGCACTTTGAGGAGATAAAAAAAGAAAAAAAAAGGAAAAAGTTCCGGATTTGGGCTGGGCTCGAACCCGTGTCTCGCTATTCGATGACCGACGCCGCTGAACGCTCGGCTACCGAGTCAACTAGTTAAACTTTGACTTCTTATCCTTCGGAGGAAACTGATTCACTATTTTTTGCTTTAGAAAAAGCCGAAACACGTTTGTTCTTTGAGAAGATCTGTGAACGACTGACCGTAGCTTTCGTGTCGATAAGCGATTGCTTCACAAGGCTACACGCCTGTGTTTAGAATTATTATCTTTCTGGAAAACAAACGTAACCGGCATGGTTGCAGTAAGGCTCCATCACGATCTCTATTATATCCTTGTACATCTGTATATCCATTGGTCCACGTATGCGAATAAGTGGACCAACACCATGCCAGGAAAATGTTCCCCACACCGTCACTTTACCTCCTCCCTCCACCTTGCTTGGTAGTTTTTAGCGTGTACTTGGGATTCAATACTTTGTTTGGAGGACGTCTAACGTACACTTTTCCATCACTGCAAAATAAATCAAACTTTGACTCATCCAGAGTACAATTTTCCAAAAATTATTAACACGCATTTTCGCGCACTCCAAGCGACGTTTTAAATTTTTTTAAGAATCATGCGGTTTTTTACGTGCGATGAATCGACGGCCTTCAGTCATACTTGAAATATTTTTGCTGATTTGGGGTTCAGTGATGTCCATTATTTGATTGGAAAAAAATCGAAAAAAATGTTTTTCTGGCTCTAGGTTTCCGTTCCAGATTTTCAAATTGTCCAGTCTTCTTATACAGGGTGTCCCCTAATTCGTCAAGGATAATTTGGGAAATGATTTTTGGGTATATTCTAAGAAAAAAATTGCTCAACAGTAAGGGTCTGTCCCCAATGTTGATATCCTTTATCGAGGATATAAGAAAAGACTTACTTTGGTGTACTCTGACCCATGTTGATGGAAATTGCTCTGTTAATACTAGCGGTAGAAAGTCCTAAGACTTTATATTTAGAAGAAATATCAGCCCTTGTAACTGCGTTTAAATAAATCGATATCATGTTTGAGTCTTCAGATATCCAATTTCAAAGCCTGTTCCATTTTTCGTGCCTTTGCTAATTTTTGTCCTTGAGGTAAATTTTCTCTAAAAAATGCGTAATAAACATAAACTTTTACTTTTTTTTCTTAGGAACGTAACAATGAAAAAAAAATATCAAGAAGTTTGCAGAAAAACCCACAGATTTTATGTTATGATTCTTGGGAAAACCTGCACCAGGTAAAATTAAGTAAAATGTTTTTTTGCTTCAGGCTCCAAAGGCTATGAATAAAAAATGATTTTATGTGGTTTTAGTTAATTATTATTTTATGTATGTATTAAAACAGTTACAGCAGGTCCACATAGTGTCCTCCTTGGTTTTGTGTGCATGTGTGGTAGCTTGTTCCACGAAACGATGAAAAAAATTAACTACCACTTCCAATAATTTACAATTCAATTTTATTAAATTTATTAACTTTATTAATTAACATTATAGAGCTTGCTACCAGGCACAAAAGGAGCTAGAGTTCGAGAGAATGTCTCAAAGGCAAATAGAATAGAGGAAACCGCGCGCGACGATAAGAAAAACTTTATCTGACCGAACTGAACGAATCAGGATGTCAATTGTCAACGATGAATTTTATGATATTTGCTTTCAGCGCGCGAGACATAATGAACGCGTTCATGTTACATGTTATTCTACAAATTTTCACTTAGTTTTACTCTTATTTAAATCTAACAATAAATTTTGGGGCTGGCTTTTTCCACTACACATGCTAGAGTCCGTTTTTCGGTTTCACTGCGAATATTTATTAATGCTAACTGCTGCCTGAATTTGATAACACTTCAAGAATACGCTCTTCCAATTCACTTAAAGTTACTATTTCGGTTAAACAAACAACTTTCCTTCTTCCCCATAAAAAAAAAAAATCCACTAAGCTAAGGTCAGGAGACCTTGCAGGCCAGTGAACTGGTCTATTTCTTTCTATCCAACGATTACAGTACTCTTCTACGAGCCATTTCTTAAATTCACGACCATAGTGAGTTGGAGCACCATCTTATTGGAAATATATTGAAGCTAGTAGAATCAGTGGAATGTCCTCCAATAGTTCTGGTAAATCATTTTGTAAAAACTCCAGATAGTTTTCAGATTTCAGCTTAGATAGTTGTTTAAAGGGGAATATTAGGTAAGTAGTTAAGAGTGGCTGTTGAAAACACCAAACCACTTACACCTATTGGCCCATTGTGACGCCACGCGGATCTATGATCCTCTTACTAGTGGAACCATTTTGAGCTCAGGATGAAGCGTAGGAGACTGGTTATGTCTATATTTTGTATGGTTTAGGTCATTGTAGAAGAAAGCTCCTTAGTGAAGTCTTCTTCTCTGGAAAGGGCTGGACATGTACAGAGTAGATGGAGGATTGTCTCCTCTTCATCCTCGTCCATGCAGCTTCTACGGAAATCGTTTGTAAATGCCTTCTTGCGTGCTTGCCTATGAGGCAGTGTTCAGTGTTGACACTTATGATAGCGCAGAGATGTTTCCTATTTATAAGAATCAGACTCTTAGAACGATTCAGATCCAGCTTTGGCCAGATCTGTTTGGTCGCTAGACATGTTGGTCCAACAGTCCACCTAAGGTCTGTTCTTTTACTGGCATCCAGCTTTAATGTTAGTTTGAACGTAGCGAATAGTATACTTATGCTACCAATTTCCGGTAGAATAGGTAGAGTGGTTCTAATTTTGGCGAGGTCATTGGCCGTACAGTTCCCTGGAATTTCTCTGTGGCCCGGCACCCAGCAAAGGTGAAGGTTGAACTGATCTGCCATCTCCGTAAGAGATGATATGCATTCAAGGGCGGTTTTAGAATTTAATGAGACTGAGGTCAGGGACTTGATATCGGCCTGAGTATCCGAAAAGATGCTGATATCCCTTGCATATATTACGTTTTTCTTCAGCCTAGAACACGCTACCGTGATTTGGAAGAGGGAAAGAGAGGTTTAGATTTAGCTTATTTGAGAAAACATCGCCACCAAACTCGCTATCAGTTTTAAATTAATCTGTGCAGACATTGATTGATTTGTCCTCCATGAAAGAATCTTCCTCCCAGAAGGATCTAGAGAGGAAGCTTACATGAAAGTCTTTGTCAAACCAAAGTTCAAATAGATAATGTATAATCGATGTTCTCTGTGAGGATTCCTAATAAATTAAGAATGCCTGCTGAAAATAACGGGGGGGTGTCAAATGAAAAAGAATGTCTTATGCGAGGATGAAGGCCCCATTTATCCCAATGAAAGAGAACAAAGCTATTGTAGCTTTATTGGCTCTTTCTTGCATTTAGGTTTCCAGTTTAGTTTACGGTCAAAAATGAGACCCAAATATCTTGCTGTATCGGAAAATACTAAACTGGTACCGTTTGTTGAATGAGGGTCTATAATTGGAATTTTGTATTTCCTGGAAAAGAGGACAAAATCAGTTTTATGGGGGTTTACTCCCAATCTACACCGATCTGCCCAACGGGTTAATCTGTTGAGATTTAGTTGAATAAGTTCTTTAATGGTATTGAGATGTTTACCTGAGACGGCTATAGCAACGTCATCCGCATAGGCAATCACCCTGCTACCACCTCATTAACCACTAAGTTCCAGAGAAGGGGAGAGAGGTCACCGCCTTGCGGCGTACATCTCCTGACACATCTTTTAGCAGAAGTCTCACCCAGTTTGGAGTTGATTATCCTGCTGTTCTGCATACGACTGATCAACTTCCCAAGTGAGCCTTCAGATTTGACAGCGCAGTCGTGATAGCGGATGTGTTAACGTTGTTAAAGGCACTCTCTATGTCCAGGAAATCAATCATTTTGTAACCTTTAAATTGTAGGGATTGTTGGATGTGGTTAGTCAGTGAATGCAGAGGTATTTCCACCGACTTTCCTCTACAGTAGGCATGTTGATCCATTGACAGAAGTCAATGGATCAATGGATCAATTTTAGCTCGTATATTGATATCAATCTATCGTTCTAGATGATAGACTTATAGGTCTGAGGTCCTTCGGCACAGACCATATGCTACTGGCCGCGAATTGGGAGCTACCTGGAAAGTGGATGTCCAGTAGCAAGTGGAGTGATTCATCACTTGAAGTTGTCCAAGATCCATCGGTTTTTTTTCAAACAGCTAGGCATCATAGGATTTGTAGAGAGGATTTTTCATAGCCGCGATGCCTCTGAGGTTTTATGTGTTATGTTATATTTCAGGTGTTATGTCTCCTTGTATGTTAAGTGTCAGCAGACTTGGGATCCCATCTCTTGTAAATTGAGTTTCGTCCGTCCAAGGAATTCTGCTAGTAAACTCATTGCTCTCCAGGCTCCGCTCCAGCAACCAGTTAGAAAACTCAGTTCTCTTTTCCAAATCATCCGGAAACAATTCTTGCACAGGTGTATGGTGGTATGAATAAAGATTTTCTCCATGCAGTACATTAGGAATTTTGTGTTTGGAAATATTGAATTGCAAAGCTAAGCTTCTGATGCTGATTAATGGATCAGTAGTAACAGCTTCCAATATTTTTTCATCTGCCGCGTTATGTCGCGTATTTGAAACTTAAGCCTTCAATACATATTTTCAAATATTCCTTCACTAGGAAGTCGTCGGTTAGGATAAAGTCCATCGTAACTTTGTCGCGTTCTAGTTGAACTTCCATTGCACAGCCCATAAACGTAAATACTCGTAATATCTGGTTTGTAAATGCAGACATTTCAAATAGCGTTTCTAGGTAAATGTAACCTTAGCGTAAACAATTTAACTGATGAATTAATTCTTTTTAATCTTTTATACCATTTTTGTTTGGAAAATTTTAAAAATAGGACTTTGTACACCAAACCTAAATCTTTCTGAGAACTTTAAAGAAAAGATTTGACACGTAGTCAAATAAACGAGCACGCTTTAAAACTTTTTAATAGCTATATAATTTTAAAAAGTTATTGGAAAACCACTCTTATTGTCAACTATTATTAGAAAGATGTTAAAAATCATAAATTCCTTTTTTTACGTGATGCAGGTTCTCCCAAGTATTACAAAATCTATGGATTTTTCTGCAAACTTGTTGATGTATTTTTGTTTTAATATAGTTACGTTCACAAGAAAAAAATTTTTAAAATATTATGTTTATTCCGCATTTTCTGGAACCCAAAATCAAAAATTAGCATTGGCAAGAAAAATGGAAGGAGCGTTGATATTTTACATCGGAAGACTCAAATAGGATATGAACTTTATTTAAACGCAGTTAGAAAGGCTAATATTTCTTCTAAAAATGAAGTGCTGAGCGAAGTTTCTACCATTAGTATTAATAAACCATTTTCAGTTAACATGGGTCGGAGTACACCAAATAACAATTAGTGACAAGTATTTATGTCCAAGAAGTACATACTCATACATCCGGGATCGGAGAAATGTATACACCTACAAAATACGCATCGCATTACATGACTACCACTGTATATCGGAACGTTATAATTATTTGCAATTGCGTGCGGTAAAAATTGTTAAGATGTAGTTTCAACACGACGGCGCCACTTAGCACACAGCGGGCCAAACAATCGAGCTATTGAAGTCAAATTTTGGTGAGCGTGTTATCTCAAAAATTGGACCAGTCAATTGGACTTGATAACTCTGGACTTTTTTCTTTGGGGCTACGCCAAGTCATTGGTCTTGCAATGAGAACAAGCCAGAGACGTTAGAACCGGTCACAGCCAATATTTAATGTGAAATTGCCGGAATATCGGAGAGTGGTCGCGTTCATGATGGACATATGAATATAGTTGAGTTTATTTATAATCTCGTGGTATGAGATGTACTTTAATAGGAAATAAAAGCTTTTTTGATATCGCAAATAGTTTGTGCTTTATTTAAAAAAAAATGGACTATATAATATATTTAATTTAAAACCCAACACTTTATGTAATACAAAACATAAAGCTTGGTTTGTAAATGTGTGTTAGCCAATTCTATTAATGTATCTATGCAAATCAAAATGTAAATGTTCGTTTGCTTAAAATCTTAAATCTCTAAGTGATTTGAATATTTTATTGTGGCAAAAAATTTGAAATTATCATTTTACATTATTACAAAAATTCATATTTATTTTCTTAAACATTATATCACAGAATTTATTATAGGTTTGAAGGAAAAGCCACTAAGAAACCTACAATAAAGTTAAAATACCTAATTTCGCTGGGCGAAAAGAGAAAGCAGATTTCAAAGCTCAAGGTTTAAAGAAAGACAATGATTAAAAGATAATTAAATAAATAAATAAACACGTGTAAATAAATAACAACTGAAAAACCAAATAAATAAATAATTAAATATATAAATAATATACATATGTAAATAAATTGTTTAGAACATAAAGAACACGTCACGAAATTCGTTCAAGCAAAACGATGTCGCCGAAACAATTTACCTTGACCTGACAGACGCAAAACAAATACCAGGTGCATTCACTGCAAGGATGTTTGAACGAAATTCGAGCCATATGATCGTGAATAATTAGATTAACTTCTCCTTAATAAACAAAATTGTAGTTTTTGTCACTGTTGTCAAATTATGTGATAATAGTTAGTTTTAATTTAAAGGTGTATTCTGGACTAAAGGCACAAATTTTAGGGTTTTTTTCAGTCCTAATGAAAAAAAAAAAAAAATTTTACTAGGGTGCTTTTTTTAAATATTTATTTATAATGTAAAAATAAATATAATAATATAAAACCAATTTTACAAAAAAAAATTCTAAATTCAAAAAATTACAGGTGGCGATTTGAAAAAAAGGGTGCACCTTATTGACACGGTTTCAACTCTTCTAGTCATCGGAAACAAAAAAAATATATATATTATTAATTAGTAAAGATGTTGTATTGTAATATAATATTGTAATAATTTTACAGTTTTTACATTTTTTAAAAATATTAAAAAAAAATGTTAACTAAAAGTAAATCGGTTCATTAGAACATGAGATATCGTGTCAATAGTGTTGAAAAAAAGTAGTTTCGAGAAAAAGATTTGAGTATAGTTTCAAGCAGTTTAAGTCATATAATGTTGCGTTATACTTACATTTCGTTAATTAGCAATTCCTGTTTTTTTTTTCTACAAAATACGTTAAAATACTCGTAACCTTTGGTTAATAGATTTCTAAGTCAATGCAGGGTACAAAGTGTTTTCTAATGGGGGAAATTCCCACTCGCAGGTAGTTATGGAAAATCGACCGTCTATTGTTCGATTCACTCCGGCAGTTGCGTTGGAGTTGCCGCTTCACTAAAGCAGCTATAACTCCGTAAAATCTTAAAATTCTCTTTGGAGGGTATATTCTTAAAAGTATATACTTTGACAATATGAAAAAAAATAGATTTTTTCAAAATTCAATCGTAGACTAGAAAACCCCTTAAATTATGCTAATTAAGCAATAAATTTGTATGAATACAATTATTTTTCAACAATATACCACCCCACCACCATTACAAATTAATAATTTGTTAGCTTTGTTCAACTTTGAATTGCTGCATATAAATGGGCAGAGAACTCTTATTGTGACATTAACTTTTTTGATTACTTCTTGAACATGAAGATTGAACGAGAAGCGTTTATCCAAGTACCTAGATATGCTGCAAAGATACTTTGCATTCGACGATTTCCACGCAACTTGAGCTCCATTGATAAGGAGGTTGTTGAAGGGAAGCAAACAAGCTTTCCTTTTATTAGTAAAAAAGATAGCTTGAGCATTAATGTTAATTTTCCAATCTTTACAGTATATCGGGTTTTCCAATAAGGACTTGACAAATTTTTTTTTAAATAAAACGCAAATCATTTGAGATACAAACTTTATTATCGGCTTGATGTACAATCAAAACATTTATGAATGGAACTCGACTTCGTTCAGATAGCCACCGCGGGCACGTTTGCAGCGGTCGATTCGTTGGACCCAATTTTCAACGACTCTTCCACACATTTCGGCCGTAACGGCCGCAATTTCGCGTTCAATGTTGGCCCTGAGCTCTTCCAACGTCGTCGGCGTGTTGGCATAAACCAATGACTTAACGTAGCCCCACAGAAAATAGTCAAGCGGCGTTAAATCGCACGAACGAGGCGGCCAATCGACTGGCCCATTTCTTGAGATAACACGCTCACCATACTTGTTCTTCAATAAATTGATTGTAGCGTGTGCTGTGTATCTTGTGGCATCATCCTGTTGAAAGCACATGTCGTCCAAGTCCATATCTTCCAATTCGGGCCAAAAATAATCGGTGATCATGGCGCGATAACGCTGATCATTCACAGTAACGTGACGATCGTTATCGTCGACGAAAAAATATGGCCCAATAACGCCGCCGGCATGCAAACCGCACCAAACAGTTATTTTTTGTAGATGAAGTGGTAATTCATGAAGCACATGTGGATTTTCACCCGACCAATAACGCATATTTTGCTTATTGACGAACCCATTGAGCCAGAAATGAGCTTCGTCACTGAAGATGATTTTGCGATGAAATTCATCATCTTGGCGCATCTTCTCCAGAACCCAATCGGAGAACGTACGTCGCTTCAAATGGTCCATCGGCTTCAATTCTTGAGTCAGCTTGATCTTTAATGGGTGTAAACCTATATCCTTACGCAAAATACGCCATAATGTGGTCTGAGCGATGACGAATTCTTGAGAACGCCGTGAAATTGACTGATTTGGATCGTTTGCTACGGACGCCTGAATGGCAGCGATATTTTCGACACTTCGACCAACCCGTTGTCTCACTGACACGGAAACATCACACAACGAATATGTAGACTCAAATTTTTGAACTAAACTTGTTATTGCCTGTCTACTAGGGCGAGAATTACGACCGAAAATTGGAGTTAACGCTCTTAAAGTTGCAGTCACCGACTCCGAATTTCGGTAGAAAATTTTTATAATTTGCAGACATTGCTCGCTAGTGTACTTTACCATGATAAAAATGTTGAGTTTACTGAATAAATTGACAGTGACATTTTGATGATTAGTGAAAGAGCGCATTTACAAATTAAATTCAAAGTTGTCAAGTCCCTATTGGAAAACCCTTTATAAACATTCGTGATGAAACAAACTCCTATATCAAGAATTATTTGGAAGCACTCGCGTCCAAAGGGCTTACTAATATTATAAATAGCAATACTCGAGTGGATCTACATATTTTACTAAAACCATCATTTTATTGTATTTATCGAGATAGAAATCATTTCTCGTACGTCTCTCTCTGAATCTGCAAGTATTTCTTAGCTTTATCATCTGGAGCATGAAATGCGGAAGAACATTGGATATACATCTAGTGACATGGCAGTGGTAAAAGTATTTGTATTTTCATTGTTTTAAGAATGGCTGCTATTTTGAACCAGAGCATTTTCTAGTTCTATCAGTGTCAGACTTCTAAATAATTTCAAGCTAGAATTTTTGAACTCATATTGTAGATTTGATTTTTGGATTGCACTGGAGAATTTATTATACTACACTTAACAGGTAAATGGTCAGCAAGTGAGTTTATTAAGGGCCAAGGTCAGGTATATTTTTTAGAAATAAATCTAAAAAGAATTTCAAAAGGAGATCTTAAGCTTAGGTCTGCAAGTATGTTACCCTGCCAGCGCATATGCCTGCAGTTAGAATCACCACCTATTAGGAGTAAATCGTTAGTATTAACTAGCATTAGAAAGTCACTGCGGAGATCAATTCATTTTTCAGGTGAGGTTGCCCCTCCCGGAAAACTAGCACTATTAATTTTCATTAATTAACAAAAGACTTCATTTAATTTCAAATTTGTAATGGGAAGTACATTATATTTTATCCATACGATGTATCGATGTACACTTCCCTATCTACTCTATCCAAGCGATAACATTTATACACAGATTTAGACAAATGATCGTTTGATCTTAACCAAGTTTCTGATACTAGTGCTAAGTCAATATTGCACGTTCTAGTGAAAGAATTCAATTCTAATTTTTTATCTCGAATGCTTTTAGCATTCCAACATATTATGATTAAGCTACAAGGACCCATTACTTTATATTTATATAAATATTTAATTGCAAGTTGAGTAATAGCATTGAATTGTTCTACCTTAGTAATACAATTATTGAGCAAGATGATCATCATGGGTGGCCGTGGCTTAAGTGGTAGTGTGTTGGCTTCCCACTCGGAAGGTTCGGTGTTCGAATCCCAGCCTCGTCCGAAAGACATTCTTTTTTTCAGGCAACTTAATTCACGTAAGACGAATGGTTGCCGCCTCTAATACAACAACAAGTCCAATTGCACTAAATAATTTAGTCTCCCCATTAAATGTTTGATGCCACCCATGGAGCGAAATAACCACTGAGCCCAAAAATCTTTCTTTCTCTCTCTGTCCCATTTTCCTAAAAACTTAACACGTGCTCAGGCATTTTAAGTGTATTGAGTGTTAAGTTCTTTTTTAAAAAAAAAAAAAAAATCTCTGCAATGAGTGCAAAGAAAAAAAGGTGTGTTACAGATGTTTACAGCTTTGGGTGCCACGTCAACTGATGCATAGCAATAGGATGAGAGTGAGGGAAAATCCATGATGTTGGCTTAAAAAGTTGGATGTGACCTTCTACTAGGTTGTGTTTTGTTTTTGGCCGAAAGCCTTTGCCTCATTTCCAGAAAACTTTGATGACTAACACATGTCACATCAGTTGATTTGTCTGTTCCATTTTAAATGTTTGAAAGTGCATTCACTAATTTTGTAGCATTCGGAGCAGACAGCGCAATGAGTTTTTGTAAGAGCTTCATAAACACGCTGTTCTAACATTGAAATCATGTACTCATATATACCTAATCTATATACAATTCTGTAACAAAATCTCAAGTTCAGTCAGTCAATAAAGAACTCTTAATTTTTTTTTTAAACTATTCTTTGCGAAAAGCTAATGAGTGGTGCGTTACCTATATCAAATTGATAATTTGATGGTGTTAATTACGATACATGGAAAGTTCACATGAGATCGGTATTAATACATGATGGCTTGTGTAATAAGCGAGAAACCATCAAGAGATGATGAAGTAACACATGCTTGGGAAACTAAAGTTGAAAAAGCGTTAGCGTCTATTATACTGTTGTAAAATCTTCCCAATTCCTGCATGTAAAAAATGTAAGAGTTCTTGCTAGACTTGGAAAAAGCTGGAGGAAGTCCACTGTCTCTCAGGACCTGCACGTAAGCTCACAGTATTTAAGCAGCTTTTAAATTTGAAAATGCAAGAAAACTCCCCTACACAGTAATCAATTTTTTTATACATTTTAAAAGTTACGGGAAATACAATAGATATTAAATTACAAGTTGAACTGTTAACGATCATTCTATTCTCTATTTTTCCGAGAGAGATTGTTAAAAATATATTAATGTTTAAATCAGAATAATGTAATCGGTGGGTTATGTGGTTGCGTCCGATGCTGGTGAACGTACTCCGTAATATTTGACGTTTTACGTCTGACAGCCATGACACTTTAAAAGTAGATTTCAAATTAAAGCCAACAGTCGCCGAGTCCGGACGCAGCCACATAAGTCGCCGAAAAAGAATAAACCACGCACATCGTAATTAAATCGCAGCGTTTTATTCAGACGACGAACCGGGCTCGGGACAACTTTATTCTTTTTCGTTTTTATCTGCAGCCAGTCCAGTTTCTGTATTGCCGTTCGTTCAGCCATCTTTATTCTTTTTCGTCTTTATCTCGGCAGCCAGCCTAGTGTCCGTTACCAGCCAGTTACGGGAGTCTGCCGTTACACAAAAGCGTCACTCGTCAGGAGAACAGTTAGCTGAATTCCCGCTACTGCCAATTCAACTTGCATGCAACCAACAGCAACCAGTTACGGGAATCACAGCCACATTGCCGCCACTATCCAACAGCCACATTGCCGCCGCAACAAAAAGAATTGCCACAACCATTAGAAACTGCCGCCACACCAAGATTTGCCGCCACAACCAACAGAATTGTCACCACAGTCAAGATTTGCCGCCACAACCAACAGAATTGCCACCACAGTCAAGAATTGCCGCCAGCAGAGTTTTGCAAATCCTATCAGCAACCCAGGTAAGCACCCATATTATATTATAACTGTTTCTTTCGGGCGTCGCCTTTATATTCCATTTACTTATTGGTCAAATTAACGGGGACATAACGCCACCCAATACCACGCAATACCAATAATATTCCAACAGTAGGAAAAATAAATTAAATAAATTAAATTTCAAAAATATTTATAAAAAAAAGGGGGTTGTATGATCAGGGCAAGGACATTTATTACTACATATTCATCGGTCAGTTAACTACTTCGTATCCATAGTTCAAAACTACATCTTCTCTGCCACGACCGATAACTCCAAGCACCTGTTAATGCCGAACCTTCAACGATCGCCCGATCCGACTAGCACGAGAGTAACCAGGAGTACAGCGAAAAAACCAGGGGAATTCAACCAAGAAGATTCTACGGATACCAGCCCATACGAGGAGGCCGACCAAACAGTTATGGTGGTAGGCGATGCCGAGATAGCCACGTTGCGCCGAGAGCTACAGGAATTGCGCGCACAACTAGAAACCTTAACATCATCTGCTGCGACGGAGAGACAGGAACGCCATCGTCTGGAGACACTCCTCAACAAGCAACAATCATTAACAGTCTCGTCCATAGTTACTCAGCCGATTAGTACGGAAGCAGTCATGACAGGTACGTCCAACATTAACGCCGCCCATAGGTACGTGTTGTCGCCAAACACTAGTGCGCCTCCTGTAGCGACTTGCTCCACCGTAACTGACCCGCCTTCCACCGACACCGTAACCTCGTACGCGGATCCAATTACAGCAATGCCAATTCCGTATGGACGTCCGACAGAACCAAGAACAACATCGCAATCGATGACAGCCACTTCGTGTTCACAGTATTCCTGGCCGCCGATCGCTGCCTCATCGATCTATAATCAGACTCTGCCAAGCCTCTCTACGAGCAACCAAGTTCCAACGTTTCTTCATCCGTTAAACAGCGCGCCAACCTTCGAACAGCGTCACTTAACTCCTCAGCTAGCCTTCACGCAAGCACCACCGACTCAACAGCCGTCTGCATCTTCATTTGGACATGGAAGCCATCGCAAGTTACATGATCTTCCGGAGTTTCGCGGAAGACCTGAGGAATGGCCGATGTTTTGTATGGCTTTCTTGGAATCGTCAAGAATGTTTGGCTACAGCCGGGTGGAGAATATGTTTCGGCTGCAGAAAAGCATCATGGGTGAAGCGAGGGATGTCGTCGAATCTTTACTGATACATCCAGATAATGTCGATCAAGTAATGTCGACGTTAGAACTTCATTATGGTCGTCCCGAATGCCTTGTGCGGAGTCAGTTGAGGAAGGTGAGAGAAGCTGCGCAGATTTCTGAGAACAAACTGGAGCTCATCATACCATTCGCTACAAAAGTACAGAATTTAACGGTATTCCTTGAAGCGAGTGGTATGCATCAGCATTTGGCAAATCCTGCCCTCTTAGATGAGCTTGTTGGAAAGCTACCGATGAGCAAGAGATTAGAGTGGGCCCAGACATGTGTGTGCATCCTGCCATATGCAACCGTCAAACATTTCAATGACTGGTTGAACCGAATTGCCCGTCTTGTCTGCATCGTCTCTACCAACTCACTCTCTTCGCCACATCCGAATGCAGTGGATCATAAGCCAAAGCCAAGGAGTATCCTACATACAAATAGAAGTTCGCCTACAACCAGCGCATTGCCTAATAAGTGTCGGTACTGTAAAGCTGAGCAACATCCAGTCGTAGAGTGCAATAATTTCAAGGTGTTGGACCTTCCAGACAAATGGTCGTTTGTGAAGCGGAACCGGCTCTGTTTCTGCTGTTTGAAGAGTGGTCACAGCATAAGAGCATGCAGGATGCGGAAGCAATGCGGAGTGGAGAACTGCAGCAAGATGCATCATCAGTCCCTTCATGAAGCGAATGTCGCCCAGCAGTCAACCTCAGCTAACGTCAACGACCAGGGGGGAGAGGTCCAAAGATCAGTTTTAAATTGTAACGATGATGGAACGACCAAGATTCTTTTCCGCGTTTTACCGGTCAAGGTGTATAACGGCAAAACGGAACTACGGACGTATGCTTTGTTTGACGAAGGCTCATCCGTTACCATCATGAGCGAGGACTTGGCCAAACGCTTACGACTCGAAGGAAAACCGAAGGATCTGAACTTGCGATGGATAGCGCATGAAACGTTAGCGAAGAAGTCGTTTGCAGTTGACGTTATTATAAGTGCCGATCGAAAAGACGCGGAGCGATATCGGATGCGAAATGTACAGACAGTAGTGAACTTGTGTTTGCCTACTCAGAGCCTCGCAGCCTCGGAAGTCAAGTCACTTGCCGACTTTGGAATTCCTCTTGCCGACTACAGGAACGTGAAACCGGAGATTCTCATTGGACTCGACAACAGCCATCTTGGAGCACCCTTAGACGCCGTCAGTTCGGATGGAGATGGACCAATCGTAACGAGAACCAAACTTGGGTGGGTAGTTTACGGCAAAGCGGGATTGACGGGTGACCTGGATGAAGACGTCGTCCTCTTTGGCCAGCAGTCAGTCGAAAAGGACTGTCGAATAGATGCAATCGTCGATAATTATTTTAGGATCGAGAACTTTGGTGTGAAAAAGCCAACGGAGAAATTAATGTCCGAAGAAGACAAGAGGGCGATAGAGATTTTAACTTCCACAATCACTCGATCGGGAAAGCGATATAGTACGGGCCTGTTATGGAAGACTGATAGCCCCGTGCTACCAAAAAGTTACCAGCTGGCCAAAAGGAGACTTCTTAGCCTCGAAGTGAAAATGCGAAAGGATCCTGAGTTTGCTGCCGCGTACAAGAGGACCATTGCGGACTACGTCGAAAAAGGGTACGCAAGGAAACTGAACTGTGCGGAAGCTCTGGAAGATGACTCAAGAACTTGGTACCTGCCCCACTTCGGGGTCAAGAACCCGAACAAACCCGGAAAGACTCGCCTGGTTTTTGATGCTGCCGCAGAGATAGGTGGATACTCTCTAAATTCTTTCCTTTTGAAGGGGCCCGATGACTACAGGCCCTTAGTAGCAGTCCTCTTTAACTTTAGATTGCGTACTATAGCCGTTATAGGAGATATCAAGGAGATGTTCCACCAGATTGTAATTCGACCGGAGGACCAACACTCGCAGCGATTTCTCTGGCGAGATAGCGTCGATAAGCCAATCGAGAAGTACGTGATGAGGGTCATGACGTTCGGGGCCAGCTGTTCACCTTATATAGCCAATTTCGTCAAGAACTATAACGCCTCAAAATTCTCACTCGAAGAGCCACGAGCTGTCGAAGCCGTTATTTACAACCACTACGTAGATGATTTCGTCGATAGTTTTGACAGTGTATCGGAAGCTATCGAAGTCACAAAGGCCGTCGTAGCGATTCATCAAAGCGGAGGGTTTCAGCTGAGGAATCTGTTGTCGAATGCAGAGGAGGTCAATGCCTGTTTGGGAGAACGCCGCTCAGAACGCACTATCGACATGAACATTGAGGCATCGTCAGCGACGGAGAAGGTTCTCGGCATGTGTTGGGACAGCTCAGATGATTCGTTCTACTTTAAACTTAAGTTCCCCCGTGTCAGTCAAGCCATCATGGAGCAAGATAGATGCCCGACGAAGAGAGAATTCCTTAGCATCACGATGTTAATATTTGACCCCTTCGGAATGATTGCTAATTTCACGCTTTATCTAAAATTGATTCTTCGTTCAATCTGGAGTTCCGGAACTGCGTGGGACGAACCAATTCCCAACGAATCGTTCGGGAGGTGGAAGCAATGGAAGGCGGAACTGCCAGCGTTGGCTCAACTAAGGATTCCCAGATGTCATCATGAGTATCTATCCCGTGCCGACCGGATAGACTTGCATACCTTCGTCGACGCTAGTGAGGAAGCCTTCAGTGCAGTTACATACATTAGGATGGAGCGTAATGGAAGAACTGGCGTTTCGTTAGTCTGCGGGAAAACTAGAGGGAGCCCGAGGAAACTTTTATCTATACCCCGCCTCGAACTTTCAGCTGCTGTTCTTGGCGTGAGGCTATGCAATTCTATCGTCGATAGCCACAAGTTGTCCTTTGCCAACCGAATATTTTGGAGCGACTCCAAGACGGTACTTCACTGGCTTCGGTCGGATCCTCGCCGACATAAAGAATTCGTGGGCTTCAGAATTGCGGAGATACTCGAGAGCTGTCGAGTCAACCAATGGCGCTGGGTTGCATCGAAGGAAAACCCCGCGGATGAAGCCACAAGAGCGAAATACCCGCCCCAGTTCCAGGCGAACAACAAATGGATAAAGGGGCCTGCCTTCCTGGAGTTAGCTGAAGCGGAATGGCCAAAACTTCCGGATGACGTCTCAATTGGTGAGTGCCGGGATGAACTGCGACCGAAGTATGTACTACGCATCAACGCTGGCAAGGCAACTCTATTCGACGCGACGAGGTTTTCTCAGTACTCTAGGCTTCAAAGGACCATCGCATGGCTACTACGTTTTATAGCCCTTTGCCGGGGAAGAAGAGATGAACGAGGTGAGCTCACTGCATCCGAGCTTCGTAACTCGGAACGTCTAATATGCCGTCAAGTTCAAAGTGATGTCTTCAGTTACGATATTGCCATCCTACGCAGGGAATCGCGCGTCAAAAGAGACAGCCAGATCTACAAGCTTTCGCCGTACCTTGATGACTGCGGACTCGTTCGCGTTTCGGGTCGAATAGACGCCGCTACAACTGTTCCGATTGAGACTAGACGCCCCGTTATACTCCCAAAACACCATCGCGTGACGGACCTGATTATCGACCATTTTCACCGACGTTGCGGCCACCAAAACGACGATACGGTGGTGAACGAGATCCGTCAGCGATTTTGGATAGTGGGAATTCGAAATGCCGTAAAAAGGATAAGGAGTCAATGCCAGTTATGCCGCATTCGTAATGCCAAACCGTCGCCGCCACTGATGGGCCAACTTCCTGTTGATCGTCTTACGCCGAACATAAGGCCGTTTACGTACTCTGGTCTGGATTATTTCGGACCTGTTACAATCACCATAGGTCGCCGAAAGGAGAAGAGATGGGTCGCCCTTTTTACCTGCCTAACCATCAGGGCAGTACACCTGGAGATAGCAGCGGACTTGTCGTCGGACGCGTGCATTCTCTGTATACGGAACTTTGTCAACAGGCGAGGAACTCCGCTTCGAATACGTAGTGACAACGGAACCAATTTCGTCGGCGCAAAGAAAGAGCTTTTGACCAGTCGAATATTTGACAACGAGGCGGTGAAAGCGGAGCTTGGGCTAAAGGGAATTGAGTGGATTTTTAATTGTCCGGGGAATCCGCATGCTGGAGGTTGTTGTGAGCGCTTAGTTCCATCAGTTAAGCGTGTTCTCTCTCGAACGTTGTCTGAAGTAGCTCCAAAGCTCGAGACTTTGCAGAGTGCGCTCATAGAAGCCGAAAATATAGTCAATAGCCGACCGCTCACTCACTTACCTGTGACGACCGAGGAGGAAGAGCCGCTTACGCCAAATCATTTCATTTTGGGTGGTACAAGTTCAACGCAGACACCGGGTCCAATCGATGGTAAGGCACTATGCTTGAGAAAACTGTGGAGGGTATCCCAGCAGCTCAAAGATCGCTTCTGGAAAAGGTGGGTAACGGAGTATCTCCCCGTTTTGACCAATAGGTGTAAGTGGTTTGACAGGGTAAAGCCATTGCAGATTGGGGACTTAGTCCTCGTCTGCGATGTCGACGTCCCGCGAAGCAAGTGGTTGCGAGGTAGGATAACGAACGTTTACCCAGGGCCTGATGGGCAGGTCCGCTCAGCCGAGATTCAGACGACCTCCAAGGCTCTGCGAAGACCAGCGGTGAAGTTGGCTGTACTAGAGATTGGTGAGCCTTTCGATCGAAACTCGAGCGCCTCACGGGGGGTGGGGTGTTAAAAATATATTAATGTTTAAATCAGAATAATGTAATCGGTGGGTTATGTGGTTGCGTCCGATGCTGGTGAACGTACTCCGTAATATTTGACGTTTTACGTCTGACAGCCATGACACTTTAAAAGTAGATTTCAAATTAAAGCCAACAGTCGCCGAGTCCGGACGCAGCCACATAAGTCGCCGAAAAAGAATAAACCACGCACATCGTAATTAAATCGCAGCGTTTTATTCAGACGACGAACCGGGCTCGGGACAGAGATGGTTTGACAAATATATCCGCATTCAAAAATAACTTAAGAGAAATGTGAGTCTGCTTTTTTCTTTAAGTCATCAAATCAAGTCATCAAAATAATAAAAAACTGTGTAGTAAGAAGTGCTATAAATGTGGTAGGAAACTGAATTTCGCTGTATCATATACGAGCAATTCTATCTCTACGAATAATATACAATCGTCTGCAGCGTTTGGTATGTTGAACATTGCATGTGAAATTGACGCCGATAAGCAGAGCTGGATATATGATAGTGGGAGCACTTCTTATAAGTGCTGCGAAAAACATGCGGTTTTGCATATAACGCCACATAAAGACAACAATCGAGCTGGCCGGTGGTAAGTACATATACTCCGATGGGATTGGTGATGTGATATAGAGACAAAAACACATATGTATGTTGGTCTTCAAATACGTGTTTTATGTACCAATACTGAAAATTAGTTTGTTGTCTATTTGCGGATAGACAATAAGCTGTAGAATATAATTACATTTTGCGACAATAAGAGATGAATGTGGTAAAAGTATTATTCGAGCTGTAAAATCTGGTGATCTCTTTATTTATTATAGAAACCTTAAGCAAATCAACTTATGGTAATGAAAATGGAAAGAGGAAATTTGTAATAATGCCGCAGTCGCTATTTTTTTTTCGTTGTAGCATTCGACACAGTGGATCGTGTTGAGACCATAAGTTGTCCTGTGATTATTCGCACGAAAAAAGCGGACAGTTCTTAAATGACACTAGTTGGTAATGAATGGGATTTGGGAGAGTATTGTGGGACAGTCGATTATGCCGGTTAAGAATTTGTGGATGAGGAGAATATCGGCGGACTCCCGACGATTTTCGAAAGACAGGAGATCGGGTAGTTTGAGTCGATTACCATAGGGGGGTAGAATATTGTGGTCAGCCCATGGTAGCCCACGTAATTCGAATCGCAGAAATTTCCGTTAGACAACTTCAAAGCGCAGAATTTGTAAATCGTAGTAAGGGGACCATATCTCGTAGGTTACAAATATAGATTTACATTGAAGATATAGTGCATCATTAACAATACTTTCAAAAACCTTGGGGATGCAGAATAGTTTAGCAATGGGACGATAATTGGTGATATCGTGCTTTGACCCTTTTTTGTGAATAGGGGTAATAAAAGCTCTTTTCCAGAGATGGGGAAGGAGACCTTCAGACAAAGATAGTATGAAAATACTAGTGAGGGATTAATTAGATTATCAGCATATTTTTTTTAAGACAATTGCGGACAATCCATCAGGACTTCGAGAAAAATCGTCTTTCAGCTTATGTATTTTGTCTAGTAACTGCACTGAAGCAATTTCAACTGACAACGGAGATATTTGTCTTCCGAAGGAAAATAGGCATGTGATAATCGCAGGTATCTAGATAACGTAGACGATATACTGTTGGCAAGTTCCAATCAGAAGTTTTCATTAGTTTGCAATTTGATGCAGTGGATAAAGGGTCAGCAGATCATTTTCTTGGTATTGAGATTTTAGAGGAAGAAAGGGACATCAAAATTTCTCAAAAGCAATTCATACAACATTTGTTGGATGATTTTGGTATGGTGGAATGCAGACGCTGTGCAACACCATTAGATCCAGGTTGCACATTTAATAAATGTGATGATTGTACAAAGGGTGATAAAGCTGACCCAAAACAATATCAATCTACCATTGGAACGTTAATGTATTTGCCTGTATGCACGAGGCCAGATATAATGCACTCCGTGTGCAAATTGGCGCAATTAAATACTAACCCACACATGGAATACTTCAACGTTACGAAACACATTTTAAGGTATCTTAAATCATCAATTAACTTAAAATTAACTGTTTTCAAGGACAAAACATATCTTTATGGTTTTTCCGATGCTGACTAGGCGGGGAGTAGTGGTGATAGGAAGTCATTTACTGGTTTTGCATTTTATTTTAGTTGGAGCCGCTATTAACTGGGAGAGTAAGAAGCAACAAACAGTTAGCGAAAAAATTCCTAAAAGAACCGTATGGCAATACGAGAAAGCCAACTGGAGCGGTCTTAACAGCTTCTTTAGGAATTTTAACTGGTCGTTATGCTTCCTGGATAACGACGTGGATGCCGCTGCTGATATGATTACAGACACCATTCTCTTTGGAATGAAATCCTTTAATCCTCATCGGATGAAGAGTATCAAACCAAAAGAAAAGGCATGGTACGACTCGAGCTGTAAAGAGGCCGTCAGGGTTAGAGAAATGTTTTTTCAGTCCTACAAGACCAACCCGACAGAGGAAAACCGAAAAAAGTTCAAACGAGCCAGAAATGACTGCAATGCCTTTCTTAAGCGTGTGAAATTCCTATACGACCAAAAACTGAGGCAAAAAATACTGCAATGTCCCAAAGGCAGTACAAATTTTTGGTCGTTCGTCAAAAACATTAGAAATTCCGCCTCATCCTACATCCCAACGCTCATTTACAATGACATTCCAGCTGTCAGCTCTTTGGATAAGGCCAATCTGCTTGCTGCACACTTTGCGGCCAGCTTAACACTCCCAGATTGTGTTTGTCTCCGCCTACACTTGAGTGCGTCGAATCTTCAATGTGACGAATCCACTTTCGCACTCGTGTAGTAGCAAGAGTACTTAAAGATCTCAACATACATAAATCCGCTGGTCCAGATGGTATATCTCCCCGTCTTCTGAAGAGGTGTTCTTCCACGCTGGCAAAACCACTGCGTAAGCTTTTTCATCAATCCTACACTTTAGGACTCTTCTCGAGCAGATGGAAAACAGCATTTGTCCAGCCCGTCCCTAAAAAAGGCGAATCATCTTCTCTCTCCTCCTACAGACCCATTGCACTTGCGTCCCTTCTTTCCAGGGTCATGGAAACACTGATAAATATTCAGCTCATGAAATATTTCGAAACACGAAAACTTCTCAATGACCGGCAGTACGGTTTTCGTAGCAACGTGATTGGATGGCATGTCTCACCGAAAAGTGGAACCAAAGCGTACATCAATCTGGCGAAAGCAAGATAGTTGCACTTGATATTTCGAAGGCATTTGACAGAGTTTGGCATCAGGCCCTTTTGTCGAAAATGCGTGCATTTGGGATCGACGACTCTCTTCTTCAATGGATTAGAAATTACCTTTCGGAACGTTCAATTCAAGTTGTCTTGGACGGTTTCAAGTCTGATATTCACAAAATAAATGCTGGTGTGCCCCAGGGCTCTGTTCTGTCACCGACACTCTTTTTAATTTTCATTAACAATCTCTTGTCTGCTACTTCTAATCCAATATATTCCTTTGCTGATGACAGTACTCTCTGCTTTTCATATTCGTTCCCGGACTCACGGCCCTGCTCTTCGGCAGTAGCACGAGAACGGCAGCGTATGCTAAGCTCATTAAATTCCGATATCAACAGCATAACCAATTGGGGAACTATCAATAGAGTGGAATTTAATGCTTCCAAAACCCAATGCTGTCTGCTGTTTTTAAAGCGAAATTTAAACACCCAGCCATTATCTATGAATGGCACTTGCATCGTCGATACCGAAAAACTTTCCATTCTCGGTATGTGTGTCAATGACAACTTACGTTGGAATGACCACATAATTGATGTCGCCAAAAATGCTGCGAAATGTCTAGGTTTCCTCAAGCGATGTAAGAAATATTTTACCCACTCTGATCTGGCCTCAATATATAAGGCATTCATCCGCCCAAAATTGGAGTACAACTCCCACATCTGGTCAGGTGCTCCTAAAACGTCTCTGCACCTGCTAGATAGGATTCAAAACCGTGCGATAAAACTTATTGACGATACTAATATCAGTCAATCAATGGACACCCTCGAACACCGACGAAATGTCTCGTGTCTCACTTTGTTTTATCGCTATTTTAACCACCAATGCTCCACTGAAATTGCCAGTAGCATTCCGCCCATTCAAACTTTCAATCGTAACACCCGTCTCGCTACGAATGCTCATCAATATACCCTCATGCCCATTTTCGGGTGTACTCTAAAATATCCTGATTCGTTCCTAAGCCGTACAACTCGCTTATGGAATGCCCTGCCAATCTCTGTGTTTCCTGGTCGTTATAACTTGCAAATATTTAAAAACAATGTACATCGGTACCTCTCTTTTCTTCCTCCCTCAATTTCCTTTGCCCGCGCTGTGTACAATCACTTTAAGGATACTCAAACCCCTTGAGCGCGCACTCATTATAAAAAAAAAAAAAAAGCACCCTGTTCTAACATTGAAATCATATGTTCTTATGTACTCATATATTCTTAATCTATATACTATTCTGTAACAAAACCTTAACTTCAGTCAGTCAATAAATAAATCTTAATGCATTAATATCAGTATGAATTTTATAGTCTGTACAATTTTGATGTGCCAGTTTTCTCACCGTTTTCATATATTTGGCAGTTTTCTTCTCGAAAAATCCCATTTGGCTTTCGTTTTACAGATACATCTGAAGTTTTTCTTCAGCTCTCCGAGTCAAGAAAAACTAGATAAAACACGTCGACGATACGTTTGTGCAGCTTCTTAACTATGTTTATTTACGCTTTGACGCTTCAATCCAAGTGACACCAGTTCATTTTTAAGCTCTTCAGTAGATAATTCTACACAACTCTTGCCCATACAATATTATAACTTTAAATGACCTTGATGTTGGTAGGTCATGAGTAAAGAATTGCACGGTTTTAGATTTAAGTAGGTTGCAAAATTGTTGATGCAAGTCAATACTTTTGCAAGTTATTTTGATACCAATTATCGTTTTCTTCACCGAGTAATTGTAAATTTTATTTTCACTAAGTTTAAAGTTTTTTGCTCTCGGATGGAATGAAACTTCATCCCAGATAATGTTTTCCGAATCCGGTAGGCACTGCAGTAGCGCGAAGTAATTTGTTGGGAATTTTTTTTCGCTAGAACTAATTGTAAATCTTTTTATGTTTGAAGACCTGTGGTTTTCAACATTAAGTGAACGATAGCGTTTGGGGAATTTGGGGTTTTTTATGAACAAGCGCGTAAGAAGGGAAGTACTTTCTCTGTCAAAGCTCCGAAAAGAACTGAATTTTCGAAACTTTTTCACTGATTGCTTTGAAATTTTAACACAACGTCGCATTCATTTTCAAAAACAACGAAATCTTTTGGATGTAAAAGCAACACACGCTATGCTAAATATTTTACGGCAAGGAGCACCATTTGTTGAACATAACATCAACACACGCAATACAATTGAATATTCATAGATTTCGGTTTATTTTCATTTTTAATTAATGATTTCATGGGACATTGTGTAGGAATTGAACTGTGTTAGTTAATTGTTTTTTCTTTTCATTGTTTTTCGTTAAGTTTTTTTAACGGTTTTTCTAATTTTTCAGTGCAATTGGGAATGGAATTGAGCTGTGTCGATTGACCTGCGTTTAAATTGAAATATTTTGTTAGTATTTTTTATGCTTTTCGTTTTTTCTTTTTTTTTCTAATTTGTGTTTTTTTCCTTTTTTAATGTTTTCCAGTTTTAAATGTTTTTGTTATAACTTTCTTTCTTCCTTTCAGAGAAGTTTTAGTTCATTAAAATAATGTCTCGCAGAAGATCAAACTTAGGCCGTCGTACTCACGGAGGGGAAACAGTGTGACGAGTAATTGCAAATCAAACTAAGGAAGGACGAGCATCAGCGAACGATCAAAACAAATAAAGAATGGCTCAAATACATGCCGAGGAAGCAATAGATCGACATGCAGACAGACTTGGGGATGCACAATTGCAGCTTCAGATCTGCATCATTCTCAACAGAATAAACACATCAGGCTGAGAATTGCTAAAAGACGTCAACGAGAAACAGCAGATCATCGTCAAACACGACTCCGTACTCAGCAATCGCGATGCATTCCAGTACAACCCATCTAATGGCTGTAGTTTGAGCCGGCATGTGCTCATCGCTACTGTAACTGAAGTGTGTTCTCTTTGCAAGGCTCTGAAATTTAATGGGGAAACGAAAGGAATGTGTTGCGTTGCCGGAAAAATTTAACTGCATCAATTTGGAGAACCGCTAGAGCATTTAAAAACTTTGCTTGCGAGATATACCGCTGACTCAAAGCATTTCCTATCTAATATCAGGAAGCACAACTCATGCTTCCCAATGACGTCGTTCGGCGCATAAATCTTAACAGCTCAATTCATTCCAACTTTAAAATTGAAAAGACAAATTTATCATACATAGAGTCACCTCCTGGGTTCTGTTCCCAGATTTCATCGGTGATGGCAATGATGAATTGAATACATGCTGCGAAATTTCTACTGGCATAAAAGGTTCAATCATTTCTCAACTGCAAGGGTTTCTTCACGAAAAAAATAATTTAGTGCGTTTGCTCGAAACGGCAATTGACATGATGGCATCGTTAATTGTTATTCATGCTGACTAAACGTCCGCTAAAGACGTTTAAAGATTAAATGCTCCAACTATAGACGAAGTGGCAATTGCTACAGTCTATTCCAACCTAGAGACATTGTTCTTAATCGGAAAAACGACCAATTGGCAAAAGTTGCAGAAACTCATCTCAATCCCAAAAAATATCCAATCATTTTTTGGGATTGTGCCAATAGATATTAAGATGATTAATCCAGTCAGTGGCGAAGAAGCAAATAAGAAATGCACGCAATGATTATTCATACCGATTAATGATTCGAGAGAATGAAGACAATCACATTTTGAAATGACGTCAATTGTTTCACCAATACATCGTAGATATGTATGCAAGAATCGAAACAGAACGTTTGATATTCATTCAGTTATAACTGACGGTAATACATTTAATGTTGGAAAATTGACGATTTTGTCCTCTTCATGTACGCGCAGTCCAAGTCATATCAAGATGCAATTACGTGTGTTCACCATTACGGTCGTCCAGACCTATTCATTACATTCACATGTAATCCAGCTTACGTCGATATACAAATGCTCTTATTTCCTGGGCAATCGGCGGTGGATAGGCATGACATCACAGTATGTGATATCAAACATAAGCTGAAATCGCTGATGTATTTCATGATAAAACATGAAGGGTTTGGGTCGACGCACTTCTGGATATACTCAGTGGAACGGCAAAACTTCAAACGAAATCAACGATGTACATAATATGCGCTAAAATACCCGATGCCAACGTCGAAAAGGATTTTCATGAAGTTGTGACGAAAAATATGATAAATGGACTTTACCGTACATTGAATCCAAATTCACCAAACGATATCCTCAAGTATTATTATCAAACCCAGTTACTGGAAACGATGGAAATACTTTATACAGAAGAAGATCAGCAGAAGATGCCGATAAATTAGAAATCATACAAATGTGAAATGGTGACATCGAAGTGGACAACCGATGGATTGTTCCATACTCCTCTTTGCTACGAGTATCAAAAACAAAAGAAGCGCAAATAAACGTGGAATACTCCCTTAAATCGATTAAATACATTTGTAAGTACTCGTACAATACGGAAATAAATTCAGCGACATGGCGTTTCCGCATGCTGTTAGTGAATGTCTCCGGTCCACCGTCTTTCCAGCAATTGAGAATTATCAACGACCCTATACATGCTTCTCTCCACACTGCATGTAAAGCTCTGAATTTATTGAAGAATGAAGCCAGCAATATGCCACATCCAAATCAAATTAGTGTATTGTTTACAATCATATTGACCGTCCGCTCTCCTTCATCTTCAACAGAGTTATAGGATAATATAATCGCACATAATTGAATATACTTTCCGTCGAATTCTCGAGGATAATTAAAATGTGAACATGGATTTCACAGCAGAAATCTACAACAAAGTGCTAATAATGATTGAAGATTTGTGTTTAGGAATGGCGAATAAAGGAATTAGGAATGCCACCACCAAATGGGTATGCTGCTGTTTCGTTCGATTTAGAATCGCGTCGTGAACACACAAGGAAACAACGGGTGATCTTTTGTCGTATGTGCAATCAAATATTCCTACGCTAACGGATTCAGCATTTACGATCCAATAATGCCAACTGTCAATAATATGGTTGGAATAATCTTCTTCATAGATGAGCAAGGAGGAACTGATAAAAAGTTCTTAATCATGATTGATTCTGGCAGCAATTCGATTCCACATACACAAGTCCGTCGACACTGTTATAGAAGCAGATTAATCAGTTAGTTATCCAACAGAATTTTTGAATTCACTCGATTTGCCAGGGTTGCCATCGCAGCCAAATAAGCAACTTGGTAGAGGCAACAATCTTGACAGGACCTTTCTAAGTTGAAGATGTTCCCATTCCTCCATTTCAATTTAAGAGATTGCAATTACCAATTCGATTGGCGTTTGCAATCACCATCAACAAAGTTCAGGGCCAATCTTTAAAATTGTGCTGTTTAGATCTCGACACGGATTGCTTTTCACGTGAACAATTATACGTTGCGTGTTCTAGAGTCTGCACAGATTATCTGCAACAAAAAATATTGTGTACTCACAAGCATTGTGAAGTTAAACCTACCAGACATGTGAGCTTTCTCTTTTGTTTTTTTTTCCTGAGCCACAGCAAGTACAGCAAGTAATATAAATACCCAATAATAGTAATATAAATAGTAACATAAATACCCAATTTAATAAAAATATACGGCATGTTCCGGTTAAGGTGGCCCTAAACGACGAGCCGAACATGCTCGTGCTCGCTATATTTTTCACGCGAGCCGCTCGCTGTTGGCGAAAAATTTAGATTTTTTCGTGCTCGTTGGCTTCGATGTTCGTCGTGTAGGGCCATGTTCGCGAGCAAACCTCATTTTTGTTGTGAACGCCGCCGAGTGAATATCGTGGATTAAACATAATGGCAGCAGTAAATAAATAAATCACCATAAGCGCAACCACTTGCGCTTCATTATCGCACATGTTCACAGTATGAAGAATCAGCACGAAGTGAATGCTCGCCAAATGTGTTCGTCGTGTAGGGGATAACGCAAACGAACATGTTCGGCGAGCATGCTCGTCGTTTAGGGCTACCTTTAATGTGTCAAAGACATTTAGGAGCGATTGATTGAAAATCAATCGTTTTTTGAGGGATCAGGATTCGATTTCTTCAACTACGAAGGACTCTTCAGCATCGTTTTATTTGCTGTTGTTGGTGTGCAGAGCAAATTTGTATATGTATAACGATGTTGACGGTAATGAAAGAGCGTCCGGCGTTGTTAAACATCCCAACTCCAAAGCCTGTAAAGGGTCAACAAGTGAAAACGCCATTATATTTCAAAGGTGATGATATATTTTGCATAGATCGCAACTTTATGAATACCTTTGGATAAATAGGAACTTAAGCATATCGCAGGAGGTGTAGAACTATCGCTTAAGTCGGGCGCCATGAACACTCAAAATGGCTTTTGGCAGGCTTGCATCTCTATTCAGAATTTTCCATCGTCCTGTGTAGAGAACTACTTCCACCGGAGGTAACTGCTGCAGCTGTGCAATGCTTTTAGCAAATGAAGAGGATACATTCTCCTTCTGATGTCCTTTTGAAAAATTGACAATTTTGTTGATTGCAGAGACTTTTTTGTTGATCTTCCTGATGCATTTCTTTTAAAGCAGCCTCAAGTTGATGATATCGGTTAGGATCTGAGCATACATGAGTCATTAAAATCAGCTTCAACTGCATTCATGCTGTCATTCTGTAAAAATAAAAAACAAATGCAATATGTATAAGCAAATGTTTTTTTTACGTCTTCCTTACCAAAATCGTAATTGCTTTTCGTGACAATAATCACCGAATAGAATAACAGCAGGTCATGACAGCCCATAGAATAATATCAATAGAATGCTATGATCTAAGCAATATTCTCGTATAGAACGTAATTTTTCATAGAATACATACTAGTTGAGGTGGAGACTCCGTGTAACATACGGGTTTGTCGCTTCAGACTAACCCTTAAAATTAGACTGCACATAATGTAACGTTACTTGCATCTGCTGTGAGTATGAAAGGTTTCTTGTAGTCGGGGTATTGGAGAATAGGATCATTAATAAGAAGCTGTGTATTTATTAGAAAGGAACGTATGTAAACATCTGTCAGTTTTACTGAACTTACGTTTTTCAGGAAGGTTATAAGAAGTTTCGTGAGGAGGAGAGACAAATAATGCTGAGGTTCCATTCGTTAGGCACACTTTGTTCGACCCAGATTTTAGAGATGAATTAGTGTATTCTCCGCATTCAATCATCACCTGTTACTTTAAACAGCTCGGTAGCCTAGCCGTCGGGTTCAGCAGCTTTGTAATGTTTAAGCTTTGAAATTGCTGTCCTAATTTCATCTAGGTCATGTTGGATGGAAATGTTGCCGTCTTCATCCAATTAAATGGTCCGTTCTGCCCGACGGTGGGATGTTGTTAATCATCACCGTCTAATGGATTGCAGAAATGATCTTTCCAAATTCTCAACACTGACTTTGGTTATACTATGAGATTTATTTCTTCATCCTTGCAGATTTCTGTTCGGGCTTTACAGCTTTATTCACTTTATTTTTTGGAAGAACTTCTGAACTTCATTCCTCTGGTAATACCTCTCTAACGCCTCAATCGGCTGGTTCTTTGGCTTTTTCTTTTTTTTTCTGAGAACCCAATGTTTTTTCCTTCTTTTCTGTTGTAGAGATCGCGAGACCCTTTCGTTCTTTTCTGCAGGTCCGATCTGTACAACCACTGCTTTTCTAAATTTTTTTGACTGTATGCGTTACTAAACTGGGGGTTTCTTTGTCGTTGAAGGGTTTATAACCAGGATACCAGAGGCGGCCTCTCTGATTGCTCTTTGCAACCGCTCTTCTAAAATCGATACAGGTGGCATCAAACTACGCGAGACGTTAAGGAAACTCGATCGTATAAGGGCCTGGTGGTCTCTTGCGGTTGTAGTCGTTCCATTTGCACTTGCTCATAACGGTTCTCTGACTTTGGGCTGTTCCCATTCGTATCTGGCTACAGCAAGATAATAGATCGAGTCTATGCTCGGAAAGTTCGGAGATCTGAAACGCCTTGCCTGTGCCTTGCACAGTCGTTTATAGACCTCCGCGGAGTTTAAATGTATTTCGGATAGGAAGTGAGAAGTGATTGCCTCAACTAAGACATTTGACAAATCAGATTTAAGAGATTAGCAAAGTGATAGTGTGTTCGCTTGAGACAGCAAAGGTTGTGGGTTCGACTCCGGGTCGTGCAGACACTTTTTTCTTTAAAACAAGAAAATATAATAAAAATAATTTAAATTGTTACTAAATGTTGTAGTAAACAGCACGTGATGGATTGTGGAGAGCGGTCCGCTATGCCAAGAGCGGGACCTGCTGAAATATCAGGTGAGGCTTCAAGTGGGTCCAGCCAAACACCAACGGCCAAGAAAAGGAGGAAGCTAAAGCCAACTTCTCACTTAGTACAAAGTCCCACCCTACCAACGTCCACCGTGAAGCTGATTGGCGGAATCAGGGAAGGTAACAACTTCGCTTCATTGGCAGCAACCGAATCGGAAGATGAAGAGAAAGAAATGGAGTCAATATGTAGCATCAAAATGTTACAACAAAGAGTACTGTCCATAAAAGAAAAGCAAATAGTAAGAAGGAAGAGGGTAAAGCAAGATCAATCCCAACAACAACAGCAGACGCAGCAGCATCAGCAGAAGAAGAAGGAGAAGGTGCATTCTATAAACACCTATAAATTAGAGGTGAATGCAACCAAGGACGTGTGTAAGTTGGTCATTGGTAATAATTTTAATATTAAGCGATTGGGGAACGATCGCCATGTCATCCACTATAATACAGTGAAAGCGCTCCTAAAAGAAACGACGACGGAAGTGTGAAAGACGGCAATCGAAGCTGCTGAAGGGGTTGGAACCGTTTTCTGATCCTGAGGAGATCCTGGCACTGCTCAAAGAGAAGGAGTGCGAAAGACTCAAGTTTGTGGGGGTAAAGCCATTTACCACAGCTAGAGCCAGGCGGGAGAAACAGAGTCTGCCGTTCTTCCTGGTGCAGCTCGTCTAAGGAGTATCAATCCCCTAGACTACCAGGTGGTTCACTGAGGAAAATTAACAAGGAGGGAAAGCGTTAAACAATGCGTTCACTGCCAGAGGTTGGGGCACGCATGTGGGACATACCGCAAACTATCGGGGTTGTCTTAAGTTCGCTGACATTGAAAGAGCCAAATTGGCTCTGCAGCAGGAGGTACAGGTCAAACGTTCACCTGTTAGGTTCCAAACACCAGCATTCGCGTCCCAAATTTCCTACGCCCAAATGGCGTCAGGTAGGAGGGCTACGGTAGAGCAAGCGACTGGTGCCAATTCCGAGAACAACGGAAGCTGAACCTAACAGGTTCCATATGTTATAGGCAGTCGTCATTTAAATGCTGCTCCGCAGTGCTAACAGTGGCTTCTGTTTATGCACCTGAGACTTCTCAATCCACTCTATTCATTACAAGCTCGACACGCTTTTTCGACTTCTGAATCTGGAATCGGGGAAGAATTATTTTATAATCGGCGGGGATTTCAACGCTAAACACAGAGATTGGGGAAATAATTTGCCAATTACTAGAAGGAACCTACTACTCGATTGGTGGAGTCAGCGCGATGTCACGTACAGACTCGGTCTTAAAGCGAGGAATAACCCGGGGGCGGGTCTTATTTGGATCTACTACTGTACGATGAACGTATGCGACTGACAGGTACGAATTTACAAACGCTAAACTGTCTGCGCACATTCGTGTATGACAGCAACCATTGCGGTCTTAACACCGAATTACAGTTCCCAACGAAATCGTGGAATTGGAGGAATTTGTCCAAAGATATTCTTACAAATACAGTAAGACTCGATGGACACGATTTTCCGCAACCTTAACAAGAGCACTCTCCTCGAACACGCTATACACACCGTCTAATAGGAATTTGTCAAACGAGGAGATCGACAAGTACCTAAAACGAACGGACGAGACAATTACACAAACTATGGACACTACAATACCGCGGTATCGACGTACGATTGACGAAGATCTTACTATTGATTCACTCCACCGGCAGAAAAGTACACTTCTGACAATACCCAAAAACTTGTATAGACAGTTAACTGACAGACAAGACCCGGAGATTAGGACACTGAAGTCGTCGATTAAAAATATTCAAACGCTAATAAAAGAGAATTACAGAATTTCTGTAAGTTTGTATTGGAACAACAAGGTTTGGGCTGTAAACACCAGCAACCCGAATATGTTCCCGCAAATAAATAAACTATTTCGGAGAAAAAATCAAAACGGCCTTCAGTGTCTTAAAATAGCCCGGACGACAGACAACGTAAGGTTACTAACAATAGCAGGTATTGATCCCAATGAAGCCGCCGACGATGACGACTTCTTTATGATAGAGGATACATAGGAGAAGATAGAGGCCATAGGGTCGACTTTCCAGGAAGTATACAAGGCCACTGATACCATTGGTCCTAATTATGACCTGGATAATCGCGTCTTGGTGCACAATTTCTACATTCGAAATGAAGTAGAGAATTGGCGATCCGAGGGTTCTGGTTTCACCCGGTTTAGCGACGAAAGTATTGCAAATAATTTCATTGCCAGAGTGGGTTACCTACCCCCTTTCATTTCGAAGGAAGGAATCCATGAGATCTTCGACACAATCAGAGTTAAGAAATCAGTGTGACCGATGGTATTCTGGACATCATGCTTCGACATCTTACACCTTAATAATCCAATGAATAATGCACATTATCCAGCGCATTCCAACCCATCCCTAAAAAGGGAAAGGATATATCCAATCCGGCGAATCTCAGGTCGATAAGTCTGCTTCTGAGTATCAGAAAGTATTTGAAAAAGTAATCAATAGAGCTCTGACTTCGGTTTTAAGGTGGGACATGATATCTCACATGCCGCGTCTAAACTGCAAAAACCAATATACTGGTGTCTGCCTTGTTGACTTGGAGAAGGCCTTCGACAACGTATAGTTAGAGGGTCTTATCTATAAGCTGACAGGGTTGGGGATCAGTAAACCACTCTTGAACATCCTTTATAATATGCTACACAACTGGTAGTTCATTGTGAAGACTGACTTCTGTTGGAATATTTCAAATTAAAAATGGTCATCAGCAGGGCGCGGTCAATTCGCCGATCTTATTCAACATTTATACAAGCGACTTGATAGGTCCACTTCCCCATACTATTGCGTACGCAGACGATTTGGTAGCGTACAGGACAGGTCCAAAAATCGAGGTCATTAATACTCTCTTGCAGCGTGACTTCGATAAGATAAGACGATGACTGGAAGTTGAAAATCAACTTTCAGAAGTCAGAAACCATTCTCTTTAGGACGCCGTTGTCTGGAGCCTCTAGGGATACCAGAAAAAATTGGCGAAAGTTCTCGTTCACAACACGGACAGCCTCTTGCCTGTCAAAATGTAGTCAGCTACCTTGAGATCTGGCTAGATCAGTTTCTGTATTTTGGCAAAAATGTAGATGCTGCTCTGGCCAGAGCTAAAGGTGCTTTTGCCCTTACAAAGAGACTGTTTTATAGCAGCCAACTCGATGCGAGGGTAAAGGTAATCTGCTGCATGGCCCTTATCAGGCCCATGCTGGTATTTGGTTGCCCCTCGTGGTTCAATGTACGAGCAAGTTTAATGGAAAAGATTCGGGTGCTTGAGAGGGCTTGCCTTATTGCTTGCCTTCGCTTGTACATAACACCAGAGTCAGAGTACAAAAAATTTTGTCCTAATGAGGTCCTTTACAACAGGGCGAACCTAATACGAGTGGACAACTTTGTAATTAAGCTGACTCGAAAGCACATTGCAAGAGTAATGACCTCGACGAATAACCTGATATCTGGGGCTTACTACCCCAATTACCTTTACCACGAGGGTATATACAAATTTATATACTAAGGAATGTTTATAATTGTGTATAATGTATATGTGTGTGTATGTGTGTATTGTGTATGTAGGTTAGGTAGGCTAAGGTTTATGTTAGATATTAAGTTTTTATAAAAAATAAAAAATTATATCCATATGCTAAGTTTTTGTTAACAATTTTTGTTTCTTAGCTGTAAGTATAGAAAATAAATAGTTCTAAATAAAATGTACATAAATAAAGTCGAAAGACTTAGATATAAGAATTTAGAGTAGCTTAGAGTGCCCGTGTGGGGCCAGTAAGTTGATATAAGATTGTTAAGTAATTTTAAGCTAGCTTTTAAGCATTTTTTGTTAGTATGTAAGAGGTAATGATTAAAAAATAAATTGCATTTAAAACTAAAATTAAACTAGAAGTGTTGTGTCTTGTCCAGTTCTCTTTCTCTCTTTGATGTACTCGTAAATATACTGATTAAGTGTCAATGAGTACAATCAGTGCATGTATAGAGAGCGAACAGTTCACATCGGGAAATAAAACCATAATATGGTATTCACAGGATTAACGCGTTTTATTTTAATAAACGTACCTACATATAGGATACAACAAGTGGCGATGAGGATAAAACAAAAAAGTGTTTAATTGGGCTGAAGGGAATAGTGAAGAATACTCGTACAATGGCCGCGTCAACACAGCAAGTAATAGTACAATCAATGCAAACACCGTTTTCTATTCAACCATACGAGAAAAACATTAAATGGAGTTTCTGGGTAGATAGATTTGAGACATCTATCACATTATTTCAACATCCTGAACAAAGAAAAGTGTAACTACTTTTGCACTACATGAGGAGTGATGCTTATAATGTGCTGTGTGACAAAACGGGACCAGGGAAACCGTCCGCCAAGTCGTATTAACGGCGTTTTACGATCCAGCTCCAAATGAGATTTTGGAAAACTACCGCTGTCACCCCAGGAAGCAACGAGAAGAAGAGACGTGTAAAGAATTTCTGAATGCATTGAGGCCCTTATCAACCGATTGCAATTTTGATGCTTACCTACAAGCCGCTTTACGAAACCAGTTCGTATTTGCATTAAAAAATCAACGCATACAAAATAGACTGTTTGAAAAACAAAAACTAACACTAGCAGCAGCTTTGGACATCGCAAAAGCAATCGAAACCTCGGAAAAAGACGGAGCAGAACTGCACAAAGAGAAGGAATTCATAGCTAATGTCAACTTAGTAAAAGAAAAAACTAAAAAGAAGAAGAGTACAAGTGAAGCGGAGTCAACTATGTTGACATGCTACCGGTGTGCCAGCACAGAGCACTTAGCAAACCGATGTAGATTTGCTAATACAGTCTGCCCGTACTGCAATACGAAAGGGCATTTAAAGCGAGCTTGAAACAAGCAAAACGGAATGGACCAACCAGTTAGAAGAAGTACCTGAGACGGAAGATATTCGAGTCGACGAAATTTGTCAAATATCAGAAGAAATGCTACAAATCAATGATTCAGGTAAGGTAAAACTTAGTTCCAAAATATCGTGCGAACTGTTAATTAATAATTTCCTTTTCACCTTTTAAATAGATACTGGATCTTCTGTAACTGTTGTCTTTGCACTTTGGGAAACTGCGATTACAAAAGAATGATACGGAATTGGTGAGTTTTTGTGGGACTAAAATCGAGTGATTTGGATAAATACTAGTAGACGTTAAAACAAATTCAGACACCAAGAAATTAAAAATGTACGTAGTAAGATCTCAACGAAATCCACTTTTGGGTCGGGAATGGCTTCGAAAAATAAAATTAAACAACAATTATCAAACAATAAAATAAATTAATGCACATACATACATGCCAACAAATTCGAGCAAATAAACGTCAAAGAATTGATAAGAAAATATGATAGGGTTTTTTCGTCGACAACAGGTAAGCTCACAGGTATACAGGTAAGATTACATATGAAAAAGACAGCACTAATTTTCATTAAGGCTCGTAAGGTGGCATTTTCATTGGTTAAGTCGATGGAAGAGGAATTGGAAAAATTAGTTCAAAATGACATCCAGCTAAAGTAGATACCTGTGAATGGGCTACACCAATAGTTGCTGTACGTAGGTTAGGTTAGGTTAGGTAAGAGTGGCTGTTGGAAATACCAACCCACTTAGGCCTATTGGCCCATTGTGATCCCACGTGGATTTATGATCTTCTTACTACTGGAACCAGTTTGAGCTTATAATAAAGCGTAGGAGACTGTTAACGTCTATTTTTTCTAGATTTTAGGTCGTTGTAGAAGAAAGCTCCTAGATGAAGCTTCCTTCTCTGGGAGAGAGCTGGGCATGTGCAGAGTAGGTGGGGGATTGTCTCCTCCTCTTCCTCGTCCATGCAGCTTCAACAGAAATCATTAGTAAAGCGCCAAGCCTTCTTGCGTGCTTGCCTAAAAGGCAGTATCCAGTAATGACACCTATTATGGCGCTGAGATGTTTCCTATCTAAAAGGATCATACAGTTAGAGCGACTCAAATCCAGCCTTGGCCAGATCTATTTGGTCGCTAGACATGTTTGTCCAGCAGTCCACCTAAGGTCTGTTATTTTATTGGCATCTAGCTTTAGTGTTAGTTTGCACGTAGCGATTGGTATACCTATACTACCTTTGTCCGGTAGGATAGGTAGAGTGGTTCCAATTTTGGCGAGTTCATCGGCTCTGCAGTTCCCTGGAATGTCTCTGTGGCCCGGCACCCAACAGAGGTGAATGTTGAACTGCTCTGCCATCTCCATGAGAGATGATCGGCATTCAAGGGCAGTTTTAGAACACAATGAGACCGAGTCCAGGGACTTGATGGCGGCCTGACTATCTGAAAATATGCGGATATCCTTTGCAGATATCACGTTTTTCTTCAGCCAGGACAGAGCTTCTTTAATCGCCAAAATTTCCGCCTGGAACACGCTATAGTGATTTGGAAGGCGGAAAGAGAGGCTTAGATTTAGCTTATCTGAGAAAACACCGCCACCAACTCCGCTATCGGTTTTAGATCCATCTGTGTAGAGATGGATTGACTTGCCCTCCATGAAAGCATCCTCCTCCCAGAATGATCTAGAGGGGAAGCTTACATGGAAGTTTTTGTCAAACCAAAGTTCAGGTATGGTGTAATCTATGTTCTTTGTGAGGATTCCTAATGTATTAAGAATATTGGCGTGGCCAAATGAATTATTTGTCCACTATTTAGTCGCAGTCGCAGCTACTTGCTTGCTAAAAATGTCGAGGGGTGTCAAGTGAAGCAAAATATCTAATGCCGCAGAGGGGGTAGACCGCAAGGCTCCGCTTGTGCATAGACATGCTGTTCTTTGGACTCTGCTTAGTTTAATGCGGTTGATTGCATTTTCCAAGGCCGTCCACCAGACAACCACCCCGTAAGTAAGTATCGGTCTTATGACCGAGATGTATAGCCAGTGGGTTATGCGAGGTTGAAGGCCCCATTTGTTCCCAATGGCTTTTTTGCAAGAGAATAAAGCTATTGTAGCTTTATTGACTCTTTCTTGAATGTTAGGTTTCCAGTTTAGTTTCCTATCAAAAATGAGACCCAGATATTTTGCTGTATCGGAGAAAACTAAACTGGTACCATTTATTGATGGAGGGTCTATGATTGGAATTTTATATTTCCTAGAAAAGAGGACAAGATCAGTTTTATGGGGGTTTATTCCCAATCCACAGCGATCTGTGCAGCGGGTTAATCTGTTGAGATTTACTTGGAGGAGTTCTTTAATGGTATTTAGATGTTTTCCTGAGACGCCTATGGCAACGTCATCCGCATAGGCAATCACTCTGCTGCCACCCGCTTCCAGGTATATCAGTAATTCGTTAACTACTAAGTTCCAGAGAAGGGGAGAGAGGACACCGCCTTGCGGCGTACCTCTACTGACATATCTTTTAGCAGAAGTCTGACCCAGTTTGGAGTTGATTATCCTGCTTTTTAGCATTAGACTGATCAGCTCCCCAAGTGAGCCGTCTGCAGAGTGGACAGCGCAGTCGTGATTGCGGATGTGTTGACGTTGTTAAAGGCGCCCTCTATGCCTAGGAAAGCAACCATTGTGTACTCCTTATAATGTAGGGATCGTTCTATGTGGCTAGTCAGAGAGTGCAAAGCCGTTTCCACCGACTTTCCTTTACAGTAGGCATGTTGAGCCGTAGACAGAAGTCTTGGATCAACTTTAGCTCGAATATGGATATCAATCAAGTTTTCAGAAGGAATGATGATAGACTTATAGGTCTGAGGCCCTTTGGGACTACATGAGAACATTTTCCAGCTTTGGAAATGAATACTACATTGACTTCTCTCCATAACAGTGGAATGTGGATAAGTTCTACACAGCTCCTCATAATATTTTCCAACAGTGGTAGAATAATATCTGAGGACCTCTGTAGCTCGGCAGGTATAATACCGTCCGGACCAGCAGACTTGTATGGTTTGAAGCCATGCAGAGCCCAGAGCAGTTTGTCTCTCGTAATCAGACCATGAATTTTGGTCACGGTTGCAGTAGGCTTGTTTGGGCTATTACTGGCCGCGAGTTGGGAGCTACCTGGAAAGTGGGTGTCCAGAAGCAGGTTGAGTGATTCATCACTTGAGGTTGTCCAAGAGCCATCGGTTTTTTTCAAACAGCTGGGCATCATAGGATTTGTGGAGAGGATTTTTCTTAGCCGCGATGCCTCAGAGGTTTCTGTAATTTTGTCGCAGAATGACCTCCAGGATTGTCGCTTTGCCTTCCTCAGTTCTTTTTTGTATAATTTGAGGGATTCTTTATATGAGTCCCAGTCGGTCACTTTTCTTGTGCTTTTTGCTGTGTTGAAAAGTTTTCTGCAGGTGTTTCTGAGCAGTCCCAGTGCCGATGTCCACCAATGTGGCTTTTTCTTGCCTCTTGGTTGAATAAGAGGGCAGGAAGCGGTCATAGCCTTATTGAGAGTCAGAGTAAATTCCCTGACTTTCATGTCGAGCTCTTGGTGTCACGTGGGGGACTTGAGAGTTTAGAGGATATCGTTTCCGACAGTATTGCTCTATATTTTGTCCAATCAGTTTTCCGGTAGTTCCGGAAAGCTGGTTGGCGGGGGGGAGCATCACTCAGACTGAATTGGATGTATCTATGGTCTGAAAAGGAGTGTTCAGACGATACCATCCAGTTTGTTAGCCTTTGGGTGATGCTGTCGGAGACAAGAGTGATATCTAACACTTCTTGTCGGTTTCTTATTATAAAAGTGGGCTCATTGCCAATATTGCAAATTAAGAGGTTAGTACTTAAAATATAGTCTAAAAGTGACTCACCTCTATCATTGATGTCGGTACTGCCCCATACCGTATGATGTGCGTTAGCGTCGCATCTGATTATGAGGCCAGTTTTTTGTCTTCCAGCTTCCAGTACCACCCTTTCTAGGTTATCACCAAGGAGAGGACTTGGTCGTGGACAAGGTAAGCCGATGCCAGCCAGTAGGAGCCTTTGGCAGTCTCTAGTCTGGCAACGGTTAAGTCGGGGTCACTGAGGTTGGGAAGTAGAAATACATTAAGGCTACGTTTCACTAATATACAAGTTCTAATCTTACCTTTGTCTCTTGCTGTACGTAAAAAGAACGAATATGTGGTGACTTTAAGATCACAATCAATCAGATTCTACAAATTGACGAATACCCTTTACCATCAATTGATGAATTATTCGCCTCACTGGCGGGTGGAAAACAATTCACAAAAGTTGACTTATCTAAAGCGTACTTGCAGCTAGAAGTACACCCGGACGACCGCAATTACCTGACGTTAAGCACGCATAAAGGTTTATCTATATAGACCAAAAAGGATGATGTTTGGTGTTGCTTGTGCACCGGCCAAATGGCAACGTCATATGGAGCAGATTCTTGAGGACATTCCTGGCGTCAAAGTGTTCTTGAACAACATAAAAATTACTGCAGAGAATGATGTTTTACACCTACAGCGTTTAGAGGAAGTCATACGGCGATTAAATCACTACAATATGCCTGTAAACCTCGATAAGTCTGAATTTTTGGCAGATCGCGTAGAGTATTATGGGTACGTAATTGATTGCAATGGTATACATAAGATGAAAAGTAAAATCAAGGCTATCCAAAACATGAAGCGCCCAAGTAATAAGGAACAAGTGCGAGCATTTTTTGGTCTCGTAAATTACTACGGGAGGTTTTTCAATAACATAAGTACGCTCTTGTATCCTATTAATAATCTAAAGGAAAAGACCCATTTTCACTGCGACGAAAGATGTGAAAAGTCATTTCAGGACGTAAAAACACACATGCAGTCCGAGGTCATATTAGCTCACTACGATCCGACACTACCCTTGGTGTTAGCAACACACGCCAGTGGGCGCTGTACTAAGCCAAGTGTATCCTGATAAAAGTGAAAGACCAATTCAATATGCATCACAAACATTGTCGAATGTGCAACAAAAATATAGCCAAGTGGATCGGGAAGCTTACGCGATTATATTTGGAATCAAAAGGTTCTATCAGTATGTTTACGGTAGACGGTTTATTTTAGTCACCGACAAAAAACCTATTTCACAGATCTTCTCACCTAAAAAAGGGTTACCCACCTTATCAGCAACTAGGATGCAGCATTACGCAATATTTTTGGAATCGTTTAATTACGAAATTCGATGTAAAAAGTCTAGAGAAAATGCGAATGCAGATGCCATGTCTCGATTGCCAGTACCAGAAAAGTACGACGAGATCGAAGAAATTGATTTAGTGGAAATCAACGCTATCGAAATACTACCAATCACAAGGGACGAACTAAGTAAGTTTACAGCTCAAGATCCACGTCTAAAAACATTACCACAAGCGTTGCAGTTTGGGCGTAAATGTGAGTCAAAAGACCGATTTAGGATTAACCAATCGGAGTTCACATTGCAACAGGGATGCCTAATGAGAAATATACGGGTCTATATCCCAAATGAATTAAGACCACGAGTTTTAGCTGAATTGCACTCTGCTCATTTTAGAATGACCAAAATGAAAACACTTGATATTGTTGTTGGGGGATATGGATAGTGATATCGACGATATGGTGATGAATTGTGCAGATTGTCAGCTGACGCGACCAGAGTTGAAAAACACAAATCCTAAACATTGCTGGGAGAGGCCGGAAAAGCCGTTTGAACGTGTACATGCCGATTTTGCTGGACCATTTATGGGTACTTACTTTTTCATTTTAATTGACGCATTTACGAAATGGCCGGAAGTTCACATTATACCCAAATTAACAACAGAGACAACTATTAAAAAGTGTCGAGAAATTTTTATTACATTCGGCTTGCCATATATATTCGTACATTGAACCACACGGGACAGCCAAATACCAGCATGGGCCTGATAAGAGCCATGTAGCAGATTACCTTTACCCTCGCATCGAGTTGGCTGCTATAAAACAGTCTCTTTGTAAGGGCAAAAGCACCTTTAGCTCTGGCCAGAGCAGCATCTACATTTTTGCCAAAATACAGAAACTGATCTAGCCAGATTCCAAGGTATCTGACCAAGAGTTTGTCCGTGTTATCCAATGATAGAGAACTTTCGCCAATTTTTTCTGGTATCCCTAGAGGCTCCAGACAACAGCGTCCTAAAGAGAAAGGTTTCCGACTTCTGAAAATTGATTTTCAACTTCCAGTCATCGCAAAATCGTCTTATCTTATCGAAGTCACGCTGCAAGAGAGTACTAATGACCTCGATTTTTGGACCTGTTCTGTACGTTATCAAATGGCCTGCGTACGCAATAGTATGGGGAAGTGAACCTATCAAGTCGCTTGTAAAAATGTTGAATAGGATCGGCGAATTGACCGCGCCTTGCTGAAGACCATTTTTAATTTGAAATATTCCAACAGAAGTCACATCACCATTCTTCACGATGAACTGTTTGTTGTGTAGCATATTATAAAGAATGTACAAGAGTGGTTTACTGATACCCAGCCTAGTCAGCTTATAGAAAAGACCCTCTAACCATACGGTGTCGAAGGCCTTCTCCAAGTCAACAAGGCAGGCACCAGTGCACTGTTTCTGGCCTTTGTTCCATTGGATATCGGAGACCAGTTTAGACGCGGCAAGTGAGATATCATGTCCCGCCTTAAAACCGAATTGATTATCCGGAACTATATGTTTGTCCTCAACCCACCTAGACAGAGCTCTATTGATTACTTTTTCAAAAACCTTACTGATATTCGGAAGGAGACTTATCGACCGGAGATTCGCCGGTTTGGATACATCCTTCCCCTTTCTGGGAATAGGTTGATCCACCACCGTTTTCCAATGCGCTGGATAATGTGCATTATTCATTGCATTATTAAACAGGATGGTGTAAATGTCCACCGCTTGTAGAGGAAGATGTCGAAGCACGATGTTCGGAATACCATCGGTCCCCACTGATTTCTTAGCCCTAATTGTGTCGAAGGTCTCATGGATTCCTTCCTTCGAAATGAAAGGGGGTAGGTAACCCACTCTGGCAATGACATTATTTGCAATACTTTCGTCGCTAAACCGGGTGAAACCAGAGCCCTCGGATCGCCAATTCTCTATTTCATTTCGAATGTAGCAGTTGTCCACTAATACGCGATTGTCCAGGTCATAATTAGGGCCAATGATATCAATGGCCTTGTGTACTTCCTGGAAAGTCGCCCCTATGGCCTCAACCTTCTCCTGTGGATCCTCGATCACAAAGAAGTTGTCATCATCAGCGGCCTCATTTGGATCAATACCTGCTATTGTCAGTAACCGTTCGTTGTCTGTTGTCCGGTCTATTTTAAGACACTGAAGGTTGTTTTGATTTTTTCTCCGAAATAGTTTATTGATTTGCGGAAACATATTCGGGTTGTTGGTGTTTACAGCCCGAACCTTGTTGTTCCAATATGAGCTTACAGAAATTCTGTAATTCTCTTTTATTAGCGTTTGAATATTTTTAATCGACGACTTCAGTGTCCTAACCTCCGGGTCTTGTCGGTCAGTTAACTGTCTGTACAAGTTTTTGAGTCTTGTCAGAAGTCTACTTTTCTGTCGGTGCAATGCGTCAATAGTAGGATTGCGGAACAGGTCTTCGTTAGTCGTACGTTGATACCGCGGTATTGTAGTGTCCATAGTTTGTTTAATTGTCTCGTCCATTTGTTTTAGGTACTGGTCGATCTCCTCGTTTGACAAATTCCTATTGGACGGTGGGTGGAGCGTGTTCGAGGAGAGTGCTCTTTTCAAGGTTGTGGAGAAGTGTGTCCATCGAGTCCTACTGTAGTTGTAAGAATATCTTTGGACATACTCCTCCAATTTCGCAATTTCGTTGGGAACTGTAATTTCAGTGCTAAAACCGCAATGGTCGCTGTCATACACGAATGTGCGCAGACAGTTTAGCGTTTGTAAATTCGTACCTGTCAGTCGTATACGTTCGTCATACAGCAGTAGATCCAAATAAGACCCGCCTCTGGGAAACGATGGGTTATCCGTCGCTTTAAGACCGAGTCTGTACATGACATCGTGCTGACCCCAGCAATCGAGTAGTAGGTTCCCTCTAGTATTTGGCAAGTTATTTCCCCAATCTCTGTGTCTAGCGTTGAAATCCCCGCCGATTATAAAATAATTCTCCCCCGATTCCAGCCTCAGAAGTCGAAAAAGCGTGTCAAGCTCTGTAATAAATAGGGCGGATTGTGAAGCCTCAGATGCATAAACAGTACAGTACAACAGGCCAAGTACAGCCGCTTTCCACTGCGGAGCGGGATGTAAATGACGACTGCCTCCAACACCCGGAACCTGCGCAACACGCCCTTGTACACTCTGTGAAATTTTATACCTTCTTTAATAAAGATCGCGACACCGCCTCCACGTTTGGATCTGGGCCGATTTCTTCTTCTAACAATATAATTATTGTACTCCAGTTTGTGATTATCGGGTAGCTTGGTTTCGCTAGCGAGAAGCACATCAGGAGTTTGGTCTTGTAGCAATTTAAATATCGCGGCTCTTCGTTCGATCCTAATCAGTGAATTAACATTCACCGCAAGGACCTTCAAAGTTTGCTCCACCATGCGCGTACCCATTACGACATGTGTTGCGTTAGGCCCGGCAGCAGCGCGTAGATCTGGTCCACCCGTTTGGCCTGTTCCTGTACCTGCTGTTGCAGCTGAGCCATCTGCCCTTGGATTGCGAGCAAGATGGCCAACATGTTAGGTGTCAGTACATGTATAGAGTGCGAACAGTTCACATCGGGAAATAAAACGTTAATCTAGTATTCACAAGATTAACTCGTTTTATTTTAATAAACGTACCTACATATCGGATACAACAAGAAGTTCCTTGCATCGATCGAAATGTGAGCAGTTGTTGACGGTTTGTTGATCAGGAGTCAGCTAAGTACCTTCATGGTTATCAAGGTGTAAAACCGTATGCTGACAGCAAAATCAATAAGCCTGTATCCGTTTCTGGAGGTGATGGCGTTGCGGCTGCCCCTCTCCACTGTATTATTAAAGATGTCCTTCTTGCCTAGGTGGGCACTAAAATCGCCTAGAATGATATCGGCGTTATATTTAGGGCATTGCTCATAGGTTTTGTCAAGAATATCGTGAAAGTAATTTTTGGTAAGGCCGTCCTTCTCCTCTTTCGGGCTTAGGCGCTTATCTGACTTATTTTGGTGAATTTAGCTACTTCTATGCCATCCTGGTCAATGATGACGGTTATCCATATCTACACCGATATTATGAGATCATTTAAATCCTATGCATTGATTGTTTGATGGAACAAGCTTGCATGAAAATACGTCACTGCTGCTTTAACCAGATTACGAAGAATGGTCCATCTCGGCTGCATGGAGCCTTTTCTAACACGTCTATCTCTTCTTTAGGCCCTTCGATGTATCTCCATCCCTTTGATATTCAGACTGTTCTTTTACTCTGGGCCTGCGGACATGCTGTTTACAATGATACAATGATATCACAATTATTGTTGTTTTCGGCCGTGATCAGAGTCAGGAAAGGGATGTAATCGTATCCAACCTAGGATATGTCAATTGTGTTCTTCTGCAAGACAACAACGATAGTTTTCACACTTCATTAGAAAAACTAGCGTTTGTCTTTTAAACAGGGATATACGCAATCGGAGGAGGGGACGAAGTATCTTTAATTTACGCTTCAGGCTTGCCACACCCTCTCACGAATTCTAAGCTAATTCAATATTTCACTGAGCACAGTCGGAAGGCCGAATATACTGACTCCTGTTGTGTAAAATTCAAACCGTGCGATAAAATTCATTGGTATGCTAATATCAATCTGTCAGTCGACAATCTCGAACACAGACGAAATACCTCCTGTTTCACTTTATTCTATAGCTTAATTCCACTATCAGTTCTCCATTGAAATTGCCAGTATCATTCCGCCCCTTCAAACCTTCTACAGTAACACCCGTCTCGCTATGAATGTTTATCAGTGTACCCTCAATCACACGTCATTATAACCCGCAAACATTTAATACCAACGTACAATACATCTTTCTGGGCTTCTATTAGATCTCGTATGGGCATAACTGCAAATGCTATGACTCTTCAGGCTGCTGGCGAAGCAAACGAAAGACGTCTTTGAAAGGTCAGCGGCTTTCCTGCTGCTCTTTAGTAGAAAAGACTGCAGGATACTTACTGGCATCGTAAAGAGACACTACACGTTTGCTAAATGCTTAAGTATGCTGAGCATAAGTGACGCAACGTCCTGCAAAAAGTGATGATGATGATGCTGTGAAAGTGATAATTATACCGCGAAGCACTACCTCTATACTTAATATTTTTTACTGCTTCGTTAACTTTGGCTTGCGCACAATATCCTTCCTTCTCTTCTTGCACTATAGCCGAGGGAACGGTACAGCATGGAAAGTTTCTATTAAGGAACCTGTCAAAGTACTTTTTCAATCTATTTCACAGTTTCCCGTTAGAAAGTATCTTTGTCGGTCTTCAACATATTTTGGCGATTGAATCTCTTCCGAGTTGTTGGTCATTACTCCGTAATTCTAAAGACATTAGCGCGTTTGCCCGTACTTTGACGTTGTATTTCTTTAATTGCTTGCCACCTTCTCGTGGTATGTGATGATACCTCTATTTGCAACGTTCGGGGTTTTACTTAAGACTTAGGTTTGATTTTTATTTCCTGACTGACAGCCCTTCACATTATTCCTAAACCACGTTTCCTTATTTATGTACCATATACACTTATGTCCTCAGTTCTATAAACGAAATTCAGGAAATTCTTTGCTGTGTCTAAAGGGCCTCTATATGTCAGGCATCTATCCACCGGGAACTGGAGTGTTATGCCTCCATTTGGCCTGGTGCCCCAAGTTATTTGGCACATTTGACATATTACAACAACAATGCAACGTCCCTTAGGTCTGCCTTTGTTATCTCTACTTATACCAGCAGCATTCTTAAGTCTTCAATCGTAACACTCCTTCGGTAATAAAAGCTTGACTCTTTACCATTAAGGCCAACGGCGAACATACTCTGAAATATCATGATTCACACTAGGAATGTGGTACAATCTAGCAAGCTCTGTTTTTCCTAGTCATTATAATTCAGAATCATTTAAAACTAACGCGAATCAATACTCGTATCTTATGGTCTCTCTCTCCGAATATCCTATTGCCCGCACTCTGTACAAACCTTTTAAGGATATTCATATCCCCTGTCATAAAACAATATGGAACGCTTTACGTTTGGAAAGAAGATGCGTTGTTGATTCAGAATTAAGTTATCCAAATCACGAACCTATTTGAGGTCATTTTATTACAAACCCTCTAAAATCCGATTCACGTAAACGTCAAGCCCAATGTGCAAGCTGCTATATTTCGTTCGTTGCTAGAATTTTAACTTTAAGGCGTTGTATCTGTATTATCCATACAATTCGTAGTCTATATTTTCTTGTGTAAGATAAATGATAGTGTTCTTCTTTCTTCTTTTCAAGCAATCGTTGAGAGAATGTTCCTACACCAAAGTACATGATTGTGATTCTAGACATCTCATTTCACCCTACCACCATCAATAAAAGTGAGCCATCAAGCATTCATTAACCCTATGTTGCGCCTTATAAAAGAGTTATCTACATTAAGGAATTAATTAGGAATTACCGAAGATGTAGGAACTTAGCTTACAACGGTGTGGAAACTTTTTATCCACCCTGATAGCGCAACAATAAAAAATTGCTAACGAAAATAACTTGGGCTCTTCCCTGCCTCATGAGCCTAAGAACTCTCGTTACGTATTGGCTTACATTTTACCTAATACCTTGGAACATTTCTGGTTAACATCCTTATATTACAAAATCTTTAAATGTTGAAAAGACTTGAGTACCTAGTCCATGATTCCCACAATATAAGAGAAGCTGGTCATAGGTCTGCTAAGAAACGAAAATTCTAATCTCAAAAACCTGGAATTAAGAAACTAAGAAAACAAAAACGCCTCCAGCCGTCACTGCAATTTGTTTATAATTTAATATCCTTTACATGCAGAAAACATCTAAAATTATGTTTATTTATGCTTAGAAGATTGAACTACTTAATGTGGATCAGCAGCATCCAACAAACCTTCATTCTGAGTTTTCTCGTAAGCCCTTATTAGGCTCATCATCTGTGCCGTCTGAGTTCCCAGGCACGATTTGTAACTCTTGCCATGTAGTTGCATAGGATTCTCCGATATCTCGCATGATCTGAATTTATCCAATGCGACGCTCATGAGGCGACTTTTCATGTCTGGCTGGCGAGCTAAAATGACAGACTCCTCGAGACGATCAGCGATCTTTGATTTGAACAGCTCTACTGACTTGACGTACTCTGTATTTCCTGTTGGAGCAGCTGCCACTGGTGACGTCCGATAATTTGATGTCTGCACAGATTTTTGTCGCATCTGATTTGTGTTAGATGATGCTGAATCAGTGGCGGCCTTAATTTATATAAAAGAACAAGTCATTTATAGAACAAAAGTTGAATTTTAAAAAGCATTACCTTGCAACTAATATCACAGACGAGGATGAGCAGTAAAATTGCACAACTTCCACGGATAGCCTTCATCTTTAGTGAGATTCTTTTCAACTTTAATGAACAATCTGCAGCAAAAAAATAAAATGAATCGTTCTTCACGCTTTTTTATAAGAGCGTAGTGTTTTATTCAGTGCTGTCAACTAAATGAGGAAATCCACCAATGGTACGATACATGCACATACTAACATAATGCTCATTTCGCTGACATGTGTCATTTGTGCAATTGCACTCTCAAGTTCAACATTTTGTTGGAAAGTTATTCGTTAAAAGTGCTGCGGTTTCACTTTGTCGCTAGGTATAGATACTTTTTTGCTGGAATACCATAGGGTAAGTTCGATTTTATCTGCAGTGCTCTTGGCGATATCATAGAACGGGAATTGTTTCTGGGAAGTCTAAGAAGAATCTAATTCAGTTCTCAAACTTAAACATCCCTCAAATACTATTTGTTGTATAGCCAAATAGTTACAGACTTTCAGTCGCCTAGCTTTTCATTTTATGGTTATAAGATGAACTACGAATCATTTACAAAAGATAACATACGTGCTGTATAAATGGGCTGGAATTTTTCGAATATCTTCATTAGTTTTTGTATTGTGGAATCTGCCTCTTCATATTCCTATCGGCTCTACATAAAATGCAAATAGGCAAAAAGATTCAACTTAAAACGAATAAGCTTTGTTTTGTGGTCGGATTTGGTTGCGGCACAAGTACATAACGAAGTCAAGGCCATATTAAATTTTGCATAACGACCACCATCTTTCTTATTCTCGGCCGTTCAGGATCCCTTTTTTGAAGGCAGCTGCATGCATTGAAATTTAATGTTCGAGTATGTAATATTTTATACACTTTGAGATGTTAACCACGGTTGACCACAGTACGTATGCCTGACGTTCTTTAGACTCTCTGGAACCTTAATTTATGTACGCCGCATGTGAGTGCATTTATAAGCCATTATCCATGTAGACTAATGCTTGGATTCATTTTGCCATGGAATCTTTAAATATTTATTATAGATCACTAATTAAGAACCACCCAGATAATGATATATATTTCAGAAGATCTTCATCTTAGTCTTGCTTAAGTCATAAAGTTGGTGGAAAAAGTTACTACCCAGACCTTTCAATCTTCTTTCAACAAGGATGGCAGGTCTTTTATTAGCATCTACCTTTAGTATTGATTTGCACATAGCGATTGGTACACCAATGCTACCCTTTTCCGGTAGAATAGGTAGAGTATTTCCAATTCCCTGGAATGTCTCTGTGGCCCGGCACGCAACAAAGGTTAAGGTTGAACTGCTCTGCCATCTCCGTAAGAGATAATCGGCTTTCAAGGGCGGTTTTAGAATTTAATGCGACTGATTCCAAGGACTTGATAGCGGCCTGACTATCCGAAAAGATGCGGATATTCTTTTGCAGATATCACGTTTTTCTTCAGCCTGGACAGGGGTTCTTTAATCGCCGAAATTTTCGCCTGGAACACGCTACAATGATGTGGAAGACGGAAAGAGAGGCTTAGATTCAGCTTATCTGAGAAAACACCACCACCCACTCCGCTTTCGGTTTTAGATCCATCTCTGTAGAGATGGATTGACTGGTCCTCCGCGAAAGCATCATCCTCCCAAAAGGATCTAGAAGATAAGCTTACATGAAAGTCTTTGTCAAACCAAAGTTCAGGTATGGTGTAATCGATGTTCTCTGTGAGGATTTCTAATATATTAGGAATATTAGCGTGTCCAAATAACTTATTTGTCCATTGTCTAATCGTTTTAGGGCGAAGCTACTTGCCTGCTGAAGATATAGAAGGCTGTCAAGTGAAACAGAATATCTAATGCCGCAGAGAGAGAACGTAGAACGTAGCGCTGCGGGTTTTTTTTTTTTTTAAAGTAGCGCGGTGGAGGGGTTAAGGTACTCTTAAAATCTTTGGACACAGCGGGGGCGAAGGAAAATTATGGAGAAAAGAGAGCAAGGAAGAAAGCTTATGCACAGACACGCTGTTCTTTATACTCGTCTTAGTTTGCTGGAGTTGACTGCATTGACTAAGGCCGTCCACCAGACAACAACCCCGTAGGTGAGCATTGGTCTTATGACCGAGATGTATAACCAGTGGGTTATGAGAAGTTGAAGGCCCATTTGTTCGCAGTGTTTTTTTTTTGCAAGAGAATAAAGCCACTGTAGCTTTCTTGACTCTTTCTTGAATGTTGTGCTTCCAGTTTAGCTTCCAGTTTATTTTCCAGCTAGAATGAGAGCAATTTACAAGTAAAATTGCTAGAATGAGAGCGATTTGCACGAGTGTGTGTAATGTGGATGATGTTTTTTGGTTCAAATGCGCGTGGTTTGTATAAAAAGGGATAAATTGCCATTGATCACAATTTACACATATTCACAGACAGAGTCTCACGGATAGTGACGATCAGTAAAAAACCGGTTTTGATTTTCCAATATCTGGAAACTTTGATATCTAGGTATAGTTAGTCTATGGAAGCTTTGATATCTAGGTATAGTTAGTCTATGGCATAGACTAACTATGGCATAGACTAACTATACCTAGATATCAAACTTTCCAGATATTGGAAAATCAAAACCGGTTTTCTACTGATCGTCACTATCCGTGAGACTCTGTCTGTGAATACGTGTGAATTGTGATCAATGGCAATTTATCTCCTATTTTATATAAACCACGCCCATTTGAGCCAAAAAACGTCATCCACATTACACACACTCGTGCAAATCGCTCTCATTCTAGCAATTTTACTTGTAAATTGCTCTCATTCTAGCAAATTTTGACAAAGTTATAGAGATGCAAAAGTGTTGGAATTCACTTACAGTGTGTCTGTGCAAAAGTTAAGGGTTTGCAAAAGTATTAGTAGAGTTTGACATCTAGTTTAGTTTATCTATGGTTGCAACTAAGAACTAGAACCGCTCACAAGCTCCAGGAGAAGAAAAAAAACCGAAGATATTGAGACATTGTACTCCACGAATAACGTACGGAAGTTTTACTACCAGGTAAAAAGAATATGTCACGGTAAGAAGGGTTGAAGGGTTGATAGGGTTAAGGAACAAAACGTTTGGAGTTAATGAGATCGCTAGTGAAAATAAGGTCTAGTTGCCTACCGGTAGACTTTGGGACGCCACTTGGCATAGGCTTGAGTCTGTTATATAGGGTGACCAGTTAAGACCGATGGAAAAAAAAATTTACATAAAACAATCCATTCTGGCTTTATTTTGAAGGTACTTTCATGCCATTATGTGTAGAATAGCATATTATTCATATGGCCGCCTGGGCTTCACTGGCAGTAATTCAAACGGTCGGTCCAATTTTTGATGACTCGGTCAAATATGTGCGGCGCTATTCCGGCAATAGCGTGTCGAATGTAGGGCCGTCTTCTTGGAACCACAGATCGGATATATCGATGTGGTGGACCTCTGACTACTGAAAGTGCACCAAAATTTGAATCCCCGGCCAACATTTGAAGCGCCCAATTAGCAAACTCACGGCATTGTCTATGGTCGTCCGGCATCAATTGTTGCGTCAGCACAATATTATACGTATGTAGGTGCAAATCCAACCGCAAAATGAGCTGGGTTGACTCCCTGGCGATGCCCAAATTTTGCACGGTGTGGCAAATTTCCTGCACAATGAAGCTATGATGACGACCGACCTCACGATGAAATTTTTTTAATTATTTCAGCACGTTCGGGAAGCGTAAAACGATGCATGATGAAATACCAAACCTTACTGAATATTTTAACAGCTGGATGTCATTGGCATAGACCATAGATAAACTAAACTAGATGTCAAACTCTACTAACACTTTTGCAAACCCTTAACTTTAGCACAGACATATTCTTTTTACCTGGTAGTAAAACTTCCGTACGTTATTCGTGGAGTACAATGTCTCAATATCTTCGGTTTTTTTTCTTGTCCTGGAGCTTGTGAGCGGTTCTCGTTCTTAGTTGCAACCATAGATAAACTAAACTAGATGTCAACCTCTACTAATACTTTTGCAAACCCTTAACTTTTGCACAGACACACTGTAAGTGAATTCCAACACTTTTGCATCTCTATAACTTTGTCAAAATTTGCTAGAATGAGAGCAATTTACAAGTAAAATTGCTAGAATGAGAGCGTGTTTTGGTTCAAATGGGCGTGGTTTGTTTAAAAAAGGAGATAAATTGCCATTAATCACAATTCACACGTATTCACAGACAGAGTCTCACGGATATGGTTGCAACCATAGACTAACTATACCTAGATATCAAAGTTTCCAGATATTGGAAAATCAAAACCGGTTTTCTACTGATCGCCCCAAACCGTGTGCCTCTGTCTGTGAATGCATGTGAATTATGATCAATGGCAATTTCCCTCCTTTTTTATACAAACCACGCCCATTTTAACCAAAAAACGTCATCCACATTACACACACTCGTGCAAATCGCTCTCATTCTAGCAATTTTTCATGTAAATTGCTCTCATTCCAACAAATTTTGACAAAGTTATAGAGATGCAAAAGTGTTGGAGTTCACTCACAGTGTGTCTGTGCGAAAGTTAAAGGTTTGCAAAAGTATTAGTAGAGTTTGATATCTAGGTATAGTTAGTCTATGGTTGCAACACCGCTTTATACGCTTCGTGTTTAGCTGCATGTGCTTTCCGGCTTTCTTCATCAAACCAGGGATTTATTGGTGGTTGTCCGGTGAAACCCTGTACATCAGTTGCGGCGTCTCTAATGGTACATTTGCATCATTGCCTTGTCTTCGCTATTTAATGCTGGCGGTATATGAGTTGTTGAGAGATTTCAGGATATGCATTTAGCGTAATCTCTGACGATCTCTTGCGATTGCATCCTTTCTACGTTATACCTTCTCACAGTGCTTCTTCTTTGTTGTAGCGCTTGAGAAATCCCCATTTGCACCTTAGCTACAACTAGATTGGCTCCACGGAACGGTCGGACACCCAAAATACTGGAGACAAACCCTGCGTCTATCGCAAAGTAATCCATTTGAAACAGCCATGTCCCCCGGTGTATTTTGAGATGAATAAATCGTGTGCTTCTAAGCATTCCGGCTGATTCTCTTTATTTAGTTCGGAAGATCAGATAACTCATTTCGCAAATCGACGACCTCGGATACTGGCACCCGGAAAACAGACCTTATGAGCGTACTCGTTTTCTTAATTTCGCTGATACTGGTGACCCAGGTGACATGGCGCTCTCTAAGACATGCCGATTAGGTTTACGAATCCAATAGAACTTTCGCCATAATGGTTATGGTTGTCTAGTCCGAGTTTGTTTATAACGTGTTTAAGCCCTTCATTGCCGTTGGCATTGGATACGGCACCTAATATGTATTAGAAGTTCGCCTCGTTCCCAAAGATTTTCGTTTTGTCGTCCCACTGTATTATGGTGACGCATCATACTTTAACTAAAATTTGGAAAGCCAAGTCCTTCAATGGTGAATCTTGAGTTGGCAGAAGTCCTGCACCTTTCGGAGTAGAGCGGTACATATGGCTCTTGTGATGACCAAAATATTCAATCTATATCCATGAGGCAGTCAGCTGATGTCTTATTTGTGTGTTTGTACCAACGTTTACTCAGATGGTGCTTTGTAACATATTTATATCTGGATTTTCATTTCAAAATTTCAACAGTGTCTGCCGTTCCCTCCCGGCTATGAATAGAGCTTGCACTGATTGCATGCCGATCTATCTAAGTTCTTGCTGACTGAAAGACTTTGTTTCAGGGTGTACCTTATCGTGGAGTTCTTTCTGCCCTGACATATCATACTCGTATGTCTGGCTGTCTTAAGAACCGGATGTTTAATAAATTACGAGGGTTATCTGCAAAGTTTCCGACCGAACAATGATACAAGAAATTTTTTCTCAAAATTTGTTTTGATTTTTCTACTTAGTCTCCTTGTAACTCTAAACACTTCTCCCAGCGATGCTCCCATCCCTCTAACCCGTCCAAATAGTATTTGGCGTTTTTCTCTGCAAAATAATTGTTCACGAAGGTGATTCATTTGATGAAAATCACTGTCCTCCAAGCGAAGTTTTTAGATGAAGAAACAAAAAGAAATCGCTTGGGGCTAATCTGGTGAATAAGGCGGATGGTCAAGCAGTTCAAACCGTAATTCATGGATTTTCGCCATGGCAACCGCTGAGGTGTGAGACGGCGCGTTGTGAAACAGGATTTTCTTTTTCTGCCAATGTGGCGTTTTTCCATAATTTGCGTAATGTAATGTTGTAATGATGCGTAGTATGCTCCTGTAATGGTTTTTCCTTTTTGAAGATAATCTATTAAGATAACTCCTTTACTATCCTAAAAAACAGTCGCCATCACTTTCCCAGCCGAAAATACAGTTTTGCTTTTTTGGAGCCGGCTCGCCCTTTGCAGTCCACTGTTTTGACTGAATTTTTGTTTCAGGCAAACTATATAATGGTGTATCCATGTTTCATCTACAGTAATTAATCGGCGCCAAAACTCGGGTTTATTGCGCCTAAACTGCGTCGTAAGCAAACGCGACACCCAATGCGCGGACAGCTTTATTATGCCTAAAACTTGATTTAATATGTAACAAACACATTCTTTGGACATTTTCATAACCTCTACTATCTCTCTTACTTCAAATCGGCGGTCGTCTAACACCATTTGGTGAACTTTAGCAATGTCATCGTCAGTGGTTGCAGTTTTTGGACGTCCCGAACGTTCATCATCTCCCAAGCTCTTACGGCCGCGTTTAAATTCAGCTGCCCGAAATTTCACAACGGTAAATGATGGTGCAAAGTCCCCATACACAGAGCCCAACTCATTTTAATAATAGCTCGATATTCATTTTTTTCCATTTTCACAAAAAACATTCACATCGACTCACTCAAAACGCACAATTAGCATTCACTAGCTTTTATTGACGAGCACCGCTATCTTTACGTTGCAATCGGAAACTTTTCAGACAACCCTCGTAGTTAACGTCACCTAATATATAAGGCAGGCATGTAATGTTTGGATTAATCCAGCCCTGAAATATTTATAGTTTATTGTTATTTACTGGGTGAATTTCTGGTTGAAGCTAGGCAAGTCTTTAAATAATTGCACCAAAAGTTAACCAATGTAACACGATGGTGTTCTAGAAAAAAATGACAAATTTTCTTTCCTTACAGATACCTTTGAAGCAAAACTTTCCTGTCCATCTCAATATCAGTGAGAAGTCTAATAGCATCTCTGTACATTTTAATCCCAATTGCTACTGCAAGCAGCAATCATTTTGAAGTCTCGATATTTGTTTTAAATTCAGATGGGTGTATGTCATGAACTCAAACGTGTTACAAATGGAAAGAAGAAATAAAATTGTGCGATAATTTAAATTTACGCGCTTAATGTCCATCTCCTGGAAATACATGGATTAGAAGAGACGTGCCCTGAATGCAAAGTGCGAATCCAAATGCAATTTATTAGTAGTGTCCAGTATTACAATATAAACCCGGTTCGCTCCTTATTCTTCTGCTGCACTATGCTTCGCCATATCTAGAATTATGTTCCTTTTTTTTTGCTCCGATATGCATACTTAATAATTGCTGAAGTAATATACTCGCGGAATGCGGTTCTTCTAACCCGGGACGTTGATGACGACGACAACGACGGCTGATGATTTTGTACTAGTGCTGAACGAATCAAGATGAATTCTTAATGGAGTTGCGTTTTGAAAATTCCCTTGCATAAGTGAGCAGATAAGCGGTTATGGTATTCCTAATGGCACATAAGGGATTCATTTGCGGTGAATATGTAAATATTTTTCGCCGGATCGCAATGTCTCTAAAAGAGAGAAGTGGGGAAATGCTTCTCGCTGATATGAACCAAAATTTGGATGTATAAAATATTAAAAATATTACTCCGATATGTGGCAGTAACATCCAAAGTGCTGGTACTTCCCAAGGTGGCGATACAGTCCGAAGTAAATCTAGGGCTCAGCCAACATGCATTTTCATCCAGCCCAGCTGTTTCCTGGCTTGGTTCAATTTCAAACGTCAAGTTGGCTGAGAACCCTCAACACTTTCACGCGTCAGCTGATGTGGGATCATCCTCTGCTACACTTTTCCCCCGATAATGCATTCGAAGTCTTTCCGAACTGGAGCGCTAGTGTCGATCCACTCTACTTGTCCTAGCTATCAAACACTGTAAATTCTGATTACTTAAGCTAAGTCATGTAGATGTACAATTTCACCCTTCACTTTCTGTCGATGCAGACAGTGCCGTAGATCACTCGAAGCACTTTTCTCACGAAACAAGCAAGCGCCTCCACATCCTTTCTTGATAAAGTCCATACCTATGTGCCATAGAAAGGGACCGGGATATTAAATGTTTTATAGAGCGCTATTGGTTATCAGTAGCTCAATATCATTCTGAGCTTAGAAAACCAGCGATCGTCAAGAGTTACTCTTCAATAATATTTGTGGTGATGTCATTACTTCAGTAGTGATGGTAATCATATCGCTAAAGGTAATGGTCCGAGTCAATTTTCGGGGATGTAGACTTTGTTTTTCTTCGCAGAGCTAAGCCATTCAGCGAGAATGTTCGAGTAAGCTAGGGAACTGTCAGCCTCATCAGAGATGAAGAGCATCGGAATGTTCTTTAGGCCGGCACTCTCGAGATTTGGAGTTAAGCATTCAAACAAGTCATACACTCTGTGTTAGGGAATCAATGCCAAACAGTTGTTCCTGATCATCATAGCAACATTCATGCAGAGCTCGCCAAGTTTTGTATCCGGATTCACAGTAGGCACCTGTGTGAGACCTGTCATGATCAGAATATCGGCATGTTTAAGTTCGCCTTGATTTATTGGCCTGGAGTGTGTGGTTAGTGTCGATGAACCACTTACATAGCAAATCTTCACATGAGCAGTGTTTAGCACCCAATTGCTGGTGCCCAGACAGTATCCAGATCTCATCATATCCCGTGATGGTAACTCTAGCCAGTCTGCTGTGAACATCCTTAATACTGAAAATCTGCTTCCACTTCTTCGGTCTAAACGCATCGCAAAGCGGCGCCGGCAACATGTATTACATCTCTTTCCATAAGTTTGCATTATTTGCCTTCGGAGCCACCACAAGCTCCTAAAGAAAAAACCGTACAATCTGTAATGTTGACAATGTAGCGTAGACTTTACCCTTAAAGCCTGTCATTTCGATGATATACGGCATGGCCACCATGTTCAATCATGTTAAATCCAACTTGCCCATTGGAACCGTGAATTCTGGAACCGAATCAAGGAAGAGCCTTCCTTAGCACTCCTTGTGAGGGTCATGTTCTCGGTTCAGCATGAATTTGGCTAGATTAGATACCTTGGAAATTTGTACGAATGGGAGGGGAAGAAAATTGAGGACAGTTTGTTCGGTCAGTCCACAGTCAAGCATGATGCGAAGACCCTCAAAGGTCACTACATAGCATGGTTTTGCCAAGTCATTACTGAGACAGTATATCTTCATTTCGAATGAATTTAGGTGATGTTATGAGTGAAAACTAAAATAAATACCGGTGACAAATTGCCGGGATACCAATCTCTAAAGACATATCCGCATCCAAATAGACCCTCCTTGTCTCTTCGGTAGCAATCACTTAAGATCCTCTGAAATGCAGTAATATCTGCTTTTAAGGAGTACTGGGTCCCCGCGAGTTGTTTGCCTGAACGTGTTCCGTTTAGAGACTTAACATTCAATGCGCAGTACTGAAAATCGTTTGGCTTTTTTGTGTAGCGTGGGTGATATAGAGTTGGCGTCATTCTCTTCTGAGGCTATCGGTTATTTCGTTGTAACATATTTCTTCGTACACTGCCTGAACCTTGAGATGCCACAAGACTGAGACTATTCTAAAAACCTGTCGCAAAACCTCCAAATATGCGAAATGTCGAGTTAGAAACCAAACAATCAAGTCAAAGGAGTCTCTAAAATACCTCGGTGTGGTGATCAATATGAGGTTGCGTTCCAAGGCCCACGTCGAGTAATCCAGCAAGGAGGCAATGCTGATGCAGCCAGTACTCTCTCTGATGTTTTCGAAGGATCCTGCTTTCTAGATTGATCAGTTTGGACCTTCTATGTAGACGGGTGTTCTATCTGTTATAGCGTTACGTTGACAGTCGTCAACGTAGAGCTTGTATAATTAGCCCTATCAGCATCCTCGTCGACATTCTAGCGAATAAAATGCAGATGGCTTACCTTAGGCGAACCCCGAGCTGGCAGAAGGCCAAAATAGTGAAGAAGGAAGAAAAGGCGTAATCGACAGCAATACGGTACACCAGATGAAACAGCCCCAAAAAAGACAGGCGGAAACACAAGTTAATCCTGTCATCAAACCATGGACAACGTTTGCAGGAGTTTACTGTAATTACACAGCTCCTGTCCAGGCACTGTGGCTATCGGATGTATTTCTTTAGATATAGGCACAGTAGCTCGCCGTTTTATCCTGAAACTTAAAACGGGGATAAGGATGCGGAGCCTGCGGTGTTTTACCATAGATGCTTCACAAAAGACAGAAGATACTTGCCAAACTGGCGGACCTCATAGTTCGCATGACGGGGTCTCACGGGATACTCACTTGTAGTGCACTTCCACAATGAGTTAGGAAGAGCTGTATCTTTGAGAAGACTACAAAAAGCGGCCTCGGAGAAGACAGCATAATTCCTAACTAGCACGGTGAGTTAATATCTAACGGCAGCTCCACGGGCAGAGTGGTTGACAAGAACTTAAAGAAAGTGACTTTAATATACGCAAAAATTTTGTGAAACAATATTGGAGAGATGTGAATTACATGTTCTAGAGTTATGAGGCCCATTTCCACCTGAATGGACATGTAAATAAGTACAAGTGTTGCCATTGGGTTCCACGAAAAAGTAGTCTGCGGCTTGAATACCAATGGCCTTTACATTGCCCAGGAGTTACTAGTAGTATTTGCTTTATCTCGTCGCCCAACGGAATAACTTCCACCTCCATCTTTTGCCAGATGCCTAGAGTTGCGTACAGGAATTTGGCTGAAATCCCCTTCCACTTGTGTGCGTAACCTAAGATAAGGTCGTCCTCTACAGAGAATACAGACCTCTGAGTTCTGTCAATTATGTCAATATCACCGGCATATGCTATTAGTCAGAATTTTGGAAAATTGTGCCTCCAGTTATCGATTTTGAGCTTCACACCATTCTTTCAAGTATTATGTTAAAGTCACATGACAGTGCGTAGTCTTGTCTAAAATCTTTTTTTTTACATAAAAGATCTCGATTACGTCGTTGTTGACCTTGACGGAACAGCGAGTGTTCACCATCGTTATTCTGTACATACGGACGAGTTTGGTAAGGATGTCAAAACTAGACATAAACGCTATCTTAAGCGGCCTTAAAATCGATGAAAAGATGCTGGGCATTGGCTTGGACTTTTTCCCATCTCTTCTACTCGTAGAGCCCACGAGCAGCTGTCGCCCTTCGTTGCAGCGCCGCTTTGTACGCTTCTTGTTAATCTGCATGTGTTTCCAGGCACTCTTCATCAAAGCAGTGATTTCTTGTGTGGTCGGGTAAGACCCAGCTATCTCTGATGGCACGTTGATGGCATTAGCAGTGGCCTTCGGTACTTGATACTGGCAGCATGGAGTTATTGAAAGATTTCGGGATACGCGTTTAGCGAAGATTCTGGTGATCCCTTGCGATTGCAACTTTTGTACATAATATCTTCTCACAGTGTGACCACCAAACCAGGTGGTGATTCGAGCCAATTTTAGCTCCCGGAATGATCGGTCGTCCAGAATATTGGAGGCATGCCTTACGTCTATCGCAAAATGATCAATTTTATATAGTGTTTTATCATCCGGCGACTGCCATGTGTGCATTGAGATGAGTAAACCGTGATATATTTCGTCCCGCCGCAAAGCCAATAAGCCTACGTCCGTGGCCAGACGTGGGGTCCTATAGGCTATGCTTACTAACTGTGCTACTAAAGATGTCCTCCCTTCCCAGCCTGGCGTTGAAATCGCCTAGAACGACCTTTACGCCATACTTCAAACATTGCTCACATGTTCTTTGATGATGTCTTTTTGTCTTCCGTTGGGGCTTGTTAGCATATTAGTCATATTATATTTTTCATCCTCTTTATGTCCGGCGTTGTAGGCCAGTATTATCCTGCTGTTTGAGCATGTCCTGGTCATTTTAGCGTGCATGGGGCTAATACAAGCAGTTCGCTTAAAACTTGATTGTTGCGCTGGTTGCTCTGTCAATAGTTTTCGGATTTACAGCCCCGCAGATCGGACGGCATTTGAGCGATATTACGAGTATTTTGAAGAAATAGAATACGCATTCTTTCTCTCTCTATGTTAAACTAAGTAATATGAGTGATAAGTAATGACACATATTGTTTGTCTGCCACCGGATATCATGTACAAGTACTGCCAGGCATCTGTTTTAGCTCAGAATTCCACGACAGTCAGATCAGTAATTGTAGAAACATGCGGAAATCTACTGAATGTGGTAGATGAGAAGCAATTTGATGACCGTATGGTAGCACGACACTTACATATCCCAGGCAATAGAGATATGGTGTGTTCAAAATTCTTCGAAACTCTCAGGTCTTCCTCTCAATCATTGTTCCATTAAGCGCAGAATTTCGTGAATTGTCTATACGCAGTCGAGTACTTCGCATCAAGAGTTCAATGCTAACGTTCACTGCTACTGGTTTTTCCGCAAAAAATATGAGAAGTCTGAAATAATTCCTTCCAATACTATTTTACAGGGTCCGTATTTCTTTCCACTATCCTAGCCCTTGGTATTCTTGACGTCCTTAGAACTAATGACATTCAGCCGCCGATTTATTAACATGAACTCAATTGAAATGCATTCCAGTCCAACAAGGCGACAGAAATCATTCAGAAAACGTTACATTCCTTTCTGCTTTAACCATCGCCTAGGCCTTGCTATCTCGGCTCTGTGTTGGTTTTTCATCACAAAATCATAATCAACATCGAAGAGATGATCCAACACAAATCACCACCCTTCGCTCACACATACTTGTAGATACCCCTTCCCATTCAGCACTAACGGGTGGAATAACTTCATCATTGAAAAGGAATTTTCAACACTAGGCCAAGGCGATCTGTTGAAAATATTTTCCACATCATCCAATCATAGTCGTCACTCCCAGTGCGAACATGTTGTAGCACATGAAGTGAGGAAGGAAAATTAATTCTTGCTGAAGGAAGGAGCAGAATTAAAGACAGCAAAAAAAAATAAAAAATAAGAAAACACACGCAACTATATGTAGTAAGAGTGAGGAAAGAAAATTCACTAATCTGAAGGCTTCCTCTGTCATATCACATACTCTCTTTGAAATGTGATATGAATTACAATTTAATTCACTGCCAAAGAAATCCTTCGGCTCAAGGCTGTCAGGATGGCAGCTAGGCGCCCTTGCTGCTTGCCAGTATCCGGATCCGGTTAACAGGCGGTTGGCGGCATGTGGTGGTGGTAGTGCGGTGATGGCGACAGCGGGCGCACTCTGGCATGAAAGATGAAGAAGCCAAAGAGCAGATAGTGAACTAATACTCTTCGTATGAGCAATGTCTTGGATGGATAGAGCGTACTCTATCATAGGCATGTTCGGGGAGGAATATAAGTTTGAAGACGTGTATGTGTGTTTGTGTACTTGCGGCAGAGAGTAGACGTGGTGCTATGATGACATTACTTCATTTATAATTTAATTTGTCCGTTAGATATAATTTAAAGCGACAGATTACGTAGTGACTTTCGTCAAAATGTAGACAAATGACAAACGAAATATTTGACTTGCCGAACAAGTAATCTTCGGCGTCGTTCTTTCTGTCTCCCAACTGATATGTAACATCATATCTGATGTGTTACTAAAGAAAGCATCTTCGGGAGCTATAGTCAACTTTTTTGTTTGGATAGCTTACGAAAATTTCCCGGTGGTAAGATAAATGCTGATGTGGAACAATACCCTCTCTCATAGATTGAGCATGCATTTGACTACATGTGTCTACACGAAAATGTTTGTTAGAATTAAAATGTCTGTACATGTAGAATCTGTAACGTTCTTCATCCTTATGCCTTGTCAACTTTTTGGAAAGGACAGATACATACTAATCGTTAATGCTTTGAAGAAAATAACACTATTAACGCTTGTGTAAGTTTATCTAACCATTTTAAATGAAAATATAATTCAATCTTTGTTTCTCTTACAGGTATTTGTCGTAAGGTGTTTCACCCAATTACTTTTCATAGATTTTCAGAATGCAGGTATCCACAGTATGAAAAATAAATATTGAGCGCATTCTAAATTCTAGGAAAGAGTTAGTCAAACGATTCTGATTAGTCAAGAGCCCAAGAATTTCTTGCAAAACTAGGTGACATTTTGTCAGGTAGTGCACTAGATTTTAATCATTAAATCATCTTATTTGCCGGTTCCAATTTAAGTGAAAGTTGTACTTCAATTTTGGGGGAGTGAAGTATGAATTGGATGAACTGGGGGATTTAATGGAATGAATTTTTCTGTTTGTTTATTATTATTATTTTCTTTTTTTTTATAAACTAATTAAGTTAAGTTAAATGATTTTTTTGAAAAAATAAATAAAAAATGATGAAATACGAAAAAACATTTCTCCTCCAATTAAAATAAAGCAAAAATTATCATTCTCTGATACGAATACCGCGTTGCACTTCCACTTCCATTTCCATTTACATTTTAGTATCGTCTGGATTGAATTCTTCTTGAATAAACTCATCGCTGCTTTCGTCTCCAAATATGTAAATGTGGTTGTGTAATACTACGCAAGCCACTAAAATTTTGTTACCCATACGAGTATAAGGGTTGGCTGCGCCGTTATATGTATTTAAGGTGACGAAATAATCCTTTCATCAACGCGATAGGAGGATAGGTTGACCTTTCACAAGTGTTCACATAATTTTACTTTCATAATATTTCATCATCTATGTGACATGCATTTGCAGGCAATTTTGCCATTCAATATGTTAGGTTTGACTGAAATTTCAGTCCTTAGAATTTGGAATGCAATCATTGTCTCCAATTTATACATCCCCTTTAAATCCCGCCTATTGGAAAAACGTGGCGCAGGATTTTGGAAATGAGTGTCAAGCACCCAAGTACGTCGGAAGCATTGATGGAAAATACACCCAAATTGAACGACCACCTATATCTGGACCAACATTTTTTAAACTAAGATTTTTTAGCACAGTTTTGCTTGGAATGTGTGATGACAATTACACATTTATTGGTGTCGATGTTTTGGTATATGGAAGTCAAAGTGATGGTGGCGTGTTAAAAATATTAATATTTAGGCAACAAATTAATACCAACAGCCTTCGTTTTCCGCCACAACAAAGACTCCCAAATTCGAAAAAAGTTGTGCTTATAGTGCCTTTCCTCTACGTGAAAATATAATGCGACCATATCCCGGTGTTCTGTTGATGAGCTAGAAGATACTTTCAATTCAAGACTTTCAGGAGCTCCACGAGTTATTGAAAATATTCAGTGGTGCATTCCCGGGAAGTGCATAAAGTCTTAGCCAAAAAGCGACGATAAAATAGTTTTGGCATGCACAATTTTGCAGATTTTTTTCAAAAATTACAGATGCACTGTACGAGTACAATAACAATACTCCTTTCCAATCAAATCATTGTGATTCTTATGACAATGATGAAGAAGTTCATCGCAGAAATAATAGATCTCAAAATGTTTTTTATTTTTATTTTTTTATATATTTTTATTGCTCGCTTAATTTTGCTTCAATTTTGTAGTAAAAATAAGAATTTGTAACAAAAATAAGAACTCCAGATTGTAAACCCAACTTATTACTAAACCGTCACAAATGTAAACCCATTTGACTGCTCTAGTGCAATAAATATAGTTAAGATGGAGGACTTTTGAGCTTCCTGTTTTCCTTTCTTCCTGCTTCTAGTGCGAGCAGTCAGACGAGGTGGACACATAAGCGGAGTATTTTTTAAATAGACAACATTTATAATCCTAAATAATGAATATAATCTTTGTAATAAAATAAAATATATATATCTTAAAATTTGGTTAATTTTTTTTCGAAGTTGCTAATTTTTTCAATCGGGCTAACAAAGGTCTCGTAGCAAACTTATCAATGGACTGTGGGGCCACTAGTGTTATGTGCTCCTTTACGTAATCCTGCAAGCTTCTCACAAGTCCCACCACCTCATTATCCAGAGTACTCATTTTCTTCTTTGGAGTTCTCGGAAGTTCCGAAGTTCCTGACGACCTTGAAGTGCTAGCTTATCTGTCAATCTCCGCTACTTGATTCGGCAAACGCTTATTCAATACAGTTCTATTAAAAGTGTTTCGGAAAGTTTTCCATTTCCTCTTACAAGTTTCAACTATAAATATCAATTTTAGGAGAAGCAGCAACTGCTTTAGCCATTTTCTCCCACTCAAGCATCTTCTTCGTCACATTTTTACAATATAATGTGGATTTGTTAAATCCCGAAACATTTCTCTATTCACAGATATTTTAAATTCCTTTTTTCGTTCACCAAGCCAAGTATGAAATGACATTTCAAATGCCATTGCAAAACAATGTGCTTACTGCATAACCATACAAATGTTTGCTTAATGCATTTGTGTTTGTTTTTTTTTCAATTTTCATAACTACGAGTAACACATCAAAATAGTAAAAATAATAAACACATTTCCAATTTGGGTACAACATATGGTGGTGCAAAATATTTGAATATCCGGTTGTACAAAAGTAAAATACAGGAGTTCCGAAATTCTCAACCTTGATTGACATACTCGGAATTTAATATACAGGGACTAGCCCTAGATATACAGGCTTACAACCTTGAGTATGCTAGCTCGAAATTCTATTTCAAGATTTTTGGCCTTAAGATTCTCAAAATACTTGTCCAAGTCCAAAACTCATGCCTTTAAAATGTAAGCTCTAGACAACCTTTCCGAAACTACTAACGCTAATTATGATTATATAGACTGCCAATCCTACAACTCCAGGGCTACAATTTTAAAGATGTTAGTCAGGGTTAAGTTAGGTTACGTATCGTCGGTGTTTGTGTTTTCTGTGTTTGTCTGTGATTATGACTGGGGAATTCAAGGTAGACGTATCCAATATACGCGGGCTAAAAAGTAATCACTTTTCTGCGTACGTCCACGTCTGTAAGTACAGACCAGCTATTTTGGAACTTAGTGAAACACAGTTAGATTCCCGCCTACACCTCTTAGATCATTCTGATCTGAAGCTACCTGGCTACGAACTACTGCCATTATTCTTCTCTCACCGCGGTCTCGCCACTTACGTGCGTAGTGATGTAGTTTACCAAATTCCACCACAATGTGATCCATATTCCAATCTGGAATTCAACTTCATGTGGTTAAAATTCCATCTCCGTAAGCAAATTATCCACTACTGCTTTATTTACAGAAGCCCCAAACTGGACAGCAATTCGACTTTTAACGAGTTTGATGCGCTGTCTGACTCCATTCAAAGAATTGTACCCTCATACTGAAATCGCTATAACGGGCGACTTCAATATACACAATTCTGGGTGGCTTCGACACTCTGGACAGACAAAACCCGAAGGACGGTGTGTTGAGATCTTCGCTGTGGAAAACAACTTAACGCAGCTTGTAAGTGAGCCCACCCGAATACCGGACGTTGATAGTCATACCGCCAATACCCTGGACTTGTTTTTAACTTCTCACCGTGATAAGTACACCGTTGATGTGCTCTCCCCTCTAGGCTCGTCGGACCACTGTGTTATATCAGCTAATTTCTCGTATACTCACCACACAGTTAGAGAAAAGGTTCCTAAAAGAACAGTATGGCAATACGAGAAAGCGAACTGGTGCCGACTTAACAGATTCTTTAGGAATTTTAACTGGTCGTTAGGTTTCCTCGATAACTGCGTGGATTTCGCTGCTGATATTATTAAACCATTCTCATCGGATAAAAAGTATCAAACCAAAAGAAAAGACATGGTACGACTCGAGCTGTAAAGAGGCCATCAGGGTTAGAGAAATATTTTTTCGGGCCTTCAAGACCAACCCGACAGAGGAAAACCGAAAAAAGTTCAAACGAGCCAGAAATGACTGCAACGCCTTTCTTAAGCGTGTGAAATTCCAATACGACCAAAAAATGAGGCAAAAAATACTGCAATGTCCCAAAGGAAATAAAAATTGTTGGTCGTTCGTCAAAAACATTAGAAATTCTGCCTCATCCTCCATACCAACGCTCATTTACAATGACATACTAGCTGTCAGCTCTTTGGACAAGGCCAATCTGCTTGCTGCACACTTTGCGGCTAGCTCAACACTCCCAGATTGTGCTTTGTCTCCGCCTGCACTTGAGTGCGTCGAAACTTGGGAACAACGAAACAATGGGACGAATCCACTTTCGCACTCGTGTAGTAGCAAGGGTACTTAAGGACCTCAAAATACACAAATCCGCTGGAAGAGTTTCTTGGGATTCGAACCTGCGCTAGGACTGGCTGCGTTTTCGGTTGCTCATGTGAGAATTATGTCAGATGACATGAGCCTTCAGGTTACCAGAAATCCGATCGAAGGATTCCTCATGTCTTTAAGAGGTCAGCGACTTTCCTGCTATGCAACAGTAATAGGTTATTGGGGTCGTAATGGAGCACCATGTTTTCGTAACAAAAAATCCGTCCACGGTTGTTGTGAGAGTAATGCCGGCACGCCGCCGGTACTTTAGACACGACAGACTGAACTATTTTGTTGAAAGGAACTTACAAGGAGAAAGCTGCCAGTCCCCAACTTGGTACAACGTCCCAACCAACCAACAAGGGGCGCATTTAACGCCATTTATAGCAGCAAATAAACGTCCCGGTCAAGTTACTGACGACAACCCAAATGTCTCAGATGCTAGTGAAAGCCACTATCTGAGAGAGAACACCTTCGCTTCCTTGGCTCCAACCGAATCGGAAGACGAAGAGAAAGAAATGGTGTCTCTAAGTAGCAGCATAAAAATGCTAGAGCAAAGGGTTCTTGCCATAAAACAAATACAAATGCTCAGAAGGAAAAGGGAAGAGCTAGAGCAATGCCAACAGCAACAGCAGGCTCAGCTAGCTCAAAAGCAGCATCAACCCCAAACAAAAACAATAGCACAAGTGTTACAACAACAAAAAAAAAACAATATAAACCCAGAACATCAGCAGTCACATCAACAGCAGCTACAAAATCAGCAGCAACCACAACCACAGCAGCAGCAACAACAACAACATCAACAGAAACAACAGCAACAGAAACAGAAAGAACAAAGGGTTCCACCCATAAATACATTTAAGATGGAGCTGAAGGAAACGATAGAACTATGTAAGTCGGCCAGGTTGTGCACTGGGAAAAATTAAAGAGGAGCGAAAACATTTTACAATGTGTTCGCTGCCAAAGGTTCGGGCACGCCGGGTTGAACTGCGAAAGGCAGCCTTGATGAGTGAAGTGCGGAAAGAACCACAAGTCCGAGGAATGCGCTCTGGGTAAGAACGGAGCGTCTGAAAAAAGCCAACTCTCTTGTGCTTCATGTAGGAACACAGGACACACCGCAAATTATCGGGGTCGTCCCAAATTCCAGTACATCTGCCCGGCAGCAGAAAGTGGAAGTTAATCGTCCACCAGTGCATTTGCAAACTAAAGCCGTTACTCCCCATATTACTTACGCCCAAATGGCGGCAGGTAGGGGAAATACGGTACAGCAAGCGAAGGTTGCTTCTCAGGCCCCAGCGCCCAGAGCACCTGAACCAGTACCTGACATGCTAGCTATCTTGCTCTCTATCCAGGGGCAGATGGCTCAGCTACAACGTCATTTAACTGAACAGATCGCGCGGGTGGATCAAGTATACGCGCTGCTGCCTGGCCTAACGCACTTTTTGCCGTAATGGGTACGTACGTGGTGGAGCAAACCCTGAAGGACCTTGCTGTGAATGTGAATTCACTGATTAGGCTCCTTGTACAGATAGTTTACTGACAGACATAACCCGGAGATCATGACATTGAAGTCATCGATTAAAAACCTCCAAACATTAATAAAGGAAAATTACAGAGCATCTGTAAGTTTGTATTGGAACAATAAAATTCGGGTCGTAAACACCAGCAACCCGAATATGTTCCCGCAAATAAATAAAATATTTCGGAGAAATAATCAGAACGACCTTCCATGTCTTAAAATCGCCCGAACGACGAACAAGAACAAATACTGGTAACAGCGGGCATAGATCCAAATGAGGCTGTTGATGATGATAACTTCTTTGTGATCGAGGATCCGCAAGAGCAAGTAGAGGCTATAGGAGCGACTTTCCAGGAAGTGTATGTTATGGCGAATGTTATCATTGGCCCGAACCACGATCTGGAGAATCGAGTCCTTGTGCATAATTTCTACCTTCGAAATGAAATTGTGAATTGGCGATTCGAGATCTCGGGTTTCACCTAGTTCAGTGAAAAAAAATATGGCAAATATATGCGTCTGAACTGGTTTCTGATATCCAATGATTGACTTGGAGAAAGCCTTCGATACCGTATGGTTAGAAGGACTCTTTTTCAAGCTGGACAGTTTGGGTATTAGTAAACCACTGCTGTATATTCTTTTTGATATGCTCTCCAGCAGACAGTTCATCGTGAAGAATGGCGATGTGACATCTGCCGGAACATTTAACATTAAAAACGGTCTGCAACAAGGTGCGGTAAATTCGCCGATCCTATTCAATGTTTACACGAGTGGTCTGACAGGTTCACTTCACCATGCCATAGCGTACGCAAACGATATAATCGCGTACAGATCAGGTCCAAAGATTGAGGTCATTAATATACTTTTGCAGAGTGACTTCGACAAAATTAAGCGATATCGCGATGACTGGAGTTGAAAATCAACTTTCAGAAGTCGGAAACCATTCTGTTTAGGACGCCTTTGCCTGGGGCCTCTAGGGATACCAGAAAGAATTGGCGAAAGTTCTCAATCGTGGGGCAGCACGGGCAGCCACTAGCTTGTCGAAATGTAGTCAGATACCTTGGGATCTGGCTAAATCAATTTCCGTATTTTAACAAATATATGGATGTTGCTCTGGCCAGAGACAAAGGTGCTTTTGCCCTTACAAAGCGACTGTTTTATAACAGCCAACTCGATGCGAGGGTGAAGGTGATCTGCTACATGGCCCTTATCAGGCCCATGCTTGTATTTGGATGTCCCGTGTGGTTCAACGTGAGAGCAAGTTTATTGGAAAAGATGCGGGTGTTTTACAGGGCTTGTCTTAGGACTTCTCTTCGCTTGTACAGAACACCAGAATTTGAGTACATAAAATTCTATCCTAATGAGGTCTTATACAATAGGGCGAACCTAATAAAAGTGGACAATTTCGTCATTAAGTTGACTCGAAGGCACGTTGTAAGAGCAATGACCTCATTTTTTTTTTTTTTATAATTTACGCGCCTAAGGAGTTAGTTACCCTTTTACTGTTGCCAGGGCGCGGGCGGGAAGTTAGAAGGAAGAGAAAGGAAAATTGTTTTGTAGTGGTTTGCAATTCAGGTGTGGTTGGTTTCGATATTCGCTCTCCAGGGGTGGGAGTCCGAATAGGACGGAGAATAACCTGATCTCCGGGGCTTACTACCCCAATTGTAGGTATCATGAGAGAGTTCGCTTTAACGGCTTTATTCCTCCAGAAGCGTTCCTCTATTTAGATACCAAAATTCTGATCCAGGACAGATTGGCGGTGCCGCTAATCTTCCACGTCGCTCGAACAGCTACGGGCAGGCGACTCGACTACGACAGAGACGTCGCACATGGCAGTGCGGAGCGTCTCCGGTTCAGTAGGGTGGTACGGAGTCGCACCAACACTTTTGGTGGCTTGTTGAAGGGGAGGATGCTTCGACGTCAAACTCCTCCAGTGATAGTTAGCTTCATGTGAAGCAAGGTGGGCCAGCCTAATTTTTTTTTAGCCATGGCCGGCTTACATAGTTTTAGGTAGGTTTAAGTTAGATTTTAAGAAAAAAAATATATAAAACCAAAAAAAAAATAAAAATATAAAATGAAAAATATATTTATATACATGTGGAAATGTTGACTTTTCATTTTGATAACCAATTAGTAATTTCTTTATTATTATAAACAATCAACAATTTGCGATTAACGACCACCAGTTGTGCTGAATAATGTTACAGTAGTATGAGTTGTCAATCGCTCGTTTATTGACCCAGACGATCGGAATTTGTTTACTCTCGTTGAATTACGAGAAGAACATTTGATTTGTAATGAATGGATTTTGTGCTGACCTACATTGGAAAAGCATAAAAACCAAAGTTTTATGAGTAATGTTGTCTTCGTACTACAATGATTCCACTGAGCGCAATAGTCATTCTTATTGGGGTAGGCAGCGGATGGGTTTTGTTTAGGTTAGCCCTGAAACTGTGGACGTGGCATAAGTTGTTGAATTCGATCGGCGTTTGGAACTGGCTGGATTGATGGGATATCGATCGAGCGGATGACAATAAAAGCAAGCTGATGGTGGACTAGAAGATCAGTTTTGTTTCGGTTCTGGAGAACGGCGGATCGTCAATCGTAAATTATTAGCTTAGTCTGTTAATGTAAAATGTAGAGTTGTATCTTGTAATTGTAATTTTGAAATTTTGTATTCCTTTGCTTGTATGTAGGCTTTTAGTTTTAAGTTTTATAATAAAATTAAAAAAGTCCATTTACTAATTTTTTGAACATGTTTTCTTAGTTTAAGCTATAGTTAAGTTATAAGACCCATCATAAACGTCGAGAGACATAATTTTTAAGTATTATGTTTAACTTAGAGTGCCCGCATGGGGCCAGTAAGTTAGTATGAGATAATTTTCAGTCATTTAAGCCAATTTTTAAGCGTTTTTTGTCTCGGTTGTAAGAGTAAATTAAGTAATAAAAATAAAAATGCATATAAACTGAAAAGCTGACATATGATGCAGGTAGACTGCATATTGAGAGTCATGCCACCTACGGTTGTGTTCAAATGAAATTCAAATACCAATGAAAGCTTTTGCTATGGATGCAAAAAATCCTAACGTGGGTTCAGTTACTGAAACGTACTGTTGTATAGCCTCCTGACTGAGGAGTGGAAAGCTCCAGCAAGGCCCTAATGGCAGTTTAGATGCAGCTACATAATATTTTATATTTCATTGTTACCAGAATTTCCTCTGCTCGGAAGGCAGACGAAAATGTTCGTAAAGATATTCTGCCATTAATCTCACCGAAAATCAGTATTGTTTTTATCCAGAACACGGATACGAGAATACAGCCTATGATGTGAAAAGTGTGAAGATGGCTCTTGGCAGAGCCAAGACAAACAGCAATTACGCATTTGGTGAAAACTTATTGAAACCCAAATACATGGCACATAAGATTGAGTTGGTCTGATCATAGTCGTATAGAGCCAGAAGTCTTTACTCGTTGCCAAGAAACTTGTCTCAATGCAACATATTCAGCCTCACTTGACGAAGTTGGAATAGTAGTTTGCCAGTTTTTAGTTTTAGTTTTAAATGCATTTTATTTTCTTAAACACTAACTCTTACATACTAACAAAAAATGCTTAAATGCTAGCTTAAAATTACTTAACAATCTTACACTAACTTACTGGCCCCACACAGGCACTCTAAGCTATTCTAAATTCTTATATATAGGTCTTTCGACTTTATTTACATTTTCTTTAGAACTATTTATTTTCTATACTTAAAGTTAAGAAACAAAAATTGTTAACAAAAACTTAGCATATGGATATAATTTTTTTATTTTTTATAAAAACTTAATATCTAACTTAAAATAAACATTAGCCTACCTAACCTACATACACACACATAGACATTATACACCATTTTATACATAGACTAGTATATACCTTTGTATATACCAATATATGTAAATATTTCTTAAATGATAACCTAAACCTATGTAAGCTTGCCATCGCTATTTACAGAGAAAACAGATTGGTCAGCTCTGCCTCATTAGTGAGGCTGGTCCGTAATTGACGAAACATCTTCTCCATCATTCAACCACCAGAAATGCGATTCCCCACCGACCTACTGAACCTGAGACGATCTACACTGCCATGTGCAACGTTTCTGTTGTAGTTGAGTCGCCTGTCCCCAGCTGTCCGAGCGACATGGAAGATTAACAGGGCCGCTGATCTATCCTGGATCAACCCTTTCTGATCTAGGCAGAGGAATGCTTCCGGTGGAACGAAGCCGTCGGAGCGCACACTCTCGTGGTAAAGGTAATTGGGGTAGTAAGCCCCAGATATCAGGTTATTCGTCGACGTCATTGCTCTTGCAATGTGCCTTGGAGTCAGCTTAATTACGAAGTTGTCCACTCGTATTAGGTTCGCCCTGTTGTAAAGGACCTCATTAGGATACAATTTTTTGTACTCCGACTCTGGTGTTCTGTACAAGCAAAGGCAAGCCCTCTCCAACACCCGAATCTTCTGCATTAAGCTTGCTCGTACCTTGAACCACACGGGATAACCAAATACCAGCATGGGCCTGATAAGGACCATGTAGCAGATTACCTTTACCCTCGCATCGAGTTGGCTGTTATAAAACAGTCCCTTTGTAAGGGCAAAAGCGCCTTTAGCTCTGGCCAGAGCAGCATTTACATTTTTGTCAAAATACAGAAACTGATCTAGCCAGATTCCAAGGTATCTGACTACATTTTGACAGGCAAGAGACTGTCCGTGTTGTACAATGATCGAGAACTTTCGCCAGTTTTTTCTGGTATCCCTAGAGGCTCCAGACAACGGGCTCGTCCTAAAGAGGATGGTTTCCGACTTCTTAAAATTGATTTTCAACTTCCAGTCATCGCAAAATCGTCTTACCTTATCGAAGTCACGCTGCAAGAGAGTATTAATGACCTCGATTTTTGGACCTGATCTGTACGCTACCAAATCGTCTGCGTACGCGTTTGTATGGGGAAGTAAGCCTATCAAGTCGCTTGTATAAATGTTAAGTAGGATCGGCGAATTGACCGCGCCTTGCTGAAGACAATTTTTAATTTGAAATATTCCAACAGAAGTAAGAAAACATTTTTCCCGATGAACTGTCTTTTGGTTAATATATTATAAAGAATGTACAAGAGTGGGTTACTGATCCCCAGCCTAGTCAGCTTATAGAAAAGACCCTCCAACCATGCGGTGTCGAAGGCCTTCTCCAAGTCAACAAGGCAGGCACCAGTACATTGTTTTTTGCCTTTATTCCATTGGATATCGGACACCAGTTTAGACGCGGTATGTGAGATATCATGTCCCGCCTTAAAACCGAATTGATTATCCGGAACTACATGTTTGTCCTCAACCCACCTATACAAAGCTCTAAAGATTACCTTCAAAAACCTTACTGATATTCGGAAGGAGATTTATCGACCGGAGATTCGCCGGATTGGATATATCCTTTCCCTTTTTGGGGATAGGTTGAACCAACGCCGTTTTCCAATGCGATGGATAATGTCCATTATTCATTGCATTATTAAACAGGGTGGTGTAAATGTCCACCGCTTCTAGCGGAAGATGTCGAAGCATGATGTTCGGAATAATATTGCTCCCCACTGATTTCTTAGCCCTGATTGTGTCGCAGATCTCACGGAGTTCTTCCTTCGAAATGAACGGGGGTAGGTCACCCTCTCTGGAAATGACATTATTTGCCATATTTTCGTCGCTGAACCGGGTGAAAATAGAGCCCTCGGATCGCCAGTTCTCTACTTCATTTTGAATGTAGAAGTCGTGCACCAAGACGCGATTGTCCAGGTCATAATTAGAGCCAGTGGTGTCAGTGGCCTTGTATACTTCCTGGAAAGTTGCCCCTATGGACTCAACTTTCTCATGTGGAAATTCGATTTCAAAGAAGTCGTCATCATCAGCGGCCTCATTTGGATCAATACCTGCTATTGTCAGTAACCGTTCGTTGTCTGTTGTCCGGGCTATTTTGAGACACTGAATGTAGTTTTGATTTTTTCTCCGAAATAGTTTATTTATTTGCGGGAACATATTCGGTTTGCTGGTGTTTACAGCCCGAACCTTGTTGTTCCAATACAAACTTACAGAACTTCTGTAATTCTCTTTTGTTAACGTTTGAACATTTTTAATCGACGACTTCAGTGTCCTAATCTCCGGGTTTTGTCTTTCAGTTAACTGTCTATACAAGTTTTTGAGTCTTGCCAGAAGTCTACTTTTCTGTCGGTGGAGTGCATCAATAGTAAGATCTTCGTCAGTCGTACGTCGATACCGCGGTATTGTTGCGTCCATAGTTTGTTTAGTTGTCGCGTCCATTTGTTTTTGGTACTTGTCGATCTCCTCGTTTGACAAATTCCTATTGGACGTTGGGTGGAGCGTGTTCGAGGAGAATGTTCTTGTTAAGATTGCGGAGAAGCGTGTCCATCGAGTCTTACTGTAGTTGTAAGAATATCTTTGGACAAACTCCTCCAATCCCACAATTTGGTTGGGAACTGTAATTTCGGTGCTAAAACCGCAATGGTCGCTGTCATACACGAATATGCGCAGACAGTTTAATGTTTGTAAACTCGTACGTTTTCCACTGCGGAGCGGTATGTAAATGACGACTGCTTGCAACGCCCGGAAACTGCGCAACACTCCCTTGTACAATCTGTGAAATTTTATACCTTCTTTAATGAAGATGGGCCAGTTTCTTCTTCTAACAATATAATTATTGTATTCCAGTTTGTGATTATCGGTTAGCTTGGTTTCGCCATCGAAAAGCACATCAGGAGTTTGATCTTGTTTGCTCCACCATGTGCGTACCCATTACGACATGTGTTGCGTTAGGCCCGTCAGCAGCGTCCACCCGCTTAGCCTGTTCTTGCACCTGCTTTTTCAGCTGAACAGTAGTTTGCTTCTTACTTGACCATGACACCATCCAGTCAAAAACTTTAAAAACGTATCCAGAAACTGATTTTCTGTCAACAACATCAACAGCGCAGTCAGCGTCACTATGCCCAATGATTGGATCCATTTCACCTTTTGTCTGTTTTTAATATCGGAAATAAAGGGTCCGCCATCTAACGTTTTTTTTTTCAAGGATAAAACTAATTATCTGTCAAATCAGACGTGAGCTAAGTGTTACCATTCACGAAATAAGCACTAGTTGAAAAAAAAAACGTTAGGTGGCGGACCCTTTAGATGATATATATCCCATGAAAAATATATATCAGGCTTGGTGCACAACATGATGTATGTTCGTACATTAAACGCCCAAGAAGTTCAGGATACGGGTATGGCTTTCCAAAATAGTTGAGTATTTTATCCCATAATTTTTTTGCGAAATACTATACATAGAGATTTTCACATTGCTCTATTTCAATGCAGAGAAAATGTTTTAATGAAAAATCGTCAACGTCCAATATAGGATTCAAAACACTGCCGTGTTCGTGTTTAGGATGTAGAAATTCGTAAGAGATCAAGTATGTGTTTCAACAACATGGCGATTGCTTTAAGCCGTATAATGTCTTAACAAAATTACGAGAAATATTAATTTCTTCATTCATGCCTTCAGGCACTTCTATAAATATATCCTCATTGATGACAATAATAACATCGATGAATTCATACAGCTATCACAACACGTATAATGATTATCTTAGCCACGGGCGTAAAGGTGTATAATCGATGCCACGTCTCTGAAGATATCCTTTGGCAGCCAATATTACTTTGTGTTTGAGATGGTTATCACTACCGTTGTCTTTACTACGAACAACCTATTTTGATTTAAAAAGCTTCATTCCTGCAGAAAGTTTAACAATCTCCCACACCCCACGCCTTGTTATGTTCTAATGAATCTAATTATTCTTTTATGTCTCAGCCAGCTTTGGTAATAATCATAGTTCTCGGGTAGATTTCTGAAAGTTACGTACAAAGTCAAACAACTTACCGGATTTTCTGTACTCCCTTTCGCCGCGTCTCATAGAAACATCTTAATGACAACTGCTATTATTTTGTGAGGGGAGCACTGTTCCATCGTCACTTCCAACTTCTCGAGAGTTTCACATCCACCACTACATGGCAAACTGATCGATGACTCTTAATTCTTAAGCACGTCTTCACTAGGCAGTTCTCTCCTCCCTTATTCGAAAGTCGATGTGATAAGAAGTTCTTCAACAGCATGAGTTTGTTCTTGTGCTGCCGGACACTTTTTTTAGTTATGTTAATGAATTCATACATACAATTTAGGTTTCCGAAATGTGTTATGTATTAAAAACTTTTCGTCTTCTTGTGGGGCTCCGATTTAAAATAAACAGACCAGCAAACACCGCCTCATTCAACAATATCTTCCGAATTTTCGATTCAAACAACCTTTTGCTGTGCTATATATACCGCTGGGGGATCTGCGTGGCGATTGATTAAGAAACTGCTGACTATGCTATAACTTGGATTTGGCCAGCAGCGCAACAATCAGATTCGTAGCGTAGTGCTACCAGTGGTCCCCGGTAACATAATAAGTAAATCATTAGTCACTCAGGCTTAAATAGCAAACTCACATGATACTGGCCTACGCGATTTAAACGTAAAGAAAGGAAAAGAGGACGTCTTTGGCAGGACACCAATTCTAGCAACTGGCTTAGGCTTATTAGCTTATAGCAATCACGTGTACATGCAACGCTGCGTAAGATTGATCATTTTGCGATCTCCAGGGCGATCGACATAGACTCCGATCACTAACTCGTTGCAGTCAACATACAAGGTGCAAAAGTAATGTCATAATGTGAATTGACTGCCATTTTGTTAGAAATTAAAAAAATGGGCTCTGTTTTACAAAAAGTTTACCTGACGGTGTAGAATTGATGAAATTAAGTTGAAAACATGATATCGGTCAAATCACCACCTCCTGAGTTGATGCGAATTTGTGCTCGTTTTACGGCATTTTGAATTGTTGCTCCCAAAACATCTGGCTCCAAATTGGTGATTTGTTCTTCAAGGCTTTCAAGGCTTTCAAGGCTTGTGGTGGTAAATGTGAGATTTCAAAAAACCGCAAAAGAACAAGTCTGGCGACCGCAGATCTGGCCGGTCAGTTCAAATCGCCAAAATGGAAGATCACACTGTTTGATGATTCAAAATCTACATCGTTGCCCAAGCGGTGTGAGTTGTTGCTCCGTCCTGTTGGTACCAAAAATGCTAGAGACCAAATTCAGCAAATTGCTCAAAAAAAAAAAATCGTTTAACATCTGTCTGCAGTGCTCACCGGTTACGGTTACTGTGGTGCCGTCGGCGTTCTCAAAAAAATAAAGGCCAATCAGTTCTTCACTGCAAATGCCGCACCAAACACCAAGTCACTTTGAAATGATGCTCTTCGTGCATTTCCAGAAACGCAAAATTTTTTTATTCACATAACCACTTAAGTGAAAATGGGCTTTGTCGCTCTTTATGATTTTGGAAACGAAATCATCCTCTTCTTGAACCAGGTTCAGGTTTAACGGAGCATGGAAGTAAGATAACCTCACTTGACGCTCAGCAGGCAGCAATTGGTATAAGTGTACATCTTCAGGTCTTTTAACAAAATTCGACGCAACAAACGTCTGCTGATGCTAAATTGTGTGCATCGTTGTCTAGTTGATGTTTGTGGGCTCTCTCGGACGTAAAAACAAAAGAACGGAAATTGGTCAAATAAGCAGTAACAACAATTCCGCGTAATTCACGTGTGTATTGCTCCATTGCTTATTGTTAACTAATTTTCTATCTGCCAAAGCACAATGACATTTGGCGCCTTAATGAGTAATGAATCCTCGGTATTTTACGACGACCTTCCGCTGTTTGTCTTGTATTGACGTATCATTTATTAAATTAAAAGAAAAAAGTTTGTTAGAAAAGTCAGTTAGCAGATTCAAATTTTAACTTGGATTATTGTAATTTTTAACACACCTGTTACCATACTTAGCTAGTAATAGAATTTTCAATTTTCTCTTCTGCGCCGTTTGAAGTTCCATCATTCTATACCCCCAGGCTGCTATTCCATACTGAAGTATAGACTCCATTAAGGTGAAGTAAGATATACTTGTTTCACAAAAATGAAAGGTGCATAGTTGGTCAGATAGTAAAAAGCATATGCGGCTTAGGCAAAGATACTTTATGTGGTAGTCCCATTTGAAATTTTACTTTACCATAATACCAAGATATCGATACACGTTAACTGTTTCAATGTAGTCTGCACAATCATCCGTAGAATTGCCAGAGGTTTGCTGTGACATGTTTTTGTGCTAGCATTTAAAACTCTGAAACCGTATTCTAATAGGTCGGATATGTATTTTCTTAGGCTTTTTAGAGTTTATGATAAGTCCATTACCATGATACTAACGGGCAATGTTATCAAACACTGCATGCATTGTCTGAACAGCACAGACAATATGTTTCTTGCTAATTGTTATACTATATTGTAGCAGTATCATCTGCATATTGGAGTCCGATACAATTTCATAGCACAGAAAGCATATCGTTAACATACACAATGAAGAGGAGGGGTCCTAAAATTGAACTTTGTGGTACTCCCATCTCAGCATTTTGCAGATTACTGAAACAGTTCGATATTTTTATCTTGAAACTCCTTTCACAGAGATGGCTTGCAAACCTATCTAGTATTTGACCTCGACCTCGAATGCCTATTTTTTCAAGCATATGAATAATGTTGTTATGGCAAAGAGTGTCAAATGCTTGTTGGAAATCAATAAAGGTCACCAGCGAGTGATAGTTCTTATTCATGCTAGTATTTAGTTGATTAACATTTTTGTTTCTCAAGAACCCATATTGGTTCTTATTGATTATTTTATATCTGTCGAGATAATCCTGCAATCTTCTATCACTTCTTCTATTATCTTGTCGAATACTGATAGAATAGAGATAGGACGGTAGTTCGAAATATCATCTTTTGTGCTAGATTTGTAAATAGATCGTACTATGGCTATTTTGAGTTTCTTTGGGAATTCTCTTTGTTCCAACTACATAGTTCTTGCTTTTGAAGTGACCGGTTGCGTTTATTATCCTCTCTCAAGTAGTGATTCCAATTTTGTGGCAAAGCGTTTATTTAATTTTGTGAAATTCATACTATACATATAATAGTGAATCAAATACAGTGGCTTTTAACCTTGTTTGCAAAATATAAACGTATAAAATCCTGATAAAATCAATTAAAGTTCTTTGTCCATTCAATATTTATTTTATTAAAAACAGAAATCTGCTTAACTGCTTTTCTTTCCTTCTCTCTCTTCATCGTCCACCCCTCCCTACATTCATATCTGTTTTTGTTTACAAAAGTTAATTATGTTCAATATGAATCCATGTAAAGAAGGCCTTTCCGACCTCCCGACGGAGACTTCGTGACATGCTTCAGGTGTGAACGAAAAATGCACTATGGATACACCACGGTTTCTGAAAAATCCTATCGGAAGGGAATACGGTCAGAAAGGAGGAATGGAGATGTCCAGCTTCCAGAAAGGAGCTCACGGCGTATTCTACACTCAAAGAGACACCATTTGAAATAGCTCCAGTTCAACGTGGATGGCCGTGGCTCAAGTGGTAGTGTATTGACTTAATATCTAAATATCTTTCTCTCTCTCTCTATCCAATTTTCCGGAGAACTTAACACGTGCTCCGGCATTGTTACGTTCTTTAAAAAAAAAAAAAACGATGTCCAAAAAAATGAGAAGCGTCAGTTCTCCTGAGTTCAACAACAACACGATATAACACCAATATCTAACATCCCAGCAACATCACATGACAGCAATAACCAGATCATCTTACTTGAAATGTAAAAAATTAAAAAAGAAATGTTTGAAATTAATAACAGCTGTGAATTTGTGAAGCTGTGAAATACGAAGAAATAAAACAGCATATGACATCAAACAATGAGGCAGCACAAAATCTTCCAAACAAAATAAAAGAACTCAAAGAAAGCAAAATAAAAACAGGTCAACAAATATGCCTGATGGAAACAAAAATTAACACACTCGAATAGCAATTCCTAAAAACCAACATTGAAATTAAAAACATTAAACCGACACAAAATGAAAATTTAATTGAAATTGTTCAAACACTTGGCAAAACAATTGATTACAACATAAACAAATCTGATATCACAGACATCTACAGAACAAACAAAAAAAAACCCAAACAAATCAACAATAATAGCCTCTTATGCGAGCCACACGTGCAAGGCAAACGTCAAAAAGGCGAAAATCATACGCAATATTTCTCTAAAGAAAATTAGGGAAAATAAATACTTGCTTTAGTCAAGCTGCACCAACAGAAATGATGCATTTGTATTTGTCAATAATCAGCTCACACCAACAAATAAACACCTTCTCTGGCTGGGAAAAAACAAAGCCAGAGAGTGTAACTGGAAATGACCAACTAATAATATTGATGCATCTGATCGGATTAGAAGAATGAAGTAAAATAAATGCAAAACGTATAGAGTGAAGCTGACGTAGACTTTAATACATGGTGTAACCGGCATCTTTTATGGCGGAAATTAAGAATGTGTTATGTTATATAGATATGTATATTAGTGCTGAACGATATATACCTAAAAAAAGGTGTATAACATATATGTATATTAAAAACAATGTAAAGTACAAAATATCACCAACTAATCCAGTAAATTACGAAGGCATGCACCTAGAAATCACTCATATTCATGGTCTATAAACATATTCATGCAATTTATAGACCACCAAACATGAGTATTACGAGATACATAGACGAGTTAAATGAAATCATCAAAGAACACAAGGAAAACGTTTTATTGGGTGATGTCAACATAAATACCGAAGATGAATATAACTCCCTTGTATTAAAATACATTGAGATGATGGCCTCGAAAGATTTAAAAAATGTCATCAAACGACGCTCGCGAGTTGACATAAGCAATAATACTGTAACTCTTATAGATACCTATGTAAGCGTCACTAAAACTGATAGCCGTTTTGTATGCAACAAAAAACTAAAATAATACAGAGTCACTTTTTAAAGCTAAAATTAAACACATCAATTAACAACAATTTAATGAGTTGATAAAACACACAAACTGACAAAATATGCTCAAGGAAAGCGATGATGAAACGCTTTACAATAATTTCGTAAGAGAAATGAAAAACATATACATATACCGAAGCAAGTAAAATTACTTCAACAAACAAAACCCGAAAACATAAACCATGGATTACGCTCAAAATAGTTCCAATGTGCTTTATAGAAAATGGGAAAATAGACCGAGGAGTAAAACCTATGAAAACGAGTACAAGAATTTCAGAAATCCTGTTAATAGAAATATCTTGTTAAAGCTAATTTTTACAAAAAAAAAGTTTACGAGCGCAAATAACGATCCGCAGAGTAATTTTCGACCCAGGTGTCTACGATTTTATATGTTTGCAATACCAACATATCAAACCACGAGAATTGGCAACTTAACGAAACATTTACATAGAAGAAGCAACAGAATCGGAAGTATACTTAATGTTGTGTCGATTGAACGATACGAAAAGTCCTGGAGCAGACAATATTAGACCAGTTAATCTAAAAATAAACGCTGTGCCCCTTGCTCCATTAATTACAAAAATTATAAACCTAAGTGTATGTCAGTGTCATGTACCAAAGCAGATGAAAACGTCGATCATACCCGAACCAGTATGTTTCTCAAAAAAAGTAAAAGTCCCGGATCTCTGTTCAGGGAGTTTACCAATACGGCTAATGCTGGCTTAAACAAAAGCTATCACGTCCTTGTGCTATTTATTGATTTCAGCAAAGCGTTCGATATTTTAACGCACGAAAAACTTTTCTAAAGTGTCAACAGAAATGGTTTAAGAACAGTATTGGCAAACTGGCTAAGGAGCTATCTGTCTGATAGAACAATAAAATTCAAAGTCTCTGATGGGTTGAGCGAAGAAAAAGCTAGTGAATACGGTGTACTGCAAAGTTCTAAACTGGGCCTGTCCCGTTTATACTATTAACCAACGAACTTTTGCAACTATTTAAAAATTGCACTGCCTATCCATATACTGATGACATTGCAATCGTAGTCAAACACAAGAACTTCAATTCTGCCGTGGAGATATTGCAAGATGAATTTAACGTTGTCTCGAAGTGGTGTCATGATAACGTCCTTATTATAAAGGCATCTAAAACAAAAGTAATGCACATACGCGCTCCTTCCAAACGAGCGGACGCTGTCCAAATGTACTACCGAAATTACTGCTCTCTACTATTTACTAGCCAATAACGTACCAATTGAAGTAGTCGGAAGCATAAAATATCTTGGAGTAACCATCGACGAGCATTTCTTATGGCGTGAGTAAATGTCCTCAGTCTTCAACTAAAGAGCACAATATTTGCGATGGTGTATCTTAAGCGATACTCAAATCTCGACGTGCAAAAGCAGGTATACTACTCACTAGCTGAGTAGCGCATGAGATATGGGATTCTGGCCTGGGGAAACGCAGTGAAATTTCATCTGGATAAAATATCTAATTCACAGCATCGTCTAGTTCAAATTTTTAGTTGTTAGATTATTCAAAACACTCCAGTTAATTCTCGATAACTGGTCATTTACTCTATTTTCACTAAGGACCGTTTTATAAATTAAATTGTCCTACTTGACTCTGTGATTTGCGGTGGTATACATTTGTACCTGGCTGCAACAAGGTAATGATAAGAGCTGATGTTGACTCCTCGGGTAGTTCGGGCATTCGGAGTGCTGGAGGAGTGTTGGCCGTCGATCGCAATGTTATCAATCTGGTTGACGGTGGATTGATCACGGGATAGCCGAGTACCTTTATGAATGTTGAAATACGAGTATATGAACCGGGTACTAGCTACCAGAAGGTTATGCTCCCTACAAATTTTTAGAATCAGAATTTATTGTCGGACGCGGTGGTTTGCAGGCTGTATTATCTGATAAATTGCTCAATAGCTGCTGCATTGAGATCTGCAATTTGGGTCTCATAGTTGGAGCACTGAGCATATGTTCGGCCTGGGGAGACAAATTTTCGAATAGGGCTTTGTTGTGTATTAAAATGAGTCGTTCGCTTATATGCCGAAAGTTTAAGACCCTTTGTCTAAGTTTTCCTTAAATAAGAAGTCCACATCCAAATAAGCGTTGTCTTTCTTCTTTGTAACAGTCGCCGTAATAGACGCTATAGTACTTAATCCGCTTTTTTCCCGGCCCGTCTCACCACACTTCTTGGATGGCGGTAATAAGATCCATTATTTATTTTGGATCACCTCATTAGTGACTTCTTCTTCATATAACCTTGGCTGGTACTTGACTTTCTATCACTTTTTAGAGATGGTAAAACCAACTGGTTTGCTGAGCTTTGATAGTTTGTCCACTAGCGGTTCCTCAACATCTTATAAAATCACGTTATGTTACACCCACTGACATTCGTAACATTTTCATATTCGTTGCTTCTATTTTTCCTTTATACTTTTGTACATCGTTTAACATTGGGATGGCCTTGTTAAGGCTGGATGAACGACTGTCTTTAAGTTAAGGCGGAATTATTATACCACAAAATATTTCAGAGTTTTAGCGCCATAAAAACAGCAATTTTCTTGGTAGTTAACAACTTACCGAGTTCGGTTCGATCAGCGAAAAGGAGATAAGTCCGGCAGTAAGAAATGACGGACTTTGGCGCTGCTCTCGTGTACATTGAACTCCCCAGACATTCCCGTTATGTATATCGTACATACTGCATATCATTCTTATGTACTCGTATATTCAAAATGGGTGCATCTTAGGTCCGTCAATACAACACCTCTGGAAACTCTATCGAAGCCTTTTCTCAATCCGATTTCAATGCAGCTATTTTGGAGCGTTCCAAAGCTTCTCCAGCATTACCCGTAAACATTGCGTCGCGTGATATGTCGATCTCACTTCCATAGGGCAGGATTGATTGGCATGGTGTTTGAAAATATTGTGTGTCGGCTCTCTAGAACTCTTTCGTATATTTTCATATTTTCTTTATATGCAACATTAACATCATGGATCGGCAGTAGTTAAAATTCTTCGTTTTTGCTTTGCCTTTGTACAGTGAGTCAAGAAAATTGTTCTTCTATTGGTTATGAATTCATGCGGTTTTCATCATTTTATTGAATAAAATCCTAAACGGTTTAAACGCTACATTTACATTCGCTATGGCCTGAATACACGCTTACTTAATTATTTTACTAATTTATTTATTTTATTGTCTGCTTCCGTAAAATCTTCAGTTCCTCTTCGTGAGAGATGGCTGAGCGAATGATCCTATTTAAAAACGAATTTTCCATTTAGTAATGCTTTTAAGTACTCTTTCCGTCTATCGCAAATTTCGTAGCTCCCCGTTAGCAAGTATCCTTTCTTTTTTTCAATATATTTTGGCGATTGAATCTTTTACGAGTTAGTTTTAATTAAGGATGGGACGTTGACAAATAAAAATCTTACTGTCAAAGGCTGTCCTCAGGCTTTTCATAGTGTAGAAGTGTGACCATTTGCTTTCTTGGCGTGTGTCATCGGGTAAAGGGATACTTTCTACCTAGTTTTGTTGTATTACTATTATACTGGGAAAGTGGACAGATGGCAGCCCACCACTCACCTAGTATTTTGGAAAAACAAGTATTTCGAACGAGTATAGTAGTGAGGATTCAAAGAGTGAGTGATAAATAGGGGGAATGAGAATGTTCCACTTTGAATGCTGTTCACCACTTAGCCGACGTATGTAGGTACAGCCTCGAGCCTCGAATATAACCATATCAATCCCTTGCAGATTATTATAGCACAACATTCACAGTACAGGTTCATACTTCACTTGCTCTTTATCAACTTTGGAAATGCCCTTGATTGTGTGAATCGTGAATTCCTTTAGGCCTATAATGAGGGATAAAAGAAAGACGAAAGCTAATTACGAAGGGGCTAAATTCTACCCATTACTTAATGGGTAGGGGTTATAATTGGCGTACATCAGGAGGAGGGCTTGTTTCGCCACCTTTATTCCCAGTTGTCATTGCTTACGTGCTCTACGCTGCATTCATTACTAAACCTGATTCATTCAATGGGGGTATCTACTATAAAACTCATAAACTGCCCTGACGATGTTTGATTACTGTCATACAAAATATTATTATAAAACTTAATTTGAAAATTAGAACACTTAGTCAGGAATAAAATAAACATAGCTAAGTAGGCATAGCACTTGAATTTAGGACTTGAAAAGTGCCCACTAGTACAGTTATTAACTTTATATTTTAAATGAAATAAAAAAAGTTATTTTGAGACAGATGTCTCGCTTTATTCGCACTACTTAATAATCTAACTACAATTTCGTCTTACAGTACTATTTATAATATTTTTCTGTGGGAAAATACAAATTTGGATGATTACATGGAGTCAGCATTAATACTTAAACTACAGAAATATTTCAGAGAGATATCTGATCCATATCCGCTGGATATGCATGCAGGTGTTTGGCGCGTGTGCTGACTAAGCTGGTTTGTGTGTGATAACTCTTCCCTCCTTAGGTCTATGTCTCATGGATCAAAAATTAAGTTTGATGGGTTGTGGCCAAAGGTCATTGACTTGTGGAACAGCTGTTGATAGTTTAATTTGAAATGGAGTTTGTTTTTTCTCGCATCTGCATCTAATAAGTATGGTTATAATGATTATCAGAACAAAAAAGATAATAACATCTGAAACGACTGAGAAATGATTGATTAGTGCAAATTTTTGTAACTTCTTAATATTATCTAGGTGTAAACTATGTAGATATTCTAGATCTAGTCTAATTTCTTTTACTGTTAAATTGGCCTGAAGAAGTGGTGGTAGGATATGATACGTGGTGACTTCTTTGTTTATATATTCTTGGTCGTTGATAAATATAGAGTCATTATTGAACTGCAACAAGAATGTTCCATTTAGAATTTTGGTCTCCTCTTGATGTTTAATACTTCCGTTGAAATTGGTTAGGAATATAATGTTTTCGTTGATGAGTTCGATGATTGGTTTTTTATAGAATTGGTGTTCGCATTTAGCACTGATTCCTTTTAGCAGCTGACTGATGCAATGGTCTGCGGATAGTTTTTGAAGTTGGTTGCTGTTGCATACTAGTATGTCGTTAATTTTTCTGCACTGTTCTTTGATTCCATATTGTTCGTCTTGATTTACCAGAAGTTCGTTTGATTCTAAGTATATTCGTCTATTGTCTTTAACTGAAGATCTAATTAGAAGATGATTGAAATCTATTGGTTTTGTTTTTGGTAAGGAAATAGCATAAAGTATAATTGAATCTTTTTGTAGCACTATTGGTTCTGCATACTCGATAGCTTCGACTTCATTATTATATGGTAGTGTCTCCATCTGCGCGAGAATATTCTGGATCTCGGTCTTGTCCAAAAGGTTTGTGTTCACAATTCCTTTTTTTGCTAATTGAACTGCTGAAACGATTTCATTGACTTCATCTTTTATTATTGTAAGTTTATTATACATTGTTTGTTCAAACTCATCGACACTTGTATTGTTAATTCTCTGAATGATCTTGTTGTAGTTATCCAAAATTCCTTGAGTTACTTCGGTAATGCGGTTATTAATTCGATATTGATTATTGTTGTTTTCAATAATGACGTTTTGAGTTTTCAGAAGGCTATCCCAATCGGTGGCATCCGGTGTTCCGGCGATCCATTTCCATGCAGATCCAAGCCAGTTTATCGATCTGGAAAACCTTAGTCTTTTGCCGTGCAATTTCTTTAATGATTCTTCGATTTGATGTAATTGATACAGTATTTGAGGTCTGAGCATACTATTTTTGTCTATTTGTTGTTCAATTGTAGGAATAGAGGCGCTGACTATTTCATTGTACGATGTGAGATTTATAACGTGGATCATTTTAAAATTGCCATTAATGATTCGTCCGCTTCCATGTTTTATAGTTATTAATGGTGTATTGTATTCGAATATGCTTAGGATTGCCGAGGACAATCCTATTGACCTAGAACGGAAAGAAAAAAGACATTGTTACTGCTTTGTGTTCTTAATCTGTGTTTTATGGATTCTTTTCCCAGTTTCTGTTGTAATTGTTACGCGATTATCTTTCTGAACTTTTTCTTTTTTGAACAAGGGTTTTTGTTTTCCGTCCCGACGTTTGACGGCAGCAAAAACTGTTTCACCTTCTTGATAAGTCTTAGGTTTGGTTCTGTTCCGGTTTCTTCTACTGATTTTCTTTCTTTGGTTTTTACGAATAAGTTCCGTTAAATCTTCATTAACTTTTTCCTGAAAATCCATTAGATTTTTGTAATTTATCCTTTGGATTTTCCCTAGAAATATGTCACTTGGCTTCTTGTTTGTGACAGAATGTATGGAGTTGTTATAGCGATCGACTGCTATATTAATCAGTTCTTTTGTAGTAAAGTCTGGGTACTCCGTGCGTAAGCATCTGATCATCTCAATTATTGTTGAATGGACTCTTTCGATTGTGCCGTTGACTTCACTTTTTTGAGTTGGTGTTAAATATATTTGAACTCCTAGCGTTTTGATGTAATTCGAAACAATGGGACTTATAAAACCACTCTCATTATCCATGACTAGTATTTTCGGAACTGTAAAGTAGTGGAGGATTTTTATTATTTTGTTTCTCAAGTACAAAGCCGATTTTTCTTTGATACGGAAGAATTTCGCGAATTTAGTAAATTTATCGATGCAAGTAATATATTTTTCATGGTCTATTTCGAAAAGGTCGATGTGCAGAATTTCTGAAGGATAAGTGGGAATTGGAGTTTGTTGGAATTCGGGTTTTAAAGGATGGCGATCATATTTATTCAAATTGCAAATATCACAAACCTTAGTATATTTTTTTATTAGCTTGCTCATACGCGGAAAATAATATTTCTCCAGGATCTGATCTTTATTTTCCTTGTAGTTACGATGAGCCCTACTATGTTCTTCTTGTATGACTCGAAATTGGTTGTCTTCATTTGCCAAATCTTGAACTACTCTTTGTGTTAGACGGATTTTATATTTTTTGAAGTTTTCCTTGTATATATCCTGCAGTAATTGGATGTATTTCTCGGGGATTTTGATGCCGTTGAGAGTGTTGGGGTTAAGCTTCTCCTTCAATTGCTGTGTTAAGTTTTCCTTATTTATTTCAGGGAGTCCTATAAAGTGGCGATGGTAGTTCGAATGTGGTTCCTCGTAAGCACACATATCAGTTCCTTCCTTAAAGATCAATTGATTTTTGAACACATTCATTGGAGCTTCGCAGTGAGGTATTAGTTCGGAACTGTCTTCTTCCGCACTGTGCATAGTTGCTGCACTGGAGGAAGTCAAATTATTCACATCCGTCTTCAGTCTTGACAATGCGTCAGCCACGAAGTTGGTTTTACCAGGCCTGTAGACGAGCTCATAATTATACTCCTCGATCCGTGCCTTCCATCTTTTCAGCTTTGCATTTGTGTTTCTAGTACTTAGAGCGAAAGTTAGAGGCTGATGGTCAGTTAAAATCCTAATCTTTTTCGCCCCATACAGATAGTTTCTCAAGTTATCTAAGGCCCACACTATCGCTAGCATTTCTTTTTCGTTTGTAGCGTAGTTCTCTTCGGTTTTACTGAGTGATCTAGAAACATAAGTGATGGGTCTGTCCTTTCCAATATCGCCTTGAGATAGTACTGCACCAATCGCTGTGTTCGAAGCATCGGTTGTTAATATGAATGGCTTGTCGAAGTCAGGAAAAATCAATACTTCAGATGATGTAAGAAGTTCCTTTAAGTTGTTAAATGCTCTAAGTTCTTCGGCATTTAGTTCTATTTTGACTTTTTTTGATTGCGTGGCTTTAATCTGAGCCTTCTCTCCCCTCGTAAGATTTGTCAAGGGCTTTGCTATTTTCGCAAAGTCTCTGATAAATCTTCTGTAGTAGGATGCAAGGCCAATAAATCCTTTTAACTCTTTAAGGTTTTCAGGAGGTCTTATTTTTTTCAATGCCTGTATTTTCTTCGGATCTGGCTTAATACCTTTATTCGTTATAAGGTATCCAAGGAATTCGGTTTCTTCTTTCAAGAATTCTGTTTTGTCCAAATTTACTCTAAGGTTGGCTTGCTCCAGTTTGGAAAATATTGTTTCTATATTTTTCATATGTTCTTCTTCGGTTTCTCCTATTATAACGATATCGTCTATATATACAAAACAAATTTTCCCTATTTCCTCACGCAAAACATCGTCTATTGATCGTTGAAAAATTGCTGGAGCATTCTTCAGTCCGAACGGAAGTCGTGTAAATTCATACTTTCCATTCATTGTGGAGAATGCTGTCTTTGCTATATCTGTATTTTTCATTTTGATTTGGTGAAATCCTGAAGTTAAGTCGATAGTTGAAAAGAATTTTGATTTTCCTAGGCTGGCTATTGTGTTTGAGATATCCGGAATCGGATATGTGTCGGGTATTGTAACGGCGTTGAGACGTTTGTAGTCAATCACAATTCTGAATTTTCTCTCTCCTGAAGCGTCCATCTTTTTCGGGACTATCCACAGAGGAGAATTGTAGGGGCTTTTAGATGGTCTTATAATGCCATCCTCTAGCAACTTTTTAATTTGTCTGTCTACTTCGTTCCGTAAATTTACTGGGTAAGGGTATGATTTTGTATATATAGGTTCGCTTGTGGTTGTTTTTATTTCGGCTCTTACGCTTGTCTCAATAACTTCTTGATCGTTAATCGGACCAAAGATTTTCTTATGTTTCTTCATTATGGATTGGAGAACCTTCTTAGTTTTTTCAGTCAAATGATTATCTCTAATTTCTATATTATAAACTTGAATGGATTGCTTTTCTTTCAGTTTTATTTTTACATTTGGTTTTATGGTGAGTATATTATTCTTCCTGTCTATAATGGCTTCCAGTTCTTTTAACGCATCATCTCCAATTATACCATCGAAAGATCTTAAGCCAGGTAGAACAAAGAATTCTAAATCTGTGTTATTGCCAACACTTTTAAAGAATTTACCATTCACCTTGCGTTCTATTGTCACTTCACCGCCTGCTGATCGAATTTTGAAAGGATTTTTTAGGGGAGTAGCATTTTCGCCTAATGCGGGGCAAATAAAATTTTTATTTGCGCCTGTGTCCACAAGAAATTTTAAATTGTTGCCTTCTCTGGTCCTATACTCTAGGTATGGAATGCTAGAGAGGCATCTGTCATAAAATTTGCTTCGGTGGTTGGTTCTTCGTTTCCTATTTCTTGGTTATACTCTTGGAGGTATTGCAAATAAGCTTCCATTTCTTCAGCATCATTTTGTGAACACTCTTCCAACTCTTCATTATCATTACTTTGTTTGTCTTCTGCTTGCGTAACTATGTTAAATAGCCTTTGCTGCTTTGGACGGAAGTTTTCTGAATCATTTGGTCTTTTAGATTGGAAATTCTGTCCTTGATTTGCCGGCCTATTTGAATAATCAACCTGCTTTGTTTGGATTGACCTGTCTATTTCCATTTGCTCTAATGGTTTAGGCGGTCTTGGTGGAGGAGGATTGTTTCGTCGATTTTGGTTATTATGCTGTAAGTTAAAAGCCTTTATCATTTGTTGAATGGGAAGTGGCCTTGGAGGTAGATGATGCTTTCTATGCTCTTGTTGGCTCGTAAAAATTTGGTTAGTAGGAGCTGAGATGGTATTAGATACATTTTTGTTATGAATTGTTACGTTCCTGAAATTAAGGTTTTGTATCTCCAAACAAGATGTGTAGGCTTCTGGTAAGGTTTGCGGTTTTTGTATTATTAGCATTTTACTCAGATCACCATTTAGTCCCCTTACAAACACATCTAGTGCGCGGTTCCTGTAATTTTCGGTGAGAGCCCTTATAGTTTCAGCGGAGTAGTCTTCTGATTTAATTTTGTTGATGATGAGGGATAGCTGGTGGTTTACACTAGCATAAAATTCATCTAATGTCGAGCTTCTCTGGGACATAGTGCTTAGTTGATGCTCTAGTGTCCTAATATCTCTTTTGTCGGCATAGTGTAGAGATAAACACCTTTTTATCGATGCCCAGTCGTCATCAAAAATATTATAAGATATGAGGGCTGTATCGGCATGTCCTCTGATTTTTTGTCTTATACTTTGCAGTATAGACCTATAAATGGGTTTTTGACGGACTATTTCATAATCCCTAAGGATATTTTCTACGGTGTGTATCCATGACAGGTACTGCACCGGATTGCCATCAAAGATTTGTAATTCTCTGACGCAATCTGGAAGTTTGCTTATCTCCTTGAGATCAGACTCAGTAAGAGGATATTGCAAACTCATTTGTGTTGGATTCGGATCGCTTATGACCTTCGTTTCCAATACAGTTAGTCTATTATCTATTTTTCTCACTAGCTCTATTTGAGCATTAAGTGCTCCTGTTAGCTGAACCAGAGCGTCTTGAAGTCCTTCCATTATTATGGATTATGAATTACTTAATTAGTTAATTAAGATTTTTGTTTCGTTAAAGTGCAAATTATTTATTTATAATTTGATTTGGTATACGAATAAATTTATTGTTTCGTAAATGTTACAATTTCAATATATTATATAGTAGATTTATTATATATTTATAATAAAAAAATTTGTACTCACATGAGTAGGATGGCTATCTGCATTTGAGATTGAAGTCGGCGAAGTCCAGCGATGTTCGGATGACCTGTATTTTTCCTCTTTGACCTGTTACAGTCTACTAATGGTACTCGATCACTCACTTGACACTGTCTATAGGTTTTTTCTCACGAACTGTCTCTTTGTCCTTTTGGATTTACTCGCGACACTGTTTTTCAAGAGTTGTTCTTACGGTTAACACTCGCGAAACAGTTTTTAAACGATGTTCTTACGGATTTATTCGCGACACAGTCTTTCAAGAGTTGTTCTTACGGTTAACACTCGCGACACTGTCTTTCAAGAGTTGTTCTTACGGTTAAAACTCGCGAAACAGTTGTGTTAGACTATTTATGACATACGTTTTAAACTCATGTCCCTGCTCGGGCGCCAGTTATTAACTTTATATTTTAAATGAAATAAAAAAAGTTATTTTGAGACAGATGTCTCGCTTTATTCGCACTACTTAATAATCTAACTACAATTTCGTCTTACAGTACTATTTATAATATTTTTCTGTGGGAAAATACAAATTTGGATGATTACATGGAGTCAGCATTAATACTTAAACTACAGAAATATTTCAGAGAGATATCTGATCCATATCCGCTGGATATGCATGCAGGTGTTTGGCGCGTGTGCTGACTAAGCTGGTTTGTGTGTGATAACTGTACCGCTTGTTGGTAATAATAATAAGTGTCATTGTACTTGTACCATTTTACGAATTTTCTAGTCGAATCGCATTTTCAACAAAAAAATCAATAAGAGAACGTGCAGAACCGTATATATAGAGAAGAAAGTGGTAATGTATCGATTACAATCTATGCGAAAACGACCCCAATTTAAAAAAAGCTAACAGCAAAAAGGTAAAGTGGTTTTCTAGGAAAACATATTTAGTTTTTTTTTAACACTATTTGTTCTATCGCCACCACCGAACAATATTTAGTGTTGGTGATACCTAGTTCGTTGAAACAGAAACAGGTAGGCTGGCTATGGTTTCCAGGAAATGAATATCACAGTATTCAGCAAATTTGATAGCAACTACACCGAATCGAAAATGGATACTCACAGTATCATGCTCGAAGTAAATTACCCGGAAAGTAAGTCAAATCATACTCACTACTGCCCCTTGTCACCGGAATTTAATTTTTTATTTATTTTTTTTATATAGGTTCATCGAACAAAAGGTGTCATTTAACATTAATAGAAAGACGAAACACTTTTACGAAAAGTGGTGATATTTTGATTTTACGAGTAGCCTAGAGCACAAACTCTGAGATTATAACGGAATATAGTATTTGCCAAATGTCCGCCTCCGCTTTGCTTAGAAATAGCTATTCTTGTGATGAAATTTTTCTTCACATTTCCGAATAAGTACGGCTGTATTTTGCTTTAGTGCATAGAATCATTGGTAGAGTATTGGAGTAGATTTTATCCTTAGCATAACCCCAAAGGAAAAAGTCGAATGGTGTTAAATTGCACGATCTCGGCAGCCAATTGAAGTCTCCCGGACATTTGTCACGCAATAGTGCTATTATTGCACCAGCTGTGCGGCATAAAAGTCAGTCATCAAAGGAAAAAGGAAAAAAAAACGTCAGTCATCATCGTTTGGTAATCACAATCCATTCACTGAAACGGTCGCACCAGCATCATTTTCGATAAAAAAAGTGGCACTCGTTGTGAATCTACAAGTTGTTTCACAATTTCTCTTGAGTTTTCGGAGACCCAGATGCCACAGTTCGGTTTGTTTGCGTATCTAGACAAATCGGAAACGACGTCATTATTCAGAATAATTTTGTGCAAAAAATCATGATCTTGTTCATTCATTTCCAACACCAAATCAACGCAAATGCAGCGTTGTGCGTGGTTTTCCGGCTTCAATTTTTGTGTCAAATGGAGCTTAAAAGCATGTAGGCCAAGATTTGTATGCAAAATGCGGTTCAAAGTGGTTGTGGATTGGCCCAATTGATCATCACGAAATAGACACACCTGGGTTTTCAGTCACACTCTCAACTACGGCGATATTTTCAGCTGACCTAGCTGGACGAGTTACAGTCAAAGTCATCACATCGATAACCTGTCCGAGACCTTCAAATTTATCGACTAAATTCATTATTGCCGTGCGAGAAGGCACTTGATGATGGCCAAAAGCAGTACTAACTTTACAAATCGTTTGTGCGTTATTTTCACCGTTTTTGTGGAGAGTTTTCACTATTTCAACACGTTGTGCGAGTATGTATCGATATAAATATGGATAACTACAATAAATAACTTCCTAGTTTTTACATATCAAAAGTCATCGCAGTGATAGTTGAATATTTATAACGAAAGTAAGGCTTTCGTTGATGTAGATTTGCGAACTGTCTTGACTTTCAACCAGGAGCTTCGTTGTTAGTAGTTGTTTCTTCGATTCCTTTAACTTCATTATGTGTTCCTTTATGATGCGGCTAGTCCGATTGATTGATAGAATAATATTGGGAGTGGGAGAAGCACAGACCATCCCGAACAATATCTTATACTACTTGTATTCACGTATGTCAAGTATCACAACCCATAGAAGCTGTCACGCTTGTGGGAAAGGATGCTGCCATTGAATACTTTGATGCGTTTCTTGACGTCACCAAGTTGTCTGAACTGAAGGCGTATACCCGGCTATGCTGGAAAAAAGATGTAATGGGAGACCAGATAAGAGCGATAGGAAAAAAAATTTCAATAAAATAACAACGGTGTGAGATATAAAATTGATTTTGAAGCTATTTTCCTGCCATTATGTGTGGAATCGCATATCACTCAAATGGCTGCTTCGCTAGCAGTGCTTCCATCAGTCGATGCAATTTTTGATGACCAAAATTTGCCAATATGTGCCAATATGTTCGGTGTTATTCCAGTAATAGCCTGTCGAATTTTGACCACGGGCTCGTCCAAAGTAGTTAGCATGTTTGCTTAGCCTAAGGACTTGACGTTGCTCTAGTGAAAATAATCGATTGGTATCAAATCGCATGATCGCGGCGGCCAATTCGCCATGAGATGACCTAGTCGACAAATTTCTCTTTTACAACTTCGAGTTTTGCGTCATACATGCTTGTATGGTATGAAACACCGTCTTGTTGGAACCACAGCTTGGATATATCGATGTTGTCTAGCTCTGACCCCAGAAAGTCGGTTAACATCGCTGTATACCTAAAACCTTTGACGGCAAAGGTATCTCCTTCCCCATTTTGAAAGAAATAGGGTCCGATGATGCCGCCATGCCGTAAACTGCACCAAACAGTCAATCTTTGTTGGTGCATTGATGTTTGACCGAACACTTGTGGATTACGTTCGCTCCAGTAACAACAATTTTGCTAGTTGAGAACGTAAGTTTTTGGTCAAAATCCGGATCTCCTGCCAACATTTCGAGCGCCCAATTAGGGAACTCATAACATTATCTATGGTCATCCGGTTTCAATTTTTGCGACAACACAATCTTGTACGGATTTAGGCACAAATACAGCCACAAAATGAGCCGGGTTGACTCTCTGATCTGACCGACGCCGAATAGACATTTCTGGGTTTTTCGATACTGGCCGCCACTGCGGCAAAATTTACGTTCCGCATTTACAACAAAGCCGGAATTTCTATAATATTTTTAAATAATTTCCGCACGTTCGATTCAGTGATAGCTGAATGTCATTGGTATTGTAACTTTCACAGCTGCTGAAACATAACAATATCATAACAAACTATTATTGCTATCTGATGGTCACCCTATAGATCAACTGCTGCCAAGTCTGACTAGTATCTTTATCGACAGAACAACGGTTGCAGGGTAGAAAGCATGTGACTACCAGATTGAAGGTAAATCGAGAAATCCAAATTAAGCTTTATCGCAAGTGGAAAGCCCTAATCGGTGTATATGGTAACAGCAACAGGACAAGTGGGAGCTTGCAAACTAAATTCTGGAGACAACGATCACTTGGATAATTGGTACTTCAGAAAGCTCCTCAAATTGGCTTCACCCATAGAAATAAATATTACCAAAGACAATGAAACACTTAAAGCAGAGCATATTGGAAAAATCTGTAATATAAGCTACAAGGGTGCAAAAAACTAACATCTGCTGGAATCAGTGCAAACTTTCTGCAAGAAAAGACTATTGCTCTTAAAGGCAATGAAGTAATTGCAACCGCGATTCTGTGAATTCAAGTAGAAAAGCTAACTGCAAACTCATGCAGTACAACAGGATAGATGTTTTAACTCCAAGAGATGCAAAAATTTATGTTTGGGGTGTGTTGAGAGAAAGCAATGCCGTAATAATTTCGATACAAGACGCAACTAAGAGGATGCATTTAGATATGTTTTGAGCAATTGATTCTTTAACTTGGGATGAATCAATATATTTTGTATGGTTCATCGATGACTATAGTCACTTTGGAGCCAATCTGATGTCATTCAAAGAAACATAAAAATCTCGCTACGGCTAACTTCGGCTTGGCTATTTTAAAACCAACAACTGATCCAGTATACGAATATTTGTTCAATGAGCAAATTAGTTGGAACAATTGTAGAAGTTGAACTCACAGTTACACTTACTTTCTTAGTTACTTAGGTAGCTCTACAGTTCAGTATAGTCCAGTCCGCCCGGTCTTTAACTAACTGCGTCCCGTCGCACACTCCAAGTCGGTTAAGGTCCCCTTCTACCTCTGCGTACCACCTAATTTAGGTTAGGTTAAGTTAGTTTTGAGTGGCTATTGGAAACACTAACCCACCTAGGCCCATTGGCCCATTGTGATCCTCCTACTCATGGAACCAATTTGAGCTTATGATGAAGTGTAGGAGATTGTTAACGTCTATATGGTCTAAACCGAATAAGTTATTGTAGAAGAAAGCTCCTAAGTGGAGGAATGTCTCCTCCTTCTACCCGTCCATGCAGCTTCTGCAGAAATCATTTCTAAAGACGGCAAGCCTTTTTGTATGCTTTCACATATCACGTTTTTCTTCAGCCAAGGCAGAGCTTCTTTAATCGCCAAAATTTCCGCCTGCAACATGCTACAGTGATTTGGAAGACGGAAGGAGAAGCTTAGATTTAACTTATCTGAGAAATTACCGCCACCAACCCCACTATCGGTTTTAGATCCATCTGTGTAAAAGTGGATTTACTTGTCATCCATGAAAGCATATTGTGGGTGGCCGTGGCTCAAGTGGTAGTGTATTGGGTTCCTAATCGGACGGTTCTGGGTTCAATACCAGCCGTGACCGATAGACTTTTTTTCAAGCAACTAAAATCTGAGTGCCTAAATACAACATCAAAACAATTTACACTAATAATTTAGTCTCCCCATTAAATGTTGGATGCCACCCATTGAGCGAAATAGCCACTGAGCCCAAAAATCTTTTTTTTCTCTTTCTATCCCATTTTCCAAAAAAATTAACATGTGTTCAGGCACTTTAAGTGGAGTCATAGGTTAGGTTAGGTAAGAGTGGCTGTTGGAAATACCAACCCACTTAGGCCTATTGGCCCATTGTGATGCCACGTGGATCTGTGATCTTCTTACTACTGGAACCAGTTTGAGCTTTTAATAAAGCGTAGGAGACTGTTAACGTCTATTTTTTCTAGATCGTTTAGGTCGTTGTAGAAGAAAGCTCCTAGGTGAAGCTTCCTTCTCTGAGAGAGAGCTGGGCATGTGCAGAGTAAGTGGGGGATTGTCTCCTCCTCTTCCTCGTCCATGCAGCTTCTACAGAAATCGTTAGTAAAAGCGCCAAGCCTTCTTGCGTGCTTGCCTATGAGGCAGTGTCCGGTAATGACACCTATTATGGCGCTGAGATGTTTCCTATCTAAAAGGATCAGACACTTAGAGCGACTCAGATCCAGCCTTGGCCAGATCTGTTTGGTCGCTAGACATGTTTGTCCAGCAGTCCACCTAAGGTCCGTTCTTTTATTGGCATCTAGCTTTAGTATTAGTTTGCACGTAGCGATTGGTATACCTATACTACCTTTGTCCGGTAGGATAGGTAGAGTGGTTCCAATTTTGGCGAGTTCATCGGCTCTGCAGTTCCCTGGAATGTCTCTGTGGCCCGGCACCCAACAGAGGTGAATGTTGAACTGCTCTGCCATCTCCATGAGAGATGATCGGCATTCAAGGGCAGTTTTAGAACACAATGAGACCGAGTCCAGGGACTTGATGGCGGCCTGACTATCTGAAAATATGCGGATATCCTTTGCAGATATCACGTTTTTCTTCAGCCAGGACAGAGCTTCTTTAATCGCCAAAATTTCCGCCTGGAACACGCTACAGTGATTTGGAAGGCGGAAAGAGAGGCTTAGATTTAGCTTATCTGAGAAAACACCGCCACCAACTCCGCTGTCGGTTTTAGATCCATCTGTGTAGAGATGGATTGACTTGTCCTCCATGAAAGCATCCTCCTCCCAGAATGATCTAGAGGGGAAGCTTACATGGAAGTTTTTGTCAAACCAAAGTTCAGGTATGGTGTAATCGGTGTTCTCTGTGAGGATTCCTAATGTATTAAGAATGTTGGCGTGGCCAAATGAATTATTTGTCCACTGTTTAGTCGCTTTAAGGCGAATAGCTGCAGTCGCAGCTACTTGCTTGCTAAAAATGTCGAGGGGTGTCAAGTGAAGCAGAATATCTAATGCCGCAGAGGGGGTAGACCGCAAAGCTCCGCTTGTGCATAGACATGCTGTTCTTTGGACTCTGCTTAATTTAATGCGGTTGACTGCATTTTCCGTCCACCAGACAACCACCCCGTAAGTAAGTATCGGTCTTATGACCGAGATGTATAGCCAGTGGGTTATGCGAGGTTGAAGGCCCCATTTGTTCCCAATGGCTTTCTTGCAAGAGAATAAAGCTATTGTAGCTTTATTGACTCTTTCTTGAATGTTAGGTTTCCAGTTTAGTTTCCTGTCAAAAATGAGACCCAGATATTTTGCTGTATCGGAGAAAGCTAAACTGGTACCGTTTATTGAAGGAGGGTCTATGATTGGAATTTTATATTTCCTAGAAAAGAGGACAAGATCAGTTTTATGGGGGTTTATTCCCAATCCACAGCGATCTGCCCAGCAGGTTAATCTGTTAAGATTTACTTGGAGGAGTTCTTTAATGGTAAAGTGGAGTCATACCCACTTGAGTGTTAAGTTCTTTAAAAAAAAAAGGAAAAAAAATCCTACAGAGGGCATGCTTACATGAAAGTCTTTGTCAAACCAAAGTTCAGGTACAGATATTCTAATGTGAGGAATCCTGTATTAAGACTATTAATATGGCCAAATAAATTATTTGTCCACTGTGTCGATTTAAGGCGAATAGCTGGCTAAAAAGTAATCACTTTTCTGCGTACGTCCACGTCTGTAAATACAGGCCAGCTGTTTTGGCATTTAGCGAAACACAGGTAGATCCCCGCCCACACCTCTCAGATCACTCTGATCTAAACTACCTGGCTACGAACTAGTGCCATTATTTTTCTCTCACCGCGGTCTCCCCATTTACGTGCGTAGTGATTTAGCTTACCAAACTCCACCACAATGTTATAATCCGGAATTCAATTTCATGTGGCTAAAATTTCAGCTCCGTTAGCAAATTATCCACTGCTGCTTTATTTAGAGAAGCCCGAAACTGTTTGTTGCGTCTGATGCGCTGTCTGACTCCATTCAAAGAATTGTATCCCTATATCCTCATACTGAAATCGTTATTACGAGCATAATTACACAATTCTGGGTGGCTGGGACATTTTGGACAGGCAACACCCGAAGGAGGGTGTATTGTATCCTTGCTGTGGAAAATAGCTTAACGCAGCTTGTAAATGAGCCCACACGAATACCAGACGTTGATACTCATACCGGCAACACCCTGGACTTGTTTTTAACTTCTCATCCTGATAAGTACACCGTTAATGTGCTCTCCCCTAGGCTCGTCGGAGCATTGTGTCATATCTGCTAACTTCTCGTACACTGTCCACACAGCTGGAGCAAAAATTCCTAAAAGAACCGTATGGCAATACGAGAAAACCAACTGGAGCAGTCTTAAGGCGTAGTCTCATGTTTGATCTTCAAAAAATTTATTTTTTTTTGCATATTTTCAAAGTTTAATAAGTTCAGAATATACTGTGAAAATTTTAGATAGATACTCGTACACTAACTCATTTTAAACTTTCAGCAAATAATAGGAGAGAGCGTATCCTGCAGTTGCGGTGATTATACCAAACTTTAAAAGCGTTTTTTCTCGAAACTATTTTTTATCCGTCGGCCTAGATGATTAAAAAAAACTATTGGATCGATTCGGCTGAAATTTTAACACAATAATCTACACATGAATGGTTATGTCCGGTACCAGAATTAACGACTTTTTTTTATCTCGATATACCGAATTCTACGACGAAACTTCCAATCCTTCAACTAGCCACCAAAATTGTTGGTGCTGCCGAGCAACCCTACCGACCTACTGAACCGGAGATGCTCCGCACTGCCATGTGCGACGTCTCTGTCGTAGTTGAGTTACCTGTCCGCAGCTGTTCGGTACCGCCAATCTGTCCTGGATCAGACCCTTACTATATAGATAGAGGAACGCTTCTGATGGAATAAAGCCGTCAAAGCGAACTCTCTCGTTATACAAAAAATTTGGTAGAGAGATACTATAGCTAGATAGATATTTATTGAATTGTTAAAGAACATTTTTGGTTTACATTTTGTGTATATAGCAAAGCTTGAACAGAGAAATGATATTTACATCTTACTACTGGGAAAAGGTATTTCATAATAAATTTCTGATTGTTAAAAAGAAGAGTTTGTTGATTTGAAGGAAAACAATTAATAAAAACCTTTATATGTAAAGAGATTATAACTTAAGTAGTTCATATAAGATTAGGACTTATTGGGTAATGTCACAGAGAGAAAATGAAAAGGAAATATAAATTAACATTAAAAGCAACATATCTGCAAATTAGATATGCATATGTATAAAAATAAATGAACAATTAAATAGATAAATAAATAAATAAATAATAAATAAATAGTTATGCAAACATGTATTTGAAAAACAAGATAACGATAATAACAAATTAAAATACAGTTTCATATCGACAATGACTTAATTAAAGGGCTTTCGGAAGAAAGACATTTTCGAAAGAATTTTTTATTGACAATTTCAACTTTTCTTGCAACAGGAAGCACTCTGGCTTTTTCATAGAGTTCGAGGGTTGAATGAAACCATGGAAGATTTAACATCATTTTCAGAACTTTATTTTGTGCAATTTGCAGTTTCTTTATATGCATCTGAGCACTATATAATTGGGGTACTAAGCCCAGGAGATCAGGTTGTCCGATGAGGTTATTGCTCTTGCAACGTGCCTTCGAGTCAACTTAATGATAAAATTGTCCACCCTTATTAGGTACGCTCAATTGTACAAGACCTCATTGTACTCAGACTCTGGTGTTCTGTATAAGCGAAGACAAGTCCTAAGACAAACCATCTGAAACACCCGAATCTTTTCCAATAAATCTGCTTTCACGTTAAACCACAAGGGACATTCAAATACAAGCATAAGGTCATGTAGCAGATCACCTTTACCATTGCATCGAGTTGGCTGTTATAAAACAGTCTCTTTGTAAGGGCAAAAGCACCTCTGGCTCTGGCCAAAGCAACATCTATATCCCAAGGTATCTCACTACATTTCGACAAGCAAGTGGCTGCCCGTGCTGCCGCACGATCGAGAACTTTCGCCAATTCTTTCTGATATCCCTAGAGACCCTAGACCAACAGAATGATTTCCGACTTCTGAAAATTGGTTTTCAACTTCCAGTCAAAATATCGTTTAATTTTGTCGAAGTCATGTTGCAAAATTATATTAATGAAGTCAATCTTAGGACCTGTTCTGTACGCGATTAAGTCGTCTGCATAGGCTATGGTATGGTGAAGTGAACCTATCAGATCACTTGTGTAAATGTTGAATAGGATAGGCGAATTTACCGCACCTTGTTACAGAACATTTCTAATGTTAAATGTTCCAGCAGAAGTCACATCGCCATTCTTCATGATGGAGCATATCACTGGAGATCTTATCAAAAAGAATATACAGCAAAGGCTTACCAATGACCAACCTGTCCAGCTTGAAAACGAGTCCTTCTAACCATACCGTATCGAAGGCCTTCTCCAAGTCAATCAGGCAGGCACCAGTGCACTGGTTCTTGCCTTTGTTCCATTGGATATCAGAAACCAGTTTAAACACCGCATGAATAACATCATGCCTCGCCTTGAAACCGAGTTGATTATCCGGAACTATATGTTTGTCCCCAACCCACTTAGTCAGGACTCTATTGATCAAAAACCTTACTGATGTTTGGAAAGAGACTGATCAACCGGATATTCGCTGGTTTGGATGTGTCTTTATCCCTTTTGAGGATGGGGTGTACCACCGCAGTTTTGCAATGCGCTGGATAATGTGCATTATTCATAGCATTATTAAACAGGGTGGTATAAATGTCCACCGCTTCTAGTGGGAGATGTCGAAGCACGATGTTCGGTATTTCATCGGTTCTAACTGATTTCTTACTTCTAAGCGATTCGAAGATAGTTTGGAGCTCCTCCTTCGAAATGAACGGGGGTACTCTATCGTCGGCGATGGCATTATTTGCCATGTTCTCGCCACTGAACTATGTGAAACCCGAACTCTCGAATAGCCAGATTTTCCAGGAGGTGGTTCGTGCCAATTATGCCATTCGCCTTGTACACTTCCTGTTAAGTCGCTCCTATAGCCTCCAGCTGCTCCTGTGGATCCTCGATCACAAAGAAGTTTTCATCATCAACGGCCTCCTGCTGTAAGTATGTACTCGTTGTCCGTCGTTCGGGCGATTTTAAGATACGAAAGTTCGTTTTGATCTTTTCTCCGAAATATCTTATTTATTAGCGGGAACATATTCGGTTTGCTAGTGTTTACAGCCCGAATTTTGTTGGGCCAATAGAAACTTACTCTGTAATTTTCTTTTATTAATACTTGGAGGTTTTTGATCGTCGACTTCAGAGGCATGATCTCTGGGTTATGTCTGTCAGTAAACTGTCTGTACAATGTTTTTAGTCTTGAGAGCAGTTTACTTTTATATCGGCACAGTGCGTCAATGGTTGTGTTGCGGAATAAGTCTTCGTCGTCAGTGTGTTGATACCGAGGTATCGTTTTGTCCATTGTTCGTTTGATTGTCTCGTCCATTTGTTTTAGATACCTGTCAATCTCGTCGTTTGACAGATTTCTGTTGGACAGTGGGTAGAGCGAATTCGAGGAGAGTGCTCTAGTTAGTATTCTTGAGAAGTGTGTCCAACGCACCCTACTATAGTTGTAGGAACTCGTCCAATTCCACAGCTTCGTTCGGAACGGTTATTTCGGTACTGAGACCGCAATGGTCACTGCCATACCTAAAAATGCGTAGACAGTTTATTATATGTTGGTTAGTACTTATCAGGTATATTCGTGTGTCGAACTGCAGGAGATCCAAATAGGTCCCGTGTCTAGGAAACGACGGACTATTCGTCTCCTTAAGACCGCGTCGATACATTGTACTGTGTTGACCCTACCAATTGAATAGTAGGTTTCCTCTAGTATTTGGCGTATTATTTCCCCAATCTAGATGTTTGGCGTTGAAATCTCCGCCGATAATGAATTAGTTCTCCTCCAATTTCAGCCTTAGGAATCGAAAAAGTGTCCCGAGCTCTGAGATGAATAAAGTGGATTGAGTAGCCTTAGGTGTTATTGCGCCACCGAAACGCTTAGCTAAAACGTTTTTACTTGTTTTTTTACCACTTCTGTTTTACTTTTTCACTTAAAAAGAAGCCGAAACACGTCTATCCTCTGTTAAGGTCTATGAACGACTGATGATACAGGTGTCCACCATACCGTTGTTTCCTAGTCTAGGCAACTTCTAACTTTGTTTATTACATCAAGGTCAAGTCACAACATACAGTATAACTAAACTACAATCTTCAAGTCGTTCTGTGGCATAGGATCATGTGATGGTATTCTTGTTTACTTTACTTTGAAATTTGGTTTTCAGCTTGTCAATTTCGGGGTAACCATGTGAATGACAATTTCCCTTATGCGGGAAAGTAATTCGCCTTAACCGAACGTGATGTTCGCTTTTTACAGCAAAAATACGTTCTAAAATCGGTATTTTGAGGAATTTTGAGAAAACCTTTGTTCCAGAAACTAATTGTTGGGGTGTGTAGAGTTTTTACTTGTTTTAGATATTAGTAGTTACATTCGAATTTATTTGTAGCTCAGTTCAATAATTATTACAAATTCAATAAAGATATCTACTAATTATTAAAAAATGAAATGTATTTTGTAATTGCGTTTACGAACATGCTCCTTGATCATGTACCTTACTGTACCCAATTGCAGTTGGAGTATGTTGTACTTCTGTTGTGCCTGTTTACATTGGCGCGGGCAGGAAGATTGTCCGAAAGAGAGGTGTATCGCAAGGACACTAGCAAAAAAAATGATATTTTGTTGACTGAACCTTGTCCAATTCGATTCTTTAAAAAATTGCGCGGCAGAATCTTTACGCTTCAGTGCAAATAAAAGAATACAACGACACAACTTTATGACACGAACATACAAGTACTCAAAATAAAAAAAAACAACTCGTCCTTTAATTTAAATTAATTCAAACTTTATTGGTTTGAGTCTTGATTGGGAATCAATCGACTCGTTGTTGTTCGCCCAAATAAAATCTCTCCGTGCAGCTGTTTTTGCTGCGAAACATCTACGGCCAGCTGTTTCTGTTGCGAAACCTCTACGGTCAGCTGTCTCGGCCGTTGGCTTATTTGTCCTGGTCATTGACCTCTCCAATGATTTTCCGTCAATGCCGGCGAAAAAGAGTTTTCTTCCTCTCCGTGTATGTGTGACCCACGACACATGCACACACACCAACATGAACTGCGCAGAAATCAGATCAGTGGGAGGCGCTTATGAAAACAAACATAGTATTTTTTTATATTAAGTTTTGTTTTCGTCACTCCCACTAAATGTGTGCTAGTTTTATGTTTTATTTATGTTCTCCCAATTTTGGCACGGGAATGCTGTGGTGGTTTGCCGTCGGCTTGTTGCATTTTGACATCACCTATTTTGCCGACGGAAGAGGCATTGCGCTGCCTTGAGGCCGGGATGTTTACATGTTGCTTTTGCAACATCCTGCCGGGCCACAGTAAGGACATCGACGTCGGGCCGTCATCTCAAGTCATATATTGTCGGCAGTTAAGGGTGATTTTACTCTTCTATGACTGATGTATGTTGCGTGATGAATGATGAATTCTGCTGGTCGTAAGCTCCTCGAAGTGTTGACAAGCATGAAAAGGAAAAAGGGTAGGTGCGGTGAATGGTGTGTATCAATAATAGGTTATAATTTTAAATTAGGAAAATTTCATTAAATTCATATAAGTTAAATATATAATTTTATAAGTGTGTGGGGTTGTGTGAATATACCTTTATACGCTTAACATTGGTAAAATGCACAGTTTAGCTATAGGTCGCTTGAAGCTCGTAGTTGCAGTTTTAATTGTGACGACACGAATTTTTCCGTCAGTTCCGGGATGAGAAGTTTCAATTCGTCCAAGTCGCTATAGAGGTGGGGGCGTTTGTGTATCAGGCAGGATTACTATCTGTGATACCTTTATCTCCGTGTTTAGTGTAAGCCACTTCGGACGTTGTTGAAGACGAGCCAAATATCCTGTTTTCCATCGCTTCCAGAAGTTCTGCTGAATTTTTTGCATAAGCTGCCATCTGTGCAAGTAGTTTTCCTTTGTTTCAGTTAAATCCCTTTTGGGTGCAGTGTTTAGCGAGGCACCGATCAAGAAATGTCCTAGTGTCAGAATGGATAGGTCATCGGAATCTTCGTTTACTGGACAAAGTGGACGCGAATTGAGACATAACTCAACTTGCACTAATACCGTCGCATACTCTTCAAAGGTGAGAGTGTAGTGCCCAATGACTCGCTTTATGTGGTGTTTCATCGACTTGACACCTGCTTCCCACAGCCCGCCAAAATGTGGAGCAGCAGGGGGATTAAATTGCCAAGTCGTGCCGTTGGTCTGTATTTCTTTAGCGATATCCTCTGTCCATTGCCTTGTTATGCGCGCATTTTCTGACTCCAGGACTTTTGAAGCTCCCTTAAAATTGGTTCCACAGTCGCTGTAAAGATGTTTGCAGATTCCACGACGCGCTGTGAAACGCTTGAACGCTGCAAGAAATGCGGATGTCGTATAGTCACTTACCAGCTCGAGGTGCACGGCCGTTGTACAAAAGCATACAAAAATCGCTATGTAGGCCTTCCTGATTTAGCTGCATCGGCCTTTCCAAGCCTTTAATTGCACAGGTCCTGCATAGTCGACACCGGATGTGTGAAATGGTCGCGACGGGTTGACGTCGTCCGTGGTGCCGGTAAATTACCCATTTGTTGCTGCATTTCTATTGTCTTAAATCGATAGCATTTTAAGCACTTATAAATGCATTTTTTACATTAGTTTTAAGCTGCAAAATCCAGTACTGCGATCGAATTGTTGCCATCATTAATTGTTGGCCGCCGTGAAGAGATTTGAGGTGAATATCATGTACTATCAATGATGTAAGAAAATTGTGTGAAGGAAGAAAATTTCTTCCTCTGAAAGCATCCCAGAGAGCAAGCATGATTTTTTTTTTTTTGTATTTTGTAACGAAGATTGGTGAAAAAACGAAGCCAATACGCTGTAGCAGAGCTGAAAAATGTTTTGATGGGGTACCCAGATGCGATGAACTCGTTTTTGACTGTTGAAACCCTTGATGTCTTCCTCTCAAGATCCGTGGCTTTAAATTCGTATGGAGGATGAAATCGCTCATCAAAAGCCTGCAAAAACTCAGGCCCATGCCACCATTGCTGATTTTCCAGGAGAGCCGTTGGTAACAGTCCTCTAGACGTGCTATCTGCGGGGTTGTCCTTAGACGGCACGTAGTTCCAGCAATGAGGCTCTATGAGTTCCTAGATTTCTGACACCCTGTTGGCCATAAAGTTGGTTCTGGTGTATGGTGCCGTTTTAATCTACGCGAGTGCAATTTGCGAATCACTCCTAGCAAATATTTTTGCATATTGCAGCTCCATAGTCTCCACGGTATGTACCAGTAAGTGTTCTAGCAGTTCGGCTCCACACAACTCCAATCGTGCAAGAGATATTGGTTTTAATGGTGCAACCCTAGTTTTGGAGACAAGCAGATTTGTTGCTGATTTCGCTCCTGTAGTTGACCTAATGAACACAACTGCCGCATATGCCTTCTCGGACGCATCGCATAACCCTTGGATTTCGAGTTGCGAAACGTTTTCCAGATTTACCCAGCGAGGAATCTTTATTGCGTTTAGTGCAGTTAAGTCCATTTTTAACTTATGCCAAGCTGAAACAATTGTTGATGGTAATTCGGCATCCCATGTTTTCTCTTCCTTCCAGATATCTTGCATTAAAATCTTACACACGACGATGCAGGGAGAGATCCAGCCCATGGGATCGTATAGCCGAGCTATACCGGACAGAACCGTTCGCTTTGTAATCTTTATTGAATCTGAAAGGTTGATTTTAAAAGAGAAGTTATCCTTTGTAGGGTGCCACTGAATGCCCAGTGTTTTTATCGCCTTTCCTTCATCGAATGAGAGTGGTACCGGTACCTCTGTATGCTCCTCTGGAACGGATGACAATAACCTCTCACTATTGCTTGCCCATTTCTGTAGCGGAAAGCTTCAGCGGTTCTACATTGTTCTAAGTTATCGCATCATATCTATGACTTCGTCTTCCGACTCTGCCCCGTGAATAATGTCATCCACGTAAAAGTTTTTGGTGGCAATTTTAGATGCAAGAGGGTAGTCGTCACGTTCATCAGAAGCAAGTTGTTGGAGAGTACGAACAGCAAGGTATGGTGCGGCGGCCGTTCCGAACGTAACAGTATTAAGACGGTATGTCTTAGTCTCTTCTTCATTATTCTCTCCCCACAGTATCAGTTGGTAGACCGAGTCTTCCGATGGGACCCAAATTTGCCTATACATAAAGTGATTTTTTTAAATTTGAAGTCGCTATTAACATACAGCAGTTAGAAGCAGATATTCGGAGCGCTGAGTTGAGTAGTAGGAGGCCGGGCCTGAGACTCTTCTATACAAATGTGCACTTATACAAGTATAGACAAGTTTATACAAGTATAGAAGGACATTTTTATGGTTTTTGTGGTCACTTGTTTTGTCAAACTTCGCAACGCAGACTGACGGTAAGTTAAGATTTTCATAGTTTTAACCGTAGTTGAAGCTTTAAACGCATTTCTGTCAAAACTGCGCTTTTCACACTTTTCTCCATTCTAACTCGAAAACGGTTCGACCAGTTCACTTGGAATTTATAGGGTAGACTCAACACATACATACTCAAATTCCGGGTACATATTTCTGTATTTTCGTAACGAAAAACTAAAAAAAATGCTACAAACCCAATTTTCAATATTTCCACATGATTCTAATTTACTCGATACATTTAGCCTTATACTCGTAGATTAAAACGCTGTTTTTTTTTCTTTTTGATAAGCCAATCAGCCGAAATCGTGGAGGAAGTCAGTGTCCTTTTTTTAAGGAGGATTTCTTCGGAGTGATACAACTTGTGCGCTAATGAAAATTTTTACTTGCAATTTGTTTTACATACTCTTGAAATAGTAACATAAACAAATGATAAAAAACTCAAAGTACTATCTTTTCATTAGACGCCAAAAAAATTCCAAAAAAATGATTAAAAAACAGATCGTCACACAGGGGAACCCCCTTAAGTCTTTAAAAGGAGTTGGACAAGGGGCAAGACACCAAACGCGAGGGAATATATGTATGTACATACGTAGCCTCTGGATTTATATATATTTTTTTTTGTGCACTTACACTTTGCACTTTTTTATTGTTTAAAATTTCTATTTTTTAACTTTCTATTTTCTTTGGCACGAAAAGGACCAAATGATTTTTATTCTTGCACTTTGTATTTTCTGTTTGGGGACTTCAATTTTTTATTATTTTATTTATTTGGGAGAATACTATCAGTCTCGTAAGGACCAAATGTTGAGGTGTGTAGGGTTTTTACTTGTTTTAGATATTAGTAGTTATTATACATTTAAATTTATTTGCAGTTCAGTTATAATAATTATTACAATCACAATAAAAATACTAATTATTAAAAAATTAAATGTATATTGTAATTGTGTTTACGAACACTAATTGTTGTACGATTAAGATAGTCAATGATCCTCAACATTTTATCAGTTTTTATCCGATTAATCAATCGCCCTTTTAAAACTTCATAGTTTCAAGAGTAACTCCCAAGAGGTTTGGCAAATTTTGAACTTGAAATTGAACTAACTATAAAGGCATCATTACAGTTTTTAGTGAACAAGCATTCGGACGAAAAGGCTGGTTTAGTAGTTTGGCATAGGTACCATAAATCCAACTTTCGTCCAATAAAAACTCCGTGTTTAGGTGCTGAGTGTGATAACGGCACAATAAGCCAATATCCCGATTTTCTAAATATTTCTCATAGAGAAGTGGGCTTACAATTTTACAAAGATCTCATTGTCTGCTCCCTAACCCTAATTTTTGTTGTAAAGCCTACCTACTATACCAGCCAATAAAATGTTTCCCTTGATAGTCGCTTACACGTAACTAAATGTATAATATATATCTATGTACATAGATGAATGACCCGTATGTCTTTGCTGCTTTAGAAATTTGCACATTCCGACCTATGTACAATCGCAATCTACATCTCAAAGATGTAATTAAACATTGGTAATCAGACATACCATATTAACCCACGCAGAAGTACAGTTGGCAAGCAAATCGTCCGACTTATACACATTTATCTTGACTCACATAACAAACATCTGCGTTGCCAATAAAATACAATTACCACACATTGCACGAGTATCCCGTAACAGTAGAAGGAGTACTAACAACAGCACCACCTCTAAGAGCTCTGCTAGAAACTGTGGCAATTAATCAAAACAAGAAAGACAGCTCAATCATATTTTATTGCTACGATAGAAGATATTAATCTTCTGATACATACACATGCTACCATCACACATACACTCATTATGTGGATAACCCCATTGAACTTTCCAAGATAAGGATACCCACAGGGCGACACTGGATACCACTCCAGAAGGATTCTCGAGTGCATTGTACTCCTTGTACTCGTATAACTCTATTTCATTACCAATTTGCGTGTTCTGTGTAATTAAATGGCGGGTCCGATATGCCATCTAGATTACGCACTCCATCACACTTGATGTATTCTATTTCGCCACACCATCCTACCGGGTGATTGCCCCAAAACAAATGCGAAAGACGCACTGATCATGAAAATGAAATAAAAACCGAATGCGGAGCTGTTGTTATTGTTGTTGCTGGAGCAGTAGTAGAGAGGATATTAACCCTCGATTTAATGGCCAAAATAGGCTTACGTCTCCATGGGACACATAATCTAATACATCGTTTCGATAAATCAGGGAGAGTCGACCAACAAAAAAAAAATACTAACTACCATCCCGACAGTGGAATGGCAATATAGGGGATAGGTCGACATGTTTGCACATTGTTTTGGCATCGAGCAAATTGATTAAAAATAATCCTGTATCGAAGTAAGGGATATGGTTAAGGATAATACCTCAAAGAAGCCAAATACATACACGTGCACAGGGGACATCCACACCTAACCTAGGCAGCGGGATTGTCTTTTTTATGATGTTTCCCATCGATGGATCGAAGAACTCTTTGTTTTTCGTCCTTGTTGAACAACGGAGTTAAGAGACGTGTCTGGAATTAAAGAAAAGACGAACGCAAATCATCACAATAGGTTATGACTTTTTGATAGAACGAGTATAATGGTGTTAGGGCATAAACCTGTCTGGGATTAACGAAAACATGAAAATAGGATATTCGAAAGTAACATATTTTTAGCCTCCAAAATAAACATAGAGGGGTTGAAGAATTTTTTCTCGGTGTACGTGTTCTAACACCGGCGAAAATGAGCGACGAAGAGGAGCTAACCTCTTTTAAAAAACTCTAACTACAAGGTGAAATAGCAAGCGCTGAGGCATGCATTGCTAAAAGGATGCTTCGGATATCAGGCTACCTCCGATTTAAATCCCCAGCCTTCCTCTCAGCAAAATGTGCTCTACTGTTAGGGGCTTCTTGTATCCCGTGTGGAAATCGAAATTAATCCATTAAAATATTTAACCATAGAGACTCATGTCTCTTTAAAAGGATTCAAAAAAAAAAAAAAAACGCCAACATAATTTTTAAAGGCATAGGAGTACTTTGAAAATTTGTATCATTAAAAAGTTTTCTCAAGCTTGTTTTAATTATCTATACCCCTCTTTCGGTATTAAGATATTAAATCGAGGCTGATAAGGAGGACTCTTATCACAATTTATACCAATTGAAGAATTCTACTGAACCAAAAGAGGTCCATTGTCTGAGACAATTTTATTTGGTAATCCAAAATATGAAAAAAGAGTTTGAAGAACACTTATTACCGAATTCGCAATTGTGGTTCTCATTAGTTTTACATCCATCCAACAACTGAAAATATCCATTAGAATCAAAAAAAAAGTTTTCCTCTTAAAGTAAATGAAATCTAAATAAATCTTTTCAAGAAATCTTTCGGATTTGGCCACCTCATTGTTCCTTTGTTCATGGGCGTTTAGAATTTAACTCGCAACTATTACACTGTCTCACGTATTGCTCAATATCCGCATCAATGATGAGCTACCACACATATATTCAATCACGCTAGAGCCTTCATTCTTAAGACTCCTACATGTGATTCATGCAACATTCTTAAAATTTTGTTCCTCATTCTAGTAGGGATAAGCACTCGTTTACAATACAAAATGCACTCGTCCTCGATAGGCTTACTTGCTTACAATAGTATCTAGTTTTTGAACCGTTGTGGAACTGGGTTTGGAAACCCTTCTTTTAAAAACCCATACAATAATTTTAGTTCCTTATCCTCTTGGGTTTGGTTCACTATATCCTGAATAGTAACAGGAAAGCCGTCGCTTATTTGAATTGAGTTTACGAGTATTTAAACCTCATTGATCGCTGCTTGCTACATTTTGGATGCCCATTTATGAAAAATATTATAAACGTACATGCTCAAAAATTTTGCCCTACGATGAATACGAGCTGCCCCTGCAGGATGAGTTTATTTCTTTGGATTCAGAATTTCCCGCAATGGAACACTATCACTATATATGGTAAACTTTTGATCGTAAATGTACTTGTATAATTTCTTAACGGCAAATACTACTCCCGACGCTCCACGGTGTATTGGAAATAGTTCTGTTCAGCTGAATTTAACGTACCTACCTGACATATATAACACTTTCTTTCTTTCTTCCCCATTAATATTATGTGATAAGATACTGGAAACTCCGTGCTCGCATCGCAGCTAACGATTATTTCCTTATTCGGATCATGGTGAACTAGAATCGAGCTATTGAGGAGTAGACTTTTACTCCGACAACCATTCAAATCTACAGCTTGTCAATTCTAAAGAAAAATTTCTTACAAAACGCGAGTAGTAGTTGAATTAATCCAAAATACGACTTTAGGGGTCTCAGTGTCCGTAAATTTAAGGCATTTTTAGGATTTTTTTTAAAGTGAAATTAATGAACAACGATAATTAAACTCTGTAGGTTTATTATAATGCTCAATATGCATACAAAAACATATTTGAAATAAAAAAAAAATAAAAAAATAAAATTAGGTATTAAAAAAATGGCGCTGAAGATGACACCCGCAAAAAATGGACCTCCATGTATTTTCTAAAAAAAAATGATATAAACATGTATTTGCAATTAATTTGCGATGCCAGCACCATACATTATTAACATACATATGTTAATAATATTTTTTTTTCAATTATTTGTAGAAATTATTGCAATTATTTTGCAAGATATTCGTATTTTATTCGTTAATGCATGTTTTGTGTGAAATTTCTTGTGTAATTTTAATTTTGGTGGGGGCGAAGGCCCACAATTATTCGGCTTAATACAAGCTATAACTTAAAATTAAACGTAAAACTTAAGTTGGTTGGAGTGGGGAAGGAGAACGGATTTGGGGTAGAGAGTGGTTCGGTGGAAGTCACAGACGGTAGGTGTAGCGGTTTGGTAGATAGAAGAGACGAGGGGTACGTAGATTACGAAGGTTAGTGTTAAGGAAAATAGAATTGTGAAGCGTCGTGCATTCAATGTGATCTGAAAGGAGTTGATAAATTAAGAGAAAATCGGCTGTTCCTCACTGGCGTGTTCTAGGAGGGGGCGAACAAAGGTAATATAGAGGACCTGGTAACGTATAGGTTGGTGAATTTTTTGGACTGCCATTTTATAAAACATCCATATGTAAACGGAAGTTGAGCTCCTTATCACACAAAATGCCGAGGTCGCGAAAAGATTGACGGAGAAGATAGGTTGGTTGTGGAGAAGGTAGAGTCGGGGAGTAGATTGCCGCCGCTTATGTAAAAATGTGATGGGTTGTCATTTGGGAATATTAAGTTGCAAACAATTTTTAAGGCACCCGGTCGAAAAATTATGAAGGCCTTGTTAAAGGAAGAAGGAGTCGTGGGGAGAGGAAATGGTTTTAAAAAATTTGGTATCGTCGGCTTTAAGGGAGACAGACGAGTGTTTGATGATCCTATCGAGATCATTTATTGTTAATATAAAAAGAAGAGAACCGAGATGGCTGCCTTGTGGAACTCCAGAGGTGCCAAAAATGGAGCCGAGTGGGCTGACCTAAAATAAACACTGTAAAAACGGTTTTCGAGGTAAGTGGATATCCATTTTAATAGTATGGTTTCAGAGCCGAGGGCAGACAATTTGAAGAGTATCAATCTATGAGAGATTTTATCGAAGGCCTTGCTAAAATCTGTTACAACTACATCGACCTCGTTGCCATTCTCTAGGGCAGAGAAAGGATATGAATTGAACGCGGTTTGTGGAGGTTGACCTACACTTCAGGAAGCAATGTTATCTAAGGGGAATAAGTGATTTGCATTGAAAGCTTAGAGCTTCATACAAAATACTTTCGAAGAGTTTGGGTGTATGGGAGAGTTTAGCGATTAGACGATAGTTTATTATTTCGTTCTTTGATACTTGTTTATGGATCGGGGTTATGAATGACGTCTTCCAAGCCTGGGGAAATTCTCCTTGTGAAAGGGATAGACGAAAAAAATTAGAAAGGACAAGGGAAAGAGAGGAATAACATTTTTCAATAAATATGACAAGGTCTGGGTCCTTGGTGTGAGAGAGAAGTTGGGGATTGGATTATCATTAAGTAATTAAAATAGGATGGATCGCTGGTACAAAGGAGTTGTTGGCAAAAGATTGTTTAAAAGAGGTGGAAAATAGGTTGGCAATGGTGAGTGGAGCGGTTGATGACTTGTTGTTGAAAGAGAAGGAAGGAGGGTAGCCATCGGGCTCTCTTTTATAGTTAATAAATTGGAAAAAATACTTAGGGTCATTTATAAGGTTGACTGGGGCACTATTAATGTAGCACTGGTAAAAAGAATAGTAAAGTTCGATGAAATGAAAATAAGCACCATGATAGATGGAATAGTCGGAAAAGAATCTGGTATGAAAGAAAACATTACTTGTTGCTCTCATTTCGTAAGGAACGAAGCTTGCGATTATACCACGGAGGAATAGTATTACTGTTGTGAATTATGTGTAAACTGTGGTATGCGCGATCGTATTAAAGCGTATGTGTTTGGTTACGTTTGCTTTTTTTCTTCATTTCATCTTATTCGATTTTATAAATACTTTTTGTTTGGGGTAAATGAAGAATGAAGAATGAAGAAACGAGGGGTAACAAAGGATGTGATGATGTATACAGTGCAGATCAGAATGTCAATCATTGTCAATCCGCAGTATTATCACAATGCCAAATACTGGTTTGCAAATTTTGGCGGGTCAAGTTTCCAATTCAGGTCACAGAACCCTATAAAACTCCGCACTCCGTTCCGACTATCTCCATGACAATTGAACAACCGTCAGAATTTCGATCGGTCGTCACGGAAGCATTGGGTAATCAGCCAATCTATAATACTCAAAGGGCGAGAATGATAGGGATTACTTTTTTTTCAAATGGAGATTGAAATTTAACTCAAAAATGTTTCCAAATAAAACAATAAAATGAAATGCAGTATTTTTTATTCTTGCAATGCAAAAGAACTTCCTCTCTGACTGTGCGTTGTCGATTTTATCGATTGCCAAGAAGTACATCTGATATTTCATCGTCAATTTGTCCATTGGCTATGATATGACGCAAACGATCTTCGTCTTCTGGGTTTTCTTGTGTCAGGATCATTCGCAGTGTATGGAGTCGCCAAATAACGTATTTTTGAGTATCCAAAGTCACCGATTAATATGTTATTTCCAAACTCACCGGCTTCAAATCGCGCGCATATTCGAATGGCGAACAATTGTTTCATCGTGCGCAGATCCCGCCCAACGTGCAATGATACTGCTTGCACGTTGAGGAATACCATCATTTGCGGTTAGGAAAACCTTCGCTCTGCAAATCAAAAGAATCGAAAACAAAATTACAACCGATTTCAATTGAATATTGCATATATAGAATTGAACTCACCAATTCCTCACCAGGTGATTGCGATTTAACATGGGTGTAATCGATTGCAAAGAGTGAATAAAACTGAAATTACATCGAATTCCTGTTTTGCCGTGGTTGGGGCGTTGCAATTCGTTCAGAACGAATTGGAGAACGTAGAGAAACGTTATTTTCGACAAACGGAAACGCCCCGCCAAAAATCAAATCCATTTTCTGCATACATAGAAGAGACCATCTCTGAAATAATTATTTTTTTTTCGGTTAAATACTCGTACTCTATCTTTTGAGTTCTTAAAGTTGTAACTAAAGAATACCTGATGGTACCCCACGTCAGTTATTCTTGCGTACACATTTATTCCTATACATATCTTTAGTTTGTTCTTAATTTTTAACTAGTAAAATATTTTTTTTCTATCCTAAATTAAAGAATTATCTATTGTTAGCTAGTTTTAATGTGATAATGAATAAGTAAATAAATAATTAAAAAATAAATAAAAAAATATTTATAAAATTAAAAAAAAACCGAAAATAGAACAGAAATCAATAGAAACCAAAATCGAACGCACATACGTATTTACTCTTTACACAATAACATCCAAGAAAATATCAAAATCGAGTACTATCTCTTGTGGTGAAGAAATAAAATTAATTATTTTCTAATTATCGAACTACTTCAGGGGAATGTATTGCAAGACAAGGTCAAACTAGATAAATGAAGATACTCACAAACTGGAGTACTTTTCAGGAAAATCTCGATATCAAAGCTGACTCAATGTCCTCATCTCCACGGGCCATTGTGGACGTAAATGAGGCAGCGGATCAACTTTTAGTGAAACAAGAAAAACAATTGTTTTTTATATGGAATGTGCAAGCTTAACTTGTCAACTCCATTACCAAGACTAACGGATGTAAAGCAATGTGCAGCAGATGTATGTTTATGTGCGAGTCAAACTGTACGGTTAACGTGGCGTGATTGCTCGAATGATGTGACGAAAACATGAATGCCGGTATTGCCCTCGTGAATGATTATCTTATCATTTAAATGCAGTTTCTAGTTCAAACGCAATATGGTCAAAACGTATGTACGATGGTGAAACCTTCAACTTGAACAGTTGCGTAAAATGGTGAGAAAATTTTTTTAACTAATCCAAACAAGGTATTGGGACTTATTCAAGTCCGCTTTAATCAATTTCAATAAAGACTGCCAGGAATCTCGCATTTCCAAAAAGTTCTCTCAAAAGACCCTTCAAATAGCTTAGGTCTGTCACAAGAAGAAGATGGTGCTTTCACATCTAGTTGAATGGAAACCCTAAAAATGCTACTTAAGGTTCATTTCCCAGACTCAATCATTTTAAACAACACACAGTATGTCAATTCTGAAGCCACAAGTTTCCCCTACAATTACAGAATTCAGCATAGGAAAAGTTAAATGGGCCATAAATTCATTTAAACCATATAAAGCACCTGGATCAAACTTCCAGCACTGATTCAAAAATGTCCGCTCCAGATTATTCTCACTCTAACCATCTTGGAGGAAGGTAAACGTAGTTTTTATCCACAAACCAAATAAACTACTGTAGGTGAACTACTCTAAGAGAATGTATTGTTCGAAAATTTGTTGTCACTCATTTTACGACCATACTGTATCCTAATAGTTGACATGGGAAAAACTGAAAATATGTACAGTTCAGTTGTTCATTCCTGTACAATCGAATGATTTATGTTACAGTTTCTACCCGTATGTATTGTATTATGCAAACCACTTGCAGTATTAAACAAGTGTTACGAGTATGTTGAGACAAGCGAAATAAAGCCATCAGTGTGACAAGACGTGTCGATTGTTTTTTTATATTCGTGCAGCAAATGGCTCATAACTGTCAGAAGTGATATAGAGTACGTTTCTTTTCGTCATAAACTTTTACGTCAAAGTTTAATTTTGAGTTTTAATATTTGGTTTGCAAAGTGCAACTGTAACTGAATTGAAAAATAAACTGGCCAAAATGTACTAAAATCCACGTTGAGGATACGCCTGGCCCTGGACGAAGGAATAGCTCTGCTTGGTGCTGGTCAAATAGAAGAGCTTTTCCCACCTGATGCTACTTAGGGCTTTAATGATGATGAAATTGCCGCAGGTTTAAAAGAGCTGGAAAGTGTTATTCCACAAGGGTTAGAAAATTTGCGTGAAATTGTTAAAGAAAAGAAGTTTTTTCACTGCAACTTTTGTCTAATACCAATAGTTGTAGTACTCGGTGAAGAAATCGGCCGTATGTGATATGGATTTTCATCCGTCGAGACTTTAGAGTAAAATCCCGCAAATATTTCTTTTTTCATATCTTCAACTGAATCCGGATATCGCCGAAATGCTAAACCGTGTACATCTCTTGCAATTATCATCTTTTTGAACAAGTTTTTATTTTTTTATTAACTTTTGTCTTTCTTGTTTTTCTTCTTTCTCCATTATATTTTAAAATAGTTAAACATACGTATATACAGCGACAATATTAGAGAGTCAGGTATATATGACTCATTAAAATTTTATTGAAAGACCCGAGCAACTGCATTCCTACGAATAATGGATTCATACATGAGGCGGGACAACCGCTCGCTACCATTATATACATTTCACAGTATATTCTCCAAAACCTATGCTATTGAAATATTTGAAAAAAAATGTATTTTTTGAAAATTCTGAACCATCCGGTGCCATTATGTTGTTTTTAGAAATTTGGTTTTATGCCCCCACCTGATATTTGGTGTATATAGGGTATACCAAAATTCACGCAAGAAGTAATTGTAATAGAATTCACAGGTTTTTAATTAAAAATTATGGATTTTTTATTAATTAATAAAGTATACAGTATAAAGATATGTGTGGAATAGGATATCGGATAAATGGCCTTCACGGCTTTGCTAGCACATTAGCACTTTATTTAGTTTTGCATAAATACGAGTATGGTTGAATTTTGTTGATATAGCGTTTTCTTCCTTATGGCGTGGGTGGTTGTGAATTTGTGGCATGAACCTGAGACATCAAGAAATCCCAATTATCCCTATGATTACATTGTATAGAAAGTTTTCAATAAACAACATTTTTTACGGGTCAAGAAATTAACATTTTTTTATTTTATTCGTCCAAGAAAAAAACAGAAAAGATTCCGATAATTTATAAGTGGGCATATGTACGAGTATTTATTAATTATTTGTTTTCAAGAGTAGTACTGTTTTGTTTTTAACAATTCGCCTGCAAATCGAACATAAGACCCGATTGTTAAATTTGGTATATCTCTCTGACAACTGTGTAAAATAATCTAAACATAATTTAAAGTGGTTACAAGGTTGAAAGAGAATAGTTCGGGGATTTTTGGAAAATATAACCCAAACAAGAGATAATTCATTGTTATTTAATTGTTCGTTATTTCGAATTTCATCTAAAGCTGTTTCTATTTCTTGTTCTTCTTCTTCGTCGCAACAAATTTCCGCTTCAAAAACTATTGTTGTCATTGATCATTTGATTTAAAAAATCATTAATTGAAATCAACCTTTTCTGCAATTTAGCCAAAGTTACTTCAATTTTTTGTTCCCTGTATTTATACTATTAGGCGGTTCAAAAATTTTAAATGTTACGTTAATCGACATTTGGAATTCTCTTCATTTAATGTAATCCTCATCCAAAAGGCAGTCAATGCACTTAAAACGTTTAAATGTTTAACCAACCTACGGCTCAATCTGCTATTGTAACCCCCGCGCTTTTTGTTCTAATTGAAGATCCCGGATCTTGGATTGGATCCCACCTCCTTCCTTGAGGAGAAATTGAAAGGCCGATTGTATGTCGGTTGGTATAAGCAACGGTAGGACCACGAATTTCCGATACAGTTTCTTGGCTTCTCTATTTCTATTTCATAAGCTGAAAAATATCGGTATTTGGGATGATTTTTTTCTAACGGCTTGTCAAAAGTGAAACCAGCAATTTTGGTGGTTTGCTGATGGATATTCATTGGAGAGAGTTTTTCAAGCTTCTTTCATAATCCGTCACAATATAGCTAGGTTTTAACTTAAATAAATTGCCTTCTATGTACTGAAATGCATGGTGATATCTATTTTCAGTTTTATTGCTCATTAAGAAATAGGTAAATGGAAAATCCTATGGGATAAAGACTTGTTCAGAATATTCTCGAAAAATATAAACCAAAAAATCTTACATGAACGTCGTGATAAATATGAATAATCAACAGTTGCTTATATCCACAAGATGGCACAATTTTAAATGTATCATCCAAAATGTAAATCCTTTGATTTTGCTCAATCGTCCATCGACCAACGAAGTGAAGAGACGTGTTTCGGATTTCCTTGTGAATTAGAACAGTGCACATAGTAAAAAAAATTTCATAAGGGGCAAGTTAGCCTAGTGAAAGTGACAGTCAATCGGCGACAAAGCGAGCCGAGTTCGACTATCTTGGTGGGGGAAAAACTTACTTTTTTTTGTTTTTTTCTCTATAATTAATAGAAAAAGGAAAAAAAAAACAAGACATAACAACAACATAAGTGTATCCATCAAGTGATGGATAAAGACGAGCGGTCCACTCAAACAATAGCGGATCCAGTGTATGGAGTGATCAAATCAGCCGATGAGGCAATAATGTCGGACCAGAGAGGTACATCGGAGAGCGGAGGGACAGTAAAAAGAAGGAGGAAGCTAAGCCCAACTCTAACTGTTAAACGCCTTTCCCTATCAGCTTCAACCGAAAAGCTGCCGGTTGAAGCCAGGAGAGAGGCGAAAATATCAACTACAGCAGCTAGAAAGAAGGACGCACCTGTGGTCGCTGAATACCCTTACGTGAAGGCCACTACATGGGTGCCCATAATGACTTCGCCTGTCTAGCTGCCTCCGAATCAGACGACGAAGAAGAAGAGGTTGAAAATATAAATAACAGCATACAGCAGCTGCAGCAACGAGTTCTAGATATTAAAGCTAAGCAAATAGCGAGAAGGGCGAGGAAACAGCAAGATCCACAGAGCTCTCAACAGCAACAATCCCAAACTAAAACTCAAGAACATCCGAAAGCGTAACAACAAGTAAAGCAAACAACAAAAAAAAAACAGCAACTACAAGAAAACCAACAACAACAAAAGCAACTACTGCAGAAACAACAAAAACAACAACAACATCAGCAGAAAACAGTCAAGCAAAGGGTGCAACCAATCAACACCTTCAACATGGAATTAATAGACACCATTGAGCTATGTAAGTCGGCTATAGGAAATAATTTTTTTATAAAGCGTTTAAGTACTAATAGACATGCGATCCACTGCAACACAGTGGAGCGATACCAAAAAATTAAAAATTTACTGAAGGATACGACGACGGAATCCTTCTCCTATACCCCGAAGGGGGAGAAGCTGCAAACAATGCTGCAAGAGAAAGAGTGCGGAGAGCTCAAATTCGTGGGGGTCAAGCCGTTTGTCACGGCTAGAGCTAAAAGGGAGAATAGGAAACTACCGTTCTTCCTGGTCCAGCTAAGTCCCGACAGAAATCTTAATGGTCTAAGGAGTATCAAAGTCCTAGACTACCAATTCTAGGAAAGAATTAAATAGGAGCGAAAACATTTTACAATGTGTTCGCTGCCAAAGGTTCGGGCACGCCGCGTCGATCTGCGAAATGCAGCCTCTATGCGTGAAGTGCGGAAAGAACCACAAGTCCGAGGATTGCGCTCTGGGTAAGGACGGAGCGTCTGAAAAAAGCCAACTCTCTTGTGCTTTATGTAGGAACACGGGACACACCGCAAATTATCGGGGTTGTCCCAAATTCCAGTACATTAAAAGAATAAATCTGGCTCGGCAGCAGAAAGTGGAAGTTAAACGTCCACCCGTGCATTCACAAACTCCAGCCGTTACTCCCCATGTTACTTACGCCCAAATGGCGGCAGGTAGGGGTAATACGGTACAAAAAACAAAGGTAGGTTCCCAGGCCCCAGCGCCTAGAGCAGCTGAACGGGTACCTGACTTGCTAACAATCTTACTCTCAATTCAGGGGCAGATGGCTCAGTTTCAACGTCAGATAACAGAACAAGCTACGCGGGTAGATCAAATATACGCGCAGCTGCAAGGCCTAACGCACCTACAGCCGTAATGGGTACCTACATGGCGGAGCAAACCCTGAAGGTCTTTGCAGTGAAAGTTAATTCACTGATTAGGCTCGAACGAAGAGCCACACTATTTAAATTGCTTAAAGACCAAGCCCCTGATGTGCTTTTGGTTAGCGAAACTATGCTTACCAAGAGACACAAAATGAAGCACTGAAGATACAAAATAGTACGGAGAAACCGACCCAACTCCATTCAAGGAGGAGGCGTTGAGATCTTTGTAAGAAAAGGTCTGCGTTTTAAAAGAATATACAGTCGTGTAGTACGTGGGTTTCGGGTGCTAGAGGCATGCGTCGTGTATATCCCTCTCCGTAGCGGGAAGCGGTTGTACATGGTGTTTGTTTACGCACCTAAGGCTACTGAATCCACCTTATTCATCTCAGAGCTCGAGACACTTTTTCAATACCTAAGGCTGGAATTGGAGGAGAATTATTTTATTATCGGGATTTCAACGCCAAATATAGTGATTGGGGAAATAATACACCAAATACTAGAGTGAACCTACTATTCAATTGGTGGGGCTAGCACAGTATAATGTATCGACTCGGGCTTAAGGCGACGGATAGTCCGTTGTTTCCCAGACACGGATCTTATTTGGATCTTCTGCTGTTCGACTCACGAATACAACTGACATGCACTAACCAACAAACTACACTACGCACTTTCGTGTATGACAGTGACCATTGCGGTTTCAGCACCGAAATAACTGTTCCCAATGAAATTGCGGAATTGGATGAGTTTGTTCAAAGGCATTCCTACAAATATAGTACACACTTCACCAGAACACTGACTAGAGCCCTCTCCTCGAATTCGCTCTACTCACCGTCCAACAGAAATCTGTCAAACGAGGAGATTGACAGCTATCTAAGTCTAATGGACGAGACAATCAAACGAACAATGGACAAAACGATACCTCGGTACTAACACACTGACGAAGAAAACTAATTCCGCAACGCAACTATTGACGCACTGCACCGACATAAAAGTAGACTGCTGTCAAGGCTAAAAACCTTGTACAGACAGTTTACTGACAGACATAACCCGGAGATCATGACACTGAAGTCGTCGATTAAAAACCTCCAAACATTAATAAATTAAAGTTACAGAAATTCTGTAAGTTTGTATTGGAACAATAAAATTCGGGCTGTAAACACCGGCAACCCGAATATGTTCCCGCAAATAAATAAAATATTTCGGAGGAATAATCAAAACGACTTTTCGTGTCTTAAAATCGCCCGAACGACGAACAACGAACAACGAACAAATACTTGTAGCAGCGGGGGTAGATCCAAATGAGGTTGTTGATGATGACAGCTTCTTTGTGATCGAAGATCCGCAGGAGCAAGTAGAGGCTATAGGGGCGACTTTCCATGAAGTGTACAAGGCGAATGTTATAATTGGCCCGAACCACGATCTGGAGAATCGAGTCCTTGCGCACAATTTCTATTTTCGAAATGAAATTGTGAATTGGCGATGCGAGAGCTTGAGTTTCACCCAGTTCAGTGACGAGAATATGGCAAATAACGTCATCACCAACGATAAGGTACTACCACCGTTCATTTCGAATGAAGAGCTCCAAACGATCTTCGATTCACTTAGAAGTAAGAAATCAGGGGAACCGATGAAATACCGAATATTGTGCTTCGGCATCTCCCTCTAGAAGCGGTGAACATTTATACCATCCTGTTTAATAATGCAATGAATAATGCACATTATCCAGCGCATTGGAATCTCTGCTCGATTAGTCTTCTTCCAAACATCAGTAAGGTTTACGAGTAGGTGATCAATAGAGTCCTGACTAAGTGGGTTGAGGACAAACATATAGTTCCGGATAATCAATTCGGTTTCAAGGCGGGGCATGATATCATTCATGCTGCGTCTAAACTGGTTTCTGATATCCAATGGAACAAAGGCAAGAAACAGTGCACTGGTGCCTGTCTGATTGACTTGGAGAAAGCCTTCGATACCGTATGGTTAGAGGGACTATTTTTTAAGCTGGAACAGGTTGGGCATTAGTAAACCACTTTTTGATATGTTCTCCAGCAGACAGTTCATCGTGCGGAATGGCGATGTGACTTCTGCTGCAACAAGGTGCGATCCTATTCAACATTTACACAAGTGATCTGATAGGTTCACTTCACCATACCATAGCGTACGCAGACGACTTCATCGCGTAAAGATCGGGTCCAAAGATGGAGGTCAATTATATGCTTTTGCTTTTTTTCGACAAAATTAAGCGATATTGCGATGACTGGAAGTTGAAAATCAACTTTCAGAAGTCGGAAACTATTCTGTTTAGGACGCCTTTGTCTGGGGCCTCCAGGGATACCAGAAAGAATTGGCGAAAGTTTTCTATCGTCGGACAACACGGACAGTGACTTGCTTGTCGAAATGTAGTCAGATACCTTGGGATCTGGCTAGATCAATATCTGTATTTTAACAAACATATAGATGTTGCTCTGGCCAGAGCCAAAGGTGCTTGTGCCCTTACAAAGAGACTGTTTTATAACAGCCAACTCGATGCGAGGGTGAAGGTAATTTGCTACATGGCCCTTATCAGGCCCATGCTTGTATTTGGATGTCCCGTGTGGTTCAACGTGAGAGCAAGTTTACTGGAAAAGATTCGGGTGTTTGAGAGGGCTGGTCTTAGGACTTGTCTTCGCTTATACAGAACACCAGAGTCTGATTACATAAAATTCTTTCCCAATGAGGTCTTGTACAATAGGGCGAACCTAATAAGAGTGGACAATTTCGTCATTAAGTTGACTCGAAGGCACATTGCAAGAGCAATGACCTCACCGAACTACCTGATCTCCGGGGCTTTCTACACCGATTATATGTATCACGAGAGAGTTCGCTTTGACGGCTTTGTTCCTCCAGAAGCGTTCCTCTATCTAGATAGTAAAGATCTGGTCCAGAACAGATTGGCGGTTCCGCTAATCTTCCACGTCGCTCGAACAGCTGCGGACAGGCGACTCAACTACGACAGAGACGTCGCACACGGCAGTAAGGGGTTACCCAAAATACCCGGTTCAGTAGGTCGGTAGGGGGTCGCGACATGAGGGATGTTGCTCGGCAGCGCCAACAATTTTGGTGGCTAGTTGAAGGAGGGGAAATTTCGTCATCCAATTCCTCCAGTACTAGGTAGCTCCATAGGAAGCAAAGTCGGTCGTCTGACTATTTTATTAGCCTTAGCCGGCTTACATAGTTTTAGGTAGAATTAAGTTAGTTTTAAGAAAAAAAAAATATACAAACGCAAAAAAATTTTAAAGAAATGTATATATGTATATATATAGGCATATACCTATATATTAGGTATATAGGTATTATGGATATACATGTATATATGTATATGTATGTGTATGTATTAGACGTAAGTAGGTTAAGTAGATTAAGATTTAGTTTTAGGTAGTCTATGAGTTTTTACTTTTAATATAAAAAAACAGTCCATTTACTAAGTTTTTGCTTAAAATTTATTTTCTTAGGTCTAGTATTAAATAATGTTAAACTAAATATAAAATTAGACTGTAAGGTTCGTCGAAAGACATAGTTTAAGTGTTACGTTTAGCTTAGAGCGCCCGCATGGGGCCAGTAAGTTAGAATAAGATTATGTGTAAGTTATTTAAACTCATTTTTAAGCATTTTTTTTTTGTCTAGCATGTAAGAGTAACTTAATTAGTTAAATAAAAATGCATTTAAACTGACTTTAAACTGACTCCTTTGATTTTGCTATGGTAATTTATCAATTTCCCAGTACCTCTATAGAATGGCAGTCATATCGCGACATACCAAAACTCTGCATTCCGTTTTGGTTTCTGAAGACATCACCCACTTCACTGCCACATGTTGGGTTTTTAGGTAATTCATTATTTCTAATGTTTATAAGTTGTCTTCTAACTTTGCTTAACCGTTGTTAGGTTTAAATTGTTAGAGAGGTTTTAAATTGTTTTGTGCTTCTAATTTTCCTAATATTTATGGGCAAAGAATTCCACAGCCGTACGGGGTTTACGAAGAATTGGCGTTCAGACGTCAAGCAGGCATAGCTCGTTTGAGAAAGCATACATGATCTACCTGACTGAAGGAAGCGTAGTCTATTGAATAGGTATGCTGGTTGCGTAGTTTGAATTATGCCATGTAAGAGACTTAGCGTTCTGTATTTGAGCACATTATCAAATGTACATCCGCTGATTTGCTTTGAGTAAAAGGAAATATGGTCATATCGTTTTAGGTGAAATACAAATCGGGCAATATTATTATATACGACATTGAGCTTTCGTCTGGAGTCGTAGTGGGGCAGCAAAAGATTTCAGAACAATATAGCAGAATCGGTATTAGGAGGGTTTTCGCTAACAGGAGCTTTGTCCGTGTAGGAACAAAGCGATGTGCAGTCCAGAGAGCACGTAATCCATATATCTTACCTATAGTGGCGTTTATGTGGGTAGACCAAATAAGGGTCCGGTTAAATATCAGGCCCAGGTTGTTGGCGCGGTCGACATACTCTATTGGACTTTGGGCTAGTTGGATTGGTGGAAAGTGATTAAGGTCCAGTTTTCTTTTATGGATCACAAGTGCTTTTGTTTTCTGTGCATTAAGACGCAGTTCGTTCTTAGTTGACCAACCAAGTATACGCTGGAGATCTTCATTCACCTGCGCAGTGGCTTCGTGAACCAAATTTATGGGAGAACTTAAGTGGATCTGGGCATCATCGGCGAACATATGAATTGCACAATGCACGACAACCTTTGGCAGTTCATTTACGTAGAGTGAAAAAAGCAATGGTCCAAGAATGAAGCCTTGCGGTACTCCCCTCTTTATAGGCAAATAGCATGAACATCGGTTTCCCGCTACAACCTGTTGTCGTCTTCCTTCTAAGTAAGAAAATATAAGTTTTGTAGAGGGCAATGAAAATTTAAACTCTTTTCTGAGCTTTAAACAAAGTATAGTGTGATTAACGGTGTCGAATGCTTTCGAAAAGTCAAGTAACGTTAGTATTGCAGCATGGTTGTCATCAATAGTTTTCCTAATTTCGTCAATTACCAATAATAACGCAGTCTTGCAACTTCGTTTTTGACGGAAGCCAGATTGATTCTCACAAAGCAGTTCTTTACACTGTAGATAGATTTGAATCTGTTTGAGAATACATTTCTCAAAAACTTTTGAAAGGAATGACAGAATTGAGATAGGTCTGAATTCTACTGCATTTCCATTCGATTTCTTTGGAATAGGAATGATTTTAGCGTCTTTCCAATGAGTGGGAAAGACTGACGTCGTTAAAATTGAGTTGAAGATATGTGTTATAAAAGGCAGTAAATATGGAAGCAGAAGCTCAACAAATTTTGGATGAATTTCATCGATCCCCATAGCATTTGATTTGATCGATAGTAACGCTTCTGCAACGTCTTCCTCGCGTAATCTGTAGAATTCAAAGTATGATTCTCTACAATCATCCGGTGGCTGGTCGAAAGTAGTTAAGCTTACTGAGGGTGGATCACTTGACATTAAAAAAGTTGAGTTAAGGTGGTTGCAGTCTATATCATCGGGAGTTTTAGGCCTTTGTTTTCCTAACCCAAGTTCACGGATATGTTTCCAAACCTCTCTGCCTGAGGAGCAGCTACCGAACTTCCGATAGTAGAAGACACGGTTGGCGTTTCTTATTTTAGAAACCGCTTCATTTGCGATATATATTTAAGAACTCAGGCATTCTGTATTTTTTCCAGCTTTTATAGGCATCATCACGCTTTTTCATAAGCTGTATGATATTAGGGGTAAACCATTGAAGGTGAGGGGGCCTAGCAGGTTTTGTTTTTAACGGCACATGTTTGTTAAAGAGGAAAGCAATTTTTTCCTGCAGAAAGTTAGTTTGATCATTGACAAGGGGCATCCGATAAATACACTCCCAACTTGTGCCTATAGTATCAGCTTGCAATTGAGCATAATTTAAGTTATGGAAATCTCTAAACATGACTTTAGATTCAACAAAGTCATTTTTAGCTTGGTAAGTTATATATATCAAGTCATGTTTAGAGAATACAGGTGCTGAGAGTTGGCTATATAACAGGACTTTACCCATATCGGATACAAAAATTGAATCGATCAGAGTTGAAGCAGTGGTCGTAAAATGGGTAGGGGTAGACGTGTTAACTGGGTTTGGATCAAGCGATTTCATTTGTTCCAAAAAGCCTATGGAGCCGGATGTATCTAACAGATTACAATTAAAGTCGCCGCATATAATGATGTTAGTGGCAATGTAGCCTTTCTCGTCAAGGGTGGTAAAGAGTGGAGCAAAAGAGATGGAGTTATTTGGTCTGTAGACTACACCAATCAATATTTTCTCATGACTACATTTGATGTTTATGAAATAGTATTCGAGAGGACAGTCCTGGCTTGATTTGCATACAAATTCAAAATTGAGAGTATTCCGAACATACAATGCAGCTCCCCCTCCGACGCGACCGACCCTATCAGACCGAAGAAGCTCAAACCCTTTTACTTTATAAATTTCATTTGGTACGTCAGCATGAAACCATGTTTCAGAAACACATATGACGCCAATTTTAGAGTCAACGAAAATATGCCTATTTTCGGGTACAAACTTTGAGCGTTAATATGGCAGATATGAATGCCCTTGTGTTGTGTCTGGAGAGCACGAATCATGCCAACAATATATCCGTTAGCTCCAGCAACTGCGTTTTCCTCAGTACCTGATATACTACCCATATTCATGATGGGTGGCTATGAATATATTTTTTGTAGGAAAATCAGAAGCCTTTAAGTGACTAGTTAAGAATGAGTTTCAATAGAGTGAAAAACTTACCATGACCATTGAAACTGTTAAACTATTATCAGGGCTTATAATTGTGTTTGTGTTAGCACGTGTGTTCAAAATAAGAAAGTGAATAAAAATAAACATAAATAAAATCTTTATAGAAATATAAGAAAAACAAGTTAAAAAAAGAAAAATGAATGAATAAAAGTAGTGGGGCGAAAAACTACAACGGCAACTCCGTATTTTCATTGTTGGTTCTTTTGTTTTCTTTTTTCTGTGTGATAGCTTCCAATTCTTTGTGAGTTTGAACGACAAAGCTTCTTAATATATTAATCTGCTTGTTTTCCCTTCACAAAATTCGTAAGAAAGTACATAATCTGCTAAAATATCCATTTTCTACTCAACGTGTTCTTGCAAAACGCAATGTTAACAGTAAACTATGCTTGTTTTTTCTTAAAAGTACAGTTGAATATATTTGATTGGCGTTATTTCCCAATTAGCCTGAGGCACCTGCCTGACATTCCCTTAGCGGAGCAACGAAGTCGCGTGAGCGTCTACACCCTGCGGAGAAAAGGGTGAAATCCTGTTAGCGAACGAAGCGATACACTTTATTCAAACTTGAATTGAATTGAATTCAGCTATATTTCACAAGCAATGGTCGGCGTTATTTCACTTTGTCATTGTGGAATAATGCCGAATTTAAATAATCTATTCAACCAACTGTTTTCGCTGTGCGTGGTCAACAGGCCTCAGTTCTTGAGTCAATTGTGCTTTGTATGCATGAAGATGTAAAATTTTCGTGACAATAAGCCGTAGTTAACTTCTCGAAATGTCAAATTCTTGGCCACGGTGTCGAATTGATGTTCCTGGACTCTTAGCAACACTCTCACGAACTGCTTCGATGTTTTGTGTTGAATGACGGCCATAGTGTCTAAGATGACTAATTGATCCAGTCTACCTGAATTTTTGGATTAGTCTCTTTACAGTTGATGAAGTTAAACCACTATTCCGACCATATTTTGTTCGAGAATACTTAAGCCTTCATTATTTTTCAAATATTATTCTACAATGAAAACGCGTTGTTATTTCGTGTAGTGTTTCAACATTCAAATATTGCCTGAATTTTGGGTAACCCCTTACTTATCTTATGCTCCTTCCCAGACAATAGTACAAAAATCATTACATTCAGCTAAACTAGGTAAAATATCAGTAATGATCGGTCTTTTTATCCTTGTAGGTAGGTAGGTAGGTAAAAGTGGCTGTGATGCCACGTGGATCTATGATCCTCTCACACATTCAACCAGTTTGAGGTTATGATGAAGCGTATGAGACTGGTAACGTCTGTATTCTTCAGCTCTTTTCAGTCATTGTGGAAGAAAGATCCTAAGTGAAGTTTTCTTCTCTGGGAGAGAGCTGGACATGTACAGAGTAGGTGGCGATTGGTATACCTATGCTAACCTTATCCGGTAGAATAGGTAGTGACAATTCCCTGGAATGTCTCTGTGGCCCGGTACACAACAAATGTGAATGTTGAACGGTTTTAGAATTTAATGAGACTGAATCCAGGGACTTGATAGCGGCCTGACTATCCGAAAAGATGCGGATATCCTTTTCAGATATCACGTTTTTCTTCAGTCAGGACAGAGCTTCTTTAATCGCCACAATTTCCGCCTGGAACACGCAAGAGTGATTTGGAAGGAGAGGCTTAGATTTAGCTTATCTAAGAAAACATCGTCTTCAACCCCGCTATCGGTTTTAGATCCATCTGTCTAAAAGTGGATTGACTTCTCCTCCATGAAAGCATCTTTCTTTCTCTCTTTCTCTCAGAAGCATCTATTCGTATACGGGAAGCTTACATGAAAATCTTTGTCAAACCAAAGTTCAGGCATGGTGTAATCGGTGTTTTTTGTGACGATTCCTAATATATTAAGAATATTAGCGTGGCCAAATAAATTATTTGTCCACTGTGTAGTCGCCTTAAGGTGAATAGCTACAGTCGCTGCTACTTGCCTACTGAAGATATCGAGCGGTGTCAAGTGAAACAGAATATCTAATGCCGCGGAGGGAGTAGAACTCTGTCCTCCGCTTATGGATAGACATGCTGTTCCTTGGACTCTGCTTAGTTTGCTGCAATTGACTGCATTGTATAAGGCCGTCCACGAGACAACAACCCCGTAGGTGAGTATCCGTCTTATAACCGAGATGTATAGCCAGTGGATTATGCGAGGTTGAAGTCCCCATTTGTTCCCAATGGATTTCTTGCAAGAGTATAAAGCTACTGTAACTTTCTTGATTCTTTCTTTCATGTTAAGTTTCCAGTTTAGTTTCCTGTCAAAAATGAGATCCAGATATTTTGCTGTATCGGAAAATACTAAACTGGTATTGTTTATTGAAGGAGGGTCTGTAATTGGAATTTTGTATTTCCTGGAAAAGAGGACAAGATCAGTTTTATGAGGGTTTATTCCCAATCCACAGCGATCTGCCCAGCGGGGTAATCTATTGAGATTTACTTGAAGGAGTTTTTTAATGGTATTGAGATGCTTAATTAAGACGGCTATAGCAACGTCATCCGTATAGGCAATCACCCTGCTGACACCCGCTTCCAGTTATATCAGCAGTTCATTGACTACAAGTGAGTCGTCTATTTGCAGAGTTGACACCGCAGTCACGATTGCGGATATGTTGAAATTGTTAAAGGCGCCCTCTATGTCCAGGAACGCGGCCATTGTGTACTCTCTATATTGTAAGAATCGTTCGATGTGGCTAGTCAGTGAATGCAGAGCCGTTTCCGCCGACTTTCCTTTACAGTAGGCATGCTGAGCCGTATACAAAAGAAGGAAAGATGATAGACTTATAGGTCTGAGGTCCATTGGGACAACATAGGAGCATTTTCCGGCTTTGGAGATGAAACCTACATTAACTGCTCTCCATAACAGTGGAATGTGGATTATTTCTACGTAGCTCCTCATGAAATTCTCTGGACCAGTAGACTTGTATTGTTTGAAGCTAAGCAGCGCCTATGTAGCAGTTTGCCTCAGTCTACGGACAATTTTACTGCTCCATTCTCCCTTGTCTGCAACTACGATTGAGAACAAAACGGATCTAGTTCTTCCTCTATCGTATTTCGTAAGCCAAAAGGCACCATATATATATGGTTTGCAGAAAAGAGGGGGACGCAGTCTTGTTTTATAATAATTTCTGCTTTACAATTTTTAATAGAGTTTGGCTTTCAGGAAAACCGATGGATATTGCTTAACAATTTTGGAAATATGAGAATCGGTCTCATAACCCGCTACTCTATTTACTTTAAATATTGGCCTACAGTTTTTAAATAACACTTCCATCCGGCTAAGCTTTAAAAGAGGAGTGACCTTTCTAGAACTGTCAATTAAATAGAACTTAAGATTATATCTTTCACTACCTTATAACGTTAACTTTCTCTTCGCAAGGTTCAACAAAAACGTTAGAAAATAATTGTTTAAGTTTACTAAATGCATGAAATGCATGTACCCGAATATTTTTTTTTTTATAATTTACGCGCGGTTAAGGGGTTAGATACCCTTTTACTGTTGCCAGGGCGCGGGCGGAAAGGTAGAAGGAGGAGAAAGGAAAATTGTTTTGTAGTGGTTTGAAACTCAGGTGTGTTTGGTTTCGATGTTCGCTCTCCAGGGGTGGGAGTCCGAATAGGACGGAGAGATTTTCTTCACTCAGAGTGATTCGACGTATAATTCACAGTATTTTTTTCTGTGCTTGAAACTCTACAACAGCCAAATCTACGTGTCAGTGTTATGCCTTCACACGCAGAATTTTTCTGTCTGAGTTCCAATTCCACAATAAAAAACTGACTTGCCATGGGCAGGATTCGAACCTGGACCCTCCGAGTGAGAAGCGTTTGCTAGTTTTTCATTTTATTTTAAATGCATTTTTATTTTTTCAATTCAGTAACACTTATACGCCATACAAAAAAAAGGCTTAAAAGTTAGCTTAATTAACTTAAAATTATCTTATTCTAACTTACTGGCCCCATGCGGGCACTCTAAATTAAACATAATATGTACTTAATTTATGTCTTTCGACGTTTCGTATGATTACATTATTTTTATTTTTCTATATTTATTTAAACTATAACTAAGAAAACAATTTTATTTACTGCAAAAACTTAGTATACGGACTTTCTTTTTTATAAAATCTTAAAAACTAAAACTTATAAACTATCTACCTATAAATAAATCTTAACCTACTTAACCTACTTAAAATATCTTATTGTATATATCATACAATGTTTTTTTTTCTTTTCCTTTTTTTCTTTTCTTCTTTTTTTCTTTTTTTTCCTAGATGCGTTACCCCTTCTAGAAGTTGTTACCCATCCTAGTTCTTTTATATTTTTTTATTTTTTTATTTTTTTTTTATTTTTATTTTTTTTTATCTTATAACTACCTTAAACCTACCTAAGTCTATGTAAGCCGGCCATGACTAAATAATTAGGCTAGCCGACTTTGCTTCCGAGTGAAGCTATATTATACTAGAGGAATTCAACGAAGAGACTTCCTCTCCTCCCATAAGCCACCAAAATTGTTGGTGCTGCCGTGCAACATCCCTTATGTCACGACTCCCTACCGCCTACTGAGCCGGAGACGCTCCTCACTGCCATGTGCGACGTCTCTGTCGTAGTTGAGTCGCCTGTCCGCAGCTGTTCGAGCAACGTGGAAGATTAGCGGCACCGCCAATCTATCCTGGATCAGACCTTTCATATCTAGGTAGAGGAACGCTTCTGGAGGAACAAAGCCGTCAAAGCGAACTCTCTCATGATACATATAGTTAGGGTAGTAAGCCCCGGAGATCAGGTTGTTCGATGAGGTCATTGCTCTTGCAATGTGCCTTCGAGTCAACTTAATGACGAAATTGTCCACTCTTATTAGGTTCGCCCTATTGTATAAGACCTCATTAGGATAGAATTTTATGTACTCAGACTCTGGTGTTCTGTATAAGCGAAGACAAGTCCTGAGACAAGCCCTCTCAAACACCCGAATCTTTTCCAATAAACTTGCTCTAACGTTGAACCACACGGGACATCCAAATACAAGCATAGGCCTGATAAGGGCCATGTAGCAGATAACCTTCACCCTCGCATCGAGTTGGCTGTTAGAAAACAGTCTCTTTGTAAGGGCAAAGGCACCTTTGGCTCTGGCCAGAGCAACATCTATATGTTTGTTAAAATACAGATATTGATCCAGCCAGATCCCAAGGTATCTGACTACATTTCGACAAGCAAGTGGCTGCCCGTGCTGCCCCACGATCGAGAACTTTCGCCAATTCTTTCTGGTATCCCTAGAGGCCCCAGACAAAGGCGTCCTAAACAAAATGGTTTCCGACTTCTGAAAATTGATTTTCAACTTCCAGTCATCGCAATATCGTTTAATTTTATCGAAATCACGTTGCAAGAGTATATTAATAACCTCAATTTTTGGACCTGATCTGTACGCGATTAAGTCGTCTGCGTACGCTATGGCATGGTGAAGTGAACCTATCAGATCACTTGTGTAAATGTTGAATAGGATCGGCGAATTTACCGCACCTTGTTGCAGACCGTTTTTAATGTTAAATGTTCCAACAGAAGTCACATCGCCATTTTTCACGATGAACTGTCTACTGGAGAGCATATCAAAAAGAATATACAGCAATGGTTTACTAATGCCCAACCTGTCCAGCTTGAAAAAGAGTCCCTCTAACCATACGGTATCGAAGGCTTTTTCCAAGTCAATCAGGCAGGCACCAGTGCACTGATTCTTGCCTTTGTTCCATTGGATATCAGACACCAGTTTAGACGCAGCATGAATAACATCATGCCCCGCCTTGAAACCGAATTGATTATCCGGAACTATATGTTTGTCCTCAACCCACTTAGTCAGGACTCTATTGATCACCTTCTCGAAAAGCTTACTGATGTTTGAAAGAAGATTTATCGAGCGGAGGTTCGCCGGATTGGATGTGTCTTTATCCCTTTTGGGGATGAGATGTACCACCGCTGTTTTCCAATGCGCTGGATAATGTGCATTATTCATTGCATTATTAAACAGGGTAGTATAAATGTCCACCACTTCTAGTGGAAGATGTCGAAGCACAATGTTCGGTATTTCATCGGTTCCCACTGATTTCTTACTTCTAAGCGATTCGAAGATCGTCTGGAGCTCTGCCTTCGAAATGAACGGTGGTAGTACCATCTCATTGGTGATGACAGTATTTGCCATATTCTCGTCACTGAACTGGGTAAAACCCGAGCTCTCGAATCGCCAATTCACAATTTCATTTCGAAGGTAGAAATTGTGCACAAGGACTCGATTTTCCAGGTCGTGATTCGGGCCAATGATGTCATTCGCCTTATATACTTCCTGGAAAGCCGCTCCTATAGCCTCAACCTTCTCCTGCTGATCCTCGATCACAAAGAAGTTGTCATCATCAACAGCCTCATTTGGATCTATGCCTGCTGCTGTAAGTATGTTCTCGTTGTCCGTCGTTCGGGCGATTTTAAGACATGGAAAGTCGTTCCGATTACTTCTCCGAAATATTTTATTTATTTGCGGGAACATATTCGGGTTGCTGGTGTTTACAGCCCGAATTTTATTGTTCCAATACAAACTTACAGATGCTCTGTAATTTTCCTTTACTAATGTTTGGAGGTTTTTAATCGACGACTTCAGTGTCATTATCTCCGGGTTATGTCTGTCAGTAAACTGTCTGTACAAGGTTTTTAGCCTTGACAGCAGTCTACTTTTATGTCGGTGCAGTGCGTCAATGGTTGCGTTGCGGAATATGTCTTCGTTGTCAGTGTATTGATACCGAGGTATCGTTTTGTCCATTGTTCGTTTAATTGTCTCGTCCATTAGTTTGAGATACCTGTCAATCTCCTCGTTTGACAGATTTCTATTGGACGGTGGGTAGAGCGAATTCGAGGAGAGTGCTCTCGTCAGTGTTCTGGAGAAGTGTGTCCAACGCGCCCTACTATAGTTGTAGCAATGTCTTTGAACAAACTCGTCCAATTCCGCAGCTTCGTTCGGAACGGTTATTTCGGTGCTGAGACCGCAATGGTCACTGTCATACACAAAAGTGCGTAGACAGTTTATTGTTTGTTGGTTTGTGCATGTCAGGTGTATTCGTGTGTCGAACAGCAGGAGATCCAAATAGGACCCGTGTCTAGGAAACGAAGGACTATCCGTCGCCTTAAGGCCGAGTCGATACATTATACTGTGCTGACCCCACCAATTGAATAGTAGGTTCCCTCTAGTATTTGGAGTATTATTTCCCCAATCGCTATGTTTGGCGTTGAAATCTCCGCCGATAATAAAGTAGTTCTCCTCCAATTCCAGTCTTAGGAATCGAAAAAGTGTCTCGAGCTCTGAGATGAATAAAGTGGATTGAGTAGCCTTAGGTGCATAAACAGACACCATGTATAACCGCTTTCCACTACGGAGAGGGATATACACGATGCATGCTTCCAGCACCTGGTACCTACGTACTACACGACTGTATACTCTTTTAAAACGTATACCTTTTCGTACGAAAATCGCAACGCCTCCTCCCTGAATGGAGTTGGGTCGGTTTCTCCGTACTATTTTATATCTTTTGTGCCTCATTTTGTGTCTTTTGGTGAGCTTAGTTTCGCTAACCAAGAGCACATCAGGGGCTTGGTCTTTAAGCAACTTAAATAGTGCGGCTCGTCGTTCGAACCTTATCAGTGAATTAACATTCACTGCAAGGACCTTCAGCGTTTGCTCCGCCATGTACGTACCCATTACGACTGGAGGTGCGTTAGGCCCGGCAGCAGCGCGTATATTTGATCTACCCGCTTAGCCTGTTCCTGTATTTGACGCTGAAGCTGAGCCATCTGCCCCTGAATAGAGAGCAAGATAGCCAGCATGTCAGGTACAGGTTCCGGTGCTCTAGGCGCTGGGGCCTGAGAAGCTACCTTTGGTTGTTGTACCGTATTTCCCCTACCTGCCGCCATTTGGGCGTAGGTAACGTGGGGAGTAACGGCTGGTGTTTGTGTCTGCACGAGTGGACGTTTAATTTCCACTTTCTGCTGCCGAGCCAGATTTATTCTTTTGATATATTGGAATTTGGGACAACCCCGATAATTTGCAGTGTGTCCCGTGTTCCTACATAACGCGCAAGAGAGTTGGCTTTTTTCTGACGCTCCGTCCTTGCCTAGAGCGCATTCCTCGGACTTGTGGTTCTTTCCACACTTCACGCATCGAGGCTGCATTTCGCAGTTCGACGCGGCGTTCCCGAACCTTTGGCAGCGAACACATTGTAAAATGTTTTCACTCCTCTTTAATTTTTCCCAGTGTACAACCTGGTAGTCTAGGACTTTGATGCTCCTTAGACCATCCAGTTTGCTGTTGGGACTTAGCTGAACCAGGAAGAACGGTAATTTCCGCTTCTCCCTTTTGGCTCTAGCCGTGACGAATGGCTTAACCCCTACGAATTTGAGCTCTTCGCACTCCTTCTCTTTCAGCAGTGCAAGGAGCTCCTCCGGATCAGTCGACGGTTCCACTCCCCTCAGCAGCATTGTCTGCAGCTTTTCACCTTTCGGTGTGAAGGAGAAGAACTCCGTCGTCGAATCCCTTAACAGGTTTTTAATTTTATGATAGCGCTCCACTGTATTGCAATGGATCGCATGCCTATCTAAACTAAGTCTTTTAACAAAAAAATTATTGCCTATGGCCGACTTACATAGTTCAATAGTTTCCTTTAGTTCCATCTTATATGTGTTTATAGGTGGAACTCGTTGCTTTGTTGATTTCGTTTGTTGTTGTTGTTGTTGCTGTTGCTTCTGCTGCTGATGTTGTTGCTGCTGCTGCGATTTTTGTTGCTGTTGTTGTTTTTGTTGTTTATCTTTGGGTTGTTGTTTAGGAACTTTCTTTGTTAGTTCTTGTACTGGTTTTTGTAGTTTTTGTTGTTTTAGTGGCTGGTTATGTTTTTCTTGTTGTGGTAGCTCCACGTTGGTGTTTTGTTGCTTCTGATGGATCTGAAGTTGTTGCTGTAACTCCTTCTCCCTCCTTGCAACTTGCTTCGCTCTTATAGCAAGCACTTGTTGCTGTAGCTGCATTATGCTACTATTAATGGCTTTGACCTCGTCCTCTTCTTCATCTGACTCAGAGGCAGCTAGGAATGAGAAACTATTGTTTCCACCCATGTAGTGGCCTTCCCCACCGTCAGAAACATATGGGTATTCGTCTGTCCTCTTTCGCTGTTGTTGTTGTCTTGCTACTTTTGTAGAAGTCGTTGGCGCCTCTTCCCTTGCTCCACCGGGCAGCTTCTCAGTAGATGCTGATAGGGAAGGGCGCTTCACGAGGTTTGGAGTTGGCTTCAGCTTCCTCCTCCTCTTAGTCGTAATTTCCGAACGGGCGGAAATTACGGTCTGGTCATCAGATGACATCGTACCATCTCCCGGACCCGCTATTTGGATAGCGGACCGTTCACCTCCACTCATCTTCTGGTTTCACTGAACTTGTTTTAATTTGTGTTATAATTATTTTCTTTGATTTTTAATTAATAAAAAAAATCCGTCCTTTTCCGGGAATCGAACCTACGACCCTTGGTTCCTCGGCCGGCACCACTACCTATTGCGCCACCGAAGCACTTGGCTTAAACGATTCTATTTGTTTTTTTGTAACTTTTTTCACATGAAAAAAAGCCGACACACGTCTATCCTCTGTCGAGGTCTATGAACGACTGAAGCGTTTGCTAGTACCACTACACCACGGCCATGTTACGCATGAAGATACAAAGCATTATATAATTTATTTCAAAGCCTTATGTTACTAAATTCTACTTTGTTCAAGTAATTCAAATCACCATTGTCCTCTTTTTTGTGGTCTTCTTCTTTTTCTGTTTCTTTCATTTCGTTTATTTTACCATTATTCGTCCCTGTCATGTGACTCCATCGCATAGATAAACTAACCTAGATGGCAAACTTTCCAGATATTGGAAAACCAAAACCGGTTTTCTACTGATCGCCTATATCCGTGTGAACCTGTTTGTGAATACGTGTGAAATGCGTGCAAATCGCTTCCCAATCTAGCAACTTTATTTGTAAATTACTCTCATTCTAGCAAATTCTGACAGGTTATAGAGATGAAAAAGGGGTGATAATTCACTTACAGTTGGACTGTGCGAAATTTAAGGGTTTTCAAAAGTATTAGTAGAGCTTGCAATCTAGGTGAGTTTATCTAACTCCCACCGATGACAGCGAAAACACTGGATGTTGGTTTTGTATCCGTACTTTGAGTTATGGGTGTTGTTACCTGATGCGAGGAATTTACCCCTTGTACCCTGTTATGACCTTTGCCGACGACAGTGTGCTCGTGGCTGGTTTATATCCCTGCACGTGAAGTGCGATGGACAGTACCTTCTACAACATCTTTCCAATGACATGTTTACTGCATCCTCATCTATTAAGCTTGAGTGAAGCTTTTTGCTATTTAAGCGCATACAAAATTTATCTTTTAATGCAGTTTCCCAAAAGGAATCGAAATTACAGCTATCAGCTAGGGTTTCGATTGCAACTTCCCAGTCTGAAATCGATTTACTGGCTTTTGGAGGACGTGACCAAAATTGAAAAAGTTCAGTTGGTGTGTTCTTCTATCAAAATGTTTTCAAAAGTTTTTCAATTAGCCGTTTGTAGGTACGTTGTACTGGTATGGATGAATAGGTATAATGCTTAGGCTTACTTTGCAGACAATTACCCTGATGCTTTAAAAAAAAAATTTTTGATTGGATATAAATAATCTCGAGAGTACATTGGAGTGTTTAATAATCTGTTTGCCTTTGCATCCTGTTCAATCGTGCAATTTTTCAAATTGAGTTGACAGTTGTGGGATAACCGGAAAAGCCGTGTTTTGGTCTTATTTACATTTATGATGACAAGTTAGCAAACCAACCAACATTTTGGAAATTATACAATCAGTCATGAAAGAAAATCCATACGTTAAACAATATTGAACTCTGGCTCAAATCTCAAAAAATAACACGCATTTACAACAACATTGTCTCGAAAGATGGAAGTAATAGAGAACAAGTTGATTAGCAAGTATTTCCGAAAAATCATCCGTATACCGCAAATTTTATTCATTATGGATCACCCCACGCGAATCGTATGTTGTTCCCTTTGCTCTTTCCCACGTGTGAAACCGGTTGGACTTTGAATTACAAATAAAACGATACAGAACGCAACATACATAACTGGCACTCAGAAATTGGCATTTTGAGAAAAGTTCAATGTTTTGTTACAGGCAGGCTTTCTTAGTCAACTTTATATTTCGAATGCGTATTTAAAAATGTTAAGGAGAACAATTTAAATTGCATGCGTATAAATCAGGGTCAGTTGCTTTTTGTTGCTTATTCAAGGCTTGATCGATCGCATACAGAACAGAAAACTGAATGTATCTAATAATTTTAAGTCAGACCAGGCTTTAATTCTGCCCTCGGCTTATCAGGGCAGTACGCATTTCATATAATTGCCCTACCACGATGCATGACAATCTCAAGAGTGAAGGGCCGTCCAGAAATACCAAATTGGCCCGAAATAGGCCGAGAACTAAAGAAATATCCATCTTGCACAACCGCTTTTTTTTTTTTTATAATTTACGCGCGCCTAAGGGGTTGATACCCTTTTACTGTTGCCATGGCGCGGGCGGAAAGTTAGAAGCAGGAGAAAGGAAAATTGTTTTTGTAGTGGTTTGAAACTCAGGTGTGTTTGGTTTCTATGTTTGCTCTCCAGGGGTGGGAGTCCGAATAGGACCGGAGAGTTTTTCTTCACTCAGAGTGATTCGAGATATAATTCCCAGTATTTTTTTCACTGCTTGAAACTCTTATAACAGCCAAATCTACGTGTCAGTGTTATGCCTTCACACGCAGAATTTTTTTGTCTGAGTTCCAATTATACAATGAAAAACTGATTTTGCCATGGGCAGGATTCGAACCTGGACCCTCCGAGTGAGAAGCGTTTGCTACTACCACTACACCACGGCCACCCCATTCCGACGTTCGTCCGTCGAGTTTTCTATTAGAAAACTTTGGCCTTGCTCTTTGGCATAAGGTGATTAAGCACATGTCGCTCGGGCCTCAAGCGGACGAATTAATTGGTTTGAACAGCGAAAACAGATTTGCTCAAAGAAGTTTCCAAAGGCATTCTAGGATGGCATGAGACCTTTTGTCGTATTGTTTGTAGACGTGACAATCGCGTGTATCACGGGAGGAAAGGTGGCAAATTGTGAGCATGACACAATTCCGTGCTCGTTCCTTACAATGATAAGCTTTTACAAAGTTATAAGCAAAAAGGAAGAAAGAACATTTAATAAATTTATTACTTTATATGATTTATTGTATTTCCTTCAAGATTTATACACTTTTCCATTCAATAGAACTAGTTTTCTAAACATTGAACCCAACACCTCCGAAAAATGCTTTTTGAACGCCTCTACAACCTCGTCTGGCGGTGAAAAACGTTGACCATGCGTTTCATTTCTTATGAACGGGAACAAAAATAAGTCATTAGGCCATAAATTCAAGTTTTGAAACTTCAAAAATTGTTTTGTTTGACTGGCGGTATGTGACCTAGTATTGTAATGACGGAGGATGACATGTCGTTTTTTATTTGTTTTACGGAATTCACTGATGACTTCTGACTCTAAAGCCACATGACCCGAGTTACCGAAAAAACAAGCGATCATTATTTTCGAATTGCGTCGAGAACGATTTACTTTTGTTGGTTTTCGCTCACAAACAGCCGATTGTCATTTAGATTCGGGTTCATACGAGTATATCTAGGTTTCGTCTTCTGTAGGGATGCTATACACGATTTTTGAAGCTTGAAGATTGAATTTCTTTAGCATTCCTTTGCACCATTTGACACGACTCTTTTTTGAGCATCGGACAACTAGTTTGATATTCACCTAGCACATAGCTAGATGTTTATGCAATATTGGTTGAATTGCTCACTTACTAATGCCCAAGATTGCTTCTATTGTGTTTCATGGTTTTAAATGTTCTAATGACTAGGAAATAAAGAGCTCGGCAGGGTATTTCATAAGCGAGTTGTACGTCTTAGGAATGAATCACAATATTTTAGAAACACCCGAGACGGTGTTATGGTTAAAAGTTTGAAGGGCCGAATAGCTAACATCAATTTTGAAAGAGCACTGGTGGTGGAAATAGCGATAACACAAGGTGAGATAAGAGACATTACGTCGGTGTTCAAGTGTGTCAATTGACTATGTAATATTTACGTCACCTATGAGTTCTATCGCCCGGTTTTGATCCTAGGATCAACAAAGCAAGTGATATTCATGGATAATGCCTGGATATTTAAATGTTGCTTTAACGAAGGAAGAGAGCATTGTGTTTTAGAAGCATTAAGCAGAGAGTATTGTCGCCAAGAAAGGATTATATTGGATTAGAAGTAGGAGACCAGATATTATTGAGAAGAGTGTAGGAGACTGAACGCAGTCCTGGGGCACACCAGTATTTATTTTGTGAATATAAGGCTTGAAATCATCCAAGACAACTTAAACTGAACGTTCCGAAAGGTAATTTCTAATCCATTGAAGAAGGGATTCAATGATAATGCCAAACTCTGTCAAATGCTTTTGAAATATAAAGTGCAACTATCTTGTTTTCCCCAGATTGATTTACGCGTTGTTTTCACTTTTCAGTTAGACATTCCATCGAATCACCAGTGGATCAGTTGCTTTGAAAACCGTACTACCGGTCATTGAGAAGCTTCCGCGTTTCGAGTTATTTCATAAGGTAGTTTATCAGTGTTTCCATAATCTTGGAAAGAAGAAACGAAAGTGCAATTAGTCTGTAGGAAGAGAGAAAAGCCGATTCGCCTTTTTTAGGGACGGGCTGAGCAAATGTTGTTTTCCATTCTAAAGAGTAGGATCGGTGGAAAAGATTACGCAGATGCTTTGCCTTTTAAAAGAAAGGATTTATACCATCTGGACCAGCGGATTTATATATGCTAAGTACTCCTGCTACACTAAACGAGGGCGAAAGTTAAAGGGTTATTCTAAAGAGTAAGATCGGTGGAAAAGATTACGCAGATGCTTTGCCATTGTAAAAGAAAGGATATATATCATCTGGACCAGCGGATTTATATATGCTAAGTACTCCTGCTACACTAAACGAGGGCGAAAGTTAAAGGGTTATTCTAAAGAGTAGGATCGGTGGAAAAGATTACGCAGATGTTTTGCCTTTTAAAAGAAAGGATATATATCATCTGGACCAGCGGATTTATATATGCTAAGTACTCCTGCTACACTAAACGAGGGCGAAAGTGGATTCAGCTCAACCAGAAAGTGTTAATTTGCCCGCAAAGTGTGCAACAAGCCTATCGGCCTTGTCTAAAGAGCTGAAAGCTGGAATGTCATAGTAAAATCGCAACGATGGCGGATGAGGCAAAATTTCTAATATTTTTGACGAGCTACCGAAAATTTTTCCTTCCTTTGGGACATTGCCGTATTTATTACCCCAGTTTTTGGTCGCATCCGAATTTCACTCGCTTAAAAATGACGTTGCAGTCCTTCCTTGCTGGTTTGAAATTTTTTCGGTTTTCATCTGTCGGGTTGGTCTTGTAGGACCGAAAAACCATTTTTCTAACCCTTAGAGCTAAAGTCGTACCTTTTGGCTTGATACTCATCACGTGCTGAAGGGTAAAGGATCTTATTCCAAAGAGAATAGTGCCAGTGATCATATCAACAACGGCATCTACGTCATTATCGATCAAACACAAAGACCTGTTAAAATTCTTAAAGAAGCTTTTAAGTCCTTTCCAATTGGCTTTCTCGTATTACCATACGGTTCTTTTATAAATCTTTTTTCTAACTTTGTGGTCGTTGTACGAGAAATATGGATATATGGCACAGCAGTCCGACGAGCCTAGAGAGGACAGACCATCAACCTTGTATTATACTTATCAGGGTAAGAAGTTAAAAACAAGTCCGGATATGACTATCAATGTCTCATATTCATGTGGGCTCATTTACAAGCTGCGTTAAGTTATTTTCCGCAGCGAAGATCTCAAAACACCCTCTTTCGGTGTATATGGTATGTATATTAAAATCGCTTAGGCATAATGTCGAGCTCTTACCAGTTCACTTGCCAGCCCAGAACTTGGTTACTTACTCAGAAGACGACGAAGCAGCGGCCATCGAAGATGAAAGACAACAACGCACGAAACAGACATGCCGAGAATTCTCGCCAGTACACGTATTATGACGATGACGATCAATAGATCGCATGGTCAGTGTTTTGATCTTGTTGCCTTGATCGTCGATTCTCAAGACCCAATCTTTAAGTGGCGCTGTCGCGATGTGTAATGTACAAGATTGAGTGCAAACTTGAATACAAGGGGTCGTATGCAAAAATTAATCGCTCAGTCTCAATAGACTGATATAGTACCGAAAGGTACCGAGACTAAGAGTTTGCAATGAGCGAAAGCTCAAATTGATATGCAAAACCTTTGTCTCAGTACGTTGTCTCAGTCTTTGCTTAACAAGTAGAAATTTGAGTTCGCACAGGGAGTGTAGTGAAGGAAAAATATCAATAAAAATTGCAATTGATGAAAATAATAGTTTTCTTGTGCAGTTCGTCAGAAACAATACTGTCGTTTTAGAAAAAAGCCAAATAGCCAAATTTGGCCAACCAATTGAAATAGCACAAATATCGATAAAAAATTATAAACATTAAAGCTAGACTGAAGGACAAATGCGATGTCAATAAAACGGGAAACCGAAAAATAAAATTAAAACAATGGGGAAAAGATTTATTTGATTTAATAAATGGTAATTCATCAAATCTAATGCTTAATAGATTGGAAGGTAATAAGATTTGATTAGGTAAGTAATTCTAGAACAAGAATGATAATAACACTTTAATATATTAACAGGTTCACTAACTACAGGAACAAATAAAAATAAACGCGCAGAAGTTTTCTGTATTATAGATGATTAATCTTCTTCTTTTGTTTAAGCAAAAGAAGTACCAATTGGTACGTCAAGTAAAAGAAAGCAAGACAACAATACTCGTACATTGCAACAGTACGAAATAGAGGAAACCAAAAATTTATCAATGGTCTCTACCATTGACTTTTCTTTAAAAAAAAATTTAGGCTTTTGTCGGTTGATAAGTGTCCTAAATTGGGAAATGATACAGAAATACATTTCGATGATTATTGATTCTTTGTTTTTTATTTAATTAAAAATAAACAAGCTTTACGTTGGTTAAATAAAATCAGTGCGATTTCATTTCTTCTTCTTTTTCCTTGTTCCGTTATCATTATAGACCTTTTAGAGCTGTCTGAGGAGTTAACTTCCATTACTGTAATTTCATAATTTACCGTACTTTCGAATAAAGGATAAAGCAGACTAAAATTACTTTGGCGCATTTTGTGTAGAAATTCGTTGTACTGGAGACAAGGGAATTACTGTTTTAATTGACCAAATGCCCGTTCAATTATCACTCTTTCTTTAACAATACACTATTATAATTTTCTTCTACATTACTAGTTATTGTTCGAAATGGTGTCATTATAAAAAGAGTGACTCCATAACCCTCATCAGCGATGAGGATACACGTAGGATTACTAAGACGTACCTGGTAAATTGTTGAATTTTTAAAAATTCTAGAGTCATGAAACATCCACGCTAATATACTTTTCAGCTCCATTGCATGTCGCTTGCACATTAATTGAATGAAAACCTACAAACAAATAACAAAATAATTTTGAAGTCTTAGAGAGTAACACTTTATAAGATTGACTAAGTTGACGATTACCTTTTTTGTTTACATTCTGTCCACTATGCTGTTTTGGCTTACTGAATACTATGGCTCCAATACATGACGGAAATATAACTTTCTGCTGCCACTAATACCTTTCAGAGTTATATTCCTCCTGGAAACCTTATCCAGTTTTCACTTTTTCCCATAACTCTCCGCAATTTCACTAACTATTCTGGAAACGCTGGATTGACTTATTTCAAAGTCTTCCGTTATGACAATTTGAAATCCCGGATCCCAAACAAATCATAAGAAAACCATCATGCTAGTTCTATTACTTATTTTCACTCCACAGAAATCGTCTCTGTTTTGAAAAAGTGGTTAGTTAACCAACAAACTTGTACCAGATAAAATCTGTAAAGACTTTTAAACTCGTGATATCGCGCAGCGGCACCCAGAACGTTTAAATATGTAGCCTTTTGACCTAATGAGATAACAAATTTTTAGTCTTAACTTGTTGTGAGACATTGCTAAGCTTTCTGCATACGAGAAATTGAAAGATAAGATCTGTCTCTTTCGTTTAGCAAAAGCTCAGTCTCTGATATCAGTCTAATTTTTTTTTTGCATACGAAACCGAGCTAAAGCTCTAAAAAGTGAGACTTAAGTCTAAGCGAATGCTTTTTGCATACCACCCAAGATCATCCGGAATACTGTAAAAATAAAATTCGATCACTAAGTTTTTACATTCACGGTTGGTAGGTCTGTGTGATTCAGCTGCAGCTTTATGTTGGCAATGGAACGCACTGTTTCAATTTTTTCTCCTACTCCGACGATTTTGACAAGTGTCCGGTTTTTTTCGGCAATCGCATCTTCCGGACAAGATCTCCGGATATGTATTGTAGGTAGCTGTCTGATTTAGTAAACAGTGGACGAGAATGTTGTCAGTATTAACTACGAGCGTAATTAGATAACCGATTCATCTTCTCCAGGCTCTGCATCTTTGCCAGAAGCTCGTGAATCAACGATTCAGAACTTTGTATGCCAATATTAGCAGTAGCATAGCAAAGAGAACCATTCCGCAGCCTTTGCCGCCACCTCATCCTCCTCGGAAAAATTATCTTTTACACAACCTTTCTATCCAAAATTCGCATACTTACCGCAACCACGAATGCATCCCCGTCTGAGACCAGATGCACACTCAACGTCAACAGAATTTCAGACCCAGCTTCCAACATAATTTCGGACGCAACGACCAGTTATCGAATTCATATTCATCGAAACCTGTGCCAAAGGTAGAACCGATGGAAGCGGAAACTGTAAAAACCAACAAGTTTAACACAAGCTAAGAACTGGCCATCTGCAGCAAAACGACGATGATCCTTTCACAACAACATCACGTTCCCTCCAAACTGCAAAGGAATTTCCATGTGAGTACAGAAATTAACTAACGATATGCAGCAGATGATTCCGCCAAACTACCAATATAAAGATAAGGAAACGATCGATTTTGTAGATATATATTTTTTAGGCTAACCCACTCACGTTTTTCTTTAATTATTGGATTTATTCGAACCCCCTAGTTATAATTAATATTCAATATTTCCAAAAAAATGTTGAGCTATTTTTATGTTGCCTTTCTGTCTAATCGAAATATTTTCTTAATCCGACATGAGTCATGTAGGGCTAGGACTACCAATATTTTATGTATTTTGGTTAACCAAGAGAGAACTCTGCTACTTAATTGCAAAAAAGCAGCGATTAGCAAATATACTCTTCGAGTGGTCTCTTAGGTTGTGTCATTGCTGCAGAGCACAGGTACACAAAGTCGTTAACTATCGCAAAGTTATACCTGTCTATTGTGACATTTTGTCCGATTTACTTTGGTCTTGGCACGTTTAGCGCTTCGGCTTTAATACTCGCAAATACCTCTCAAATAGTCACTGTATCTTGCCGATAATGTCTATGTAACTTTTGAAAGAATGTGCCTCTGACCTTGGTTTGCAAGTCTCGCACAGTACTTTCAAGGCAATGCATTGCCTTATTAACATCATTGATCCCAGTAAGGCCATTACCGATCCTTACAGACCACCGAGTTTTATCCATTCTTATCATAAAGAGCCAGTTTAGCAGGAGAAGCTAAACAGGGATGCCAAAACAGGATACAGTTTCGTATAATTTTGCAATATGTTCCAACATATGCTTACTATTGACAAATAGGTAACAGGTCTAGTTATAGAATTCGAGGGCCTATTCCAATATCTCCTTTTATGTAAAAATCTGATCGATGGTGATCATTTCCAGATCTGAAACCACACTGATTATGGCCCATCCATTGGCTGACAATAGTAAGAGAGAAGATCATGCAGGTTTCATCATTTTTCGAATATGCTTTCATCCGATCATATTATGATAACTATTTAAAATGTGAACAACGCCATCTGTATTTTAATAACATTAGGTTTTCATATTTGAATAGCAGAAAACTCAACCAATTGGGAATGGAAACTTTTATCAAATATTCCGGTAAAATGGAAATTGTATGTAACGCTGGATAGTACAGAACAGCCTCGAAAAATGTCAGGGGAGAATAAATATATATAGCGTACGACAAGAAGTGTAAGACAGTTCTAAAGTGGAATGTGAAATGTGAAAGTGGGTTAAGTAAAAGATAAAGAAAAGTAAAAATAGTTGAGCAAAGCGATTGAATTCTAAATTGTAATTATATTGAATAAAGCGATTGTACTGGAAGGAATAAGTTCTATCATTTGTACCCACACAAGTATTTTATACTATTATAGAAATGATTCCGTGCATTGTTTTCACCAATTCATCTGCTTCCGGCTTAGACAGCTTAACGGCCCGGCCGTCGTTACCCGCAACCTTGTTGGACTTAAGTTTAAATATGGGTTTCCCTAATTCATCGACGTAGGGTTTTTGTCTGGATGGCTTTCTCCAAGAGGTAAGATAAGCAAAGTTGATATTAAGTCATATTAAGGGCATCAGATTCGACCTCCTGTCTCTTCCAATTTCATTGCAAAGTTGCCGAGAATGACGATTTATTCTCGAACTTATGCAAGTGTCAACAAAAACTACTTGTAGGGTACGAGGTGTTAAATATAATCAGATTATGGGTTAACTTTCTCCAAGCCTCTTCTGCCTCAAGTCAAGTAATCGGAACATATTAATGGAGAATGTGTTAGATTTCAAATCAGGATCTTGAAGATTCATTATAATCCTCTGTCTTGAGGGTAAGCTTAGTAGACCAAAAGCTTTGAATAAGCGTTTTTGGAACTTCGGATGCAATGACTCCTTAAAATTTCCAGTCAAAGGCCAGATTTATTGCAGCACCATCATCAAAATTAAACTATTCAAATTGCCTCCTCTTGCACAGGTCAAAGCTTACCATTTTGTACGAAATCAACACTTGAACAAAATGTAAACATTCAATGGCTTGTATGATATTTTTTTTCGGAAGTTTTTCCTGGAAAACCCACTGTCACTGAGTAAATACCCTGAGCCACACAGTAATAGCTCACCACACTACAACTTTCAGAAATCAAAGTATTTGCTAACCAATTAAAATCTCCCGTCATAACATCCCCAATGGCTCCATAATAATCGTTTTACACCTCTGCCTTTCGCAACATCAAATCCCGATGCCAGAGGATAAAGGGCTACAAGGATGCGAGACTACGAGTATTTTTTCTCCGTCCATTAATCCAATTCCGTGCATTTAGTTAGTCATCTGGCAGGTATTCGCAATGGCATCTCCATTATGTGGCATAAAAAAAATTGTATTGTTGACACTACACCATACGAATGGGGATCAATATAAAAGCCAGTAGCATACACATACGGAATGTGACACGTTCGGCATGTGCGAGGCAGGGTATGGCTCCGTTTTACTGAATTCATATCATGTCCTTGTCACGACCTCCTTAATTGTTATGACTGTAATCATTATTGAAAACGGAAATTATTACATGACGCACGCAAACACAATACATACAAACGGCAAACATCTATTCGAATACGTATATGCAGGCTATGTGTTATTTGGCAGCATGCTCCACAATCCATTCCAGATGTAGCTCCTGTTTCAGCTCCATCAGCCAACTTGTTATCGTGGCGTGGGACAAATACGAAATCCATTTTTGGCAGAAGCATAAGCTTTATTCCATTTCGTATTATGTATACGAGTATTTTTTAGCAGAGGTTTTACTTTTAACGAGTGTCATGGTAGCGAAGGCGGAGATGCACAAGCTACTCGTAGTTCTATAGAACAACCGACAGACGTCAGAATAATCGTTAGCTTGTGAACTTAATTTTGGTTCAGTTGTGGGTTTTAACGACGGGATTGTAAGATGAAGTTCCAATGATTTGTTCTGCCATAGTGAAGTGAGCAATTATACAGGGTGTCCCCGAATTCGTCAAGAATAATTTGAGAAATGATTCTTGGGTATATTCTAAGCAAACAATCGTACCACGGTAACGGTCTATCTCCAATGTTGGCATCATTTATCGAGGATTTAAGAAAAGGCTTACCTTGGTGTACCCTGACCCATGTAACGGGAATTGCTCTGTTAATACTAATGGCAGAGAGGTTGTTTGTTTTTAGAACAAATACCAGCCTTTATTGCGTTTAAATAAAGTTGATATTTTATTCGAGTCTTTAGATATCCAATTTCTAAGCCAGTTCCATTTTTCGTACCCATACTTACTTTTGAATTTAAGGTCACTTCTCTCCAGAAAATGCGTAGTAAACATAATGTTCTGCTATTTTTTTCTTATGAACATAAAAATAGTAAAAAACCATCATCAAAAAGTTTGTAGAAAAACCCATAGACTTTAGGATCTATTTGGAAAATTTGCCAAACAAAAATTGTATAAAAAAGTAGAAACAAAAATTAACTTTTTACGCTAAGGTTACAGTTGTTTCGAAACACTATTTGAAACGTGTGCGTTTAGAAACCAAGAATACGCAGAGATTATTTTATGTTTATGGGATGTGCAATGGAAGTTCAACAAGAGCGCGGCAAAGATAACATGAACTTTATCCTATTCGACGACATCCTAGTGAAGGAGTATTTGAAAATACGTATCGAAGGCTTCGAGACATGGGATCAGTTTCAAATACACGACCTAACGCGAGAGCTTCACAAGTAAGAAGAATTTCGGCTGATTAAACAATACTGGAAGCTATTACAACTGATCCGTCAATTAGCATCAGACGCTCACCTTTGCAATTCAATGTTTCCAGACATAGAGCCTAGAGCAAAAAAACTTATTTTTTTAATTTTACCTTCTGCAGGTTTTCCCAAGTATCATAAAATCAGTGAGTTTTTCTGCATTGTTACGTTCATAAAACAGAGGTAAAGTCAAAGATTTGCATGTAAAATGGAACTGGCTTAGAAATTGGATATCTGAAGACTCAAACAAGATATCAACTTTATTTAGACTCAGTTACAAAGGCTAGTATTTTTCTAAAAATAAATTCCTACACGAAGTTTATACCATTAGTGTTAACAGAGCAATTTTCGTTAACATGGGTCATGGTACACCAAAGTAAGCCTTTTCTTAAATCCTCGATAAATGATGTCAAAATTGGAGATAGACTTTTATTGTAGAACGATTTTTTTCTTAGAATATACCCAAGAATCATTTCCTAAATTATCCTTGACGAATTGGGGGACACCCTGTATAAGAGTCAATGCCACGGGGAGATGGTCTTTGAAGGACAATTAACGACCGGATGTATGACAGTTACAAAGAATGGTATGTGTTTCTGTGAATGCATCTGTACACAAAGTAATCCTGCACTAACAAACGCATCAACTGGAAATTAATTTGAGGTTAGAACGTGCACATTGTTATAGTGATTGTAATTGAACCCTAATGCCAGTTGACACTGTTTGTGGTAACTTTCCAAATAGCTGATGGAGTATACTTAAGCGGGAGGAAAATGATCATTTTTAAATCCGATATCCAGGTTTACGAGTACTGATGCAATTTATTCGGGAAGTGAAGTAACACAATCCCCTTTGGCAATGTAGTGTAAATGCTTACTGAAGCGGACGGATTTGAAATTGTATCTTATTGATTTTAACATTCAAATAGTGACGATTTGATGCCCTTCTACTTGTGAATGCCACCTTAGGTGAGGTCTTCCTCTACTGTTTTGTCTCTCTGGATTAGATTCGAGGACTCTGTGAGCCGGAGCATTGGTGTCTATTTGCTTTACATGTCCTAGTCATCTCAGCCGAATAATGCGCAGTTTTCTGACTAGGTCAATGTCACTGTACAGCTCGTCTTTCACTCTTCTCCGCCAATCCTCCAGGATTGGGCCTTATTACTCAATTGCATTCTTAACCCAAAGAAACAGCGGTTGGCAAGAGTGATTCTTCGTTTTATTTCTCCTGAGGTCTTGTTGGCGGAATTCATGGCAGATAGACCTTTACTACCTTATTATTATAGCTGTCGGTTGTGACGTTCTATTCAATTTGTCGATATTGTGTGCCCCTTCTTGTTGACAACATATACTTCGCCTTGCCGTCATTCGTCTCTAAACGCATTTTGGCAGCTTCGGTTTCAATACGAGAAAACGCAAACGGGTCCAGCCCGCTGAGTTCCCCAATTATATCGATATCAAGTCAGTGACACAGACTTTTGAAAGATTCTTTTGTGAGTTATGCACAATTATTTCAAGTACAGGTCGTGCAAAATTAATAACCCTATCGGAAGATCTTATAATTTTTGCAAATGGCGTGGTACGTCAATCATATTTCACATTTGTGAACTAGACAGGTGCAGTATACAAACAGACAAGCAATGGAGCGCTATACTCCGCTAGAGCGTGGAATAATTGTGTCGTTGTTTTTGACCAATAATCGGTCGGTGGTGTTACCGCAGAGTGAATTTCGACGTCGATTTCCTAATCGTGTCGCGACAACTGGGCCGTATTTTTTTGAGGATGCCATCGGTAATATAGTCACTGTTACTGGCGAATACTACAGGGCCATGAAAACGACTTCTTACTTGGATGAGCTGGGCTTGGTGAACATGAGGTTTCAACAATACGGTGCAACCGCACACACAGCACGAGCCACAATGGATATTGTGAAGGAAGCATTTCCTGGTCGCGTAATCTTCCGTTTTGGCGATTTGGCATGGCCAGTAAGATCGCCCGATTTAGCCATCCCAGACTTCTTTCTTTTGGGCTACTTGAAGTCGCGGATTTATGCCAACAAGCTTCAGACAATCGCAGCCCTTAAGGAGAATTTTCTACAGGAATGCGAACAGTAATCACCGGAAATTTTGCGGAAAGTCATGGCATAAGGCATGCACTCTTATGATCAGATCTGAGAAATGAGTTAGTGTTTGCACATAGCGCGGGCGAAAGAAAATTAGGGAGGAAAGTAAGTTAGGCATCGAAATACGTTGGTTTTAAATGTCTGAATGTTATAATGGCTAGGAAATAGAGAGCTCGGAGGAATCGCGATATTTTAGAGTACGTCCGAAAGTGGCCTTGAGGGTATACTAATGAGCATTCCTAGTGAGACGGGTGTTACGGTTAAAAGTTTGAAGAGGCGGAATGCTACTGACGATTTCTATGGAGCCATTTCTGGTGGTGGAAACAACAATAAAACAGAATGAGACAGAAAACATTACGTCGGTGTTCGAGGGTGTCCATAATATGAGTGATATTAGTATCACCTATGAGTTTTATCGCACGGGTTTGAATACTATCTAGCAGGTGCAGGAGATATTTTGGGAGCACCCGACCAGATGTTTGCATTGTACTCAAATTTGGAGCGGATAAATGCCTTATACAGGGTGTCCCCGAATTCGTCAACGATAATTTGGGGAATTATTCCTGGGTATATTCTAATTAAAAAATCGTTCTACAGTAAGGGTCTATCTCCAATGCTGACATCACTTATCGAGGATTTAAGAAAAGGCTTACTTTGGTATACCCTGACGCATGTTAACGGAAATTGCTCAGTTAATACTAATGGCAGAAACTTAGTTGATGGTTTTTTTTAGAAGAAATACTGCCCTTTGTAATTGCATTTAAGTAAATTTTATATCTTGTTAGGGTCTTCAGATTTCCAATTTCTAAGCTGTTCCATTTTTAGTGCCCATGCTAATTTTTGATTTTGTGGTCGCTTTTCTCCAGAAAATGCTTAATAAACATATCGTTTAACTATTTTTTTCTTATGAACGTAACAATAGTAATAAAAAAAAACCATCAGTAAGTTTTACAGAAAAACCGACAGATTTTATTATACTCCGAAAACCCTGCATCGATTAACTTTTTCCAAGTAAACCTGCCCACATATTGACACTGAATTTGTGTTGAAATTATTTATGTCTCCTTGTATGTATGTAAATTGTCCGCAACCCATGTATGAAGATTATGAAAATTTGTGATCCCATTTTTTGTAAATTGAGATTCCTCCGTCCAAAGAATTCTGTTAGTAAACTCGTTGTCATCCAAGCTCCAGTCCAGCAAACAGTTAGAAAACTCAAATCTCTTTTCCAAATCATTGGGAAGCAGTTCTTGTAAATGTGTATGGTGGTACATTCCAAATTTTATGTCTGTAAACATTGAATTGCAAAGGTGAGCGTCTGATGCTAATTGACGGATCACTTGTAATAGCTTCCAGTATTCTCTTATCAGCCGAAATTCTTCTTACTTGTGGAGCTGTCGCGTTAGGTCGTGCATTTGAAACTGATCCCGTGTCTCGAAGCCCTCGATACGTATTTTCAAATACTCCTTCACTAGGATGTCGTCGAATAGGATAAAGTTTATGTTATCTTTGCCGCGCTCTAGTTGAACTTCTATTGCACAGATCATAAATGTAAATAATGTCTTCGTATTCTTCGTTTGTAAATGCGGACATTTGGAATAGCGTTTCTATGAAACTGTAAAAAATGTTGAACTATTTTTTTTTTCTAATCTTTTATACAATTTTTGTTTAGTAAATTTTCCGAATAGGCCTTCACACACGAAACCTAACTCTTTCTGAGAACTTTTGAGGAATAGGGTAAGGAAATAAAGGTTTTGACAGGTAGTCAAATATAGTAGACGAGCACGCTTTAAAACTTTTTAATAAATATTTAATTTTAAAAATTTATTGGAAAATTAATAATTCTTGGAAACTACGGTTATTGTCAACTGTTGTTAGAACGTAGGTAAAAAACCATAAATTCATTTTTTATCATAAAATCTATGCGTCTTCTCTTGATTATCGTGGGGTGCGCTTCTCAAAGAAACTTTAAAATTCATTCAAAATGAATTGTTCCGCGTGTTCTCAGAAGATTGATCGAAATAGTACATCTAAAATAAACTGTAGTGACTGTAAAAATTTCTTTCATCATTCTTGTGTAAATATCACCGAAAAAAACGTGGAATACATTAAATAAAGTTTTTTTTTTTTTTTTTATTACCAGGTTTTAGGACGTTGGGACAACGCGTTGTCCATCAAGTGGCCCTTATGAAGCAGCCGGTAATTTTAATACCGCAACTAAGTAGAACTTATCAAGCAGTTTTTATTTCATAAGTTAATCACGATTGGTAGGACACTTTCCAATGAAAGACACTACATATTCCGCTTTCTTAATGCGGTTTCAATTTATCGCGCAAGGTCCAACGGTTTAGTTCGTTGAAGACGGCGTAGTATGTTTCGTTCGTCCAAGATTTCTAGGACTGTATTGTTGATATGGCCGCTTAACCGGACTTTATGTTTTCGTGCGCAGTTCCTGACTTCATCTTCCACGAAAGGAACTCCGAGGTCTCGATGCAGGTCATTATTTCTTATAAACCATGGGGCACGCACAAATTGTCGTAGCACTTTATTTTCAAAAGTTTGTATTATATTTATATTTGATTTCTTAGTACAACCCCAGAGTTGTATACCATAGGTCCACACCGGCTTTAGCACTTGCTTATAAAGAAGCAGCTTGTTTTCTAAGCTTAGCTTGGAATATTTACCAAGTAGCCAGTACATTTCTTTGTATTTGGCCTCTAGTTCTTTTCGTTTCTTTTTAACATGCGTTTTCCATTTAAGCTTCGCGTCAAGTGTCATTCCCAAATACTTAGCTTCGTTTGCAAAGGGGATACACACCGAGTTTATAGAAATGGGCAAGTGATTTATCTTTCTGTAGGTGAAGTCAAGATGTACAGATTTTGTCTCATTAAGGGTAATTCGCCAGATCTTTGTCCACTCGTAGACTTTATTTAAAGCAGTCTGAAGTTTCGCCGTTGAGTCTTCTATTGATTCTCCAACCGCTAAGATAGCGGTGTCGTCAGCAAAAGTAGCGAGAACAGTATCCTCGTCGTGTGGTATATCTCTTGTATATAAAAGGTACAAAAGTGGACCCAGTACGCTTCCCTGCGGTACTCCGGCTAGGATATCTTTAAATTTCGAAACATCATTTCCGTATCGAACGCGAAAAATTCTATTTTCAAAATAGCTTGTCAACGTATTATAAAGCTTTAATGGCAAAATTCGTCGCAGTTTGAACTTCAAACCTTCATGCCATACTTTGTCAAAAGCTTGTGAGACGTCAAGAAATACGCTCGAACAAATCTTTTTTTCTTCCAGGGATTTTTCAATTACATCAGTAATTCTATGCACCTGATCAATTGTTGAATGCTTAGTCCGAAATCCAAATTGATGGTCGGGAATAAGATTTTGGTTTTCGATAATTGGGAGATTAAATAAAGTGGTAATTTATTCCGTTGCGATAAGTGTGGAGTGCTAAGACACCGGTCTCTCCATTTGCTGCTGCGACTGATTCCATGCAAAACAACAACACTGCACATGCACCAACCGTAACTAAAATTCCAAAAATTCAAACAAAGGGCAACAAGCAACAATCAACGGCAACCTTCTCATCTTCACCTACTCATATCGGCGACAAAGAATGTGAATATACTCTTCTGATGATCTACATTAAGCTCACAAATTTCGAAAAAACAAACCAACAGTTCTTGCTAAGCTAAATGAGTTACGTGCGTACACAAAATACAGAACTCAAAACAAAAGTTAATAGGCTGGAAAGCAGACTAAATGGGCAACAGCAGCAGAATCTTGAAAAGTGCATCGATATTGTTGGTGTTTCAGATGTCAATGACAATAATGCATTTGACAAAGTAAAGCAACTTTTTACCAAAGCTTTGTCTTTTGATGTCCCCGACAACCAAATCGATAAATGTTTCATCAAAAGAGTTCACACTAGAGAAGGTAACTCTTCTCTAATGAAAACAAAATCTACCATTTGTGTCAAATTCTCCGACTTAACAATGAAACAACGAATTATAAAAGCAAAGAGGGTAAACAAAAAAAAAATCTCAACACACGAGCGACTGATGTCGATGGCGCAGGTGACAGTGGAAGCGTAAACAACAACAACAACAAGGGAAACAGCATTTATTTAAATGATTCTCTTACTAAGTACACTCAGGCGCTTTTTATGAAAACAAAAGAAATGGCACAACAGAAAGGCGTTAAATTCGTATGGTATAGTAATAATCAAATTCTCATGAGAAAGGTTGAGGGTGGAAAAGTAACTTCGATTAAATCTTTTAATGATCTTGCACTTATTTAAAATCGAAATTTGAATTGCTCAAACGATGTAAGTGATTTAATCGAAGACTTTTCTGCCCTTGAACCTAGTAGTGCCAACTGTGATATTATCTTTAAATCTACGAGTAGTTCATACTACGATGACAATTTTTTTTGTTGTGCATCGGAATGTCAGAAGTCTGAGAGAAAACTTTGCGTCTCTTGTAACGGCATATTGATTCGTTCGCGCGCATTCCAATTATTATTTTTCTTTCTGAAATATGGATTTACAATTTTGAAAAGAGTGATTATGTTATTCCCGGTTTTAATTTCTTTGCTAATACGAATGATAATTAAGCTGCGGGTGGTGTTGGGTGTTTTTTAAAAGAGGGTTACCAGATTCAGGAAGTTTTGTGTGTCGATTTTGTAAGTGCGGATGTCTTAAAAGCTTCTATTGTAGTTAACAATGAAGTGTTCGTTTTTTTGTGTGTCTATAGGCTGCACATGTTTAATGTTTCCATGTTTATGAAAGAGTTTTCTGATCGTTTAATTAAAGTAAAAGCACAGATAATAAATCTATACAGATGTCTCATCGCTGTAGAAAAAAATGGTTCAATTTTCGTCGGCTAGCCGACACTCGTCCAGCCGACACGAGCTTTCGGAATAATGTAAAGCTTTTTTATTTTCGCTCTTTCTTGCTTTGTTTACTGAGAGATTTTTTTTTTCTCTCGCCACAAGTTGAGGGCAGTGGAAAAAAGAATATGAAAAACAATCGCAAGGGTTTTGCGGGAAGTGGTATGAAGACTTGGCTGTTTGTTTTCATTCGACTGCAATAGGAAATTATGTAATTTTTCATGAATTGGTATTTTGTTTGAGCGTATGGGTGTGTATGTAAGAAAGAACAATTCAAAGGCGGGAAAAGTCGAATGTTTCTTTACATTTTGTAATTGAAGTTTGACAAGCAAAATATTATTCGTGTTATTAATATGCAGTGCAGATACACCTGTGTGCAAAATAATAGCAGTGATAGATGCTTAACTTTTTATTTTACAATAAAACAAATTTTATAGCACCTGTATTTTAATTACTTATTTTTTCTTTCTCTAATGTTCTAAAGACTTCGTATTGAATTTGAAATTAAGTAAGTAACCATTCTTATAGGAAACCTAAAATACCACCTTGAAAAGGAATTTATTGAGAAAATTTAAAAATACAAGTTTATTCATCTAAATCTATATTGTCCCCTTCAAAGTAATCTCTTATCGACTGCAACACACTTATGCCAGCGCATGATCCAATCCTCGAAACATTTTTTATAGGTATTCGGTTTTCGATATGTCCATCAGTGCTTCCTACGATTTTTCCATTACTTCCTCTCGGCTGCTGAAACGCGTTCCCTGTAGTGGTTTTTTAACTCGATTGAACAGAAAGAAGTCACAAGGAGCCAAATCAGGTGAATTCGGTGGCTGGTAGATGGTATTTGTTGCATTTTTCGTCAAAAAATTACGAATAATGATGGCACTGTGCGATGGTGCGTTATCATTGTGCAAAATCCACTAGTTTTCTGCCCACAATTGTGGTCTCTTTCGGCGAATTGCTTCACGCAAACGTCTCATAACGCCCAAATAATACTTTTTGTTTACTGGCTGGCCTTCTGGCAAAAATACATGATGCACTACATCGTTGTAATCCATGAAAACCGTGAGCATTGCCTTCTTTTTTGACTGAAAACGACGTGGTCTTTTTGGTCTCGGCTCATTTGGTGAACGCCATTCACTTGCCTGATGTCTGAATTGCGTGTCGTACTCATAAACCCACGTCTCGTCTCCAGTAATGATCCTTTTGGTGAATGTGGGATCGGATTCAGCTTCGCAAATCATCTCTTTTGCGACGTAAACACCGTCTCTTTTCTGCATGAAATTGAGGTCTTTTGGCACCATCTTTGCTGCTACACGGGTGGCCGTGGTGTAGTGGTAGTAGCAAACGCTTCTCACTCGGAGGGTCCAGGTTCGTATCCTGCCCATGGCAAAATCAGTTTTTCATTGCGTAATTGGAACTCAAACAAAAAAATTCTGCGTGTGAAGGCATAACACTGACACGTAGATTTGGCTGTTATAAGAGTTTCAAGCAATGAAAAAAATACTGGGAATTATATCTCGAATTACTCTGAGTGAAGAAAAACTCTCCGTCCTATTCGGACTCCCACCCCTGGAGAGCAAACATAGAAACCAAACACACCTGAGTTTCAAACCACTACAAAAAAACAATTTTCCTTTCTCCTCCTTCTATCTTTCCGCTCGCGCCGTGGCAACAGTAAAAGGGTATCTAACCCCTTAGGCGCGCGTAAATTATAAAAAAAAAAAAAAAAAAAACACGACGGAAACCCAAATCATTAACCAAAATGTCTTGGATGGATCCATAGGCAATGTTCAAATCCTTCGCTATCTCTCTGCTGGTTAATTTGCGGTTATTGACCAAAACTTCTTTTACTTCATCAATGCTTTTGTCGGTTTTCGATGTCGATGGTCTGCCACTGCGTTCATCATCTTCGATTGACTCACGACCACTTTTGAACCGCTCGTGCCACTGGTAAAGGACCGTTTTCTTTAGAGAATCGTTGCCGAAACACTTTTCCAAGATTTCCAACGTTCGCGCACCATTAAATCCGTTTTTTTTACGCAAAATTTAATACAAGTTCATTGTTGCAAAATTAATTTAAAGAAAAAACTGAAAATTGAATATGTTGCACTTGCTGAATACTTCGTTGAATGGCCTTTGTTTGCCAGAACTGCAGTACAACGAAGTGGCATAGAGTCGACTAAGCGCATACACCTCTCTCTCGAAATACCTGACCATGTAGATTGCACTGTAGTCAATAATTCACCAACGTTTTTTGGTTTTGCCTTAAAAACCTCTTGTTTAACATCAGCCCATAAGTTTTCAATGATATTAAGATTTAGAGACTGAGCAGACCACTCCATGATTAATGTTGATTTCAAACCAATTTTTAGCCAATTTACTGGTGTGCTTGGGGTTATTATTTTGGTGATACACCCAATTAAGCGGCAACTTACTCGTAAGGTAAGTTTTGAGTTTGGGGAATAAAAAAAAGTCGCACGGGGCCCAGTCCGGACTCATTTGACAAAACCACCGATAAAAAACATGTTTCTTCTGGGATTGGTTTTATTGAAGCCATTGTAAACAACCTGATTGGACCCTATCAGTGCGGTACACAATCGATTAGATTTCCACAATCCGGCAGATTTTGGAGAAAACCCAAGAAGTCCAGATCCACCAGGTGGTAGGTACCTGCTTATCGATTTTAAGGATGCCTATGACAGCATTTATAGAGACGAGCTATATAGAGCAATATCTAGTCTTGACATCCCTGCCAAACTCGTCCGTCTGTGCAGGATGACGATGGATAACGCCCGCTTCTGAAGGATCTGTTTGCCTAATGTCGGCATTATGATTCTATTCAGTGTACTGTGTGAACACGTAAAGTCTCTTCGGTCCACAAAAATTTACCGAAAGTGTGTGACTTCCGGCCTGGAAAATCTTGGAAAGAACTATCCAGTTCCAAGTCAATACCTACCACGCTACAGTCCGGGGTGGAACAGGACCTCAACCAACAAGCCTTTCCACCTGGCGCGATCTTTCGCCAGCTGTTTCCAGCGGTGCTGCACTCCAAATTGGTTGAGATCCCATTCCACTTGTTCGAACTCCCATATATTCGGCCGTACATTACTGCGTTGTCCCCGAGTCTCGGAATTGAAGATTTTGCGTGCAGTTTTAAAAACTCCCTTTATTTTACATAACTTGAAAGAGGGCAAAGGGAGCAAATATGTATTCGTAAATAACATATATGTACATACATTTTCCGAATAAGTTCGATGTTGCTCAATGCTTGGAAATTTATCAAATTGTGTATGTACTTAATGTCCTGAGCACAAAATTAAAATCGGGAAATTGGTCTAGCACTCATGTACACACGTATATCTTCAACCCCATAACATGTATTAGCCCTTAACACCTCGTGCTTCAAATATCAACCACTTTTATAGTGTGGTGCAACGTCATACCCACCCCCTCCAGTACGCCCACATCGGGCACCCTAGATCTCATGATCTTCAAAATTATATTCCTACCCCCATTTAATTTACATTGCATAACAAGTTACAAACAAAATAACAAGCACACGTACATAAACCCAAGTAAACCGGTTATGCTGGGCAACGTCAACGTATGTTTTTTTTATTTATTTCTTTCGTTCACGTATTGTTTTTGCACGATAAACGACTTTGCATGTGTGAGTGACAAGTGGCAAGAGCAAAAAGCGAAAAGAAATAAAATGATTTTTCTGCTCTTTGTAAGAACTTTCATCTTTTTAAAAAAGCTTTCAATATTAACAATTTAGATAGTAATGAAACTGTCTCAACATATTTAGCCTTATTAGCTGCGCATGACCTTAATTCTTTTATTAATGAGCCTACTAGGATTGCGTCAGATAGTTGTTTGGACCACATTAATGGGCGATTCAAATGTGCTTCATCTAGCAAATGTGAGAAATGTGTTCTTAATTTGATGATCACAGACCATTGTATGACAGGACTCCTTGTAGAAAGGTTTTATAGGAGGAATAGCGATTGTTCAAAACCACTGTACAATATTACGAAAATTAACTTTAGTAGACAGAAACAATCTACTTTGTGAGTTTTGAGATGATGTCTATTCGTGTAGTGATGTTTCGAATTCGTACGCAGTATTTATTGAGTGCCTTGAGAAGCATATTTATAATTGTTGCTCTTTCTTACCTCAAAAAAAAAATTTAAAAAAAGACTTAAGCCCTGGATCTCTAGATACTTAGTAAATAAAGTCGATAAAAAAAACAAACTTAGAATGAAATGCTTTCGAGACTCTAGTAATGTAAATTTTAAAAGTAAATACACTAAATTGTGCGCTGAGCTGAAAAAGAAGATTCCAATTTGTCGTGATACCTATTACCGAAATTGTTTTGACTTTGCCAGAGGAAACCTCAGATACGAATGGAAATTAGTGAAACTATTCACTAAATAAATCTTCTTCCACAAAAAGACCTACATCTTTGCGTACCAGTAACGGTTTAATTTCTGACAAAAAACAAACCGCTGAAGCATTTAATGACTACTACACTAATATTGCCAGTAGTTTGCAACCCGTCAAATAAACTCATCTTGTGCTCCCTGTATGTGTGCTGAACCGTTTCAAAGAAAAAGCTTTGGTTACAAACCTATAACATCGCTTGAAATATTCGAAGCTATTCGCCGTTTAAAAAATACTAATTCAAGTGGCGCAGATGGTATCTCAAGTATGATTCTTAAAAAAATCATAGCTTGGTTCATAGTGGATATCTTAAAGGACATCTTCAATGGCTTTGTTCAAAAAAGGTTCTGCAGTTGAACTGTACAACTACAGGCCTATTTAACTCCTCCCTGTGCTAAGTAAAGTTTTTGAAAAACTAATGAAAGACAGAATAGTACAATTTTTAGATATCAATAATTACTTTAGTCCTAAACAGTTTGGTGATGATTGTGTATATGTGTGAATAGAGGTATGATGATGTCCGGAACAGATATTACATCTCTTTTTAAAAAAGCACGAACTGATTTGATGATTCCCGAGGCAATCGTAGCATAATTTAAGTTGTTTGATGAGCTGATAAAGTTGTTCAGTACTCATTTGTTGATAATTTTCACAAGCTCTATATAATGATCTCCTTCAATTGTAAGCATGAGCGGATGACATTTTTTACTGTAACATTGTGCGATTTTATTTTCTGAAATGGATGTTTTGTGGAAGATGATGTTGACTTTCAATGTTCTTGCTATTGAGGCACACTTCTTTCGAATGCTTGAAGAGAGCGGATGCGTGTCTGTATGAAACCCTTGAGCTCTTTCCACATAGCAGATTCTTTGGACGATCCAAGCTTTTTCTCCCATTCTTTTGCAGAAGAAGCATCTAGTTTTCGTGAAACTAAGTAGACAAATACTTCATTCCACTGCTCGACTTTAACTCCTAACTCTTCAAGAGCGCCTAGTGACTGATTGACATTGTTTAGAAGTGTTTCGAGATCATTTGCTGACTCCCGAGTTATTATTATTGCAAAGAGATGTTCTAACGCTGAATCGATTAATATTCTCCTGTTGTCGTAGTACTCCACTAGATCGTCCCAGGCAATTTTGAAATTAGCTGAGATTAGTGAGACAACCTTTTAGATATTGGAGTTTTTCTACGCATGTAAGAGAAGGATGTGCACCAATAACTGATGTGAATGTGTCCTTGAAAGGTACCCATTCTGCATAGTCTCCACTAAACGAGAGAAGATCGAGCTGTGGGAGACGAATATTGGTAGTGAATGATGGTAGCTGTCTGATTACAGATGTATCGGCTAAAGATGATCCATTAGCTGTAGTTTTTAACTGAATTTCTTCAGACAGAATAGTCATCTCTTCCATGGCGTCGAGATATTTTTCTTCACAATTGGAGTACAGTTTGTCCTTGAAGTACGGTTCTTCTTCGCATTCCGTTTTGGCTTCCGCTTTAAGTGAAGCTTTAATTAACCCCAAAGTGATGTGATTTTGTTTGAAATTGTTCCAATTTTCGGTCAGAGCAGTTAAACGAGACTGAACACGTTGATTTGTAATTGCGTTGCTGATCTTAAGTTTAGAGACTGCATTCGATATAACCTCAAAAAGTTCATATTGTTGTTCGAACAAATGTTGTAACTGGGCCGCTTTCGCCATAATGAGATAAAATTTGCCGATTAATACTCAAATGACACCAAAATCCAACAATCGAAGGACCATTAATGTTTAGATTTTTGTTAAATATCTTTTCTCTGTTCTGCACAAATAAATATCCTTAAAATAAAGATCCGAAATAGTGTCTAAAAATTGAGCAACTACGTAGTATGAAGAAAAAGAAAGATGAACCTCGTGCTTTGATTGACAAAAAAGGATTGAACTTTATTTAAAAGGCTGTTACATTTCACTCTTCCATTCTATTACAATTGTTTGATTTGAAAATAAATAAATAAAGTCTTACCTAAAAAATAGGTCACAAAGTGCGAAGATTGATGAGATAAGGAGCGAAATAAATTTGTTTAACCCGGGTTTTCCCCAAGGCTCGGTCTTGGGTCCAATTCTATTTCTCATCTACATAGCTAAGGGTAGCCCTTTGGAACTCGTCGCTAACATAAATTGAGATTTGAATTTCTGGAGAATCTGGTTGGAAAATCACAAGTTGCTAATTAGCTCCAAAAATAAAAATTATGTATTTCACTTTGTCATCAGTACACAGTTTCGGAGCAAATGTCCACTTTCATGCATCCGAGTGTCAAAAATTCAAGTTTTTCAATTGCAATTGCACCAATAAACCTACTACTCCCACTTTTTGTAGTACTCATAGTTGTAATGATATATGTTTTCTTATCGAGAAAGTAGATGAATATAAATATCTAGGTCTTACTATCGATTCCAATATGAGCTTTGCGGATCACATGATTCTCTGAGGAAGTATTTTACTTCTATTATTTGCGAAATGTATGCTCCACAATTCTTCTAAAGAAAATCTACTATGGGATTTTTCAGTCAAAGCTGCAATATGGAATTTCCTGTTGGGGAGGTACTTATCTTAGCAAAATACAACCTCTATTAGTTTTACAGAAGCATATACTAAGAAAGTTATGTCAAAAACATGTTAGATACCCTAGTTTTCCTTTGTTCTGTGATCTTAAAATCCTTCCTGTTCGTCATCTGTATTGTTTTAAAGTATTGAAGTCATTATTACCTGATTTCGGTAATCGAAATCTTAGATTAATTTCTAATTACAATTTACGAAGTAATTTTTCGTACTTGTTACCTGTTTGCTCGTACCACTGCATACCGTAATTTCTATTCCGTTTTGTCATTCCACCTCTTTAATAAACTTCCACAGTCTATCAGAGCAATAGCAATACCTGGAATGTTTTTAAAATGTCTAAAAACCTGGCTTCTGAACCACAACTACGCTAGCTTAGAATCTGTTACTTTTGACATTCTGATTTAACTTTAACTAAAATTCATTTGTCTTCTTTAATCTTTCTTAATTTATGAATTTGATTGATTTTTTTCGTCATCCTGCTTCTTTTGTTAATTGGTTTTTACTATGAATTACCTTTGTTGTTTATGGCTACCCCATCATAAACTCTATTATTAATGTAAATAACTGAATAAAGTGGCATTCAAAACTATTTCACTACTCCCGTTAGTAAAAAACAGAAGGTCTCAACATTTCATATAAATAAGTTTTGTGAGTTAAACTAGTTTTAACATTTTTTTAATGAATTGTATTTGAATTATACTCTGAATACTATATGAAATAAAATTACCTATATACATATCTATCTATCTATCTAACTTGCTGATGATTTTTTTATTATTATTATTACGTTCATAAGAAAACAAAAATAGTTAAACGTTATGTTTATTACGCATTTTCTGCAGAAAAGCTAGCTCAAAATCAAAAATTAGCACGAGCAGGAAAAATGGAACAGTATTAACTAGACGTAGCGGACTGGAGATCGTTGGTGAAAATGGAAAAGAGTGCCGGGACAGAATGGAGCTCTGAGGTACACCAGCATTTATTTTCTGAATATCAGACATGAAACCATCAAAGACCAATTGAACGTTCCGAAAGGTAGTTTCTAATCTATAGAAGAAGAGAGTCGTCAATCCCAAATGCACGCATTTTCGAGGAAAAAGCCTGATGCCAAACTCTGTCAAATGTCTTAGAAATATGAAGTACAACTACAAATAAAACTGTGTACCAAGTATCAGAAGTATCTCTAAAAATCAGAGCAAAAGTTCTACCTTGAACTCGTTTAAATAAAACCTTTTAAAAGTGCTCCCCACTGGACTCATTAAGTTAAACTCTATTCGACAAGTGAAACTAAAAATCAATTACAGGGATAGCTAAACGAAAAAAAGCTATACCAGTTTCTAACTCAAATAAACAAAGACAAACCAAAACCACCACCATTCAGCGAAAAGACAGAATCTCACAGTTTTTCGAAGAAATTATCAGAAAAGAAATGGATGCAGTACTAATGGAACGACTTACTGCAGCGCCAGAGGCACTGTCTAGGCGCAATGCCTTACAAATTCGGGCTGTAACAATAATGAGGCAGATTGCGTACGTTAAATAATTCCACGGCAACCGAGAACAGTTAACACAGTTCATAAATGTAGTTCAAATACATTTAGATGCAGTGGACGACAATACAGCGCTGGAATTGTGGTAAGCAATTTACAACAGCAAGACAAGTGGACCAGCAAAGGAATTACTGCTCAACAAACAACCAGCAGGCTGGAACGAGGCGAAGCAGCTCTTACAACAGCACTGCAGACCAACAGTGAACTACAAGGACATCTCGAAATGTATCAGTTATTTAAGGGTAAGTTCTATTTCTGACTTAAACTATCAAATTGAGAAGATTATAAGAAATATAAACACCTTTGCAACATACGAAAAAAAATCTAAAGAAACAAAAAATGCTTTTCATACTGTGTTAGTCGATAAGATAAAACAAATGTTAGCAATAATTAATTTGAGTTAATCTTATATACTTACGTTGGATTCGATTAGAATAACTTTTCTTAACGCACGACCGACAACCGACATCGAACAATAAAACTAACAACAGACATGATAATAGTCCCCGAACCCAAAATAACCAACAGAATAATTCCCACTCAAACAACCAAAGTAGAAACACAAATAATAGAGAAAGACCAGGACATAATAGGCAAATTAACTCTAATACATCCCAGAACAATTCAGGCCAACATAGACAAAATAACCATAGGCCAAACACAGGACAAAATACACAACCAATTTTTAATAGTTCAGGACAGTTTAGGAATGCCCAACAAACTCTATAACCGATGGAAAATAGGTCAAATTAGTCAGGTTGAAAATTTAGAACAGGTAACTAATAGTGAAGAGGAGATATGTAACATAGAGGCCGAGGTTTTTCTGAACTAAGCCTCGGAGACAAAATTTTTGTAAACTTAATAATTGACGAAAAAAAATATAAAGCACTAATTGATACCGGCTTAACTATGAGCATCATTAATTCTAGTATAATAGATTCCAGTAAATTCAAAGTTTACAAAAGAGTAAATATGAAACCATTAACAAAAAAACAACAGAAATAGTAGATAGGATAATAACCAGTATCCCGAAGGAATTCAATTACAACTTGAAAGGGGCACAAGGTGGTAGAAGAGGGACTTAGGGAAAAAACCGTCCGACATACTAATAGGTATGGACTTGTTTAGCAAAATTGTCAAGACTCTTGATTTTTACAATAAAATACTTATATTAACAAATAATTCGCGAATTCCAATTTACTCCAAAGAAAACAAAGCAACGTTTGATTGTTTTGAACTCATTGGAAGTGGAAAAGAAATAGATTTAAGCCACTTGAATGAGGAAGAAAAACAAGGAATAGAAAAACAATTTGTCATTTAGTATATCATGAAGGTGATCAGTTGACAAACACGGATTCTATCACACACGAAATTAAAACAACAATTGATCAGTGAATACACGCTAAACTTTATAGGTCACCCCCAAAACATGAAGAGGAAGTTAGGCGACAGGTCGAAGAGATGGAAAGCAAGGCATAATAAGAAAATCTAATAGTAAATATGTATCCCCAATAGTTGTAATAGCTAAGAAGTTAGACAACTTGAGGCAACAAAAATTCCGACTGTGCGTAGATTATAGGAAATTAAATGAGATAACAGTCGATAACATGGATAGTATTCTCGACAAACTGGCCAGAGCGCAATATTTTTCATCAATAGACCTCGCCATCAAATTAAGGTGCATCCCGCTGATATCTCAAAAACTGCGTTTGTAACACTCAATGGCTTGTACAAATATCTAAGAATGCCTTTTGGATGGAAGAACGCACCCACAACCTTTCAAAGGCTTATGAATGGGATACTTCGAGATTTTATCTACAAAATTTTTGTTGTCTACTTGGACAATTTTCTCAACAAGCTTAAAAGAAGATTTGCAGTCATTATTATTAATTTTCAATAAATTATCAGAGCACAATTTAAAAATACAGTTTGATAAATGTACATTCATGAAAAGAAATACGGAATTTTTAGGACACATACTAACAGCAGAAGGGATAAGACCTAATCCCAATAAAATTAAATGTATTGAAGAATACTCATTACCCAAAACAGAAAAATAAATATAGGAATTTTGTTAAAGACTATGTCAGAATAGCTCATCCAATGATCATATATTTGAAGAAAAATAGTAAGATCAATATTAATGATCCCGAATACATCTAGGCTTTCGGAACCCTCAAGTTGAATATAATTAAGCACCCAATACTAAAACTAAAAAAAATATTTACCCTTTTTGCAGATGCAAGAAATTACTCTATAGGTGCAGTACTAATATAGGAAGGTCAGCTAGTGTGCTACGCATCAAATGATCATGAAGTCACATATTATAGACGTTATTTGTGAGGTAGAAAATTTAAAATTATAACAGATCATTGACCAATTAAGTACGAGTATTTCAATAAAAAAATACACTGGAAACGAATTTAGCCAACGCACCCACCGGTGCTTGTGGAAGTTGCAAGAGTACCAGTATGACATTGAATACTTAAAAGGAAAATCAAATAAGATCGCAGATTTTCTCAGCTGAATACCAGAAGAAAATAACGGACATGACAGTGTAGATAATCAATCAGTCAATAATATATCAGATAATGCAACTATACATTCGCAAGAGGAACAACAACTCGACCATATACCCATAAAGGAAACCATAGTAAACAAGTATAAAACACAACTAATATTAACCAATGACTTCGATAAGGAAATATAAATACTACATAACAGACATATAATATTCATCGACATGACTAAAGATAGGGATTATTGGATGGACTGCTCAGAAGGACGTACTGGAATTTACACGGAACTCCCATACCACGAATTTAATAAAATCCAACAATTACTAATAGATATTAGATCGGACATGATAAATAGATCAAATTCATAAAAGCAACATTCACAGCTAGAGAATTAAAAACAATAGAACACACACATAAGCAAATTTCGTTATATCACACTCGGGAAAGGGCCCATAGTGGCATAGTAGAAACATACCTTAGTTTAAAGAAAGAAATATACTATCCCCAATTAATCAGAGAAATAACTAGAATTATAAACAATTGCAAAACATGCCTAGAGACTAAATATGAACTTAAGCCCATAAAGCCCAAGTACAAAGTTAGTGAAACATTAAGTAGGTCTAATGAGATCATTCACATGGATATATTTTAGTTCAACAAAAATTCCTTCTTAACGATGATAGACAAACTCACAAAGAAAGAATATGCTTACTTGTTATCAAATAGAAACTGTGTAAAAAAGATAGAGGATCGTTTTTCGAAATTCGGTAAACCACTGAAAATTGTAACAGATAATGAGTTCAAGCCAGAACAGTTAAAAGAATTCCTTAGAGAACAAGAAATATAACTCTATCTTACTAAACCTAACACACACACTGGCAATAGTGACATAGAAAGATTCCACTCCACATTACAGGGAATACTAGTTACACGACGAAAATTAGATTTAACACTTATCCAGAAAGTATATAGGGCAATCCAAAAATATGACAATAGATATCATTCCACTGTTAAAAGAACCCCCAAAGAAGCAATGTATGCCGATCTTGCGACTTTAATTAAAGACATAAAGATACAGAAAGAAATGCGAACAGAAAATTTAAACCAGAATATGGAAAATTATCAGGAGCAAAGTGAAATTATACCCGTTAAATATTACAAAAGAAATTACTACTATACAACCCAGATACAGGCTAAAAAAGAAAGAAGGAGAACACCCATCAAATTTTAAAAGACCCCGTTTACTTGCAGGTGATGATATTAGTGTTTCTCATACTTGTAACGACGACGGGACAAACAATAGCAACACTAACGATTTACAAAATAGTAGCAGACAACGGATACATCAAAATTAACATGGGACAAACGGAAATAGTACAAGACACGAGGACGATATTACACATTATAAACACTTCTGCACTAAGACAAACTGTTAACTTTATTAAAGATAATATACAAACCTTACAGGTAGGCAACGACCCAACTATAAGGAAAGAATTAGAGACAATTAGAACCAAGTAAAAACTTAAGACAAAAGAGAGGACTAATAAAAATCATAGGTACAGCACGAAAATGGCTATACGGTAATATGGACGACAATGATCGACTAGAAATAACAGACCATATAAAAGTTATTGAAGAAAATAATAACAACGCAATTATCAATTGGAATAGACAAATTGAAATTAACACAATTTTAGCGAAACAATAGCCAATCTAAAAAATATACTAGAAACAGATAGAATGCAATTAGGACAAACATACGAAGAACTAAGAAATAACGAAAAATAGATCAGGTACTAAAATTGAAAATATTAGAAGAAAATTTTGACCAAATTATAGACAGTGTAGCATTAGTTAAACAAGAATTAGTACATTCAAGTATGTTAACAGCAGTAGAAATTAGAGAGATAGAACTAGACGTTTACAAACTAAAAAGTACGACAAAGACTGACTGATTTTAACTTTATAAAAATTCCGAACTCCTATAAATTAGTTGACTACAAATTACTATAATGACAGTCATGCCCAATGAAAATAATTTAGAATTAGAAGTAATAATGAATGACCAATTTGTAATAGAATTTAACGGAACAAAATACGAATATGATAATAAGATCCAGTACATAGATGAACTAAAACCATTAAGTAATTGTATTACAAAAAATAATTGTAAGCTAAGAGAAAATCATGTATTTAATAGGAGTTAAGAAATTAAATGATAGTACTGTAATATGTAAGAATATGCGAAATGTATCGATAATAAACCAATGTGACGATAGAAAAATGAAACTAATTGGAAATTACTTGATTACCATAAATAACTGTTTATTAGAAATACTAAATGAAAAATTTAGCAACAATAATTTTGAATTTACCGATAGATTCTTTTATACCGAAGACGTAATATATAATTTTACGAAATAATTAAACTTTGACGATATTGCTATTAAAAATTTTGTAAACTTAGAACATATTAAGTCGCTTTTATTTCATAAGAACATTAATAACATCGCTAACTCAACTATGTAGAAGTCGTCGTATTCATTTTAATACGAGTAGTAACCCTGACTAGAAAAAACAAAAATCTTAAACTCTCAATAAAAAATTACCGTAATGAAATTCCTAAATGTAGTAAAATTCAGGAGAATTTAAAAATCTAACGGAGGAGACGTTACAAACCCCAACAAGAACAAAAGTATTTTTTTCTCTTCATAACCAATAACTTGATTTTCCCACACCTCTTCAAAGTGAACGAATAAACGTGTAGCGAAAATGTTGCAACGATATCCAATATCACATAGCATCGCCACGCGTATTTCCGAATTAGCTGGATTAGCAAGGCGGGAATAGATATAAAGGAGTGACAGATTGTCACTCAGTTAGTTAGTAAGTTGTTTAATTGAAGTTCACTAGGAATAAAAATGAAAAATAATTGTTTTTTGCGCGCAGCGAATTGAATTGTTTAATTTATACGAAAATATATTCTTTACTATTGTGGAAAGAGTCCTAAAAAATAGGATTGGTGAAAAAGCGTACGCAGTGGTTTTGCCAGCGAGGAAGAACACGTCTTCAAAAGAAAGGGAGATATACCATCTGGACCAATGAATTTGTGAATGTTAAGATCTTTAAGTACTCTTCTTACCACACGAGTGCGAAAGTGGATTCGTCCCATTGAAGATCCGACACATTCAAGTGTAGGCGGTGACAAAGCACAATTTGGGTGTGTTGAGCTGGCCACAAATAGTGTAGCAAGCATATTGGCTTTATCTAAAGAGCTGACAGCTGGAATGTCGTTGTTTCATTTCTAATGTTTTTGACGAAAGACCAACAATTTTTACTACCATGGAAATATTGAAATTTTACACGTTTAAGTAAGACGTTGCAGTTATTCCTGTCTCGTTTAAACTTTTTTCGGTTTTCCTCTGTCGGGTTGGTCTTTAATCTAATCCTAACAGCCTCTTTACAGCTCGAGTTGTATCATGCAGTTTCTTTTGGTTTGATACTCTTCATCCGGTGAGGGATAAAGGATCTCATTCGAAAGAGGATAGTATCTGTGCTCATATCAGCAGCGGAATCCACGTCGTTATTGAGGAAACTTAACGACCTGTTAAGTCCGCTCCATTTGGCTTTCTCGTATTGCCAAACAGTTCTTTAAGGAATCTCTTCTCAAACTGTGTGGTCAGTGTACGAGAAGTTAGCTGATATGACACAGTGGTCCGACAAGCCTAGAGGGGATAGAACATTGATCTTGTATTTGTCAGAGTGAGAAGTTAAAAACAAGTCCAGGGTGTTGGCGGTATGACTATCAAGAGCTGGTATTCTCGTGGGCTCATTTACAAGCTGGGTCAAGTTATTTTCCGCAGCGACGATCTTAACACACCGTCGCGGCATTCGGGTTTTCTGGGTTAACAATGACGAAATCAACCAGAAGTGGGTATAATAAAATCGCCCGTAATCACGATTTCAGCAAAAGGATACAGGGATACAATTCTTTGTATGGGGTCAGAAGCACATCAAACTCGTTAAAGGTATTGCTGTCCAGTTTGGGGCTTCTGTAAATAAAGAAGTAGTGGATAATTTGTTTATGGAGGTGGAATTTTAACCATATTGTAATAGAGTTTGGTAAGTTACATCACTTTTTTTTATAATTTACGCGTGCCTAACGGGTTAGATACCCTTTTACTGTTGCCAGGGCACGGGCGGAAAGGTAGAAGGAAAAGAAAGGAAAATTGTTTTGTAGTGATTTGAAACTCAGGTGTGTTTGGTTTCGATATTTGCTCTCCAGTAGTGGGAGTCCGAATAGGGCGGAGAGTTTTTTCTTCACTCAGAGTAATTCGAGGTATAATTTACAGCATTTTTTTCTGTGCTTGAAACTCTACAACAGCCAAATCTACGTGTCAGTGTTATGCCTTCACACGCAGAATTTTTCTGTCTGAGTTCTAATTACACAAATGAAAAACTGACTTGCCATGGGCAGGATTCGAACCTGGACCCTCCGAGTGAGAAGCGATTCCTAGTACCACTACACCACGGCCACCACCTGTAAATGGCAAGACCGCGGTGAGAGAAGAGTAGTGGCAATTGACCTATAGCCATGTAGCTTAGATCTCAGTGATCTGAGAGGTGTGTTTCACTAAGTACCAAAACAACTGGTCTGTATTAACAGACGCGGACGTACACAGAAAAGTGGTTATTTTAAGCCCGCAAATATTGGCTACGTCCACCCTAAATTCCCTAGTCATAATCACAAACAAACATAAAAAACACAAACACCGATAATACTAAGCGCAGCTGTGAATTAAATTGTTGTTGGTGTTATACCCTTACAACAATAGGGTACAGCAAACCAACAAAATTCATACCCACAAGCCGCTATCCATCGGTTGTTACATACACTCAGTTCCTGCACGTGCTGTATGACAATGTAATACAGCAACGGCAGTGACTGTGGAAAATTGAAGAGAAGATTAATGTTAATTTGAATACAAAAGTATTGAAGCAATTTTTAGAAGAAGTTATACGAAATAATTACATAAATTAAGCTAGTTAAGTAATATCGAAGCAAAAGAAAAAAACACTGAAGAATTAAAGAAAAATTTAATTTCATATTAATTACATAAAGTCAACGTGTAATTTAAAGTCTTAAGGACAAAGTCCCAAAAGAAACAACACCATCCTGATCCATACCCTAAACTCCCAGATTTTTTTAAAGTTTAAGCTCAATTCCAGAATCTACTCAAACGGAGAGAAATCCCGAATCAAATAGTTCGCATTCTGTCTCAAATCCTGATGTAACGATGAACAACGATAACCTAACTTCAACTTCCGCATCTGCTCAAGCTAACATGCTGAATACTAACAACAATAGTTCAATCTCTACTTCCATTCCGACAATCGCTTTAAATCCTTGAGCAATTTTTGAATACCTCAGGATTCCAGATGCTGTCAAAGACCTTCCTCGTTTTAATGGAAATCCGAGACTGTTGTATGATTTTATCAAGAACGTCGAAGAAATCCTCATGCACATTAGAGGTATGACACAAACCTCTTTCGCACAAATAATTTTGCGAGCAATTCGCAACAAAATTGATGGTCAGGCCAATGAGGTCCTGAACATGTATGGTACTAGCCTAAATTGGGATGAAGTAAAAAATAATTTGATACTCCACTACTCGGACAAACGAAATGAGACCTCTTTGATTAGAGACCTACATTTACTGACACAGGGTTACAAGACTGTCGAAGAATTTCACTCCGAGATTGTTGAACTGCAAGCTACACTAAATAATAACGTTCTAATTCATGAAACCGATCATAACGTTATCAAAGCGAAAAGAGATCTTTTTAGTGAAATGTGCCTCAATACCTTCCTATCTGGCTTGAAAGAACCACTAGGCTCTAGTATAAGAGCTATGAAACCTCCAACTCTGGCCATTGCACTCTCGTATTGCATTCAAGAACAGAACATGTTCTATATGAAATATGACTATAGCCCACAAACGCGAAAACAGAATTTCCACCAAAGTTCCCAAAGAACTCAAAACAATAGGAGCAACCATATTTCGAACCAAACCTACAAGCAACCAATATCCTCTACATTCAGAACTTCCATAACCAAATCTCGAATCAAACACATTACCCCCGAAACCCCCGCGATCAAACACAGCTCTCTGCACCAACACACCCGAATACATTTCAAAAACCACACCAGACTAACTTTAATATCACCAATACAATGGCTCAAAGAAATCAGAACTTCACAAGACCCAACTCCGGGTTGCAAACGCAAACTCGCCCTATGTCACCTACAGAACCAATGGAACTAGGTTCAGAACAATCACGATTTAGACAATCTACAATGCACAAACCGGCAAATATGACAAACCAGTCCAGGCGTAGCAACACTCCGCGTTATTTTATCGAAGAAGTACATAACGTCAACGCACAAAACTCGTAGAATGACGAACCACCCTCATACATCCCGGATTTAGATCACGATTACGCCTACGAAGAGCAACAATACCAGTATGGGAACCAAGATCCCGACGAAGTAGATCAACAAGCCCTTCAAGCAATGAGCGAACTAGAGAGAGAACATTTTCAGACTTATGCCTCCAGCAACCCGTCGGGTATATAAACAAAAATGGATTTATACTTCCCTACATAAACATTTCATCACCATTCGGTCGCCCTTTAAAATTTCTAGTTGATACTGGGGCTTCAGCCTCATTTATTAACCCTGAATTTACCCATCACTCAAACATCGAGAAATGCTTACCAATTAAAATTTCCACCATCCTTAATAGCCATCAATTAGATAAAAGAGTTTCAGTTTCAGAGTTTCACCTTCATCGAATTAAACGAACCAGGCGAGCTGAGCTTCCTCATATACAAGTTCCACGACTATTTCGATGGACTAATAGGAATCGATATTCTCTCACAGCTCCACGCTAAAATCAACCTTAACAACAAAACTCTTACTACAAAGCACTCTACGATACCACTTCTGTTTAAACTGAACCTTAATTCCGGTAAATATAATATTCCTTCAAACACTAAAACGATAGTTAGAATCCCAGTTGACTTTCGCAACCATGATGTTATAATCGAGAACCAGGACTTACGATATCCGAAGGCATTTATACTGCCAAAGAGTGGTATTGTCCCGTAGAAATATGTTCTTCAGCCGATCAGATTTTGTTAATAGAACAACCACTGATGGTAAAACCATATTCTTCTCTAAAATACGTCGAAATAAACAACTACAATTTTATTCACGGCAAACCAAATATCGACGTTGACATTTCACGACTTATTCGCACTTCGCACCTTAACCAAGAAGAAAGGAAAGGTCTCCTGAAGTTTTGTAAACAATTTGAAAACATTTTCTTTAAAGAAGGAGAAAACCTAAGCTTTACAAGTTAGGTTAAACACCAGATTCATACTTCGGACGACGTCCCAATTTATACAAAAACGTATCGCAATCCTTACTGTCAAAAGCTGAAATTCGGCAGCAAAAAGATAAAATGCTTGATCAAAACGTTATACGCCAAAGTTACTCACCCTGGAGTTCGTCCGTTTGGATTGTTCCAAAAAAAAAGGACTCCAGCGGAAATCAAAAATTGCGTTTGGTTATAGACTATAGGAAAGTAAACGAAGAAACTATCTCAGATTGTTACCCTATACCGAATATTAATGAAATCCTAGACAAGTTAGGCAAATGCCTCCATTTTTCAACATTAGATTGGATGGATTCCACCAAATAGAAATGGATCCCAAACACATTGCGAAAACCGCCTTCTCCGTTGACGGCGGACACTACGAATACTTGCGTATGCCCCTTTGGGCTTAAAAACGCACCGTCCACCTTTCAAAGAGTTATTGACAATATTCTCAAAGAGTTAGTAGAAAAATGTTGCCTCGTTTACTAAGATGATATTATCATCTATTCTACCTCCTTGCAAGAGCACTTAGAAAATCTAGAAAAGGTATTTACTAAACTAAAAGAATCTAACCTTAAGGTCCAACTAGACAAATCCAACATTCTTAGAAAACAAATTGCCTTTCTAGGCCACATTGTTTCTACAAATGGCGTAAAACAAAACCCGGACAAAATACATGCGATAAAGCACCCACTTCCCAGAACACAGAAGGACATAAGAGCTTTCCTAGGATTACGCGGTTACTATAGGAAGTTCATTAAAGATTTTGCTAAAATAGTCAAACCAGTAACGGAATGCCTGAAGAAAGATCGTAAAGTGGAAATCAACGAACAATACCTGAGAACCTTCGAAATTTGTAAGGACATCCTTACAAATGACCCAATACTGCAATACCCCGACTTCTCCAGACCCTTCAATCTAACTACTGATGCGAGCAATTTTGCTCTGGGCACAATCCTATCGCAGGGTCCTATCGGAAGTGACAAACCGATATGCTTTGCCAGTAGAACTCTAACAACTTCAGAGATCAACTACTCTACTATAGAAAAGGAACTACTTGCCATCGTTTGGTCAACAAGGTATTTTAGATCCAACCTGTACGGTCATAAATTCAAGATCATAACGGATCATAAGCCCTTGACTTGGATCATTAATCTAAAAGACGCCAATCCAAAATTAGTACGCTGGGGTTTAAGACTGGAAGAATAGGATTACGAAATCATATATAAAAAAGGCAAAGCCAACACCAACGCTGATGCTCTCAGGAGAATCAAAATAGATAATCACCCAACTTTCCAGACATTAGAAATCAATGTTAATGACACCCTTTCTGTACAAGGTACAAGTGGCTCAACAATACGTTCGGCTCTTGAAAATCTCAACTACGGCATACCTATTGCCGAATGACCCCTCAACGAATTTACCCTCCAAACCATCCTACAGAAAAATACCAAAGGCTCACCAATGACTTCAGAGACAATATTCAGACACAAACAAAGAAGAATTATTAGAGACCTTGGCTTTACTGAAAACAAAATTATAGATATATTCAAAAACCGTTTGTCACCTAAGAACCTAAATGCTATCCATACGGACGATGAAACATTTCGCACTGTCCAATCCGTTTATTCTAAATACTTCTCCAACAACAAATCCTTTCGACTAATTCGCTGTAAAGAATTGCTTATAGACGTAAGATCGACAGACGAACAAGAACAACTAATCAAGAACTACCACATAAATTTTAACCATAGAGGAATAGAAGACGCTACTACACCTGAAACGTGAATACTATTTTCCTTATATGAAAATAAAAATCTCAGAAACCATAAACAATTGCGAAAAATGCCAGTTACTCAAATACGACAGAAACCCTCAAAAAATTAAATACGAGAAACCAGAAACACCCTTCAAACCACTTGACATCCTACACATAGACATATACACTATCAACCATGAAAACATACTGACCATAATCGATAAATTTTCAAAATTTGCGGCAGGTTATACATTACCCACCAGGACTAGTATATTCATTGTTAAATCACTCAAACACTATATGAGTCTACACGGCATTCCATCAAAAATCATCAGAGACCAAGGCACAGAGTTTACGTCTAATATTTTTAAGGATCTATGTAAGAGATATCAGATACAACTTCATATCACGTCATTCCAACAGATAACCAGCAATTCACCTGTCGAACGTCTACATTCTACCTTAACGGAAATATACCGTATCATTTTAACAAACACTTGAACAAAATAAAATACATACAATTTACATACAACAATTCTATTCATTCCTCTACTAAATTTTCACCTTACGAAGTTTTCTATGGAAGACCTTTTAAATTCATCAAAAATCTTACTTACAACGAAGAACATGAATATATAACCAAGCTAACCAGATTCCAAGAAGAGTTTTTCGCAAAAATTAGAGACAAATTAGAACAATTAACAAATTAAACACTAACAGAACGGAAGCTGAAGATAGAGAGAGTGAAAATACTATATACCGGAAAGTATGTAAACGAAATAAGCTCACGCCGAGACTTAGAGAAGAACCGAGGCATATTAGAACTCAAATTAGGAGATGCACGGACCGTAACTACGACGGGCGTTCAATATATCCTCGGTATCGATATGAAGGAAAATGCAAATTCAATTTAAATTGTTTTTATTTTTCAATATAATCTCCCCTAACATCAATGCATTTGTTAGATCTTGAGATAAGCTTTTTTAAACCCTCAAAAAAATAAATTTCATCTTTCTCTGCAAAATACCCATTTATTGCCGACTTGAGTTCTTCATCATCCCAAAATCTTTTTCCACGAAGACATTTTTTCAAATTCGGAAACAGGAAATAATCACTAGGGGCAAGGTCTGGACTATAGGGTGGGTGTTGGATTTCTTTGAAACCACAATCTCGCGCAGCAGCCTTGGAAACTCGCGCCGTGTGAACAGGAGCGTTGTCATGAAGAAGCAACACACCCGCTGTGAGTTTACCCCGTCTTTTCTTTTTAATTTCCTCCCGCAAATTATGCAAAGTGGAAGCGTACGATGTGGCGTTGATGGTTTCACCTTTTTTTTTGTACTCAATGAGCAAGATTCCCTTTGAGTCCCAAAAAACTGTGGCCATGAGCTTCCCGGCAGACGGAGTGACTTTGAACTCCTTCGGGGGGTCTGTTCCTTTTTTATGCCACTGCATGGACTCTTGTTTGCTTTCAGGGTCATAGTGGTGGACCCATGTTTCGTCCCCAGTAACAATTCGATCTATAACACCGTCCGCGTTCTCACTACACATCTCCAAAAGCTCTCTACAGCATGCGATTCTCACTTTTTTCTGAGGCGCTGTGAGCATTCGTGGCACCCACATTGCACTGACCTTTGAAAGGTTAAGATGGTCATGAAGAATGGTGTGAATGGTACCAATTGAAAGCTTGGTGATCTCTGCCATCATTTTCACCTTTATTCGGGCATCCTCAAGAACAAGTTTTTCGACTTCTTTGATGCTTTCTCCCGTACAAGCAGTAGCCGGGGCGCCGGAGCGGGGGTCGTCTTCAATGCTCTCTCTGCCTCTCTTGAACTCACCTGACCACTTTTGCACAGTTGATAATGAAGGTGCGGAACCCTGGTAAACAGCCACCATCTCTTCATGAATAGTTTTTTGACTTTTTCCTGCTTAGTGAGAAATTTAATTACAGCGCGATGCTCAATTTTCACCATCATCGTCTCAGTTGCCGTTATGATTCTGTTTAACTAGAGATAAAACGCGAATTAATAATCATATTTATATGAAATTTTACATGAATGTATTAAAATAATAGTATTACTTGATAAATAAATCAATTTATATATATAACCACAGCTTCATCCCGATACCGAGAATATGTTGAACGTCCCTCGTAACTACAATAAATTAGTGCACATGGTAGACTTGGACACATACAACACGAACTCTTAGACAAAATTTCCAAATCCCTGGACATCTTCGAAAAACACTTTATACTTAGAGATATAACTAAAATCATCAGGCTTAAACTCAAAGACTTACACGACAAAATTATGGCACTGAGACCAAAAACAAAGACTAATTAACGGACTTGGAAAACAATAAAATTTATTACGTTAAATATGGATGCGAACGACGCGTTAAAGTTATATAGAGAAATAGAATCCCTAAAAACCACAGAAACAAATTTAAAACAAGACATGGCAAGTCAAACTAGACTAAATTCCCAAATGATCACAAGATTTCAAAATCTTACGACACACATAAATAATCAACAAGACATTATTCAAAACTTTCTGAAAAGAAATTTCGAACTAACTAACAATAATATAAAAAGAAGCGAACATTTTTTGTTACAAACACAGTACCTTAATCAGGTCAATTACAACATCGACCTGCTAACAAATCACATAACCAATATAGCAGAAGCACTCGTTCTAGCAAAACTCAACATAATCCCTAAATTCATCATTAACCCAGAAAAGCTTGTTGAGATACACAAAATTTTTGAAAACCAATCTTTTAACTTAATCTCAGACGAACACATTTACGATCTTTTGGAATTGCAAGCTTACTACAACAATAGCACAATAATATTCAATATCGAAGTACCAATATTCTCCCCAGGTTCATACTCCTTATCTCACATTATCCCACTTCCTATCAATAGAACTAAGGAAATTGTAATCAAACCATACACTGTAAAGAATGGAAAATATATACAATATTTTGACGTAATATGCCCCAGAATAGAAGGCACTTTCATATGTAAGAATACCAATCACCACGAACAACTAGATGATTCTCCCTGCATTGGTCAACTGCTACAAAACAAAAATGCCCATTGTACTCTGAACGACCTAAGCAACAAGATCGAGAGAATAGCTCAACCTGAACCAAACCATATAATCTTTCTCAATGTACCACTAACTTACATCAGTTCTACTTGCATGAATACTACAAACTCCATAGTAGGAACAGCACTGCTGCAACACAGAAATTACTCAGTCAACATCAATGGAATCTTGTACGTTGATAACCCGACGACCTATCTAGATGAAATCCATGTCATCCCAGCATCGTACAGCCAAATAAATGCAACCTCAAAAATCGTACCACTCAACATCGAAAAGGTAAAAAAGTACCATTTCAAAACAGGGCCAACATTGAATAAACACAACAAAGAATTTACTACACGGATGCATCAGTCATCGCATTTGCAACCCTATCAACCATACCCATCATCATTGTAGCAAGAAAACGATCGGGAAGAAACTCTTGCCAGATTCAAGAATTGTAATATGTCGCTCCAGCCCCATCAATTGCCATGTGGCCGTCGCTCTAGTCCAAGGGAGGAAGAGTTACAGTTACACTGTCACCTGACCTTCAGCCACCTGTCAACCGCCAGACGTTCTCGAACTTATTTAATAATTAGTCAACATACCATATTCATTTAATTCCAAATATGTATATTTTCACATGCACTTTATTGTTAATCAGCACAAATTCTTTAATTCTAAGAACTTAACAAATGTAATACAATAGTTTATTTCCTCTGGACATAATTGTAATTATTCACAATCAATTTTAAAATATCCAGAAATAAAGTGGATTTCAGAGCGAAATGTTGTTTTTTTTAGCAAGCTCCGCTTGGCTACACATAATTCGCGTGAAAAATTTTTCTCTTGTCTCGACGCGAGGAACGAATTTTACAAGTGTACTTGTCGATGGTCAGCTCGGCAGTTATTTCCAGCAGCTTTGAATGATTTGTTGAATTTTAGCTCATATAATCCTTACTTCGTTTTAGTCAAGATAATGTAGCATCTTGGACTGAGGAGGTCAACCAGCCTTTTCATGTTCGTTAACTTGAAGGAAGTCATACTGATCTCCTAGTCATCCTTTCGAATTTTCGGGGTTAAAACTATTCTTGCTATTCGCCCTAGGTTCAGTATGTATGTATGTACAGTGCCAGTCCAGAAGTGTTCATTCTCATCAGAGTTGCCAGTTGCAGGTGGACCATGCAATTTCGTAGTATAACTAAATAAATGTCAGATATCAGGCAACTTGAAACCATCAAAGGATACAACACCATATTTAATGGGCTCATCTGTTACTAAAATCGATAACAGATACCAGCTGCGGTGGGTTATGAACTACGAGTACATCTTGGTTGCAAAATTGAAAAGGTTTAGAGGGTGATAATAAATTCAGGATAATAAAACAAGTTCTCGGTCTTTCCGATTGCTCTTCATATAGTGGTGTAAAACATTTTATGTCTCCGGAACCACAGATGCGTTTATTTCACTCCAATGGATCCAACTGCAACACCCGATTAGCTAGCTAATCAATTCTAAAAAGACTTGCTTGTATGTGTATATTGTTAAAGATGGACCACATCACTTTCTTCTCTGCTGGGGCAATGACGTAGCACTACATTTCTGCTTTATACGAGAAACAGTGCTTCCCTCAAATTTATAAAACGCAGGATTACTTCTCCATTTGCTCTAATAAAAGAGTTCAAATTTCTTGCTTCCAGATTGATAAAAGTGGTATAGATTCTAAAGTGCAAAATTTGGAAGCATTTTCAAGAATAGTTAATGGCTTCATTTAAACTTATTGTTTCTACCATTGTTAACTAATGACAAAGCAACTTCCACCAACCGAAATGCACAACTCAATCCAAACATCCATTACGCCGAATTTATTGTCCCTAAATAGTCACCATGTCAACAAAAAATTGCTGAATTTATTACTTAGTCTTTCTCCCATCGACAACAGTCCTCTGCTAAGCGGCTGTAATAAAAAAATATTGTTAACTGCTGACTCATTATGATTTATAAGTCAGCCTTACAAGGTTATACTGAATGAAATTGGATGGCTATTGTACCGAACTCGTCCAATTTATAAATTATTGCCCACAGTTCTCCATCAATTCTGAATTGGTTCACTTATGGCTCATGTGCGCTTTAATAGGACGCAATCAAAAATAAAATTTTATTCAATTTATGTGAATTGGAAATCATTAACTCTCTACCCCATAGTACTGAGCATCTGACTGATTGGTGAGGGAAATTACAAATATGTATGTCAAAGGCTACTCTTGTTATGGAATCTGCAATATAGAAGGAAGAACACCTCTTCCTAAGTTTAGCTCAATGAGATTTCAAAGTCGCCTCACACTCTGTATTTACATAAAGCCCATTAAGTGGCTGGCTGTTTAATTGAACATCATCTTGCCTTAACGCTTCAGTGGCTGTGAATGCAGAACTATTTAGAAAACAAAATGTTCTAGAAGTCGTCGTTATCTATTGTCGTGCGGTGACGGAAATGCTTTTATGTAAGCCACCGTGCTTTTATGGTTGACGTTTCGGCCAACCCTCTTGCACCAGTTAGCAATATTGTTGAGTGCCCTCTGGAGCAGTCCCGATATAATTTCATCAAATTCTCCTCTAATAAGGACCACAATGTCATCAGCGTATCCTTGGACATAGAAGCTGTCGTTGTTGAGTATATTTAGCAGTTCATTTGTTACGATAGACCATAGCAGGAGGGAGAGAACACCACCCTGGGGGAAATCTCTCTCAGCCGTGTCGCTGATTCTGTCACTGTCAAATTGTAGCAATGATATTTATATCGTTAAGCATGTTCTTTATCCAGTTACATGTAGTATATTTTGGATGCGTCTGTATATCTGGGCGTATTCGGTGTTGTCGAAAGCTCCTTTGATATCAAGGAAATAGCCCACTGCAATTTCTTTGCCTCTCAGGGATTTCTCAATACTTATGCATTGCCCATAATGCATGGGCATTTCCTGAAGAGCATGCATTGCCCATTTTGCTGGTTAATGGGCATGTTGGTTTTTTTTATGAAGTGGCTTCATAATCATCATCGCTGATATGTCGACCAAGTATTATTTCCATATTCTTTTTAAGAAAAACGAGGTATGAGGCTTAGGGGACTTTAATATTTAGGTAAATCAGTTGATCTACTAACTGCTTTGGGTATTAATTTAACTATTACCTCTTTCCAACTTTTTAGTATGTCACCCCAGATATAATTGATTCTGAATATGTTTATCAGAATTGGGACATAATACCTTTTTGGAGAAGTGCTAGGAAGAATCCATCTTTACTAGAGACTTTAAATGTGTCCAATGAATTGATTGCCCACTTCATTTTGCCTTCATAAAAAATTTCCTTTGACCTCTTCCCGTCCTCTCTTGTTGATCTATTAGTCTACCTGTGGAGATGATTATCGGAAGCGATGGATGTGGTGCTGATATTTGGGAAATGGATTTCGGACAAGAGCTGTAGTGTCTTTAGACCACTTAACACATAGGTGGCATAAGGTTTTTCATTAGTCCGTTTCGATTTCTGTGCTGTTTGGATATAATTTTTTAGATACGAGCGATGCTTCGAATGTTAGACAGCACATTCTCCATCACGTTTCGTCATGCTAAAAAGCTTTATAGTGTGTGGCCCTGATTTGGTGAGTTTATTATTCCACCATGGATTAAACAAATTCTAGAAGGGACTCACTTATTTCGTTGATATTAGAGCTGCCCCAGTTTGTATGTTGGGCGTTCGCATCACATCCAATTATTAGTTGCAGTCTGCTTCTGTCTATTCCCACTGAGCTGATAGTTCCAGATGTGATGGGTTCAGCTGTTTGGTGGTCCTGTTAGACCTTTCTTACGTCGAGCAGTCTTTGCTGATAGCTCAACTTTAGATAAGCTACTGCTCTGTACTCAGTCTTGACTTCAGATTCTCTATTTTGAACTGGATGATCATTTGAATCTAATCAGGATCCGCGAGAAATTGAGGAAAAGTTTACATAATTGAAAATCCCATCACCTCCGCACTTCTCCTTAGTGACCCTGAAGACTCGCCAGCTATCAAAACGTACTTAGTAACGTTGTCTGCTTCTGGAACGAAGACGACTCATGCGACTAACTTTAGAACTTTGTATCCCTAAGCTATACTCAAATTTGAGTTTTTCCATGGTTTGAATCTGCCAATTATCTGTTGCTGTGTTACAGCAGATGATCGTCAATTATCCGTCTCTAGATGGGACAATTTCTGTCGGATTTTTCCATCCTTTACAGTGGGTCTTCCTCACTAGCTTGATCTCCTGACCCGTAAGGATTTCCTCTGAGTGCACGGAGAGCATGATATCGACCTGATATTGGGCAATAGCATCCCTGTCGAATAGCCCTGATGTACTACGTCTCTTCTGTGCAGTCTCCATCCCTCCGTCCCTTTTAGGCATTCTTCCTTTTATTTTACTTCCACTTGAACTTTTGATCGCTTCTAAATAAGATTTGTGAGCAGACTATCGGTTCTTAACGTCTCCTTTAGGCATACATGTAGACGTGTCTTTAATTGACTAAGAGTGTTTTATATATTTTTTCTTCTTTGCTACCATAGGAGTGATATCTATGGACCTGTCACGTTTGCTGATGCTTTGCCAACTTTGTTCTTCTTTTTTCTTTTTTTCCTCTACACGAGAACTAGCTCATATCTCTCTCCGCTGAAGCTTCCTTATATCGGTATTTGCTGCCGATACTTGGTAAATTAATTTTCTGAGCATCTGTCCATTCATATGTGTACGGTGTAGCTGTTATTTGAGGTAAGATGAGAATCCCATCTCAGATATTGGTTGACGGAGCAGAAATTCCTCATCTGACTCCGTTAGCATTTTTGTTATTGTTTTTGTTTTGTTATGTTTTCCCTTATTATTATTTATGTGTTCACCACGAGTAAGGCGAGGATGAAAGTCGACAACTGCAGAGCAGGTGTAAGATTGTCTATTATGAGAGGTCTCTCATGAGGACATTACGTTCACAATGCACCATAGGTCGCACGTATTCTAAGACTATTCCGCGGGGGAATCACCACATTTCATAGCATTCCCCTATACGCCACCTGAGGACGTACCGGGGCACTTGAGATGCTCGTATTTTATCCCGGTAGTCTAGTACAGTAATCTAGCGAAAGCAAGATAGGTGCACTTGATATTTCAAAGGTATTTTACAGACTTTGACATCAGAGTTTTTCACTTGGATGATTTCAAGCCCAATACCCAGAAAATAGATTTGGGTGCACTGCATTGTAGCGTATCAAGAAGCAAATCACACAACATAATAATAATAGCCGTGTTTTATTATCCCCATGATCTGATCTGGATTAGATCAGGATAATACTCGTAAAACAACACAGACCATTGCTGTTTTTTTGTTTTAATGTGTGACAGCACTTTTTTTTTGTTTGCCTCATATTTCTTTCAAAATATGACATTTCATAAAAAAAATATAAAAATGGAAACAGCTGTTACATATTGAGGTAAATATGTGCAATTGTTTTTTTTTATTGAATTATAATCTATATTAACAATTTCTTTATTTTATAGTTCTTATTTGAAAGCGACGATGAAAGCGAAGAATCAGCCTCATCAACTTTTACACTATTCAACCCTGAAAGCACGGATTCCTCAACTTCTTCTGAGAATGTTTTTTGTAAATCATCAAAGAATCGGAGATTTTATGCAAGTAATTTGTAGTTGCAACGATTCGGACTTCAAGAAACATTTTAGACTTCATCGTTTAATTGCCCAGATTTTGATAGGTAAATATATAGAACTTCAATGTATTCACATTTCCTCCAGTCTATACATATTTTGCAATTATTCATAGATCGATACAAGTTATCGGAGCGGTTTGGAATTGTACCAAAAAGAGGACTACCAAAAACTTCGCCTGAAAAAAATATATGTATTCCTTTGGTTTATCTCTTTTACCGCGGGCATCGAACTTGTCGAGTTGTAGAGGCTGAGTAGGGTCAATGAATCTCGAGAAGAAATTTTCGAGACGAGTCCTGAAACCTGAAAGGATGCTCCCCCCCCCTCGCCAACTCCCAAAGCACTCCCTTCTTCCCCTGGGCTGGATCAAGGTGTCATACGACCCGTGCTGAAGATCAACCTGGCTAAGAGCCCAGCATCTCCAAAAATAGCTCAGTCGCGAACGGAGTATCTGGATACATGGCGACCTCCGGATTAGCTAGCCTTATCTGTATACAGCGAATCTCTGTTCAGATGGACACCCCTTTCTCCGCTACTCGTGGGACCATTTATGGATAAAACCTCAAAAACAAAATCCGAGGCCGGTACTCCTTCAATACCGGGCGGTAGAACGGTGACTACACCGACTACCGGCAAGGCTCCTGCATTGTCGAGAGGAGGCAAAACTGTGGCAGGCCATGATGCGCCATCCTCTAAAGGCAAACGCAACGAGCCTAAGAATAAAAATTCAGGGAGTGTTAAGACTGTGGCAAGCCATGGTCCTATCATTTCCTCCACCCCTAGCAGCAGCAAGTTTGTGACAGGCCACGGATTTGTTGCTGCTACCAAAACTCCTCCCTCCAAGGAGGAATCTGGAGCTCAGCCGCATCGGCAAGCCCCATCTAAGGCGCTCTATACAAGACGCCGAAAAGCTTCACGTATTATCAAAACCTTCGGATCCATTCCAAATGTTGAGAGAAGTACGGATATAAAGAGCAAGGTTGAGTGGGCTAAAAACATCCTAAAAGACGGATTACCCACTGCTTCCACTGCTCCCAAAATGTCAAAAGACTCCTCTAAGCGCCAAAGATCGTTGGAGGAAACCGTGCCGGTTTCCAAGAGGCCCAAAACATACAGTTCCAAAACCCCTGGGCCATCAAACAGCACATCTCTGAGGTCTTTCAATGAAGTCCTAAACGACGCATTGGTGATCGCTGTGATCGATAGGAATGATACCGACGGTTCCATTACACCGGAATGGTGGCAGCTGGTCAAGCGGAAGCTTTTGAGCAACTTCTTGGCCATCATGCGGGAAAACCCCTGACCACCTCCTATCATAAGCGACGCTGGCTGGCTCCAAGGCCATGTTAAGCTCATCGCATGTTCCAACCAGAGATCTCCTGATCTCTTCACCAAGGCCATCGGTTTAGAAGAGATTTGACCAGGTGCAAAACTCGAGGTCGTGTCTAAGGAAGACATTCCTAGCAGACCTTGAACTCGTATCTGGATCCCAGCCGAACCCTCCTCTCCAGAAAGTATTCTGGAAATCATCCGGCTCAGTAACCCGACTCTTCTGACTCATGACTGGAAAGTCGCGAAACTGGAGGAACTAAGGGGTTCTTATAGATGCGCGTTAATCGTGATCAATAAGGAATCCCTTAATCCTCTGGCGCAGACGAAAGGCATGATTCGGTTCGGATTCGAGTCCATACATTTAAGGGTATACAAAAAGGATAAGCTGGATGCAGATAAGAAACCTCCTCCTCCTTTAATACCTGATATCACAACCTCGGATCTCGGAGCGTCGATATCCTTTCCAGAATTTGATAGCGGCTTCGGCCGCACTCATTCTGCGTCTTTCTAAAAACGCAGATGACATAATCCTAATCCAAGAACCATGGATTGTAGAAGGCGTGGTTCGTGGACACCCACATACGCTCCGGTCTATACAAGAAACAAAAGTAAGATTAGAACTTTACAAGATTGGCAATGAGCCAATTTTATAACTAGAAACTGACAAGAAGTCCTAGATATTACATTTGTCTCCGACAGCATCACTCAAAGGCTAACGAACTGGATGGTATCGTCTGAACACTCCTTTTCAGACCACAGATACATCCAATTCAGTCTGAGTGATGCTCCCCCCAGCCAAAAGGCTTTCCGGAATTACCGGAAAACTGATTGGCCAAAATACAGAGGAATACTGTCAGAAACGCTATCATCTGAACGGTCAAGTCCCCCGCGTGACACCAATGAGCTTGACATGAAAGTCAGGGAATTTACTCTGGCTCTCAATCAGGCAATGGCCGCTTCCTGCCCCCTTATTCAACCAAGAGGCAAAAAAGCCACATTGGTGGACATTTACACTGGGACTGCTCAGAAACGCCTGTAGAAAACTTTTCAACGCAGCAAAAAGCACAAGAAAAGTGATTGACTGGGACTCCTATAAAGAATCCCTCAAATTATACAAAAAAAGAACTGAGGAAGGCAAAGCGACAATCCTGGAGGTCATTCTGTGACAAAATCACAGAAACCTCTGAGGCATCGCGGCTAAGAAAAATCCTCTCTACAAATCCTATGATGCCGAGCTGTTTGAAAAAAACCGATGGCTCTTGGGCAACCTCAAGTGAGGAATCACTCAACCTTCGGGACACCCACTTTCCAAGTAGCTCCCAACTCGCGGCCAGTAGCAGCCCAAACAGGCCTACTGCAACCGTGACCAAAATTCATGGTCTGATTACGAGAGACAAACTGTTGCATTAAACTAAGCAGAGTCCAAAGAACAGCATGTCTATGCACAAGCGGAGCCTTGCGGTCTACCCCCTCTGCGGCATTAGATATTCTGCTTCACTTGACATCCCTCGACATTTTTAGCAGGCAAGTAACTGCGACTGCAGCTGTTCGCCTTAAAGCGACTAAACAGTGGGCAAATAATTCATTTGGCCACGCCAACATTCTTAATACATTAAGAATCCTCACAGAGAACATCGATTACACCATACCTGAACTTTGGTTTGACAAAAATTTCCATGTAAGCTTCCCCTCTAGAGCATTCTGGGAGGAAGATGCTTTCATGGAGGACAAGTCAATCTATCTCTACACAGATGGATCTAAAACCGATAAGGGAGTTGGTGGCGATGTTTTCTCAGATAAGCTAAATCTAAGCCTCTCTTTCCGTCTTCCAAATCACTGTAGCGTGTTCCAGGCGGAAATTTTGTCGATTTAAGAAGCTCTGTCCTGGCTGAAGAAAAACGTGATATCTACAAAGGATATCCGCATATTTTCGGATAGTCAGGCCGCCATCAAGTCCTTGGAGTCGGTCTTATTATATTCTATAACCGCCCTTGAAATTCGATTATCTCTCAAGGAGATGGCAGAGCAGTTCAACATCCACCTTTGTTGGGTGCCGGGCCATAGAGACATTCCAGGGAACTGCAGAGCCGATGAACTCGCCAAAATTTGAACCACTCTACCTATTCTACCGGATAAAGGTAGTATAGGTATACCAATCGCTACGTACAAACTAACACTAAATCTGGATGCCAATAAAAGAACAGACCTTAGGTGGACTGCTGGGCAAACATGTCTAGCGACCAAACAGATCTGGCCAAGGCTGGATCTGAGTCGCTCTAAGTGTCTGATCCTTTTAGATAGGAAACATATCAGCGCCATAATAGATGACATTACTGGACACTGCCTCATAGGCAAGCACGCAAGAAGGCTTGGCGCTTTTACTAATGATTTCTGTAGAAGCTGCATGGACGAGGAAGAGGAGGAGACAATCCTCCAACTACTCTGCACATGTCCAGCTCTATCCCAGAGAAGAAAGCTTCATTTATGAGCTTTCTTTTACAACGACCTAAACGATCTAGAAAACATAGACGTTAATAGTCTCCTACGCTTTATTATGAGCTCAAACTGGTTCCAGTAGTAAGAGGATCATAGGTCCACGTGGCATCACAATGGGCCAATAGGCCTAAGTGGGTTGGTATTTCCAACAGCCACTCTTACCTAACCTAACCTAACCTAACCTTGGTATATCGTGAACACAAACACTTTCCTTGAAATCTCCAATTTATTTGGTGTATCGAGTTCGACGGCATGGAGCATTGTGATGAGGGTAACATCGTGTCTCATATCCATCGGCCATGAATATGTTAAATGGCCAAACAGAAATGAAATTGCACAAAATTGTAGCAATAATGGAAGCGAGAAAAAAGATTCCCGGAATCTTAGGATGCAGTCTTTAACAATGAAAGCTATTTCAACAGGAAACGCTGTTATAGTATTTCTGTGGTGAATACCAAGAAAAAATTTGTAAACATCTTCTGTGGAGAGCCAATTAGCTTGCACGATAGCCGAGTTTTAAGAAGATCTAATTTGTACAGAGAAGCTTGTCAAGAAACAGATGAACTTTTTCCAGGTAACACATTTTTACTCGGCGATTCGGGGTATCCATGTCTAGAGTGGTTAATTCCACCCTTTAAGGATAACGGAGCAATGACAAATGTGGAACGGAAATTTAATGAGATGCATGCTTCTGGACGTATCATCGTAGAACATGCGTTTGGTTTACTGAAAACCCGTTTCCGAAGATTGCTGCACTTTACCGAGCAGACAAATATAAATTTGATTTCAAATTTGATTGTCTGTGCATGTATACTGCACAACATGTGCACCGACAACAACGATGAATTCGAGGAAGAGGATGATCCTGATTTTTTTTCAGTCGTCGAAGTTAATCAAGAAATAGCGAATAGCACCAGACGGCAGCGTTTGTTAAACGATTTAATAAATAGAAATGTAATAAACGTATAAAATCAAATTCATATTTTCATTATAAAAACGTAAATATTGTAGGTAATTCATTGTAATTGTAACACAAACTTAAAGAAATAAAAATAAAAACATAAGAAAAGGAAAAGAAGTCCATAAATGATCACTTTATTATTTTTTGAATAACTCCCTTAAGAGCGCCTCCTTTTTTAAGTAATGGGCGTCGTTCCCTTTCTCTGCCTCGTCCATTTTTTTTATTTTTTGTTCAGCATATTCCGCCAAAATCTTGTTTTTGTCTGCAGCTGTTTGTCGCTTTAGGTCCATCTCTTCCTTACAGCGTTTTTCTCCGAGTTGATGAAAATGATGCTGCCTGTCATCCAAAGACTTCTCTTGGAGCTTCAGATCTTGAGGGAGATGGACTTTCCGACTCTAATAGAGATGCAAAATAGGATTAAGATTAAAAATGTTATCAGTATTTGATAGCAGGTATACGAGTACTTACCAGGAAAGCTGCTCTTTGATAATAAAGAATTGACGTCTTTTGTGGTCATTTACATTGGCAATGCATTTATGGGCCTTCACGATAAATTAACAGTATGTCTGTTTCTTATCTCAGGTCGGGTACCAAATATCTCCTCCATTTTCTCTTCAAAGGGAGCTTTGCTGGCCGACTCTCCCGTTCTTTTATTACTGTCCGACGTCGCCTTAAATGCTCTTAACAAGTTCTATAGCTTTATTTGGAGCATTTCCACTGTAGTCGCCTGACTCTAAAAAGAAAACATAAATGCAGGTAAAGCAGTTGAATGAATTAAAGTCTAAATACCAGAACTCCCTGCGCAAGGAAATCTTCCATTACATTCGCCATTGCGAATTTTTTTTTGCCTTGTGTTTTGAAACTCCCACTGTCTGTTGCTGTATGCACACAGAAAAGCTTTGGTTTCTTCTGGCGTCCAACTTCTTCTTGAGCTTGAACATAAAATTAAGGTGAAACTATTAATATTTACATTACTCGTAAATAATTAGTTGTTGCAAATTACTTACGATTTGTTATTGTCTTTCTCCATTGCAATTAAACAGCTCAGTTCCTTTTTGACGTTTAGCAGGAAGTTGCCATGCAACCGAATATTTATATTAAAAAACGGAAATTGTCTGCACTCGTTTTTTTTTTTTTAAGGAGGAAATTGTTAATATTTATACCAAATACCAAATGAGAATAATATTTTGTAGTTTATATTTCATTATCATATCGCTAACATACCACTGTGAGCAGAATATTAATTTATTCAAACATAAAAATTATTTAATAATATTTGGTTTATAAATAATTCAAATGTGGCAACATACTCGACAATCGTTGACAATTATGCCAACTTTTACGAATAAAAATGCAACCTAGTGAGAAATAGCGCGAACTAATTTTTGGATCACGAAAATTGATCTAGATCAAAATCAAGATCTTGTGTTGTTGTTGCAATGCATACAAACCAATGATCTGTATAGATCATGGGTGATAATAAAATACAGCTAATAACACAAAGAAAGCACAAATGATTCACGGTGCCAGTGAGCTAATATAAAACAAATCTAAAAGACACACTTCTTAGACCATTGCTTATTTGAACCGTGGAGTCATGTTTCTTGGTACGTTACACTTTCGGTTGCCTGCAAGTATGTAAACATATGTAAACATATATAAACATATGTAAACATGTATGTACAGTATGTAAACATGTGACCATGCTACATTTGTATAAGTATTCGAACAACATCAATAAAGAATACAGATACTTTCGTGCCGTATCAGAGGCAAAACACATAGCTTATTTCGAACCTACAACATATTACACCATCATGTATCGGAGACTCTTTCATTAAGAATATCTTGTCTGCCACTTCGAATCGAATGTATTATTTTGTTACTCCCAGACTTCCGTCTTGCTCTTCGGCCAAAGAACGCTAACGGCAACCTATGTTAAAACCATTAAATTCCGATATTAACAATATTGCTAACTGGGAAACCGCCAACAGAGTGGAATTTAACATAAAATACTTAATTATCCATGAATGGCACTTGGATCCTCGAAACTAGATATCTTTACATCCTCGGCATGCATTCGACAACGGCAACCTACGTTGGAATGACTTCATATTCGATCTCACTAAAAATCCAGCTGATTTCCTAAAGCAACGTCAAAAATAAATTTGGTCTCAAAATATAATGCCTATCCGCCTAAAATAGGAGTACAACGCTCACATTAGATGCTCCTAATACACCTCTGCACCTGTTAAATAAGATTCAAAACCGTGCGATAAAACTCATGGGTGCTGCTAATATTACTCAGTCAATCGCTATGAACACTCATATATTAAGCTTAGCATCAAGTCCGCTTTCGGACCTAAGTACTCTGAAATATCGAGATATTTTTCCTAAGTCGTACAACTGGCTTATGGAATGACCTGCCGAGCTCTTTTTTCTCCCTAGACATTATAACCTGCAAACAATTCAAAACCGACGTGCATTGGTATCTCTCTTTCTTTCCTCGATAATTTCCCTTTGCCCGCTCTGTATTCAAACAAGAATTCATTTTTGCATCCCGAACAAACGAAGAAGAAGAAAAGGGAAGAATATACGCTTAAAGACTTTTTCAAGTCGCCAGAAAAAAACCCCAAGGATAACTTATCATATGTTACATACATACGAAAACTCTGCAGTACGTCGATATGTTTGTGTGAACCCATAATCGCAATTTTAAATGATTCACTTGAAAACGTGTGTTTGCTACATCGAGTTTTTTGCCATTTCTAAGGCAAGGAGACAAGAATATTGACTTATGCTTGGTTTGAGTTTCACTGGTTCTATTATGAAAATTTGGAGAAAAGGAAAAATATATCGGAGAACGTCGCATTCTATGAAAATTCACTACCATATGGCAAAGGTGTCATAGCCACAAACGTGCATACATGTGGACGAGTATGTATGCTTGTGTTCGGATGTCTTAGCTATAACCACATGGTGCACAATAGCAAAAGGAAAAAACCTTTTCTTCGATTTTAGGATCCTAATCGACCGTTAACCGACATTGTTCAACAGGATATCAAAAAGCATTACACCGCTATTCGCATTTCGCTGTTGAATGGAACAGGAAATGGAATTCCGTCCTTTATTGTTCGAAGAAATCTATTAAAATGCCCGAATGGGTTAGTCATTACACATGCCAACACATTGAAGGGATCAATTCTCATTGTTTCGTTTTGCTTTGGTATCTTTACCGTCATTACTATTTTTATTCGCTCTATTTCAGTTACTTTATTTTTTTTTATAATCCTCCCTTTCAATGAATACCGCAGATATAACCATATTTAACCTCGAACTGTGAAGGATAATAACAGCAAACGGGAGGACCTAAATCCTTTTCTTCTGCAAAATTGGTCAATATAATGAATTTAGCAAAAAAAAACAAAAAAAAAAATAAAAAAAACTTTTTTTCTTTAACTATCAAAGACGGCATACCTTAATATCGGTGGTATACCGGGCATCCAATAAATACACCCAACGCCCACGGGAATAATGTTTTTGAGATCGCATCGTTTGGGCATATTTAATTAATTGGGAATGTACTCAAAAATGCCAACGGTCAGACAGAAAACAAGTTAGTAAGCAGCATTTGCGGTTGACTAGACAACCGGAGACCTTCAGTGCTTGAATGGAATTAATTAATGAACCGCGCGCAATTAAAAAGTTTTGCCGCGATCTTAGCCCCCCTCCCCTGAAAAGCCAAATGTACGCAAACGTTAGCAGGAAAATAACCTAAAAATGTGAAGCCAAAAATTAAAAGGTAGAGTCCTTACAACAATGAACTCATTTGAAAGGCTATTTTGAAGGTGAACTTCATGAATGTCCATCGTCTCCTTTAGGAGATTATTTACTCCGGAAGGAAAGAATCAATTATTTTCTGTAACATAGGGAATCTTCTGTTTTTTTTTTTGTGTAGAGGATGGTAGCTGAATTTGTTTTTAACTGACCCATACTCGAAGAAAAATTTCCCAGAATTTACTTGACGGAGCAAGGTAAGTGCATAGTTCACCTCTTGCAACTTGAATCTCCTTCTTATGTTGCGTTGTATTAGGTTGTACCACATGAATTTTTTTTTTAAACATTAAAAGTCAATATTTCTTATTTATAAAATTTTATTTAATCAAAATATGAACCATTGACATCTATAACCTTCTTCCACCGTGATTCAAGGTCCATTATTTCTCTTTTATAGAAGGCTTGATTTTTTGAGGCTAAAAAGTTTTGAAAGGCTTCTATGACCTTTGCTCGGTTTCGGAACACAATTTGCCGACAAAATAACTCCAGATTACGGAAATTGTAATAATCCGTTGGAGAGATATCAGAAGAATACGGTGGATGCGGAAGAGTTTCGAATCCCAACTGTAGCAGCTTTTGCACCGCTACGTGTGAGGCATGGGGTCCAGAATTGTCATGCAACAAGATCGGACCATGCCTATTTGCCAAAGCAGGCTGCTTTTCAGCCAATTTCGTATGCATTATGTCAATTTCATAATTCCTCACAATATTTGACTGCATTTATCGTTTCCCTTGGTTGAAGAAATGAAAAGTGAATTGATCCTTTCAATGCCCACCAGATTGTCACCATAACCTTTTATGAGTGAAGACCAAGTTTGGTGTGTGTGGTGTGCCTTAGGTTTTCTGCAGCCAACCACTGCCCAGATCTTTTACTGTTGTCATACAAACTCCACTTTTCACCAAATGTGATTATACTTTGCAAAAACTGAGCAATGCGGTGTCTTAGACTCAGTGATGCACAGGTTTCTAAACGGCGTAGTTTTTGGGCCTCGTTCAATTCATGGGGTACCCACTTGTCGAGTTTTTTTTACTTTTCCTATTTGAGATAGGTGTCGACTTATTGTCGAGGGGGATACTTCCATGTTGTGTGCAATGCCCCGCACCATTTTTGCTGGGTCTGCATATCCACCGTTTCTTGTAAAATGGCGTCGTCAATTACCGTTTCCGGTTTCCCACGCGGTTCCTTTTCGAACGGAACTTACCAAACCAACGCCGAATGGTGCGTTCGTTCACCGCTATATTCTGAAATGCGTCACTTATGTTTTTGGCTGCCAGGTACGCATTATGTCCCATTATGAACTCGTAAAGGAAACAGTACGAATTTGAACTGTCGACAGCATGATATAAAAATTCCTAGCAAAAAATAACTGTACTTGCCTCTAAAAGTCGTACACATTAAACACACATACCAGTTTACCCTATAAAAATCACCTGTATTCACTGTGTTGGACAGATGTTCACTCGACAGCTTCTAATTGGGGACTAAGTGAAAAGTCTGACATTTCATGTGGTACAACCTAATACAATACTCTTGTCACTGTGTGTCCTGGGCTAGATGAGCCGAGAATTAAATTTTAATGGTTTTGGGCTAGATGAGCCGAGAATTAATTGTTAATGGTTGGAGAAGAAGTCTCCGAACGCTTAGGAAATAAAACACGTCTTACTTTTGATAGATCTTTATTTTATGAAGATGTGAATCCAACTGTGTCAATCTGCTCTACGCACTAACCTCGTAATCTCTGTACCTTGTAAAACAGCTGGGTTTTCTTTACATTGGTACGTATATGGTCATTGACCCTGCCTTGCATTTATGTGCCATACTGTACAATGCCCCCTACTTTACATTGTGGGAACGGGATGGCTCTATCGCTGATTGCTCTTTCACTTCATATGTTGACAGCACTCCCATTTGATTGAAGGTGAATTGTGGATTTAGCGTAGGTGTGAGTGAGTCGACATGTTCTTCGGCCTGCTGCCTGTCATTCTTGTGACCATTTGGCAGATCATTGGTCTCTGATATTTGTTTTCGTTGCAAACAAATTTTTAGTGGCGGCGCATATCCAGCAAGAAGGAAGTGGATAACCCAGGATGAAGTTTAATACTCGTAAATATTGTTGGGAACCAACATGCTCCCCGCCTCTGAGTTTGGTGGTTGATGCTGAGGGAGTTTTGCTCTGGTGTCACTTTTCTGTTCCAGTCATCATGTTCCTCGTATGGGTTCAGGTAAGGTGCATGTAGAAAAAAATAAAAAGTATTAATTAGTAATTTGCTAATACTAATAGGTCTAAATGGTGAAAGTGGATATTTATCTGCATGGGTTAATTCATCCTATGGGGTAAGTTGACCTTAAGCACTGGGTTCGTAGTATGTACTTTCCTATGATGTGTTTTTTTTTTTTTTTTTTTTTTTTTTTTTTTAATAGAATTCATGGGGTTTATCGAGTTCAGGGTAGATTAGGGGTTCGGTTCGTTGATTCAGTGCATGGATTTTGATAAAGATCAGGGTAGATTGGGGTTCGTTAGATTAGTTCAGGGGATTTTCACTTGTTGTATATTAAAGAGTATTTTACTTCGATTCTATCGACGAGTTCGCTACCGGCAAGGGGGATAGTTTCGCGATCGGACGTTTCAATATTGAGTTTTCAGTTTTTATGGTCACCACGCGCGTAAGACCATCAGAGCCCGGATGTAGTTCGATAACTCGCGCGAGCAGCCATGCGGATGGTGGGAGATTGTCTTCTTTGACTAAAACAATATCGCCGACTTTGATGTTGGTTTGAGTTTGCAGCCATTTTGGTCGATGTTGAAGGCTGTGGAGATATGTTGAACTCCACTGTTTCCAAAAGTCTTGTGTTAAACGCTGCACGAACTTCCATCTGTCCAAATTGTTGAGCTTCCTTTCCTTTAAATTTCTTTCTGGAAGTGTTCGCAGTGGTGCCCCGATTAAGAAATGGCCTGGCGTTAGGACATTTAAGTCATCTGGATCTGTTGTCATCGGACACAGTGGGCGGGAGTTGAGGCAAGCTTCAATCTGTTTGAGAAGTGTTACGTACTCTTCGAACGTGAGTTTCGCTGCCCCAATGGTTCTCCTCAGGTGATGTTTTATCGACTTTACTCCCGCCTCCCATAGCCCTCCAAAATGTGGTGACGATGGAGGGTTGAAATGCCATGATGTACCTTGCGTTGCCAAATTTTGTGCGACTTCAACTGACCATTCTGCGGATATGAACTTGGCTTCCTTTCTGAGCTCATTGTTGGCTCCCTTAAAATTTGTTCCGCAGTCGCTAAACATGTTGCTGCAGCTTCCTCGTCTTGCGACAAATCTTCTGAATGCTGCGATGAATGCTGCAGCACATAGGTCGCTAACGAGTTCGATGTGTATGGCCTTCGTGGCCAGACACACAAACACGGCTATGTATCCCTTTGTCGATCTGTTGCACCTCCATTTCCATAATTTTATTTCAATCGGGCCAGCGTAGTCGATACCTGTATTTGTGAAGGGTCGGCTAACTCTTACCCGTTCTGCTGGTAGGTTTCCCATTAATTGTTGTTGCATTTGGGCATTGTAGCGATGGCATCGGATACATCCGTGGATCGTTGATTTGACTATTCCTTTCAAGTTTGGAATCCAATAACTCATTCGAATTTCTGCCATCATCATTTGTTGTCCACCATGCATGGTTCGTTGATGAACGTCGGTTACAACCAACCTAGAAAAGTGATGCCTTTGGGGAAGGATGATTGGATGCCGTTGATGGAATGGTAGTACTGAGTTGAGCAATCTGCCACCCACTCTTAACAGTTCCTCTTCATCCAGAAATGGATTCAGATTGCGAATCACACTTCCTTTCGGTATTGCTTTTTTCTGCTGAAGTGTCTTGATCTCTTCTTGGAACATTTCCCTTTGAGCAAGTTTCACAAGTTGATCATGTGCTGATCTTCGTTCATTTGCTGTAAGGGGTGTTGTGTTTAGCATTCTTCGTTTTTTAGGGTTTTTTAAATTAAACAAATAGCCCCGCCATATAGCTATGTTGTACACGAGGCGTTGTAGTGTTGAAAATTTTTGAAAAAATTCATTGTTGAGCAGAATGCTGTATGAAGTTATTTGAAAAAGGCTGGTTATTGGTATTTTCAGGTTTCTGCTGTAGAATGCTTCCTGTGTATCCTGTGTCAATTTCTTTTCCTTACTTTCCACATTTGTTTCTGGTGGAATTGTTGTTGGAAATTCATCTGCCTTAAACTTGTGAAGAAAATGGGGCCCATGCCACCACAACTCGTTACTAATGAGCTCTTCTGGGTTCAATCCGCGGGATCCAATGTCAGCTGGGTTGTCCTTACTGCCTACATGTCTCCACGTTGCCTTGCTTGTTAGCCTTTGGATTTCGGTTATTCTGTTGGCTACAAAAGTGTTCCGCGTGGATGGATTTCCTTTTATCCAAGCTAAGGTGACCATGGAATCCGACCAGGCAAACGTCTCTGCCTCTTCCAGTTGTATAGCGGTGGTGATTTTGTTCAGAAGTCTTGGCAGAAGCACTGCTGCGAAAAGTTCTAACCTCGGCAACGATATACATTTTAACGGAGCGACTCTTGTTTTGGATGCTAACAAGTGTACATGTTTCTGACCGTTTTTTGACACTCGTGCGTATATCACCGCCGCATACGCCTTTTCAGAGGCGTCGCTAAACCCATGGAGCTGCACCTGGGATCCGTTTTCGTAGCCTATCCAATGTGGAATTTCCAAAAGTTCCAGTTTTTTTAAGTTGTTTCGCAATTTTATCCACTGGCTTTCTATCTCAGGACTTATTGTGGAATCCCACGATAGTTCATTAGTCCACAGTTGCTGCATAATGATCTTGGCCTTGATTATGCATGGCGCTATCCATCCCAATGGATCGAAGAGGCGTGCTATGTCGGCTAACACGGATCTTTTAGTGTGATTTTCGACCTTGGGTAGTCGATTTTAAAATTAAAGGTATCTTTGGCTGGATGCCATTGGATACCCAACGTTTTAATGGCATCCGATGAATCAAATGTTAAAGGAAGATTCACTTCCCTTTCAGTTTTAGGTATCTGAACCAAAAATTTAGATGAATTGCTGGCCCATTTACGCAGAGGAAATCCAGCTGCCATTAACACAGCTAGAATATCTCCTTGTAACCTGATGGCCGCTTCTACATTATCCGCCCCGTAGAGCAAATCATCCACATAGAAGCCTTCGAAAATCGCCTTAGTAACATGGGGGTGCGTTCGCTCGTTATCCATGGCTACCTGATGCAACGTTCGTACTGCTAAATATGGTGCTGAAGCAGTACCGAACGTAACCGTATTGAGCGCGAAGGTCTTAATCGGTTTGTCACTTCCAGTTCTCCACACGATAAGCTGATAGTTCGTGTCTTCTGGTGCCATCCATATTTGCCTGTACATCATACTTATGTCTGCGGCAAATGCGAACTTGAATTTTCGCCACTGTGCGATGAGGTCAATTATGTCCCTTTGTAGACGTGGTCCTACCATTAGATGATCGTTCAGCGATTTTCCGTTCGATGTCGTAGATGAGGCGTCGAAGACTACCCGCAGCTTTGTGGTGGTACTTGAGTTTTTAAATACTGCATGGTGAGGTAGGAAATAGTGCTCTTCTGTCGTCTCGAAATCAGTTTTAACTTCCCTCATGTGCGCCAAAGCGACGTATTCGTCGATGCACTTGGTGTACTCTTCCTTTAGTTTGCTATTTCTCTCTAGACTTCTTTCTATTTAGAACAGTCGTGCCATTGCTTTTCTCTTAGAGTTTCCCATCTTTGGCCGCTCATTTTCCTTAAACGGAAGCCGGACTTCGTATCTCCCATCGCTCCTGCGCTGTGTTGTTTTTCTGAAGTGTAGTTGACACCTCTCCTCTTCTTCTGTTAATTTCCGCTCTTCCAGGTTTTCCTCGATTTCCCAAAATTGACTGAGTTGTTTCTCGAGTGTAATATGGTGATTCTTTACTCTTACTGTTTTGAATTGCGGATCACCTTTAGTCGCTCCTGTCAATATCCATCCCAACTCTGTGTTTTGTGCTATTGGAGATCCATTCTGACTCTTAATTAACCCACCTAGGATAATCGATGCGTATAAGTCAGCGCCTATGAGAAGATCAACCTTTCCAGGATAATTGTATGAGGGATCAGCCAAACAAAGTTTCGAAAGATGACTCCAAGAAGAAGTTTGAAACCTTTGGGTTGGCAACATCGAAGTCAATTTTGGTAAAACAAACGCCCTAACATTGAGACAAAATGAGGGATTGGTAAAAGAAAACATTTTAAATTCGACCTGACTATTTGCAGTACATGTTGACGCTTCTCCTAATCCGGTCACACTTGCTTCCGCCCGCTGCTTCTTTAAGTTCAGCACCTGTGCGACATTCTCTCTAATAAAAGTTGCCTCTGACCCTGAGTCTATTAAGGCTCTCAAGACATGTAGCTCCCCACTGGCAGAAAAAACCTTGACTAAAGCGGTGGCTAGTAGCACTTGTGATCGCATTTGGTTGAAATGCGAATTTAGAGATTGAATTTGGGAAGATGGAGGCCCTGTTTGCCCACTGTGCCAGTTGGATTGTGTTGGTGAATTCGTATTTGGGATGAAGTTGCTGTCGCATTGCCTGTGAAGAGGATTTGGTTGATTCGCATTTTGAATCAGGTGATTATTGTAGTTCGCGTTATGGTGCCCTTGAAAAGAACCCATTTGATGAATGGATTGGTCGCTGTTATTGGGATGGTGGTGCCCATATTGTGTATCTGCATGCAACATGGTGTTATGTTTATTTCCACATTTTTGACATCTGTTGCTGCTACTGCAGCTTGATGCATGGTGGTCGTATCCGAGACAGTTGGTGCAAGTCATTCTAAGAAATTTCTTACAATGCCGAATTCCGTGGGAGGCCTTGCACACTCGGCAGAGAAATTTCTTTCTTTCAGGTGAGGACGTTACGTGGTAAGCCGTAGGCGCGGCCTTTCGTGATGAATTTGCCCCCTGGTCTTGATGCCTTGCCCCCGTGTTTGACTCCATGATATTTTCCAAGGAGCTGAATCTGGCTTCAATGAAGCTAGCAAATGACTTCCACTCCGGAAGAATTTTAGAAGTACCTAATTTCTCTTCCCAGGCCATTTGTGTCTGAAGAGGAAGTTTATTATAAATGACATAAATCAAAATAGAATCCCAAGTTTCAACCCTTGATTTGAGAGTGCAAGAATACATTCATTGGTCGTATCGTGCAGTGATCTAAGTGATTCCGCAGATTCATGAATGATTCTTTGTTGCTCCATTAAAATTCTGAGCTTTGTGTTCACAAGCTTACGCTTGTTATGATAGCGCTCTTTTAATATACCCCACGCAGATGCATACGTTTTCTTGTCGAACTGGAGGTTAGAAATAAGATCAGCAGCTTTGCCACAGCCATGAGTTTTGAGATATTGTAGCTTTTGAATCTCAGACAGATCAACGTTTTGATCAATCATGCTTTCGAATAAGCTGAAAAATTCCCACCATTCTTCTTGTTTGCCGCAGAATGGCTTTATTTGAACGGGTGGAAGACGGATATCACACACAGATGTGCGACAAGTGGCGTTTAGCCGAGAAACATCCAGATGGTCACTGCTTTTCTCTGTGAATCTATCCATTTCATCGCTTAGCATGCCCACAAACGCGAAATAAACCCGTTTTGTTTTGGAAAACGTCTCTTCTTCCAAATACTTGTCCCTAAATGGATCAGACACACTTCCGACGATTGAATCGTGATCCTTCTTGGCTCGTTTAAAGCCTTCTTCAATTTCGGCTAAACATGCACTCACATACCCCCTTGACTTACGCGCTTCAAATTCTTTTTTAAAATCATCAAAATCCGTTTCGAGCTCTTTTAAAAAAAGGTCTTGTTTTTCAATATATTTCGCGATTTTTGCCATTTTGTTAAAATTTATTTGGTTTTTTGTAAGGCTATTATGCTATCACAATTACACTGATATGGGCTTTAAGATCTCTGATATGGACTTTAATTTTTAATATGGGCTTTAAAATTGTATTTATGTGTACAGTAAAATTTCTTTAAAATATTTTATTGCTTTTAAATATTTTACAAAAAGGCAAGTCAAAAAAATATGAACTTCCTACCTTATCTTGTTGGCGTCGCAGATAACAGTTGAGCTCCTTAAAGCTGTTGTTCTTTGTTGTTCTGTACCGTTGGCAAGGAATAGTTGAGCTCCCTACTGTTGCTGTTAATCCACCGTTCTGCACCGTTAAATTGTCTGCACCGTTGGCACAGTTCAATATAGCTGGAGATGTGTTCCTTGAACTGTTTCTGTACGGATTTGGGATTAAAATACCCCTACACTATCCGTAAATCCTGTTGGTCGATGGGTACTGTGGCCGATTGACTGTCCGTCGTTGATCGGATATGATTTTTATTGGCTTGATGACCAACTACACTCCTCCCACAGTACACTTTTATATTCGTTTAATGTTGATTAAACTTTTAAGGACTAAGCACTTGTTCTTTTTTTTTTAAATACTAACGACTTCGAAGGACCATGTTCTGGGCTAGATGAGCCGAGAATTAATTGTTAATGGTTGGAGAAGAAGTCTCCGAACGCTTAGGAAATAAAACACGTCTTACTTTTGATAGATCTTTATTTTATGAAGATGTGAATCCAACTGTGTCAATCTGCTCTACGCACTAACCTCGTAATCTCTGTACCTTGTAAAACAGCTGGGTTTTCTTTACATTGGTACGTACATGGTCATTGACCCTGCCTTGCATTTATGTGCCATACTGTTTATTTATAATACACTAATATTATTACATTTGCTAACAATGCCCCCTACTTTACATTGTGGGAACGGGATGGCTCTATCGCTGATTGCTCTTTCACTTCATATGTTGACAGCACTCCCATTTGATTGAAGGTGAATTGTGGATTTAGCGTATTTGTGAGTGAGTCGACATGTTCTTCGGCCTGCTGCCTGTCATTCTTGTGACCATTTGGCAGATCATTGGTCTCTGATATTTGTTTTCGTTGCAAACAAATTTTTAGTGGCGGCGCATATCCAGCAAGAAAGAAGTGGATAACCCAGGATGAAGTTTAATACTCGTAAATATTGTTTGGAACCAACACTGTGATATACTCGTAACTGAACAAATGTAACAATAGTTATCTTTAATGTACTAAAAAAAAGTAACATAAATAACGTTTCAATTTTCTTTTGATGGAAAGAATGCCTTTCATTGCAGGGCACGAGTGACAGTGCCAATAATTTGTGGGCAGGAATGAGTGGAAAAACCAACGTAGCTCGACAAAAGAAAAAATATAGAACTAAAAAATGATGCCACTTCTTAGAAAACATTAAGTGCGATAGCATGCAATCTACTCGGCAGTTGATCCGAAAACTACTGACTATCCTGTTCTAATTGTGCCAACAGCGTAACAATTAATATTGGAGCGTAGATTTGCTCTACACCTCAGTGGTTGTTGTCGGCAACAGCATTCGTAGATCCTTACGACGATCTGCATAAAGCCCACGCCACGACCGAGGAGAAAGGTGACTTTAGCAAAGACTTCTTGCACGAGGTCCTCGACAAAACCTGCGGTGAATTCACTAAATACGAGTATGACGTGAAACCGTCAACCAAATCGAGTATATTGCGATCGACGCAAGGCACTCCCTCAGTATTTTGGATATTCGAACGTTCCGCGCAGCTAACATCGACTCTGACCACTCCTAGCCAAGATATGGACGCAGATTTCAGTAATATGCCAAAGCCAGCAAAATTAGTGAGAAAGTTCAACGTCGAAAAACTACAATCGCAACAACTTAAGACTCCATGACGGCGCCACCATTGAACGTAGAAGACCAGTGGAATAACCATTAAGGAGCAAGCGGGGAGGCCGCATCCGATGTATTGAGTTTCAATTCGTCTAACCCAAGAATTCTTTGATTCGATGTCGCTTGCAGAAGGGCAAATCTAGAATAACAGCGGATGTATAGAACATGCCGTACAAAGAAGAAACCAAAGGGGGCTTGCGAGCTCTATGAGCAAAAAAGGAGGGAAGAACATAGGCTCTAGAGAAGAAAAAGGAAAGAGCACGTTAAACTCTCGATCGAAAAATGAAGGTCGGAAATCTTACCAAAAAATTAAACCAACACGCTAAAGCTCTACGCCCGGATCTTATCTCTAACACCTGGGTTGACGAAATTATGCTGGACGAATTACTTTTTAGCATCAACCAACATAAAACAGGGTGCAAAACGATTTATTTTCTTTTTGCCGATGATATGGCTACTAAAGCAATGAAATGATTAACCTTCAAGGCTTTGTAGTAATTGGTAAAGGGCGCAGGAAGAAAACGATTTACGAATTAGTTACACCGAATATTTTATTGCTGTTTTTTCGTACTCCTGACATCGATGTATTGTATTTAGAAGGAGTCATGTAGATCCGCAATATACATTTCAATAAAAATTGGCTTTTGATCTATGTATTAATTACATATATTTTGATATGAAAGCAAATTCTTAATCCTTTAACGTTTTAAGATAATTTCGAGCACACAGTCGCTGTGCTCGACTGGCAATCATAAGACGTTTCCTGTGGGTCAAATTTGTGTCCTCTTTCTCGAGCACCAGGGGTTGTATATGCGCAATAATTCGCTGAACATTTTCTTCTTAAACTTCATGAAATAAGCGATTCACGTACCTCCATAATCGAAAGGCGGCGTTGGATTGTGATGGTCAATTTACAAGTAGTCATTAACCGCTGAAATCGCTGGTGATATTTGTCATTATCACCATCGTGCTGAAGCCGATGGGAATTCGCTCATGAAGGGGAATTTGATTAAAAAAATACTTGCACAAACAGATGTAAAAACTGATTTTGCTTGCAGCTTAACTTTTTTAATTTTTTCTTTAAAATAGCGCGCGCTCAAGGGGTTAAGGTACCCTTAAAATGTTTGCATACATAGCGGGCGGAGGAAAATTAGTGAAGAAAGAAAGATTGGTATCGATGTACGTTGGTTTTAAATGTCTGAATGTTACAATGACTAGGAAACAGAGACCTCGGCAGGGCATTCCACAGCTCGAATCACGATATTTCAGAGTACGTCCGAAAGTGGACTTGAGGATATACTGATGAGCATTCATAGCGAGACGAGTGTTACTGTTGAAGGTTTAAATAGGTGGGTGCCTACTAACGATTTCTATGGAGCACTGATGATAGAAGTAGCGGTAGTAGTAGTGAGATCCGAGACATTACGTCGCTGTCCAAGGGTGATATTAGCATCATCTATCTATGAGTTTTATCGCATGGTTTTGAGTCCTATGTAACAGGTGCAGAGATGTTTTAGTCGCACCTGACCTGACCTACATTGTACTCCACTTTTGGGCGGATAAATTCCTTATACAATATATTGAGGCCAGATCAGAGGAGGTGAATATTTCTTACATCTCTTGAGGAAACCTAAACATTTCGCAGCAATTTTGACGTCATGGAATATGCGGTCATTCCAACGTAAGTTGGAATCATTGATACACATAACAAGAATGGAAGGTTTTTCGGTCTCGACATTGCGGTTGCCATTCATGGATAATGTCTGGGTGTTTAAATTTCGCTTTAATGACATCAAACAGCATTGTGTTTTGGAAGCATTAAATTCCACTCTGTTAAAAACTTCCCCAATTGGTTATGTTGTTAATATCGAAATTTAATGAGTTTAACATACGCTTCCGTTCTCGTTCTACAGCCGCAGAGCAGAAAGGAATATATTGTAAGATGTCTACAAGACGATGAGCGGAAATATTTCTGTAAGCAACAACATCCTATTTTCAACACCCATTCTACGAAAATCAGTGTGAAATCCATCTACTCAACCACAGAAAACAATTATCGCCTTACTGTTCTCTAAAGGCTACTACTTCAGAAAAAATGTGGATTCAGTTACATAATCCGAATCACTGGATATTTGCCTTTCAACAAGAAGTGTCATCAAACAACCAACTATGTTTATTAATTCCCCCTATTTCTACACGACAAACACATCTGCATAATTTTTACGAGCCCTTAACTTAAGTCGACTATTAAGGCCACCACATGTACGAGTAGAACTGCACCAAGGCACGCTGCCACAAACAAAAAATGATAATGAACTCATCATTCACGGTAATAATGATTTAGCATTTCTAATGAAGGGACTCGCTGACCAAAAACCTCATTAAGTATTGTCAAATTCAATAACACATCATGGCATATATGTATCAATACTCCATTGGCTACTTATCTACTATTTACCATCCTGCTGCTAATATTCCTTGTTTTATCAGGACTCTGTACTTGAACTGAACACAACGATAAATTTTTGCGATATCTGCTGTCATAGCTAGACGATAGGTGCAAAATTTTAAGAGGATGCTGAACAAATCGGGCAGAATGGTAGGTCCAACCATAAGAATGTCATTTAAAGACTGACCAGTAGTGGTCTTTGCAGAGCCGTCAAATACAACCCTTAGCTTCGTTGTTGTGCTATCTTCCTTCAAAACACAATGGTGGGCTAGAAAGTAATGATTCTTCTGAAGCACATCTTCAGGTGCCAAGCTCATGTGGTTCATTAGCTTGTATTCTGCCATAAAATCCATCTATTGCCGCTTGATGAGCGGGTTCCGATTCAACTTTGTTTCTAAGTTGTAGAACCTTTTCTTGGCAATTTCAAGAGATGACCCTAGACTTGAAAGGGATTGTTTAAAAGGCAGCTTAACTGCATATTGTCCTGTTGGACATCGACTGTATATGTACCAACTGTATAGTATTTTGAAGAATTTTACTTTTTAATTGACCAAAAGGTACAGATCCGCGACATATCAACAATGGACAATGGAAAACGGATCCATTGAACAGGCAGAAGTAAGTAGTATGTACTCGCACATACTTGTAGCAACATCTAATAATTTAATTTATTTAATTTTTATATATTAATCGAAATGGATTTCGTTATTTCAGCAAGCAACTGAATTTATTTAAAACGGTTCGCCATCAACTTGCCGAAAAAACCCAACTACTGAAGAACGTTCTGGGTTACTTTAAAAATTAAGGGAAGAAAGAATCGTATGATGAGAGTATTCATACAGAGAATTGCGCAACTTCATATAGAAAACTGGACGACATGCAAAAGATTTATGCCAATAAAACAATCGACGAAATACTTGTTTAAGGTTATCTAAATCAATTAATCCTTAATTCGGTAAAAACACCTTCTTCGTGTTTTTGCACATCAAGAACATCTACTCTCATTTGAGTAGATCTATTTTGCAATATTCGCTTTCTTCATCTCCACAAGAAACAACCAACATTTCTAGCAGCTATAAAAACGAATCAAAAATGCTTCATTTTTATCCATATTCCTAGCACACAAATACAATCTACCAACTCCAACCAAGCATACAATAGTGCTCAAGCTTAGTATCGTCGGTGTTTGTGTTTTTTCTGTTTGTCTGTGATTATGACTAGGGAATTCAGGGTAGACGTAGCCAATATAAGCGGGCTAAAAGGTAATCACTTTTCTGCGTACGTCCACGTCTGTAAGTACAGACCAGCTGTTTTGGCACTTAGTGAAACACAGGTAAATCCCCGTCGCACCTCTCAGATCATTCTGATCTGAAGCTACCTGGCTACGAACTAGTGACATTATTCTTCTCTCACCGCGGTCTCGCCATTTACGTGCGCAGTGATGTAGCTTACCAAACTCCACCACAATGTGATCCATGTTCCAATCCGCAATTCAACTTCATATGGTCAAAATTCCATCTCCGTAAGCAAATTATCCATTATTGCTTTATTTATAGAAGCCCCAAACTGGACAGCAATTCGACTTTTAACGAGTTTGATGCGCTGTCTGACTCCATTCAAAGAATGTATCCCTGTATACTCATACTGAAATCGTTATTACGGGCGACTTCAATATACACAATTCTGGGTTGCTTCGACATTCTGGACAGACAACACCCGAAGGACGGTGTGTTGAGATCTTCGCTGCGGAAAACAACTTAACGCAGCTTGTAAGTAAGCCCACGCGAATACCAGACGTTGATAGTCATACCGCCAACAACCCTGATAAGTACACCATTGATGTGCTCTCCCCTCTAGGTTCGTCGGACCATTGAGTCATATCAGCTAATTTCTCGTACACCGACTACACAGTTAGAGAGAAAATTAATAAAAGAACCGTATGGCAATACGAAAAAGCCAACTGGAGCGGTCTTAACAACCAGTTAAAATTCTTAAAGAAGCTGTTATGTTTCCTCTATAACGACGTGCATTCCGCTGCTGATATGATTACACACACCATTCTCTTTGGAACGAGATCCTTTATTCCTCATCGGATAAAAAGTATCAAAAGCAAAAGAAAATGCATGGTACGACTCGAGCTGTAATGAGGCCGTCAGGGTTAGAGAAATGTTTTTTCGGTCCTTCAAGACCAACCCGACAGAGGAAAACCGAAAAAAGTTCAAAGGAGCCAGAAATGACTACAATGCCTTTCTTAAGCGTGTGAAATTCCAATACGACCAAAAAATGAGGCAAAAAATACTGCAATGTCCCAAAGGAAGTAAAAATTGTTGGTCGTTCGTCAAAAACATTAGAAATTCTGCCTCATCCTCCATACCAACGCTCATTTACAATAACATACCAGCTTTCAGCTCTTTGGACAAGGCCAATCTGCTTGCTGCACACTTTGCGGCTAGCTCAACACTCCCAGATTGTGCTTTGTCTCCGCCTGCACTTGAGTGCGTCGAATCTTCAATGGGACGAATCCACTTTCGCACTCGTGTAGTAGCAAGGGTACTTAAAGATCTCAACATACATACATCCGATGGTCCAGATGGTATATATCCACTTCTTCTGAAGAGGTGTTCTTCCTCGCTTACAAAACCACTGCGTAAGCTTTTTCATCCTACTCCTACTCCTACATCCTACTCTTTAGGACAATTCCCGAGCAAATGGAAAACAGAATTTGTCCAGCCCGTCCCTAAAAAAGGCGAATCATCTTCTCTCTCCTCCTACAGACCCTGTGATTTGATGGCATGTCTCACCGAAAAGTGGAACTAAAGCGTACATCAATCTGGCGAAAGCAAATTAGGTGCACTTGATATTTCCAAGGCATTTGACAGAGTTTGTCATCAGCCTCTTTTGTCGAAAATGCGTGCATTTGAGATCGACGATTCTCTTCTTCAATGGATTAGAAATTACCTTTCGGAACGTTCAATTCAAGTTGTTTTGGACGGTTTCTACTCGGATATTCACAAAATAAATTCTGGTGTGCCCCAGGGCCCTGTTCTGTCTCCGACACACACTCTTTTTAATTTTCATTAATGATCTCTTGACTGCTACTTCCAAACCAATGTATTCCTTTGCTGATGACAGTACTCTCTGCTTTTCATATTCGTTCCCGGACTCACGGCCCTGCTCTTCGGCTATAGAACGAGAACGGCAGCGTATGCTAAGCTCATTAATTTCCGATATCAACAGCATAGCCAATTGCGGAACTATCAACAGAGTGGAATGCTTTCAAAACACAATGCTGTCTGCTGTCGTTAAAGCGAAATTTAAACACCCAGCCATTATCCATGAATTGCACTTGCATCGTCGAAACCAAAAAACTTTCCATTCTCGGTATGTGTGTCAATGACAACTTACATTGGAATGACCACATATTTGATGTTGCCAAAAATGCTGCGAAATGTCTAGGTTTCCTCAAGCGATGTAAGAAATATTTTACCCCCTCTGATCTGGCCTCAATATATAAGGCATTCATCCGCCCAAAATTAAAGTACAACGCCCACATCTGACCAGGTATTCCTAAATCCTCTCTACACCTGCTAACTAGGATTCAAAACCGTGCGGTAAAACTTATTGATGATACTAATATCAGACAATCAATGTATACCCTCGAACACCGACGAAATGCTTCGTGTCTCACTTTGTTTTATCGGTATTTCCACCACAAGTGCTCCACTGAAATCGCCAGTAGCATTCCGACCATTCAAACTTTCAACCGTAAAACCCGTCTCGCTATGAATGCTCGTCAGTATACCCTCAAGCCCATTTTCGGACGTACTCTAAAATATCGTGATTCATTCCTAAGCCGTACAACTCGCTTATGGAATTTTCGTTATAACTTGCAAACATTTAAAAACAATGTACGAGTACATCGGTACCTCTCTTTTCTTCCTCCCTAAATTTCCTTTGCCCGCGCTGTGTACAATCACCTTAAGGGTACAAAAACCCCTTGAGCGCGCGCTGATTATAAAAAAAAGAAAGCTTTGTTTAATTATATTTATAACACTCAATATATGTAATTAGTCTTTATATGAGTTAGCACACGACACGATCCCCACGATACAGTGAGCCACATGCCGGTCATGCGATCTAACACCTGTTTCATCGGACGCAAAACAGTTAGAGTTTAGTCTTATCCTATTCCTATTATCTTTTTTCCAATGACATTCAGGATGCCAAAGTATTTGGGTGATCCCATTACTATCCCTCGTGGGATAGTAAATTTTCAAGATTCTTTCCACGCTCTTACGCAAAGCGCTGAATTCACCCGGTTGCCCGGAAAATAGGAATTTTATCTAGTTCGTTAACGTTGTTAATTTTTTCTAGTAGTATTGATTGATCGTTTCCTGTAAATTGATCCGCGTTTGGATTCATGATTGAGTATATTATAGATCTGCCCTCTGTCCGTAGGACCTCATAGCTCATGAACGGCGGGAGTTGATGCTGGTGTTGCAGTAACTTGGGTTACCTTGGGAAGGGGTGGATTCGCTAGGGGGATCAAGCACAGATGGTCGTAAGGTATTATTGTTAGCCATTCTTAGTTTTATATTCCTAATCAAAGACTAAGGTACAATAAAGCTAGTTATCTATCTTACAAGATATGGGTAATATATGAATATAGGTGTTGGGTCGGTGCTTAACTATTTTTACTTTAATATTTATATTGAGAATAAAGTATATTAGAAATTATGGAAAAAAAATGTTTAATTGTAAATTGTTACAAATATTTTTGTTCATTCGACGTAGAATTAAAATTTTTATAATTTTTTTTGAATTCGTTAATATGTTTTTTCTAAAGTCTTATTATATTACTATTCTTACGTAAATATTATAATCTTCATTCTTGATGCAGCGTATTGTCTATATATTGCATATTTGCCTATATCACAAGCTATTGGTTGTACCACATGAAATGTCCGATTTTTTTGTAAAAAATTAAAAGTAAATATTTCTTTTTATAAAATTTTATTTAGCAAAAATTGGATCCGTTCGGATCTATGACATTCTTCAACGCGATACACGGTCAAATATTGGTTTTTCGTAGAAGTGCTGACTTCTTGAGGCAATGAAATCTTTAAAAGCTTTTATGACCTCTGCTCGGTTCCGGAAGACTTTCTGCCGGAAAAATGACTCCAGATTGCGGAAAAGATCCGTTGGGAAAATATCAGGAGAGTACGGTGTGTGCGGAAGAAATTCAAATCCCAACTGTAGCAACTTTACGTTACGTGTGAGGCATGGGGTCTAGCATTGTCATGCAACATGCCAACATGCAATTTGCCAACGCAGGCTGTTTTTCAGCCAATTTCGTATACATTACGAGTATGTTGATTTCATCACAATATTTGACTGCATTTATCGTTTCCCGTAGTTGAAGAAATAAAAAGTGGATTTGTCTTTTAGATGTCAACCAGATTAACACCATTCACCTTTTTCTGGGTGAAAACCAAGTTTGGGGGTGTGCTTTAGGTTTTCGTCTGCATCCAACCACTGCCCAGATCTTTTACGGTTGTCATACAAAATTCACTGTTCATCACAGATGACTAAACAGCGTTTCTGTCCATCAAAATTACAACTGAATAATTTAACAAGTTTTCATGTCTTATCATGTTCCGATTGTTGTCTGCACTGGTTGCAGGTATTTGCTGTACTGGTATCTGGTGATATTATGAGAAAATACAATGCGCGTGTTGGAACATTGTATGCGCGTGTTACTGATTTGTAGAATATTTCGTTAACTTATATTCGTTGGAAGAAAGAACAACACTGAATGTGGTTTACTATAATCTGTCTATCCACCATACATCATCTATCCAATATAGAAGCGCACAATTTATTATCAACAGAAGGAGAAATATCATAAATATAGGGGTTTCCAATAAGAACTTCTCAACATTTTTTTAAATAAAACGCAAACCATTTGAGATATTTCTAAAACTTTATTATCGCCTTGAAGTACAATCAAAACATTTATGAATGGAACTCCACTTCGTTCATATGGCACGTTTGCAGCGGTCGATTCATTGGACCCAACTTTCAACAACTCGGCCACACATTTCGGCCGAAACGGCCGCTATTTCGCATTCAATGTTGGCTCTGAGCTCTTCCAACGTCGTCGGCGTGTTGGCATAAACCAATGACTTAACGTAGCCCCACAAAAAATAGTCAAGCGGCGTTAAATCGCACGAACGAGGCGGCCAATCGACTGGCCCATTTCTTGAGATAACACGCTCATCATACTTACTCTTCAATAAATCGATTGTAGCGTGTGCTATGTGGCTAGTGACATCATCCTGTTGAAACCACATGTCGTCCAAGTCCATATCTTCCAAATAAATAATCGGTGATCATGGCGCGATAACGCTGACCATTCACAGTAACGTGATGATCGTTATCGTCGACGAAAAAATATGGCCAAATAACGCCGCCGGCATGTAAACCGCACCAAGCAGTTATTTTTTCTTGATGAAGTGGTGATTCATGAAGCACATGTGGATTTTCACCCGACCAATAACGCATATTTTGCTTATTGACGAACCCATTAAGCTTCGACGAAAAATGAGCTTCGTCACTGAAGATGATTTTGCGATGAAATTCATCATATTGGCGCATCTTCTCCAGAACCCAATCGGAGAACGTACGTCGCTTCAAATTGTCCATCGGCTTCAATTCTTGAGTCAGCTTGATCTTGTATGGGTGTAAACCAAAATCCTTACGCAAAATACGCCATAATGTGGTCTGAGCGATGCCCAATTCTTGAGAACGCCGTGGAATTGACTGATTTGGATCGTTTGCTACGGACGCCTGAACGGCAGCGATATTTTCGACACTTCGACCAATCCGTTGTCTCACTGAAACGGCAACATCACACAACGAATATGTAGACTCAAATTTTTGCACTAAACTTGTTATTGCCTGTCTACTAGGGCGAGAATTACGACCGAAAATTGGAGTTAACACTCTAAAAGTTGCAGTCACCAACTCCGAATTTCGATAGAAAATTTTTATAATTTGCAGACGTTGCTCATTCGTGTACTTTACTATGATGAAAATGTTAAGTTTCCTGAATAAATTGACAGTGACAGTTTGATTATTAGTGAAGGAGTGCGTTCACAAATTAAATTCAAAGTTGTCAAGTCCCTATTGGAAAACCCTTTATTTGAGTGTGTCTGGACGACGAAACAGAGTTGCCATAGGTTAATGAGTCATCTGCCTATAAGGATGTTTTAGTTGAATCTGTATTTATTGGCTGATCTGCAGTCATAATGTAGAACAGAATTGGTATCAGCCGCGATCCTTGGAGTACTCCAGCACATATCCGTTTGGTTGATGACATCGTGTTGCGACTCTGCACAAAAAATAATCTATTGTTAAGAAAACTTTCAATAAATCTTACCAAGTGATATGGAAATCCAAATGCTATTAGTTTGAATAATAATCCTTTTATCCCAACCTTGTCAAAGGCTTTTTCCATATCTAATAATCAAGCTACAGTTGTTTTCTTTTTATTAAGCCCTTTGGTGACATCATGGTGTAGCTTCAGGAGTAGATGAACAGTGGAGTGTAAGGCCCGGAAGCCATATTAGAATGAAAGGATAATTATCTTTTCTGTGCAGAAATAGTTTATCTTCTTCAATATCTTGCTCACAGAGAAAAGTAAGGCGATTGGTCTATATACTTCGACATTGTTGCGGTTTGTTTTTTTAGGGATCGGTATGATTTTTGATATTTTTCAGTTTCTAGGAAAATAGATATTGTTTATATAATTATTGAAAATAATAATGAAAAATAGAACTCCAAGGCTTGGTATTTTCTTCATAATATCATTAGATATCCTGTCGGTCGCGGCTGACTTCTTTACATTGCTGGTTTGGATATTGTCAGTTACCTCCCCGTAGCTATTGTAGTAAACCTATCATCCAATATATGGTCGGAAATCCCTCCTGATTTTCCAATGATGCAGCTGATTTTTTTTGAAAGCATCGGGGCCTGGTTTAATGTCTTCCAAACATTTTTGTAAAATGAGATCCCTTGCGGGAATATCGTGTTTGTACACCGAAGGTGGGTAAGAACGATTTGTTATTCTTCTTTGACCGAGTTGAATGTCCTCTGTTGAACCCTCTGCAGCCTTTTGCGGAAACGTTGTCTGTGTGAGTATATTGACTGAATTTAAGGTGGGAAGTTCACGTACCGATTTCTATTGGTGTATGGAAATTAGTAGGCCCGCCTTCTCGCGCTGCTTATATATTGTCTAGGAAACGACGCGTTCAACTCTGGTGGACGATAATGACCTTATAACTTTGAAGCAACAGTTTAGTGAGTACAATTATCTACTTACATGCTAAATTATTATTATCATTATACATATATGAGTATTAGATATATTTACGGAAATGAGGCAATTTTAAAGTGAAAATATATAATTATCACCTTTATTCCCATTTCTAAGTGGTCGATTTTAGGAAATAAATATAATACTTATTTGTTTACTGGAGTAGGTATACCAACGCAGATTCGAATCGAAAAGTCTGTTTAATATTGATTGCCAGTACAAACTCTGAAACCCCGTTTTACCACTTCAAAATAAGTGCCATTTTTGCAATTTTGCGAAAAATCCGAATTAAAGTACAGGACACCGAATTTTATAGATTTCTTGCCTGAGTGCGAATGGAAAGAATGCACTGTTAGTTCAGCAGTTGGAATAGAAAAGGGTTCGATAGATATGACCGATTCGTCATTCGTTTTCCTCTCGCATCTGCCTTATAAAGCCTAGCTCTTTTTTCTGAAACCTTATCTTCCAGATAGGATAAGTCAGTAATAGGAAGTCAGGTTAGGTTAGAGCGGTCCTCACTCAGGTGCACTTAGACCGCCTGTAACTACGATGAATATTTCCGGAACCAAAACGAATCCGCCAAGGTTAGTAATCTTTATACAACAAAGATTCGTCAGATCTTGTGCATTCTGATATATACTAATCAGGAAAGTTGCACAAAAATTGCACACAAAATTCCTCTTCCTCTTTATCTCAGTAGTTAGTGTAGATACCATTGTAAGGAGTACTCAATCGTTGCGGGTGGAACAATGTGATGATTATGTTTGTGAGTTTGGAGAGATCTCTTCTCCTGAACTTCGTCAGCTCTTTTGATCGTTTGGGATGAAGTATGAGCCATAGTTGTCACAATTGGACCGTCATGTTTGGCCTTGTGTGAGATGTTTGGGGTACTTTTTTATTTATTCTATCCAGTTCATTAGCGGTGGAGTTCTCTAGGATGTACCGGTGTCCCGGAATGTAATAATTAATTTTATGGTACGCGAAATAAGGGATCACGTGTTAACTGCCTATACTTATTACAACATCCAATGATAGTATCAAATTCAGGCTGAGGTAAGGAGAGGCGTGATGAATACCAGAGGGAATGCCTTCTGTGAAAATGAAAATAAAGATGAATTAACTGTGAACTGAACTGTACTCGTACGTTGTCCCCATTCGCTCTTTCCTACGAAATCAATTATACTGCGATTGAAGATAGATTATGTTCTGGTTTGGCAAGTTTATCATGTTTTTTGCCAAGCAATCTTTGCAGACGCTGTTACGGACAAGCTATGCTTCTGAATTAGGCTCACTCTCGTTGAACCGGATGGTAAGATTTCAGGCGGCGGCTCGAAACTTGCTAGTTATCAAGGCAGGTGTTGAGGGTGTTGAGATTTCTTAATGCTGTTGTTATCCACACAGCTTTGCTTTATCATGGTAGCTTCGATTAGTATGTTGTTTAGAAGAAAAGAGTATTCATTCAACAGGCTTTGATCTTCCTTTTTCCTGAGCAGTATCATCACTGCATTTTTACTCCGAAGTTAATAGTGAAGCACCTTGAGTGAAGCAAGAGAATGAATTCAGCTAACAAAGAGAGGATGAAAGACCGACTCATAACCAACTTTTCTTTGTGAAATGTTTTACCACCTCGGCTCACAGTACAGGGATGGTGAAGAATTATAATTATATCAGGATCGATTTTTAGTTTATGAGGGATCATTTTATAGAAGATAGGAAGCGGTAAATCAATAGCTGTGTTGCGCGTTTTAGAAGAACATTAGTAAGTATCCGGTCCACAAGTCTCAATTTTTGTCGAGATCTGGCATCTCGTAAACCGCAATGACCAGACTACCTCCAACAGTCTTAGAGAAGATTTTATAACAGGTTTTCGCTGACCTGAGATCCCCCTAGGCAGGTCAGAGGTTTAGCTTTCGACATAACATATTTGATCCAGATAGCACCTTGATCAAACCCAGGCGATGAAAATAGATACGCAGGAAAAGGAGGAATAATTACCTACCTCTGAGTTTCCAGTCACCAGCTTAAGAATCTGGTCTTACTTGAACTTCTCCATCACCCACGTGGGAAATCGTCGAATAAAATGCTGTCGCTGATACATTAGGAGCTCGAATCCTTAACGATGTGACCTAACAGTATTCATATTTTGCACATGCCCTCCCTTTTGACCGGCAAATTACTACAAAGATGCGGTGTTATTTTCTCGAATATCCAAAAGTCTTTAAAAAGTAGACCAATTCAAGTAGAGTCTATATACAGCTGTGATACAACCAAGTGCATTATCCCTTTCATTTATCTTACACATCATCACAAAAAGTACTTTACACAAAGTTCCAATATGTGTTATGTATTATGCTTTGGTCAAAACTGTGGCAATTTATGACTGTCATTCGAATTTTAATACCAAAGTTGTTCTGTAAATTTCGTTCAAAACAGTTCGAGTACCGTAGCATCGGAACCGAAAAAATCGTTACCACAAATCACAAAACCAATAAGGGCTTCCGCCCTCCGTCTTCGGGGGATTCCTTCTATGTTACGAGTATTTCCCAGTATATCATATAAAAAATGAAAACGAAATTGGAAATGCCTCGGGTGATGCTCCTCTAATTGGGAAAACAAACCTTTTTCGTCTTTATTTGCCAATAACGTCGAATTGTTTCTTTGTTCCGCTTCCGGAAAGAAACAATCTCTCCCGACCATCACTCCACACCAATGCCGCAAACCAACACTAGTACAGAGTAAAAGAAACCTCGTGAACAACAAATTACCATAATCAAAATATTACAATGCATTCTGAATTTATGTACATCCTGTCTGTCTATCTGTCCGACTCCGATTCCAACTCTGACACTGACACAATAAACAATGCACAGGAAGCTGGGTACCAGAATGACGAAGTGAAACCGAACCCTGGGAGAAGAAAACTGAAAATCCTTTCCTGAATAATGATTAGTTGGAGTAGATGCTTCTGTTGGTGTACAAGTAGTAGACGACATCAAGAAGAAAAGGACCGCTCTGGCTTTGGGCTGCGAAGTGGAGCAGTCAGAGTCAAGAGATATGCTGGAATGGTGATAGTTGGATTCGCAGCAACCAACGATGTAGGAGTCTCAAATATTATTATTATTATTTTTTTTTTTTTTGTGTTTGTGTACTGTGTATGTAGTCTTCACTATTCGTGATGGCAGGGTATCCTATCTAATCTATGCATACTCGTACAGCTTAGATACCCCATATAGCGAGTATTGAGTAATAAGACCTTCAACCGGTCCGTTGTTCGATTAGATTTCGATTTCGTGATTTCTAGTTGCATGTTTCATCTGCGTGCACATTTATTTTACCCGAAACGTATCACTGTTCGGTTTGTAGTACTCCTACATACACAGTTCTCGACACTGGAAAACTTTGTCCGGACGAATATATGCAGAGCTTTGCCAGTGGTGCCATTCGAAGCTTAGATGAACAATCAGGTTTCTTGTGGTACGGAGCACGGTTTCAATTCAAAGTTATCATGGACTACGTGCCAGTTGATGATATTCTGAATATATGTAACTGAAGGGAAACGCATATGCATGTATCGGCAATCAGATTTCGCCTTCAAAACTTTGCGGATGGCAGTTCGATATCTCAGAAAAAGATCCCACCAGCCACGGATAGAAAATTACAGATGGGTAGGGTGATGGCAATGGCAAATACAAACTTTTGACGATTGAATCTTTGGATTCATACTGTGCTCAAATTTAAGTTTTGTTCCGTTTCAATTCGGAATGGTATGCTTTGGGAGCAATATACGAGTATGTAGTTTTTTTTGTAATAAAGTCTCGGATGGACTTTGTATACTTTGTTTCCGATTGTGGTAGATTTAATAGAAAGTTTCAATTTGTCAGACACCGTCAGAGACACCAGAATGACATACAAGTATGCTAACAAGAGAATTTATCAGATTTTGGACAGACTTATATACCTCAGAGTCTTATGTGAGGTATATATATCTTGGTACCGGAAGAACTTCGTAGGGCCACCAAATTACGGTTAAACTTAACAAAAATATAGGAGATTGACGCCTTGCAATCCAAGATCAATGGTAGTCAGGGCAGCAAAAGGTTTTCATATCACAGTGAGACATAAAAATGGCTTATAGTTGATAGCCTAGGACCTGGACGTCAATCAATAAACCTCTTAAATTAGTGCAGTCCTTAGGCAACTCTCCTAGTTACGCACTTCAAGACAATTGAGGTCCCCTTCCATTTGTACATACCACCTAAGATGAGACCTTCCTCTATTGCGAACTAACTCCAGGTACGAACCGAAGACTCTTCGAGTTTGAGCATATTTTTCAGTCGGAACAGAGCACACAAGCAAAGAACTCAGCTACTGTCGTCAGAAACTGTCCCCTGAGCCTTGCCTTGTTCACTGATGATCTCATTTCAAATGCAATTGTGTCCACCTGTAAGTCTTTTCTCAACCGATTGTGATATCGGCAATAACCACCAGGCCGCTCTCTCTACAACCATAAGAGCTGGCGGTGAACCTTCATCATCTGAGTCTGTTAAGAAGCCTGTAACTCTGGAGATACTGTTTGCTGAAATTATGAAATTGCAACAACTAAATACCGATGCACCCTTAAAAATCAAAGCTCTGGAAAATAACAATGAATCTCTCAACAAAAAGATCGTTTCCTTGGAGGTGAAAGTGAATTTGCTAGAGCAAAGAGAGAAACAGTGTGCAGTGGATGTTGTTGGTATTCCTGGCGTCAGTAATGCAAATGCGCGTGAGAGAGTGATGAAGCTTATTACTGCTGGTGTTGGTGTGCAAATCGCGCCGGATGAGATTGAGTCTTGCTACATAAAGAATACAAGAAAATTGAAGGCAATAACTGATACAACTGGCAATATTGTGTGTGTACGTTTCTCATCTCTTTCAATCAAGGAGAAGATAATGTGGAAATTGCGTATGGACAAAATCAAGTTCTCTGCCAGCATCTACAGTAACAAAAACAGTGATAGTGGCACCGGCAGCGGCAAAGGCAGCGGCGCAAGAGGTGGCGGCAAGATTTTTATCAACGACTCCCTCACTATGTACACAAGATCTCTTCTTGAAAAAGCAAATCAGCTAAGACTGGACGATAAGTGTCAGTTTGTGTGGACAAGAAACTCATCCGTGCTCATCAGAAAAAAAGACAGTCGTTCATGGACCTCGATAGGGGGCAGATGTGTTTTCGGCTTCTTCTTAAGTGAAATAGTATAAAAGTAATAAAATAACAATTAAGAACATTTTGGTCAAGTGACTCGGTGGCGCAGCAGTAGTGGTGTCGTCCGACAAAGCAGGGGTCGTGGGTTCGATTCCCGAAAAAACCACATCGAATTTTTATTTAAAAAAAAAAGTTTAAATCGATATACAACGGCACAAACAGAAAGTGTGATCGATCGATCGTGTGATGAGTGGAAGTGAACGGCCCGCTATTCCAATAGCGGGGTCAGCAGATGGCATGATGTTGTCATCTGATGATCAGGCCGTATAGCCAGCCCAAAGAACAGAAATAACAACAACAGAAATAGCTACAAAGAGGAGGAGAAAGCTGAGGCCGACTCCGAATCTCGTAAAGCGCCTTTCCCTATCAGCTTCCTCAGAAATGCTGCATGGTGGAGTGAGGGAAACGACGGCAACAACAACAGCAAGGGCAGCATTAAAGCCAAGGAGGCAAGTGTTGGATACTACAATAGCTTCGCATCCCTAGCTGCATCTGAGTCAGATGACGAAGAGGATGAGGTGGAAGCTATTAATAATACAATTAAACAGTAGAGCAAAAAGTGCTTGCTATTAAGGCAAAGCAAGAGGCAAGGAGGGAGTTGGAAAAACTACAACAAATCCAGAGCCCTCCGAAACAACCAAATTTAAGCGTGGAGCTACCACAAAAACAGAAACAGCCGTTTAAACAACAACAAATACGGCACAAGAACTTACAAAGAAACATGTGCAACCACAACAAAAGCATCAGCAGCAAAAACAACAACAGCAAAAAAAAATCGCAGCAGCAGAAGCAGCAACAACAACAACATCAACAGCAACAAAAACAACAGCAGCAGAAACAACAATAACAGCAAGGGCAGAAACCCACTAAGCAGAAAGTGCCTCCAATTAACACTTTCAAATTGGAGCTGAAGGACACCATTGAACTATGTAAGTCGGCCATTGGTAACAACTTTTTTATTAAAAGACTAAGTCAAGATAGGCATGCGATCCACTGTAACACAGTGGAGCGCTATACTAAAATAAAAAACTTATTGAAGGAATCGACGGCGGAGTTCTTCTCCTATACCCCGAAGGGGAACAAGCTGCAAACAATGCTGCTGAGGGGGATTGAACCGTCGACTGATCCGGAGGAGCTCCTTGCACTGCTCAAAGAGAAGGAGTGCGAAGAGCTCAAATTCGTAGGGGTTAAGCCATTCGTCACGGCTAGAGCCAGGCGGGAGAAGCGGAAACTACCGTTCTTCCTGGTTCAGCTAAGTCCCACCAGCAAACTGGATGGTCTAAGGAGCATCAAAGTCCTAGACTACCAGGTTGTACACTGGGAAAAATTAAAGAGCGAAAACATTTTACAATGTGTTCGTTGCCAAAGGTTCGGGCACGCCGCGTCGAACTGCGAAATGCAGCCTCGATGCGTGAAGTGCGGAAAGAACCACAAGTCCGAGGCATGCGCTCTATGCAAGGACGGAGCGTCGGAAAAAAGCCAGCTCCAATTCCAATACATCAAAAGAGTAAATTTGGCCCGGCAGCAGAAAGTGGAAGTTAAACGTCCACTCGTACAGGCACAAACACCAGCCGTTACTCCCCACGTTACCTACGCCCAAATGGCGTCAGGTAGGGGAAATACGGTACAAACACCAAAGGTAGCTTCTCAGGCCCCAGCGCCTAGAGCACCGGAACCTGTACCTGACATGCTGGCTATCTTGCTCTCCATTCAGGATCAGATGGCTCAGCTTCAGCGTCAAATTCAGGAACAGGCTAAGCGGGTAGATCAAATATACGCGCTGCTGCCGGGCCTAACGCACCTCCAGTCGTAATGGGTACGTACATGGCGGAGCAAACCCTGAAGGTCCTTGCAGTGAATGTTAATTCACTGATTAGGTTCGAACGAAGAGCCACACTGTTTAAGTTGCTTAAAGACCAAGCCCCTGATGTGCTATTAGTTAGCGAAACTAAGCTTACCAAAAGACACAAAATGAGGCACAAAAGGTATAAAATAGTATGGAGAAACCGACCCAACTCCATTCAGGGAGGAGGCGTTGCGATCTTCGTAAGAAAAGGTATACGAGGGCGGGTCAATAAGTCCGTGACTTTTTGAATTTCTGACCTCTTTACTGAAACAGCAACACTGCTCCTGCCGACATCTGTCGGCATCTGTCAGTTGACTCCTGTCAAAATTTAAACTTGCTGCGTCAGTTAGTTTGTGTTTGACAGCTATTTTTATCAGACTACTCACTAATTTGAGGAGAAAATGGAAAAAAGTGAATTTCGTGTGCTTCACTTCACAGGAAGGTTTGGCGTTGTTTAATCGCAATATGGAGGAGTTTTTGCGCCGTTTTGTAACCGTGGACGAAACATGGATCCATCACAACACACCAGAGAACAAACATCAGTCAAAACAGTGGGTTTCTAAGAGTGAATCGGCGCCAAAGAAGGCCAAGGTGGGTTTGTCAGCCAATAAAGTTATGGCGACTGTTTTTTGGGATGCACGCGGGATAATCCACATTGACTACCTTCAAAAGGGAAGAACAATCAATGGGGAATATTATGCCAACTTATTGGACCGATTCAATGACGATTTGAAAAAAAAACCGACCTCATTTGGCCAAGAAAAAGTTCTTTTCCACCAAGACAATGCAAGGGTGCACACATGTGCAGTTGCCATGGCAAAAATCCATGAATTGGGCTATGAATTGCTCCCTCAACCTCCCTATTCTCCAGATTTAGCTCCGAGCGACTACTTCTTGTTCCCAAACCTGAAGAAATGGCTTGGTGGGAAAAGATTTGACTCCAATGATGAAGTCATCTCGCAAACAAAGGCCTATTTTGAGGACCTCGACAAATCATTTTTTTTGGAAGGGATAAAAAAATTGGAGAAGCGTTGGACAATGTGTATAGAGCTCAAGGGAGACTACGTTGAAAAATAAAATTATTTTTTTATCAAAAAATCTGTATTTTATTCCAAAAGTCACGGACTTATTGACCCGCCCTCGTACGTTTCAAAAGAGTATACAGCGGTGTAGCACGTAGGTACCAGGTGCTGGAAGCATGCATCGTGTATATCCCTCTCCGTAGTGGAAAGCGGTTATACATGGTGTCTGTTTATGCACCTAAGGCTACTCAATCCACTTTATTCATCTCAGAGCTCGAGACACTTTTTCGATTCCTAAGACTGGAATTGGAGGAGAACTACTTTATTATCGGCGGAGATTTCAACGCCAAACATAGTGATTGGGGAAATAATACTCCAAATACTAGAGGGAACCGACTATTCAATTGGTGGGGTCAGCACAGTATAATGTATCAACTCGGCCTGAAGGCGACGGATAGTCCTTCGTTTCCTAGACACGAGTCCTATTTGGATCTCCTGCTGTTCGACACACGAATACACCTAACATGCACAAACCAACAAACCATAAACTGTCTACGCACTTTTGTGTATGACAGTGACCATTGCGGTCTCAGTTCCGAACGAAGCTGTGGAATTGGACGAATTTGTTCAAAGGCATGCCTACAACTATAGTAGGGTGCGTTGGACACACTTCTCCAGAACACTGAAGAGAGCACTCTCCTCGAATTCGCTCTACCCACCGTCCAACAGAAATCTGTCAAACGAGGAGATTGACAGGTATCTAAGACTAATGGACGAGACAATTAAACCAACAATGGACAAAACGATACCTCGGTATCAACACACTGACAAAGAAGACTTATTCCGCAACGCAACCATTGACTCACTGCACCGACATAAAAGTAGACTGCTGTCAAGGCTAAAAACTTTGTACAGACAGTTTACTGACAGACATAACCCGGAGATTATGACGCTACAGTCGTCGATCAAAACCTCCAAATACTCGTATTAATAAAAGAAAATTACAGGGCTTCTGTAAGTTTGTATTGGAACAACAAAATTCTAACTGTAAACACCAGCAACCCGAATATGTTCCCGCAAATAAATAAAATATTTCGGCGGAAAGATCACAACGACCTTTCGTGTCTTAAAATCGCCCGAACGACACGAACAACGAGAATATACTTATAGCAGCAGGCATCGATCCAAATGAGGCTGTTGATGATGACAACTTCTTTGTGATCAAGGATCCGCAGGAGAAGGTAGAGGCTATAGGAGCGACTTTCCAGGAAGTATATAAGGCGAATGACATCATTGGCCCGAACCACGACCTGGAAAATCGAGTCCTTGTGCACAATTTCTACCTTCGAAATGAAATAATGAATTGGCGATTCGAGAGCTCGGGTTTCACCCAGTTCAGTGACGAGAATATGGCAAATAATGTCATCACCAACGATAGGGTACTACCCCCGTTCATTTCGAAGGAAGAGCTCCAAACGATCTTCGAATCACTTAGAAGTAAGAAATCAGTGGGAACCGATGAAATACCGAACATTGTGCTTCGACATCTTCCACTAGAAGTGGTGGACATTTATACTACCCTGTTTAATAATGCAATGAATAATGCACATTATCCAGCGCATTGGAAAACTGCGGTGGTACATCCGATCCCCAAAAGGGATAAAGACACTTCCAATCCGGCGAATCTCCGCTCGATAAGTCTTCTTCCAAACATCAGTAAGGTGTTCGAGAAGGTGATCAATAGAGTCCTGACTAAGTGGGTTGAGGACAAACATATAGTTCCGGATAATCAATTCGGTTTCAAGGCGGGGCATGATGTTATTCATGCTGCGTCTAAACTGGTTTCTAATATCCAATGGAACAAAGGCAAGAATCAGTGCACTGGTGCCTGCCTGATTGACTTGGAAAAAGCCTTCGATACCGTATGGTTAGAGGGACTCTTTTTCAAGCTGGACAGGTTGGGCATTAGTAAACCACTGCTGTATATTGTTTTTGATATGCTCTCTAGTAGACAGTTCATCGTGAAGAATGGCGATGTGACTTCTGTTGGAACATTTAACATTAAAAACGGTCTGCAACAAGGTGCGGTAAATTCACCGATCCTATTCAACATTTACACAAGTGATCTGATAGGTTCACTTCACCATGCCATAGCGTACGCAGACGACTTAATCGCATACAGATCAGGTCCAAAGATTGAGGTTATTAATATACTCTTGCAACGTGACTTCGATAAAATTAAGCGTTATTGCGATGACTGGAAGTTGAAAATCAATTTTCAGAAGTCGGAAACCATTTTGTTTAGGACGCCTTTGTCTGGGGCCTCTAGGGATACCAGAAAGAATTGGTGAAAGTTCTCGATCGTGGGGCAGCACGGGCAGCCACTTGCTTGTCGAAATGTAGTTAGATACCTTGGGATCTGGCTGGATCAATATCTGTATTTTAACAAACATATAGATGTTGCTCTGGCCAGAGCCAAGGGTGCTTTTGCCCTTACAAAGAGACTGTTTTATAACAGCCAACTCGATGCGAGGGTAAAGGTTATCTGCTACATGGCCCTTATCAGGCCTATGCTTGTGTTTGGATGTCCCGTGTGGTTCAACGTAAGAGCAAGTTTATTGGAAAAGATTCGGGTGTTTGAGAGGGCTTGTCTCAGGACTTGTCTTCGCTTATACAGAACACCAGTGTTCGAGTACATAAAATTGTACCCTAATGAGGTCTTGTGCAATAGGTCGAACCTAATAAGAGTGGGCAATTTCGTCATTAAGTTGACTCGAAGGCACATTGCAAGAGCAATGACCTCATCGAACAACCTGATCTCTGGGGCTTACTATCCTAATTATATGTATCATGAGAGAGTTCGCTTTGACGGCTTTGTTCCTCCAGGAGCGTTCCTCTACCTAGATATGAAAGGTCTGATCCAGGACAGATTGGCGGTGCCGCTAATCTTCCACGTTGCTCGAACAGCTGCGGACAGGCGACTCAACTACGACAGAGACGTAACACATGGAAGTGCGGAGCGTCTCCGGTTCAGTAGGTCGGTAGGGAGTCGCGACATAAGAGATGTTGCTCGGCAGCACCAACAATTCTGGAGGCTTGATGAAGGAGGGGAAGTTTCGTTGTCGAATTCCTCCAGTAATACGTAGCTTCATAGGAAGCAAAGTCGGTTTTCTGCGTATTTGATTACAAAAAAAACAAAAAAAAAAGTATTTTAAAACAGAAGTGGGTAACACTCTAAAATACGGTATAGAATTAGATAGTTTAAGTAGGCTAAGATTTAGTTGTAAATAGTTTATACGTTTAGTTTTAAGTTTTAAATTATAACAAAAGCCTATTTACTAAGTTTTTATACATAAATTTTATTTTCTTAGTTTTAGTTTTAATAAATGTAAAAACAAAAATAAAAATAGTCTGTAAGAAACGTCGAAAGACATAGATTAAGTATTATGTTTAACTTAGAGTGCCCGCATGGGGCCAGTAAGATAGAATAAGAATATTTGTAAGTTATTTAAGCTAATTTTTAAGCATTTTTTTGTCTAGTTTGTAAGTGTAAATGAATTATAAAAAATAGAAATGCATATAAAATGAAAAATGAATCAGAAAAAAAGAGGAGGAGATAAAGTGATGAAAGTAATTAGATTTGAGGATTTTAGTAGACTAGAAAATTAAATTCTTTTTATAATTTTAACTTATGATTAATATGAATTCAAATAATGCATCTATTAGTTCTCATAATAATTCAAGTGATACATTTTCCTCCTTAAATTCTGATAGTTTTATATGGTTTTGCATAGATCATCCAAACAAAATGTCTTTTTCAGGTCTTTCTGTAATTCACCAAAATATCCGTAGTAAGCGTAAAAATCTTAGCCTTAAGTATAGAAAATAAATATTCCTAAAGAAAATGTAAATGAAGTCGAAAGACATAGATATAAGTATTCACAGTAACTTAGAGAAATGATATTTCATAGAGACAGCTCTTCTAATCACATCGGAAGCTCCTACACAAGTGAGGTTTAGAATTCCCCAAAAGTGGAAACATGGTACAGAGGAAAACCTTACCTTGAAAACTATGGTTTACAACAATAAGTTTTCAGATATAAGTTATCCTAAGCCTCTTACCTTATCTTCGGAGAGCTATACTATTGATTTCTTTGAACTTTTTATGGACGAAGAAATTATTAATGTAATTGTCGAAAAAACGGAAGCATATTCACTTATAAGAAATAATAAGTTACGAGTACTTCAAGTCGATAAAAATGAAATATATACATTTATTGGAATACTTACAATAAGCGGATATATTCATATACGAAGAAGGCGAATGTTTGGGGAGTCCCGCGACTACGCTCATAACACTTTAGTTGATGAGAAGAAATAATTTTGAAGATATTTTTTCCAATTTTTACTTCGTTCAACCAACATTACCCTCTTCAAAGGACAGAATGTGTAAGGTAAGCGCAATTCAAGGTAGCATTAGTTTTTACAAACTCTTGTTCACTAGCACACTATCTTTCAATAGATTCGACCTTTGCTTAATCACCTAAATATTTACAAAATTTTTGCAATACTGTCCGATGGAAAGCAATATATCTATTGACGAATACATGATTCCATAATTCGGAAAACATAGTTGTAAGCAGTTTCTTCGGAATAAGCCCGTAAGTTTCGGATATAAAGCTTGGGTAGCGGTTTTGAAGTTCGGATACTGTCTTCAGTTTGATATTTATCAAGGAAAGAGACTGAGATCCTCTTTTAGGATTAGGAGAATCAGTGGTTCTGGACTTTAGCAAAACGATCACCAACGTGTTCCCCTTGTTTAAATTTCGCTAATGGGATTCTGTGGAACAGGCACTTTGCATGAGAACCGGTTGAAAAATATAAAATTGGAAGATAGAAAGAAATTTTTAAAGAAAGATATGGGTTACTTTACCACGTACTATGATAAAGAAACTGGCCAAATTGTAACAAGCTGGAAAGACAAAAATGTAGTTACTATGGTGTCCAATGTCTACGGTACTTATCCAATTAAGAGTGTAAAAAGGTTATCATTTTCTGAGAAAAGGAGGAGAGATATCCCTCAACCAAACATCAATCATGAGTATAACTCTCATATGTGTGGTGTAGAATTTCTAGATGAGCACATTTCATGCTACCGAATTGGATTTCGAGGAAAGAAATGGTACACCTCCATTGTTATGTGGATGATTGATCTAGCCATTATTAATACGTGGCCCTTAAACAAACATTGTGGAAAAGATTTAGACCAACTGGAGTTCAGGAGGCAGCTGGCAATTAGTCTTTTGAAAATATACGTTTACTCACCTGTGCGAAGTGGAAGACCGAAAACGCATGATCCAGAAGAAAGAGTCAATGGACAACATCGAATCGTCACAGGAAGTAACTAAATACAAATTCGTTTAATAATTTGCGTGATAAAATTTAAATTTTTTTCCAGGACTTAAGCGAAAACGTTGCCGGTTATGCAAATCCCAGACAAAACAAAATTTGTAGTCAATGCAACATTGCATTACACGATAAATGTTTTGTGCAATTCCATTCAATAAAATAGATATTCCTAGCATTGTATAAACACATTTGAAACTTAAAAATAAAGTTTTTAAAAAAGTTTCACTAATGCTGTTTGTTGCCCATTGGTGCGTTACCGCAACATTTCTAAAAAACTAAGATCTAGACTTTTTCACGATAGGAAAAAAAAATTGATTACATATTTGCTTAAGTTAAGTGTTTTTCCACATAAATTGAATGAATTTAAATAAAATATTGAAAATAAATTAACTCGGGCAGAAATCGGTTAATTATTGTACAGTCAATGACTTTCTGGATGATTTCTCTGGCTTTATTGATAATCTTGTGTGTAAAATTCGAATAATTATGGGTGATTTTAACATCGATCTTTGCAGTAGCTCAGTTGAAGTTGTGTAATTTTCTATTGATTATGTCTTCCTTTGGTTTGATATCACTTCCTACTCGTGGGGTTTACGATACAACCTCTTGTTTGGACCATATTTTTATTGGATTACATAGAAATAATCCTTCTAAATTTAGATCAGCTATATTTGACCTCAAGATAAGTGACCACTGCCTAACCACCATCCAACTTGACCTTCGGATCTCCAGATTGCATCAATATGAAGTTAAAAAGTTTACAAAAATTGATTTTTCAGTCTACAAAGTCTACAAAGAGCAAAATCCATCTATGGCCTTTGATTTGTTTATTAATAAATTACAATTGCACTTACTTCGCGCAAGCACACAAATAAAAAAGAGCAACAAATTGAAACCCCTTAAGAAGCTGATGACTACTGCTCTAATCAACAAAATCAGACAGAAAAAAATTCTTTATAAGCGTTTTAAAAAACACCCAAGTAGCTTGAGGCTAAAAAGGTACGAGTATTATGATAAGATCTGTAAGGAGCTAAAAATGGAAATACCTCTCCAAAGGGACACTTTTTATTGTAATATATTAGCTAATAATATTGGTAACTCTAAAAAAGTAACTCTAAACGTAGATATCGCAGTCTCAAATAGTAATAACGTGATTATATCTGAGCCTTTTGAAGTTGCCACTGTGTTTAATGACTATTTTGCCAATGTAACAAAGTCTATTCGGGATTCCACTCTTAGTAATGATTCTGATTGTGTGTGTGACAGCTCTCTTACTCATGACCCTTTCGAAAGACAAAGTTTTTTCTTTAAATGTTTTTCTTCATTTGAAATACACACCTACATATAGTCGCTTAACGCAGGTTTCAGAGGTTTTATCCATGACTGGTTTACTACTTATTTAGAAAATCGTAGTCAGAGAGTTAGAATTCGAAATTGTTTGAGTGAAAAAGTTCTTATCAGTATACTCGTAGGTGTTCTACAAGGATTTGTTTTAGGTCCTATTCTGTTTTTAATTTTTGTAAATTCGCTTTTCATTCAACATTTCAATGGTAAACTCACAGCTTTTGCCGATGACACCGCCTTGTCTTATCACGGTAAGTGCTATTTCAACATTTTTTTGAATATAAATTATGACATAGATTTAATGAGGAGATGGTTCAAACTTCACAAATTGGTCATAAGCAATAAAACGACGTTCATGTTTTTTAACATAATGGGTAAAATCTGTGAAGAAATGCCTTTACACTACCACCCACCCAATTGCAATAGATTCCGTTTAATTAATTCCTGTATACATGATAATAATATACCCACTTTTGATTGCCATGCATATTGCTCTGCCGACTGCTTTGTAATCGAACGCGTAGACAACTTTAGGTACTTAGGTATAACTTTGGATTATAGACTCAGTTGCATAGAACATACCGCATCATTAAAGCAATATTTAAACAGTGCTGTTAGACATATTTACCATCTTAGTCTACATTGCAGTTTGCCTATCTTAAAGCTAGTCTATAACGGTCTACTCAAATCTAAACTCCATTATGGTATAACTTGTTGGGGTGGTACACATTCCAATAAAATAGAGCCTCTATTAATCAAACAAAAACATGTTGTCCGTATTTTATGTAGGGTTAATCGTCGAACTCATAATTTTAAGCTGTTTAAAAGTCTTGGTTTTCTACCTTTAAGATATTTGTACTGTTAAAAGGTTTTAAAAATATTTTTTTTAAATTCCAGATATAACTCCTCAAGGGCTTATGATAACCAAAATCTACGTATTAACACCAGAAATTTCGTCAATTTACCCACTATAAAAAAATTGCATTTTTCTCGCTTTTTTTTGTTACTGCGCCCCGTTTATTTAACAAAATGCCTTGAAATCTAAGATGCCTGAGAGTTAAATCTGTTTTCATTAAAAATGTTAAGCGTTGGCTTTTTTCTTTAAACTATGATATTATTGGTGACTTGCTGATTCCTTTGGTTTAATTTTTTTTCTTTTCTTTTTGTTACTGATTATATTTTTTCTAAATTTTTAAAACTTTTTTGTACTTAATCTCTTATTTTATTTTTTCATTTTTTATGATTTGTTTTTATCTCTGCATTTTATCGCATCCCCATCGATAAATTAATCCTTGTTTGTTAAATACGATTCGTACATTCGCCTCTTGTCAGAATCTGACAACAGAATGTATGTAGCTATTTCTCTTTAAAGCTAAAAGCTGTATTCTTAAAAAAAAAAAAAAATCTTTTTGTAGAACTATTGATTTATCTTTTGTACAGCTTTAAGTTTTTTTTTGAATGAAAGGCGATGGAACTCCTTGCCCTCACATTTAAGATCAATATCAAATCCTCGCAATTTTAAAAGTGCAATCCTCCTACATTTCTCCACACAACAAAACTAAACCTATCCCCTTCTTCCTATTTCTCTATAATGTTTATATATATAAGTCTTAATTTGTAATAAATTTATACATACAGAATTAATACACTAAGTACTAAAAAAGATAATATCTTAATGTACAAACCATTTAAATGAAATAAATGAAATGAAAAAAATGAATGAAATGAAATGAAATAAAGATAATAATAATAATAATATACCATCGGTTCAAGGTGCCTTGAAGCCATCAAAGCTCGCAACCGCATTTTAATGACTTCATTCGTTACCACACCTGATGGAAGGTACGAGTAGCAAATACAGTGAGTATCCCTATTGCAGTTTCAGTGATGACTGTGGTTGTAAGCTGGTTGTCTGGAAAATGATTCTCAAAAATGAGACAGAGAGCCTTTGATTTCAACCCAGTTTAGATGCTGTTAAATTATTCCAGTTTTCATTCGAACTGATTGGCCCCTTTTGAGAACTCTCACCAGTCTTCTGTTTTCAGCGAGTGTTTTGATCCTTTTGGTAGGTAACTTTTGGGAAGATCTGCAAAGATTCTTGTCCTAAGTGACCTATGTATTTAGTAGTTTTGTTGGCTTTCTTACGTAGTCGCTGCAAACCTGAGTCTCACTACGAAATCCAGAACATGGTTGCCTCTCGATATTGCAGATTCAGTGGTCTTAAAACGTTAAAAGTCATAGTTTCTATGGAAAGGATTTTCGGCAAAGACTTGCTTGTTCATTAAAAAGTTTGTCGCATACAGCACTTCACCCTTGGAGTTCCGTTTCCATATCTATGCCTTTTGCTTGAATATAAACATTATAAGATTATGTTAGTTCTCACTTTTGATCAACACACTGTTGGCACTCAGTGCCGTTTAGATTGCTGTTATTGCCAGGCTTCCCAATTTGAAGGATTGAAGACGAGAAAGCGACACTTTTATAAGTAGGCTGGTCTCATCCCCTTTTTTATTTCGAAGATTTATTTTCATTGTTTTTCCCCGGGATCAAAATTCCTTCCACCCGCATTGCAACCTTTGCTCTGGTTATACCATTGGTTTTATTCGGATCTTGTCCGTAGGAAAGGCTACAACTAGGGTTGTGCCTCAAGGTAAATTTGATCGCATTTACCCTCTTTCGCCCACCATATCGCGGGAAAGTCCGATATGTCGTCAGAGGGAGTGACAGAATCTTATTAATATTGGCCGTATTTGAGACAGAAGAAAAGGTTGCAGTTGATTCAATTCTTATCGCTTTCAGTGGATGTAATTTCCTACAACTTGTTGTTCTTCTCCGTAGTCGCTAAAGAAGTGAGTCTTTTAGCACTAGCTCCTCTGAAACAAGCCGTTAAAATCAGCACTATGGCCGTTATAGGCTCCATTGTTCCAACCCAATCTGCTGAACGTATAGTAGAAAGATAGTAGCAGGAATCATAAAAGTCAAAAGATCTAGCAACTTCTACGCCAGCGCTCAAGTCGGCGAGGAGTTTCTTCAATATGAGTATGTTAGTTCGAACCGCTATAATCACTATAAGGCACTCTACAATACCTTCATCAGCCCTGTCCTGTTATGCGGAGCAGAGACATAGGCACTCTCAAGATCGAATGAAAGCTCTGTTAGAAAAAAAAAATGGAAAATTGTGTGTGCGATATTGTGACCTATATTATTTAGCCCGGATTGCATTGACGGAGTGTTTAAGAGAAAGTATTACGAATGTCTGTACAACGACCTGGATCGAAGTCTTCGCTTACAGAGATTAGGATATTAAGATGGCTAGGTCATATAGAGCGCATGGCCACTAGTGTTTTAGCCCAGAGGTTCTTCGATATCACCCCAGTAGGGCAATGCAGTATAGAAAGACCTTAACTAAGGTGGCGCACGCAGTTGGAAGGGGACGTCAACTCCATCCCCCAGCCAGCGGACTGATACATGGCTTCCGTAATTCGAATAGTATTATTGACTCCATAAATGTTTCGGTTTAGAGCAACTCCATCTTTGTGAATCGGACGAAAAATGATTAGATTCTACTCACTTTGAAGAATACACCCTTGTTGGAAATAGGGCATAAATATAGATTTTGGCAAGCTGACCAAATTTAGCACTTGCTTGTAGATTTAATAATTGGTTTCGTATGCCTATTCAGACCCGCTGTATACTATGTATCTTGTTGTGCTCCATTTTCCTGCCATTTTAAGCTGGTTAGAGTAGCCAAATGAAGTCAGGGATTTTGGTGGTCCGCTGGAAGCGGTACAACTAGTCGTCTACATGTATTTGATGCGAGATGTTACGGGATACATAAGATCACCATTGCCGAACACAGCTCACTTAAACGATTTTATAGTAACGCTTCCGTAACATCAAGTGCGTAGGACTAGTGGCCATCAGAAATGCCAAGTCCGATGCGCTGGTACCAGGAAAGGAGTAAAATCGAACTCAAAATTTTCCGAAGGAACAAGAAGGAGTTCGAAAAATGCAAAGTTGAAGAGATCGTAAGATGCTACCGCAGGAATGAGGTTCGGAATTGTTAATACAAGGGAAAAAGGACGTATCTAGACAACAAAACCCGAACCCAAGCCTGCAAAGATGACTATGGAGACATCGTAATTAAGCAGTCCTGCTAAAAATTTGAAAGAACCACTTCTGCAGATTGTTAGACGGCAATGACGACGAATATATTTCAAACAGGATACACCATTCAGTCCTGACGAACACCGCTAAAACATCCATCGACCTGACCATTTATGAAGAAAGCAGATCCTATAGAGATCCACCTACAGAGATGTGAACGTTTTATGGTAGGTCCATATCAGCCCAGGTTTAGACCTGGGAAATTCACCCGCGACCAAATTTTCACTCTTCGGCAAACTTCGCCGAAGAATGAAGAATAGCAAATCGATATCCACCACCTCTTCGATAGATAGATAGATAGATATATTTATTGTAGCTGAAATATATTACATAGTTCTCTTAACCTATATCGCACAATTTACAGAGTAGCGGTATATGGCTACCTTGCTACTGATTAATAGTTTTAAAGCAAGTGACTATCTAGAAAAAATACCGTGACGGAAAAGCTACTACAAGCCTTCATTATAAAAGTTGTAATTCATTACTCATAGATGGGAGGCGGTGATTCGCTTGATAGAACCAAGCCATACAATGTATTCAAAGTGAATAAATAAATAAGTACTAAATGAAAAACAACAAAACAAATTATAATAATGAATAAATAAATAAATAAATTAATTAATAAATAAATTGGTCAGTAAATGAAAGATAATAATAAATACTCAAGTGAATAACAAATACGTACAAAGTGAAAATTAACAAAACAAATTATAATAATAAATAAATAAAAAAATTAATAAAGAAATTAATTAACAAGTGAATGATAATATTAAGATAATTTATTGTCTAGCTAGGTTTGGAGTCAATGCGTTATCGGAAGAAATGCATTCCACATTATATCGCTCATATAGCCTAGAAATTCTTAGCGACACAAGATCAATATTGCAAATTTGGTGCAATTCTTCTGTCGAAAAACGCCTCGGAAGATTCAACATTATTTTCAAAACTTTATTTTGAATGGTTTGTATTCGTAACTTACGAACGTGACTTGTTGCGAATCTACCCCACGCTGGGGAACCGTGAAATATAATTGTTTGGAATACTACTTTGTATATCAACAGTTTATTTTTTTAGGCTTAATTTATTTTTACGGTTGATGAAAGGGTATAAAACTTTTATTGTGATCCCAATTTTTTTGACTATTTCTTGAACGTGTAGGACAAAAGCAAGGGTTTTATCCAGGTGTACCCCAAAATACTTAGCAATCGGTACTCGTACCATTAATAACTACGTGTAGGTTATTGCTTGGCAAAAAACAGGCTTTTCTTTTTCGAGTGAAAAAGAGTTCTTGAAGTGTTAATATTAATTTTCCATGCATTGCAGTAGCTTTGCACTTCATTTAATGCAGATTGTAAGTTGGTTTCTATTATGGAAACATCTGAATCTGAAGAAAAGATGCAGGTATCGTCGGCGAAACTTGCTTTTTCACAGTTGGGGAAAGAACGAAGGTTATATGTGAAAATATTAAATAAAATAGGACCAAGGACTGAGCCTTGAGGTACACCCGCACTAACATTAAAGGCATTAGAAAATGACTTGTTTGCAGTTACTCTAAATGTATTATTCATAAAAAAGGATCGTATAATCTTTATGAGATACATTGGGAAACTGAGAGTTAAAAACTTGCGTAACAAAGCATTGTGCCAAACGGTGTCAAACGCCTTTTCAATGTATAGGAACACCATACCTGTGCTTTTCCCTTCATTGAAATTGTTTTTTACATGTTTAGTTACTCTATGCACTTGGTGAACTGAACTGTGGAAGAAACGAAATCTAACTTGCTCTGACGGAAGTATATTGTATCTTTCAACATGTGTTATTATTTCTTTTTTAATTATTTGCTCAAAACATTTACCTAATGAGCTAAGTAGACTGATCGGTCTGTAATTGCAAGGCATATCTGCAGGTTTGCCTGGTTTTAAGCGCGGAATAATTTTTGCTATTTTCCAATTTTCCGGAAAATAATTTATCTTAAAACAAGAATTAAACAAGTTTTGCATATATTTTATTCCCGAGATTGGAAGATTTTTAAGACACAAGTTCTTAAAATTGGCAAAACCTGCAGATTTTCTATTTCTTAAAGCTAAGATAATAGTTTTTTTTTATATAATTTACGCGCGCCTAAAGGTAGAAGGAAGAGAAAGGGAAATTGTTGTATGTAATTATAACTTCGAATCACTCTGAGTGAAGAAAAAACTCTCCGTCCTATTCGGACTCCCACCCCTGGAGAGCTAATATCGAAACCAACTACACCTGAGTTTCAAACGACTACAAAACAATCTTCCTTTCTCCTCCTTCTACCTTTCCGCCCGCGCCCTGGCAAGAGTAAAAAGGGTATCTAACCCCTTAGGCGCGCGTAAATTATAAAAAAAAGACTCAATAATGTTGTTAGTGGTCCTATTTCTTAATTGATTGCTGCATTAGTGCAAATGCGTTTCCTTTTTCAAAATTGGATAAAGCATAAATATAAGCATTGGATAAAGATAAAACTGAATTTTTCTTTTGTATTATTTTATTAATATTCCAGAATGATTTACTTCCTGTTTTTAAACTTTGAAGGTTTTGATTCCAAGTTCTGTTTCTGAAAGCAAGAACTTGATCTTTTATCAAAGTGTTGAGTAACATAACTAGTGAAAGATAGTTGGGATCTCTAGTTCTCATCCATCTTCTACGATAGAGGTTACGAATTTTGATGTTTTCAACAATGTTTGGAGGGAGGTTGTTAGCTGAGTTGCAGCGTACTTGTTTTTTGAGAATTGCTTTATCAGCACTTTCGAGGATAGCAGTTGTACAATTTGAGAGACTCATATTTATTTGTTGAGCGCTAAACTCATCAACATGAATGTTATTCATATCCCTTTTATATATCGACCAATTTGTTTTTTTTTTTTCAGATCTAAATATTCAATTGTTCGTTGTAAGGGTGAAACCAGAGTTTTGCTTATGACTGGTAGATGGTATAAGCTTAGTTCATTTATAACCATGGGCTGAGTAAAAAGACTGGGGATATTCGTTAGAAAAATATGCAAGGTTGATGGATTTGCACCTAGTATGTATTACCAGGATAATATGTTGGTTCGGGAGGGTAGAGTATACTGAACGAGTGCCGTGAGTTTATATTTTCAAGAATATTATCCCACGCATTGGCTATTATACAACCCCATCTCCGATTTCGGCAATTTATATCACCGCCAACTAAAAATAGATCATTTGAACTTATTACTTTCATAAGATCATTGTTAAAATTGAAACGTTTTTCGTTAGAAGTTGAACCACCCGGAGAATAAACAGAAATTATATTTAAAGCCGAACCATTTGAAAAGGGAATTTTTATACCAATATTTTCAATAACACTTGTATTTAAAATAGGAATAAGTTCATGACAAATTGTTTTTTTAACAAACACCGCAACGCCGACTCCCATACGTTCTACTCTATCTAAACGATAACGCATATATTCTTGATTACTTAATATCTCATTAGGAGTAAGCCAAGTTTTTGAAACTAAACCTACATCTATATTCTGACATCTGAGAAGGGCAAAAAATTCTATTGATTTATATCGAATGTTTTGGGCATTCCAACGTATTATATTCATGGATGTATTATTCATGGTGTTTGTTTATATAAATGCGTAATTGCAATGATGTTAAATTTTGTATTATTTAGTGTCACCATCTTCGCCGTAAGTTGTTTTATCTCTTCTAAGGAAAATAATTCACTCGTATTAGCACCGCCGGCTTTTACAATACTCGCCTACGTAGGAGAGGCAATTGGAACAGAAACAGGTTTTGTTGCTATTGGTCCTCTTCGATTTGTCGGGATAGGTGGGAAGTCCATTTGGTTAGGTACAAACGAATGATGCACTTTATCAACAGCATGAATTTGACGTTTGCTTCTCGAAGACAACCTTTCTCTCATGTCCAGAAAGGTCTTGCGGCTCATGCAAGATGGGTCGGTAGAATTGTGCGTCGCATTACAATTGCACTCACGCGTTTCGTGATTTTCAGAGCAAATCGCGCAATGTGTCTTAATAAAGCAATTCTTCTCACCATGGGCAAATATTTGGCAATTGAAGCATTGCGTTTATTTATGTTTTGGCTTTCGAATAACGTCCCATTTGACTTGTGTTTTAAAAACAGATTTTATGTTCTTTTTTAAGTCTACAAGTCTTGTTGAACCGGGTTCAAGAAATACTACATAAAAGATGTTGAGCAAACGTTCGTATTATTTTTTAAATAACTTCACATCTGTGTCACATCTACACACTTTAAAGCAATTTTAACAAGCTCGATTTTCAATGTTTCTCTAGGCATTGCATCTAAACCAAACAGAACAAGTTTTATTGACCTCGCTGAAGGAAGGTCGTGAGTGAAAAATTGCTAATTTTTGGATTTCAATGAAAGACACAACTTTTGGTGATCTTGAATTTTGTTGCAGTTTATTTTAGTACCGATTGTCATGTTGTTAATAAAGTAATCAGTAACTTGGATTTCTTTTAATAAGGAGTGCATATTTTCGCAAGTTTTAAGCAGTACATACTATATACAGATGGAATTTTGATTTTTTTAATTTGTGGAGTAACTATAACTTCATCGCATTCAATTTCATCACTATGCTAATCCGGGAGACATATACGAGTATGTATCAATTTATTGATGAGGATATTTTTGTTTTTGTTGAGAGACAAGCGAATGTCTTCAACACTAGACGGTGATCTTTAATGCTTGTGAATTTTTACTGTTGTGGTGAAAATTTAAGAGAAAAAGGAACTGCCGGGTAGCGAACACTCAAATTTGCATAAGAGGAGTTGGGTTCTAATTGAGATCTTGTAGAGGCAAGTTGTGTCTGAGTTTTTGTAGTGTTAAAATAAATACAGTTAAGTGAAAATCAAAAAAATAACTGGCAATGTGATTTGTTTTTTTACAATTTAGATTTCTTACAATTTATCAGAAGTGGGATATACCCAGAAATAAAAAGAAAATAGGTAAAATTAAACGCAAAAAAAACATCGTCCATAGAGAAATAAAAAGAAAAAAGGGTTAAACTAAACCATACCCACAGTGAAGTTATGAAATTGAAAAACAAAGATAAAGGGTCGCCATCTAACGTTTTTTTTTTTCAAGTAGTGCTTATTTCGTGAATGGTAACACTCAGCTCATGTCTGATCCGACAGATAATTAGTTTTGTCCTTCCGGTTAATAATGGAGAATAATTTCATTCAAATGGCTGCCTCGGCTGGCCATGCAGTAGCCTACAAGATCGGTCCAATTTTTAAGCACATTATAGATTGTGTGCAGCTGTATTTCACCAATGGCTTCACGAATATTGTCCTTTAAAGCGTCAATTGTCTCTGGCTTGTCGGCGTAACACTTATATTTTACGGCACCCCACAAATAATACGAGTAGTCCAACGGTGTCAAATCGCAGCTCCGAGGTGGCCAAACGACATCAGCTCTGCGGCTGATAATGCGATCTTCAAAACAGGGCGCAAAACATCGAGTGTAGCTTTGGCTGTGTGGCACGTAGCGCCGTCCTGTTGAAACCGAATGTTGCCAATATCCTCCTCTTCAATTTTTGTGAACAAAAATTCGTTCAACATGGCCCGATAACGATCGCCATTGACTGTAACGGCCACTCCTTGCTCATTTTCGAAGAAAAATGGCTCAATTATGCCTCTGGACCAAAATCTGCACCAAACAGTGACTCCTTTTGGGTGTATCGTCTTTTCAATGCGTGCGGGTTTTCTGTGCCCCAAATGCGACAATTTTGCTTGTTTACATACCCGCCAGGAGCAAAATGAGCTTCATCTGAAAAGATGATTTTTTTGGCAAAGTAGGCATCTTCTCTAAGTCGATCGCAGGCCCACTTAGCGAAGCGTAGTTCAAGCGTATACACAACCATATTCGTTCAGCGGACCCTTTAGTAAAAGGAGTGAGCTGGAAAAAAAACGAAATAATGAGTGGAAAATGATGAAAACGGAATTAAAGTTAATGAAACGGGAGCTTCAATTGCAGAGAAGAGAATACGAAATTGTAAAACAAGAAAATGAGTTATTAAAAAGGAGAGAAGTCCGATGAAGAGTATCGATGGTGAAAAGTTCAAGAATGTTAAAGATCTTTTACCGGAATTCGAAGGAAAGAAAAGCTCTTATGTGCGATGGGAGTCTCAGTTATAAAACATAAAAGCTGCATACAAAATTGACGATGACAATCTGAGAATGCTAATTACTTGTAAACTGAAGGGAAAAGCTTTAAAATGGTTCCATTCAAGATCGGACATAACGACTGTACCAATTAATACACTGCTTGCAGACATGCGTAAGTTATTCGAAGATCGAACAAGTCGTATAACTCTCCGGCGCCAATTCGAGGCAAAAAAGTGGTCGCCAAACGAAGCATTCTCCGTGTACGTTCATGAGAAATTAATCCTCGCAAACAAGGCCGACATACCGGATGATGAGTTGCTAGAACATTTGATCGAAGAAATACCTGACTACAACTTAAGAGCTCAAGCTAGGACGCATCGTTTCGCAGACAAGCTGAAATTATTGGATGCCTTTTATAATGTTACATTGCCAAGAAGGATGCCATCGAAACCACTTCAAGAGCAAGCCGAATCACAAGGTCCGACTTCATCCGGAATAAGATGCTTCAATTGCAACAGACTGTTTTAAGCCGAAAAGGGAGCCAGGAGCCTGCCATGTGTGTGGCGAAATGAGGCACTATGCCGCCAAATGTCCCAAAAGGAAGCCGAGACAAGTCCTTCAAATCAGTCATGAAGAAGATGCTAATAATTGGGTAAGAAATATATATTTTACTTTTAAGAAAGAAAACTATACATATAAAACATTGTTAGGTACATTAATAGACACCGGCAGTCCAATAAGTTTAATATGTCAACAGTTCGTGCCTGAAGTTCTTCTCTCAAAAAATATAAATATGAATTTTAATTATGTTCGAATTAATAAAATCCCACTTTTAGTTATTGGTAAAATTGAAACTTCTATTTTGTTTGAAAAGGAAAAATTTGAATTAAATATGTTTGTAGTAGAAAATAAAACGATGCAATTTTCTACAATACTAGGAAATGATTTCATAAAGAAAGCTAACTTAAAATTAGTAAAAAGAGCAAGTGTTTTAAAGATTGAAGATAAGTTTAAAGAAGAATGTAAAATGTTAATGAAAATTGAAAATGATAATAAAGATATATGTTTTAATAACAATGAACTAGATTTCAAAGCAAAAGAGAGACTTTTAAATTTATATAAAGAGAGTTATTTGTTAAGCAAACGTCCCGTTTCGACTGAAATTACATTTGAAATGACCATAAGATTGACTAGTGATAAGCCTTTGAATTGTACCCCACGAAGGTTGTCATATAAGGAGAAAGAAAATGTCCAGATTATCTTAGACGACTTAGTTAAATCAGGAGTTATTAGGCAAGTCAGAGTATGCATCGCCTATAGTTTTATTCAGGAAAAAGACTGCTGATATCCGGTTATGCGTGGAATACCGAAGTCTTAACAAATTAACATTAAAAGATAATTATCCGATACCACTAATAGATGACTTACTGGATAGGCCATTGAACAAAAAGTTATTCTCATTATTAGATTTGAAAAGTGAATTTTATAAAGTGAGAATGAGCGAAGATTCTATAAAATATACATCGTTTGTAACCCCGTTAGGCCAATACGAGTTTGTCAGGATGCCTTTTGGATTGAGAAACGCGCCTTCTACATTCCAAAGGTTTATTACGGAAATTTTTGATGACTTGATAAGGGTAGAAAAAATAGCTATATACTTAGATGATATAATGGTAGCTACGGAAAATGTTGATGAACACCTGAACATAATGAAGGAAATTTTTGTTAAACTAGTTAGAAACAATTTAGAACTTCTATTAGATGAGTGTCAGTTTTTAGTGTCCGAAATTCGATGCTTAGGGTATACTATTTCTAAAGATGGTTTCAAACCGGACGAGAAAGGTCTTGAATCAGTAAGGAATTTTCCAGTGCTGCAAAATGTCAAGAGCGTTCATAGTTTTTTAGGACTTCGTTCTTATTTTAGGAGATTTATAAAAAGTTTTTCACTTTTAGCTGAACCATTATATAAGTTAATACGAAAGGATGTTATATTCAAGCTTGGCGAATTAGAGTTACGTTCAGTATTCAGTATTCCGTATTTTTATTACAGTATAACAACGACATTTATAATAGACCATTCAGATCTTTAAGCTATAAAAGTGATACGATTAATAAGTGATTTAAGATTAAACTAAAATTATAATTCTTTCTCAATAAGGTAAACTTAAAAATATTAACATCTGATTGAAATAAATTTGAGTACAAAGAGAGAGAAAAAAAAAGAAAAAAAAATTATAAGCTTTCTTGAACAATTTAAATAAAATATTTGTATGATGTGAAATTTATTTTCAGTATTCCTGCTAGTTGTCTGCTATATGTCGAAAGAGAGTTTCACTAAAGCTATTTGTATTATAGAGTCGTCTTATATTAAGGGGGAGCGAATTCCAAAGGCGAATGGCGTGAACGAAAAACTGTCGTTCGGTAACTTGATAAGCAACACGAGATACAATTAAACTTAAAGATCTACTTGAATGCGAAAACTTTAGTTTATCATATAAGTATTGGGGCTGTTGGTTGATTATGATCCTATGTAGATATTTGATTGTGCAGTAGTCAAAATATCGGTCAAGTGTGCAACCAAGAATATTTTTGGTATAAGCCGACACATGAGCAAAACGATTTAGGCCGTATACGTATCGCACAACATTGTTAAAAGCAATGTTGAGCTTACGTCTGGCAAAGGCGCCGGTGCAACAAAAAACTTCGCAGCCATATGTTATCAGAGGAATGAGCACGGCCTTGATCAACATAAGCTTCGTACTTATTGGTGTGAAGCTTTGAGTTTGGGAGAGATTTCTAAGACATCCGTATATTTTTCCCACAACTGAACAAACGTTTTCGTCCCAGGTTAATTTTGTATTGAACCAAATACCAAGATTTTTGGCTTTGTTTACAAATTCGATAGGTTCATTACCAAGGTATACTGAAGGAACGTTGATAAAAGATAAGGGATTTCTATTTATGAGAAGACACTTCGTTTTTCTTGGGTTAAGCTGCAGAAGGTTTTCATCTGCCCAGCAATGGATACGTTTTAGGTCATCATTAAATTTCAAAGCAGCATGATCAATAAGATCATTCTCAAAGCTTAAATAGAGTTGGATATCGTCAGTAAACATGTGAAAATTAGAACTTTTAATGCTTTTAGGAAGGTCGTTAATAAAAATTGCGAAAAGTAGGGGACTCAAAATGGATCCTTGTAGAACACCAACTGAAATTGCAATGTAATCTGACACAGCATTGCTTACATGAACTGCTTGTTTTCTTTCAACCAGATAGGTTGTTTCGAAGAAAAGAAATTGATGGAAGCACCTATACTTGCAATCTTTGATCCATGAGATGAGGTAGAGCTCCATTGTGATGCTAGCTCTCTTGGTTTTGGAGCGATCCTGATGCAGAAAAAGTCAGACGGGAAATTCCACCCCGTGTTTTATTTCTCTAAGCGAACAACGGAGCAAGAATCCAAATATCACAGTTTTGAACTGGAAACATTAGCGTTAGTGTATGCTTTAAAAAGGTTCAGAATTCATTTGCAGGGAATACGGTTTAAGATAGTCACAGATTGCAATTCATTGATCTTAACTCTGAATAAAAGAGAAATAAACCCTAGGATAGCTAGATGGGCTCTTGAACTCCAAAATTATGATTATACATTAGAACATAGAAAAGGATCAATGATGCTACATGTAGACGCGCTGAGTAGAATGACAAATATTTTAGTATTTGTTTAGTATTTGTCAAAACAAAGATGAAGATATTTGCAAAATTAGAAACCAGTTAGAAAAAGAAGAGGGTAGTGCTTATGAAATGCGCAATGGCCTAGTGTATAGGAAAGTAGGGCAAAATATTCTTATCTATGTTCTGAGGAATATGGAAAGGAATGTAATTCAAAAGTATCATGATGAAATGGGACATTTGGGAATCGAAAAAGTGTTTAATGCTGTGGGAAAACCTTATTGGTTTCCTCAAATGAAGGCAAAAATCAAAAATCATATAGCTAACTGTTTAAAATGCATCGTTTTCTCATCAAAGTTAGGAAAGCATGAAGGATTTTTGCATAGCATTCCCAAAGGAAACGAACGATAAATGTCCACATTTATCATTTTGGTCTTGTGTTGTTAAAGAAGGCGAAAAAGAAATATGTTTTTTTTAGTGGTAGATGCTTTCACGAAATTTACCAAATTGTTCGCAGTACGATCGACAGGTACCACCGAGGCATTAAAGTGTTTAAAAGATTATTTCAATGTATACAGCAGGCCAAAAGTACTGGTATCTGATCGAGGTAGCGCTTTCACCTCTAAAGACTTTAAAAGTTTTCTTGAAGAACGAAACGTACGTCATATCAAAATAGCCACGGGTTCTCCGCAGGCAAATTGCAGGTCGAGAGAATCAATAGGTGCATATCACCCATGATAGCTAAATTAACTAGCGCAGGCACACTGCTTAATTTAGATAAAGTTTTGCCTGAGATTGAGTTCTCTCTGAATAATACAACTCATCGTAGCACCGGAATATGTGCGAGTCAGTTGCTTTTCGGAGTTCATCAAAGAGGAGAAGTAGTTGATTATCTTAAGGAAAAGTTACAGGAAATAAATAAACAGGAAGAAGAAAGGGATTTAATTGAAATGAGAAAACGAGCGGCGAATAAATTGAGAGAATGCCACTAGTATAATAAATTATCCAAGAACAGGAATAGGGTTCATAAAGAGTACAAAGAAGGGGATTATGTTATGGTGAGAAACTTCTTAAGTACGCCTGGAGCATGTAAAAAGATCGCACCTAGGTTTAAGGGACCTTATGTTGTAGCCAAAGTACTACCAAATGACAGGTATATACTAAAACACGTAGAAGGGTTTCAGTTAAGTCAAATATTTTTGTCAATCGGGACGATTGCTAGTCAGGACGGCCGAACTAACTGTGGTGAGAATTTAAGAAAAAACAACTGCCGGGTAGCGAACACTCAAATTTGCATAAGAGGAGTTGAGTTCTAATTGAGATCTTGTAGAGGCAAGTTGCGTCTGAGTTTTTGCACTGTGAAAATAAATACGGTTAAGTGAAAATCAAAAAAATAACTGCCAGTGTGATTTGTTTTTTTACAATTTAGACAAAATGCCGAAGAACGTGTGAACAGCGCAAAGGTCTGTGAACGACTGATCCACCACCTCTTCATCATTTAAAAGGTCGCAAATAATAGCATCTATAGGGACAAGATATACTGAGCCATATCTCGTCTTGGCATCCCTGACAAACTCTGTAAAGCTGGGATAACCCTGCTTAGATGGCTGGATTCGCTTGACGGAATAGAACACCAGCTCCACGGGCAGAAAGGTTTTCGGCTAGAGGTAGCTGATAAAAGAGCACGCTAGATAAAAGCCGGGGAATTGGTCCATCTCGGACTGTATCGCAATTTAAGTAAGTAAGTAAAGGAATGTATCTACCTTGGCTCTGCTCTTGCCAACCGTTGGTTCTATGCGCTAAAGAAATTGCTAAGCAGCAAAACCCTAACTCGACGAACGAAAAAAACACAAAGCAAGACCCTCTTCATGCCTTAGTCATAAAGAGTTCATAGACACCAGTGCTCCAGCCAGATGTTGCCAAAGGGAGATTTCAATCAACTTGGGGTGATTAACTGGAGGCAGCTAGCTACAGGCTCAGCTGGCAGGAGAGGCATCATGGTAGAGGCCCAGGGCCACTTCGGGCTGTAAGATACTATTAAAAGTAAAGTAAGTAAGTGGATGATTACTTACTGAGTCTTCGTCAATTCTAACATTCGCAAGGTACATTACTGACGTGGGTTTTAACTCAACCACCGTTCTAGGGAGTTATTCATGAAATACCAGTATGTTCTTCCGATCTAATTTGGCAAATGTTAAATAGTTGAGAAGAATCTTTCAGATGGATGTACCAACTAAGCTCCCGTTTCTAACTTGGGCTTAAAATCGCTAACAGCAATAAATGAGATTCACTTCAATAAATATAGTTTTCGTATTAGTCAGTTAGACTGCGAAGCATAGACTGGTGTGCCACTGAAGACAAAATATATCAGCATTTTAAAATAGAATACGGTGGGTACCATCGATTTTACCTCCACCGCAATGCCCCAATTTTAGCAACTAAAACCAGATTCAAAAACAATGAGAACGATAAAGTCCAGCTAGTCTATCATTTTCCTAAGCCTTGAAGGCATAAAGTCAAACTACTGAAAGGGAGGTTATATCCTTCGTCTTATCAACGTTTCAGCCATTTAAGTCTTATTGCTGTCTTGAGATCCTTCAAATCGCACTATGTAAATAATCAATATTCATAATATAAGAAGGTTATTCAAAATAAGAGAACAATCACTTGCATCTCTGAGTATATATTTATTTTGTTTTTTTTTATATTATTTTTGTATCCCTTTTGGATAATTGCAAAAAATTAGGAGTATGCTCTTCGCCACAGCAGCACTCAGTCATGGAAAATCGATTTACGCCTTACTCTCGGCCTCAGTTTGGGTATCAGAATTCTGACCACCACCACCACCACCGCCACCCGCAGATTGTGGTTCCTCTGTGGAACCCAAGATACAACAAGGACATTTCTCTTTCAGCACAATCCTATACTTCGGATGACTGCAAGAGAAAAATAAAACGTCTAATTAAATTTGTTTCACACTGCGTACTAGGCTGGGGCTTACCTAATCCCATAAACAATTGGATTGTACACAGCACTGGTCTTGGCAAATGTTGCACCCCATATCGTAATAAATGGGGTGAGACCATCGATTTTGAACAATCCACAACAACATATCACTAGATATGGAGTCCATGCAGCAAACCACAATGAGATTGTCGTCAAAGCCACTTTAGCCAGCTTCGCCTCGGCGCTTTTTTCGGTATCCTCTGACGAACGTAACGATTTCACATTCATTTTCTTCGCCTGTTCCCGCATTGCCTTCTCGTGCGCCGATACAGCCTGCAATGAGAAAAAATCCGAAGTCTGAAAGGATACCACTACCATGAGCAGCCTCTAATACAAACCGCAATGATAAACCAGTAGGAGTAGCAAATCAGGAATAAGGGTGTGTAGTAAACGAATAAGGAATACGCGATTAGATACGACCTAGGATTCCATTCCCTGGTCATGTAATCGATGCTGCATGCGGTGAGATTTCCCTCTGGAACATATTTACTCCAGCCAAACATCGGTGTCACTGTCCACAACATCGCAAACATCCATATGAAGGCGATTTTCATGAAAGCCAACTTTACAGTCATTGGACGGCCAGAGACTCCTTTTACAATCACATTGTATCTATCGAAGGCAATCATGCACATGGACCAAATTGATACACAACCAAATAGAGAGCCACACAGAGCATAGACATCGCACATAAATGGTCCTAGAATCCATGTCTCGTAGTAGAAGTTGATAATCATTATAGGTGATTGCGTTAGCATCATGCAGAAATCGGAGAAAGCCAAGTTGAGGACTAGTAAATTGGCAGGTGTTCGCAGGGATTTCGTTCCACCGAATATGTATACTACTACACCGTTGCCGCATAAAGAAATAATCATGATGACAAAGGTAAAAACACCGAGAATTTTACTCCACGTTGGGTCCATGGGTGGGAATCTACTCCAGTAAGGGTTAACAAGGTGCACCATGTCCGGGGTGACCTGCAATTTAAACAATATTAAAAAAAAAATTGAATAAGAACGTATTTGGATGAATTCTCTGGAATTGGGCGGTTTACTGAGCTTAGACCAATTCGGGATCGATAAAAGCCAGCTAAGTCGTGATTTAGTATAAAAAAAAAACTTCCAAATGAATGTGTACTAAGCAACTTCAATACCAAGGTCGCTAATTAGCCATATCTAAACATGGTTAAGTAGTTTGTAATATACTGGTAAGCACCAGGCTTTCAAAATAATAGATGCTACGAACAATTTTGCTTTTCCAAGACGACATAATCACCAAACGGTCCAATCAATGAGTTATAGTGGATTTTGATCAATTTATCATAGCAATCAAAATGGTACCTCGAATATGCAATGAGAAAAAGTATATCCCCTCAGAAAAGGAAATCTGACTTTATAGCCCTTACCCGCAAAAAGACTAGCCAGAGCTAGGTACCAAATAATCGCCAACACTTTGTGAGACAAGCCTTGAGACAACCCCAAGGTGTAATCATGGAATGTTCTACAATAAAAATCACAGCGCTGACTTTCGGCCCGGAAAGCATGCTCTTCTCAGGATTATATAATTGAGCTTCTGAATTTCAGGGAAGTTTCTTTGATCTCTGGTCATCTTCAACATTCTCCCCCAACTATGAACTAACTTCTAAACTTCTTACTGCATGTGCTTTCTACTGCTTTCCTTTGCCACCATGTATCTGCCTATATTATTGCTACTGATTTGCTACTGCATAGACTAGCGATGCAGTTCTACATCGGCTCCCACGAAGCTATGTAGCTCCGCAGTCGCTATAGATTTTCCCTCAGACTCCTTGTCTTCTAAGAGCTGCCAAAGATAACTGAGGTGTAAGGGCGCTAACCGCTTCTAAATGAATAGCTTTGGTAGTCAAACATATAAAAATAAAACGGATTTTTTTTTTAACAAAGAGGAGTTGTTGTGCGAGCCAGCGAAGATGACACGGAGAGTCTGTCAGAGTACAAAAACAGAAAGAGTTGTGAAAAAAATAAATAAATAAAAATAACGAAACTAAATTCAACAAAGTGTAGTACATAATTGGAAAAAAGTAAAATAAAAAAACCAAAGAAGAGATCTACAATAAACTAAAAAATCGAAACGAAACCGTTTGTGGAGAAGAAAAAGTGATGGGCGATAATATTCACCTCCACAGGATCACATCCTAGTCAAAAAGCTCCCCACAATTTTTCTAAGCGAACCTCCTGCTCGGCAAGGAAAACATTTAAAGAAGAAAGTAAGCTAATTTGTCTCAAATTTTGTTATTTCCGTTTTGTGATTCCAAACCTACGAGTCGAAATATTGCCGCACAATCTGGCCAGAATAGTATACATCTGGTCAAGTCATCGGCACGTGAATCTAGCAAGTAGCAATCTTGGAAGATCTTTAAAAGAAACACGAGAACAAGAAATGCATCAAACTCACCAGAACAAGAGCAAGGAAGGGAAAATCACACAACTGAAGCTACCCAGGCGAATAACAATATTCCCCCAATCGCCTGCACCGATAAGGGGTAGTTACTAATACGCTTTCGGATCCGGTTGATACCAAGGAATGTCATAGCTAGGCTCTTAGGGGAGGGTGGTTACGCATGAGAGCGATACATCTAGTTTTCATCTCTTTTGTTTGCGACATAGGATATGGGAAGTTTGGTTCCACTGGGGTAGAGAATCTTTATTCGGGATGGAGTAAGAGAGAAGACTTACTAAGGACAAATTCGGGCTCAATTTTTAACCATTTTAGCTCAAATGAAAAAACCATTTCTGCAAACAGCTAAACGGTGACGACCATACAAATCTCGCTACCACGCAGATCAAACCATTCAATATTGATGATGCTAGTCAAGAATTCTGTCCACCCGCCCAAAATGAAGTGAGGATAGCAATATCTAAACTGAAGTCGAACAAGCTTTGCCGGACCGGACGGCCTACCCGTCGAACTATTTAAGGCAGCAGGAGAGAGTATACACCAACTTATTTCCAAGATTTGGTCGGATGAATGTATGCCTGCTGAATGGAACCTGAACATCGTTTGCACGGTTCACAAGAAAGGAGACTGTGATGTTAATGAGTTACCGGACAGACAAGTGAAATAGACGAGGGACAAGAGACGGCTGGCTCTTTACTAACTTTTTCTTGTTATGTATAAATACATGTGTGTGTACTCGTATATAAAATGTTATACGTTATACTTAAATCTAACATGTGTCTGTATGTATAAGGTACTATATTTATATTGATGCCAGATCAGAGGAGGTGAAATATTTCTTACATCGCTTGAGGAAACCTAGACATTCTGCGGCATTTTTAACGACATGGAATATGTGGTCATTCCAAAGTACGAGCATGTTGTCAAGGATAATGGTTGAGTTTTTAAATTTCGCTTTAACTACAGCAAACATAATTGAGTTTTATAAGCATTAAATTCCATATAACCCCCATTGGTTATGCCGTTAATATCGGAATTAAATATGCTTAACATACGCTGCCGTTCCCGTTCTGCAACCGAACAGACGGACGGGAGTCCCGGAATGAATATGAAAAGCAGAGAGTGCTTTCATCAGCAAAAGAATATATTGGATTAGAAGTGCCAGACAAGGGATCGTTGATGAAATTTAAAAAGAGTGCCGGAGACAAAACGGAGAACTGGAGCACACTAACATTTATTGTGTGATTCATCCAAGACAACTTGTGTTGACCGTTCCGAAAGGTAATTTCTAATTCATTGCACAAGGGAGTCATAGATACCAAAAGCACGCATTTTCAACAATAGATCCGGATGCCAAACTCTGTCAAATGCCATAGAAATATCAAGTGCAACTATCTTGCTTTCGACAGATCGATGTACGCTTTGGTTTCCTTTTTCGGTGAGACGTTTTTGAAGAAAGACCAACAATTTTTACTACCATGGGGACATTGTACCATTTTTTGCCTCAGCTTTTGGTCGTATTGAAATTTTACATGTGTAAGACGTTACAGTTATTCCTGTCTCGTTTAAACTTTTTTCGGTTTTCGTCTGTCGGGCTGGTCTTGAAGGATCGACAAAAACATTTCTCTAACCCTGACAGCCTCTTTGCAACTGGAGTCACACAGCACCTGATACCTGATGATCAGACCTGATTTAATTTGATACTCATAATCTGATGAGTGATAAAGGATCTCATTCCAAAGAAAATAGTATCTGTGATCATATCAGCAGCGGCATCCACGTCGTTATCGAGGAAACATAACGACCAGTTAAAATTACTAAAGAAGCTGTTAAGTCCGCTTCAATTTGCTTTCTCGTATTGCAATGCGGTTCTTTTATGAATCTTTTCTCTAACTGTGTGGTGGGTGTACGAGAAATTATCTGATATGACACAATGGTCCGACAAGCCTTGAGGGGAGAACATATAAACGGTGTACTTATCAGGGTGAGAAGTTAAAAACAACTCTAAGGTATTGGCGGTATGACTATCAACGTATGGTATTCGCGTGGGCTCATTTACAAGCTAGGTCAAGTTATTTTCCGCAGCGAAGATCTCATACCGTCCTTCGAGTGTTCTTTGTCCAGAATGTCGATGTTAACCAGAATTGTGTATATTAAAATCGCCTGTAATCACGATTCCAGTATCAGGATACGGGGATACAATTCTTTGTATGGAGTCAGACAGCACATCAAACTCGTTAAAGGTCGACTTCCTGTCCAGTTTGGGGCTCTAAATAAAGAAGTAGTGAATAATTTGTTTACGCAGATGGAATTTTAACCACATGAAGGTAAATTCCGGATTGGAACAGGGATCACATTGTGGTGGAGTTTGGCAAGCTACACCACTACACACGTACATATATAGCGAGACCACGGTAAAAAAACAATAATGGCACTAATTCGTAGCCAGGTAGTTTCAGATCAGTGTAATCTGAAAAGTGTGGGCGGGGTTCTACTTGTGTTTCATTAAGTGACAAAACTGCTGGTCTGTACTTACACATGTGGACGTACGCAGAAAAGTGATTAGTTTTTAGCCCGCGTATATTTGCTACGTCCACCATGAATTCCCTAGTCATCGTCACAAACAAATACAAAAAACACAAACACCGACGATGCTGAGAAAGGCTGCAAAGCGGGAATTTTGACTTTGGTTCACCGAACAAAATTTACACTCACAATCGGCTATCCATCGGTTGTTACATACGCTCAGTTTTCTTATGTCGTATGATAAATACACACGCGCGATATAAATTTTTAAATTTCGTAAAAATAGTTGTTTAAGAAATTTGTATTTTATTTCTCATCTATTCTTATTTACGTCTTTAAGGTTAAAATAATTTTATATATAGAGTACAGTACTACCACTGATATTAAAGTCAGAATTTTTCAGTTTTGCTAAGAATTATTCCTAACATAGTGATGATCAATATTTCTAAGTTCCATTTCAAAGTATACCATACAATTTTTAGAGATCATCCGCATATTAGAAATATAAGGGAGAGAATGGCCTTGGAATGCATGAGAATAACAAACCTTAGAGACTCGAACTGGTTTGATGTGTAAAACCAATGCTTTGAGCATCGCAAAGAAATTATTTACTTTGCACCTCTATTTCTCTTGCGAAAACATTGTGCCTGGAGAATCCAAAAATTAAAATTTTGTCAGGAATACAAATGCAAAACAATCACGAAATTGAACCAACTCCGCCAGAGTGAGAACCACCGGGACCTCAGTATAAACCAACAACCCCAAGACTTAAAATCAGTATCCCAAATTGCCATTGCAAGATATACTTTCCTGCTAATCCCCTCTCACTGTTCTTAAAAAAAAGGAAATAACCTTGAACAAGAAATTGCTTCCATTGAATCACAATCAGAATCTGAAATACAAATACAAACACACTAGGTACATGAAAACAAAAACCGAAATAATGAAAAACAAAACACAAAGAGAAATAAACAAAAGCAGCAAGCAATTTGTTGTTCCAACCAAATTTGAAAGAACATTATGTCTTATGCACAATTCGATCAAACTGGGACGTAATAGTAAATTCCATTCACCTGAAAAAGTGACATTTTTTTTACCCTGCATGCGACATCCATGTAACTTTATTTTCTGCGGTAAAGACTACGATCGCCGTTTCAATACGCAACTATACCGTCGTGATTGTTTGGGATCTAAAACCAAACTAAAAACTTAAAGACATACCCAGCTTATCCGACAGCTAAATTTCCGTTGGAGCAATCCGCATTGGTTCAATACCCGTAGAAATGCTAGTTTTTATATGTTTTGCATTCCTGCCAATTTCATTTGACTGTGCATGATGACGACTAAGAACTCATGCTGCTTCGTAAGTGTCGATTTGGATTTTGTCAATATCGTTCTTGAAAGAAATCTGCGAAAATCACAAGTTACTTTTGAAAAGTCAGTAACTCGCATATGCTGACGACATTGACACAATGGGATGAGCACAGCGAGCTATCAATGCACCGCTTAGGACTATTGAATAGGAAGCGGAAAATATGGGTTTAACAGTCAACAAAGGAAAAACAAAGTATATGGTGTTAACCAAGAGGGACATACGACATCGACGCCTAGGTAAAAACGTCACAAAAGAAAGCTAAAACTCTGAGGTAGTAAGGCACTATATCTAAAAGGCGCTTCGAGAGTAAACTTCTCAGAGTAATTTTCATTAATGAGGAAAGGAAGAAATGTTTCAATAGCGAACTATATAATATATACTATAAATATAATAAATATAAATATAATATAATATATATATACGACCTCATCCTAGGGGCTCACACAAGTGGAAGGGGATCTCAACCAACCTCGTATGCGCAAAAGACCATCTAGCTGGAGAGCGATGTTAGCTGAGGCCCTAGTCCACCCCAAAGTATAGCACCATTTAGATAAGTAAGTAAAAGGTGATTCGACCAGTATGTATCAAAGCGCACATGTACTGTTTACCCCCGCCATCACATATTAGCCACAGTCAGCATCCGCAATCAGTGCTCTATTCACTGGCATTGCGTTGGTAGTAATGTTACATCTTAGACAGACGATGTACTCGCAAAGCAGTTTTGCGTACATGGAGTTTGACCATTGCCTCCATGCTCTTTAAGCCATGCTCTATTAGCCTTAAGTGACTTATGTAGAAATCTTCGGAATTGTTTAGGTGGTCCCTGCAAAACTGCGTTCCACCATTCCCCGTTGGACACATCAGTCCAAAAGATATTCTAAGCATCGCATCGCAGCAAATGATATGTTGCATCTTCCTGGTATCACAGTATTAAATAACTTGTGCCACTGCCTGGCGGCAATATCGAATCGAAGGCAAAACAATCTGATGCATTGTCGCTGATTTGTATGGACCTGCATTGCGATTCATCGGGAAACTGCTGGTTGTCCTATAACTTGGATTGAGTCAACAATCAAGTTTCATAGCGAAATGCTTACCTCACCTGTTAATGATGGTCTCCGGTAACTGCACTAGTAACCACCTACTCATTTATTCAAAAATGCCAACGGTATGCAGCACACCATCATAGATTTCACAACCCTATTTGGAAGAGATTAACAAGATATGACGAACAAACCAATGGCATCGGATAGAAATGAATTCACTGTTGATGACAAATGTTTAAAGGACTTTCCTATCCCCACTTGGAATGTGTCTAAAATGTAAAAAAAACATCCAAACAAAAAACTTAAAAAACATTTTGATACTTTTTGTAAAACAGTGAACAAAGAAATCGAAAACACGCGCAACAATTTCTACAGTAAAAAGTTCGCTAATGCTCGAGGTAATGTACGACAAGAGTTGAAAGTGGTTGACAGCATTTTAGGAAGGGAAAAAAATTGTGTAAAAATTGATACTATTGAATTAGAGGGAGTAACAGAATCATATGCTGGCAAGATTTCAAATAAATTTAATGAATATTTTACGGAAATTTATGAAAAATTTAAACCAACTGTGGAAACAATAACAGATTATAGTTGCGGCTTTACTACAGAAGAAGCACTATCTGACGATATTCAACTCAACAGTTTTGTGTTTGATGCTATAACTCCAAGAGAAGCTCATAATGCTATCTTGTCTTTAAAAAATAAATAAAAATAAGTGTGTCTAGTGGTTTATTAAAAAATATTGCCTGGTATATTACTGATATGGTAACCTTCTTATTCAATAGAAGTGTTCAAATAGGTTGTTTTCCTGAGTACCTGAAACGTGCAGAAGTTACCCCACTTTTTAAAAAAGCTAATAGGCAAAATGTGTCGAATTATAGGCCTATATATGTAACTTCTTCCGATATTTTCAAATTTTTTTGAAAAGTTTTGTCATTTTGTGTTATTCTTGGAGAAGTACAATATCTTTTGTAACAATCAATTTGGTTTTTGAGCAGGTTTGTCAACAGAGGATGCCATCATTAAGGTGTGTAGTCAACTTTATCTATTTATTGATATGACAAAAGCTTTCGATCTGGTGAACCATGACCTTCTGCTAACTAAACTTTATAAGGCTGGTTTTCGTGGTAAAATTTTCAAATGGTTCAATTTTCAAAAATAGAAAACAAAAAATAAACTTAAATGGAATCTTCAGTGAACTGAGACTTTCAAAAAACGGTGTACCACAGGGATCTGTACTTGGCCCCTTATTTTTCCTAGTTTACATGAATTCCTTTTTTAAACTAAAACTAAATGCTTTTGTGGACGTCGTAGCTTTAACATATAAGGCGCAAACAATTTTTGAAAACATTGGAATGATTAATGAAGATCTTGAAATATTAAGATCATGGTTTTCTTATCATAAATTAATCATAAGCGAAAATACTAAACTGATTTGTTTTAAAGTGAAAATATTATATACGACTTTAATCTATGGTTTCACGCACACGATTGCAAACATTTTCCACTACCTTTTCATACTTGTGATAGATATAATTTTATGGACAATTTGCATTGCACTGAAAACTGCTTCAAAATTTAATCAGTTCAACAGTTCAAGTATCTAGGGACAACAATTGATTTCAATCTAAATTGGAAAGACCATATACAAACGATTAATGCCTATTTATTGTTAGTCATACGTAAATTGTATTTGTTAAAGCCTTTTTGTTCTCAAAAAATACTTACGATGATTTATTATGATCTTGCTAACTCAAGGTTGCAATACAGCATAACAAGCTGGGGAAGTTCGTATGCCAATACTTTTGGATCCTTATTAATTGCACAGTAGCACTTAGTATGAATAATGTCAAATTAAAACCGTTTAGCGAAAAGTTGGCCTTTATTTAAAAAATAGCGAACATTACCAATGAGACGTTTATATTTATGTTTTTAAAGTATTAAGAGATATACGCATTAGTTGCCTACGATGACTAGGACATATGGAACGAATGGACACCAATGATCTGGGTCACGGAGTGTTCGAATCTATCTCGAGGAAGACCTCTCCTAAGGAGGCGCGCAAAATTACAACCTCAACCGACTTCGAGTGCGCAACTGGAGGCAGTTATCTGAAGAAAGGGTGACCTGGAGAGGATTGTTAATTGAGGCCCAGGTTTACCCCGAACTGTACCGCCACCTTAGTAAGTAAGTACCAACGAATTTGTGCCATATTTGTGCAGCAATTTGGTTACAGAATTTTTGAAGTATAGATGTCTATACTGCATTCAGTTCAAAAAGGCTAGTTCTTCGTCTTTACTGTATTGATATTATTTTAGGTTTTGTATTCATCACTAAAAGCCACCTTGAAAATATGTTGGCACTCGAGTGGAAGTTTTTTATTTGCACTCATTTGGAAATGAAGTCGAACTTAACACTTCCAATGTGCAGAGAAGGACATGAATCATATCCAGGATTATTAGTTTCGACCGAAGCCTTGTCCAGGTCCATAATCAGAGAAGAGCTATTCTTTTTCAATTCTTGCTTTCCCTATGAAAATCTATTTTCTAATTTTCAGTATTAAGCTCCCCGTTTCGTTGTATCTATTGCCTTAAGATCCAGAAGGCGGCAATTGTCACGTTCGCTGACTTGAAAATGTAAAAAGCCTTAATTTCCAAAGCATGCACAGCAAATGCTAGAGGTAAAGAGTATCTGAAGTAAATGCATTCATTGCTTAACTCATTGATTCATAATTTCCAATATGCTACACAACTTTATCCTACAAAATGCAGGAAACCATAGGCATATTGAAACATTTTAAGTAGAAACATTTCCCACCCCAAAACCAGTTAGGTACAATACATTACTAAAACTCACTCGGTCAAGTAGAGATCCATTGGCATATTGAGCTGCAAACAGCGGTCCCGATTCGGTGACATCCATCACACTACAAAATACATAAAGTCTCTTCAGAAGAACCACAAAATGACGATTGAGTTACTAAATTACCGATTCATCTGGAGTAGGTATTTCATCAAAATTCACAGATACACAACATACATCTGTCGCGACAAATTTCCCACAACTTACTGGAGCGTTTATTTAGCACGGTTTTATTGGAAACAACCAGTTATCCTACCTTTTTAATTAAAAACACAATTTTAATGAAATTCCAATGTGTACCCGGGTCCGTGACATCTAGTGTCACATCCGTGCCCTAGGCCGTTCCGAAACATATCGGAATTAACCAGAACCATGACTGTACTTTTATACACATCCGTTTAATTGAATTATATGTTGGCGCATCCATTGCATTTGACATGTGTTTGATGGCCTAGTGAATTATTCATTTTGGATCAATTATTTGTCTTTCCTTTGCTTGATTTTATTTTCGGCTTGCACATTCGTTGCTGGTTAAATTCATTGAAAAATGTTACTCTGGCAGTCAGTGTAAGTATAATTCAATTTTTTTTTATTTAGTTTAATGCTGTCAATGGAGATATCTACTCGTAAAAAAAGATACGTTAAATTTCAGCTACGTATGATTTATGAATTAGCTCGTCAAAATGTATCTGCGAGTAAACATGGTTGTGAAAGGCTTAAATGCAAATTGGGTTATTTCTGTTAAGAAGGAGGGATAACTATTGAATTCATTTAATTCGATGTCAAACTTGACAACTAATCACCTTATTTACATCACAGAACATAATTTGTTTTCAAGAATTAGCCGACACACCACAAAGACCCAAGACAGGGAAACCCTCCAGAAATATCCCTAAATGCAGAGAATAGCTCTGATCTGTTGCTGCGATGGTATTCTTATGTTGAAGGCATCTGTTCCAGAAAAGTTGTGACGTTGCGCTTAAAGCAATGCCATTAAGTATGACCTTAAGCCCGTTTAAGCTGATTTAAAATAAACTTCATCCTTCACCAAAACCGCTTCTGAAAACGATCTCAGGCTGATTAATTTTGCCACCAGCCGATTGTTACTCTCTGGTTCCTCTTTTTCAATTTCCACAAGGGAACATAACAATCATCTAGTAACCATGTTGCGGTAAATTTTCCCGCAACAAGGTTGGCTCTCTTTTCCCTTATAAGTCCCTTCGGTCCCTCTTTTCTTTGAGTGGGAACACCGAGCTCTGGCGGAGGTGGAGGGCAGCCATGGTCCCATCAGCCAGTGGCCCACCAACCCTAGACCTCGGAAAACAACCCACATAGGTTCACGAGAAGAACCCCAGGGTGCGACAGGAGGTCCACCAGGAACACCGTTGTCGGAGCCCATAGATGGACGGGAGACTCGCAACGGGCAGCATCAGACAGGACGTCTGAAAGTCGCCGACGGGTGGGGACGGACGGTCCTTTTGATCCAGACACCCCAACACGATGATGACGGGTGGGGGAAGACGATCCCTGGAACCTACACCCCAACGAAAGCCAAACAACATATGGCGAAGAATACACCCCATTATGCTACCCAGGGGTGTACGAACCAAGCCATTTGATCGATGGGTCAAGAGACGACGATCTCTTGTGTAGCAACACCCCAACGAGGGAGCAACGAAGGAGCAACAGTGGTGTGCGGGCGGACGGCCAGTATAATCGGGCACACCCCAACGACGTACCAGCTTTAAAAGCTAGGTTCGATGGGTGAAGGGATGACGACCCCTTTTTAAGCCAGCACCCCACCGATGGAGCACCGAAGGAGCAGCAGAGGCGTGTAGGCGGACGGCCAAGTAATAAGACCGCCTCCACCGAGGGAACAAGAAAACAAAAACCAGCAGCAACCAACAACAACCAACAAACAACGATTGTACCAAAACAAAAAAGTACAAACTGGCAGAGTGGCCAGAGGGCAGAAGGGCCCCACTGACAAAAAAATAAACAAATAATTGTAAGGAGTGACACGCTATTTGTCAGTCCCCACCCCCCAAATCTGAACGCCGATCCACCGGAGTAGGTAGGGACCCGGAAAAAAAAAAAAAAATATAAAAACTTAAAGTTGCACAGGCACTATACTTGGCTTTTGTGAGGGGCGGCGATCCAACGGATGGTTGGATTGAGATACAATCCCTTCTGGATTGTATCTATATTCTTTTCCTTCCGTCCCAACACTTCAGCTACCATTCCATCGCATTTCCTTTGTCCTTCGCGGGCGTTTTAAATTTTTTTTAGTGTAATCCGATGGGGGAAAATTACCCGGCTATCAGAAATGAAAGAAACTCTGCTTTTCGCATTTTAATCGTATGTAATTGCTTGTAGAACCTAAGAGTAGGCAATAGCTAGGATCCACAGCTTCCACAAACTCGCTCAGTGGAGTTCCCAGTCATTACTGGAAGTGGGAGCGAACTCCGAGACTGAGGAGTTTAGTATGAATGTCGAAAATTGTATGTGTGAGAGGCCTAGTCGAACACGGGGGCACACACTAGCAAAGCTTGCTAGTGTGGTGGCTAGAAATCCCGTCGTTGGGTCCACTACGGCTGAATGGATGTGAGAGAGAATGTGCGTGTGAATGTGTGTGTGTGTGTCGGACGGGAGCTGTGGATCGTAGAAGATCGAGAGACACTTTTGTGACAAATATAAAGAAATTCGCAAATTGCGAAGGAATATAAAAAGGACGGGAAAAGGAATATAAAAAAAAAAAAAAAAGGGAGACAGGAACGAGGACCGGGATAGCTGTGGTAGCGGGACGAAAGGAACGAGGCACTGTGCCAGAAAGGGGCGCAGCACCGCTAGGAATAACAAGCTAAGTATAGTGTAGTGCAGTGAAGAAAAAAAAAAAAATAAATAAATAAATAAATAAATAAATAAATAGATATTTCACACGCGTTTTTTTTTTGTGTTGAAAATCGAGACTCCGGTGGGCCGCGCGTGCGTACAAATCCCGAGAAAAGACGGGACACGCGACCCGTTTCATAACGTTCTTGTTTTGTTTGTTCGGGGCTTAAAGAATAGCGGGTCACTCTATCGACGAGTGTGCCGCTACTCAAACAGTAAATAAATCGTCGAGCTCCAACGGAGCCGTTATAACGTTGAAGAATTTGTTTTTCTTTTCGGTAATTTTTTTTTCTTTTTTTGTTCGGTTCCTTTTTTTTTTGGGGAAGTTTTTTTCTCTTTTCTTTTTTTGAAAGGTTTCGTGATTCCTGGTGGAAAAATCACGTGGCGCCCATTTTTTTTTCTCTTCGCCCAGGTTTAGCGGCCGTTAACGCGCTACCTGGTAGAACCCACAGCTGGGATAGCGGGATCCCAGAGAACTTGTTCTCTTGTTGAACTTGTTGTGCCGGGAATCTAACATAACAAATTGGCGCCCAACGTGGGGCTTTCCTTTTAAATTTCATTTGCCGGCATTTTCTTCGTAATTATTTTTTATTATTCGTGGTTTTTATTCTTATTTTTTTTTTGATCAAATTCTGTTTTTTTTTCGCGGATTTTTGTGCAGTTACGTTAGTTAGTTGGTTGTGTGTCCGTTTTTTAAGAATATTTTGATACGGCTTGCTTTTTTTAGGATTGCAACAAGTGCTGGAGTGCAACAAGAGATAAAGGGGACAGAAAATATTCAAGAGATAAAGAAAAAGAGCAAGAAAGAAGAAGTACCTGTGGACAACACGAGGAGCTAGAGATAGGATTCTTAAACCTGGGCAAGTACCAGGTTTCCAAGTAGGTGGCTTTTCTTATTTTTTTTAATTTCCCTTTCTCTTTGAGTGGTGTTGTTTTGATCAAATCCACTTGAACCCCTATATTATTTTGGCACTTTCGATGCACATTTATATTTCATACATATTAATATTAACATATTAATAGAAACCTCTAAATAAACATACAAGACAATATTTACTTTTATTTTTGGGTCTTTGTTTTATCTCCTATAACTTTATTATATCTTTCTCCATATTTCCTATATACATATGTACATTTAAACGTACATTCTTTTTTATATTCGATAAATACACATAAACATACATACTATTACTTAGAATTAGTTAATATATTACATACTTATATAATTATTGTTTTGACATTTTGGTTCCTTTAACTGTGTTTTTTTTCTATAAACCCATCCAAACATTTACACATATATAAATACATCCATACGTGGTTATACGTAGAGACATACACATATATATATTTTCCGTTTGAACAAGATTGCTTCTTTACGCGTTTGACCTTTTAATTTATTTCTTAGACCCTGCGAAATATATCTGACTTATATAATAATTACATATATTTACTCGTATATACATATAATTTTTTTTTTGTTTTTTTTGATTTTCTGGTCGGTTTTTTTTTCTTCTTTTTTCTCGTGCGTTCAGGGGAATTGGATTTTCAGTGTGACCAGCCACCCGTTTGTGGGTTTTTCTTTACACGTTAGAGTGACCATTTGTGTTGTCGTTTTATTCATTCGTGCACTTTCTTTGGTTTTGATTTTCTTTTAGGTTCCATCGGTTTCATCGGTGGGTTTGCTTTTTTTGACTTTTGTTTTGTTTCATTCGGTGGCTCTTCCTTTTTTTTCTCTTACAAAACCTTTCTGAGCCATCGGTTCCTTGTTGCTTTCGCTATTTTAAGAGTTATTATATAACATGGAGATCAATAGGCTCGCTGCGGACGAGATGGCATACGAGATGGAGGCTCGCGGTCTTCCCATTGGCACCGTGGAAGCCATGCGGAAGTCGTTGAGATCCGCTCGTATGCTCGAACGCAGGGGGTCTCTAAATTTTGACTCGGCCTACAAATTCACGTTTGTAGAGGACCGAGATGCCATAATTGCCAAGATAAAACAGATTGAAGAGCTCTTGGAAGAACCTCCAAGTAATCCTAAGTCAAAGGAATACTTGAAGATTCTTACAAAAATCGAATGGGCTCTTAGTAGGTTGGATAGGGCGAGAGACACTTCTCCTGAGCAAACCGAGGAGAAGTGTGATCTCAAACATAGGTTGATCGTACTGGCCGGAGAGTTAGCCGGAGGTACAGAAGATGATTCGGACGATGAGGGCGAGGTAGGCTACGAGGACGAGGGAGAGCCATCGTGCTCGAGGCTCGTCAAGAACCGACCATCACAGCCAACGAGGGGTGAACTCAACGAGAAACAGGAGCAGCAAATCCGGCAAAAAAGGTTTTCCCTCCAGCAGCATCAAGCAGTGGACAGAACACCAGTCCGCGCTGTGAGATCACCGGTGACGCCTGCTGTTGCGGAAGAGACCGGTCTCTGCGCAGCTACGGGTGACCACAGCGAGCGCTTGCCGTATGCGAGGGGGGAAAACCTGGCCAAGTGGGACATAAAGTTCACGGGGGAACGTTGTGGTGCGTCGGTAAATTCATTTTTGGAGCGGGTGGAAGAGCTCAGTCAAGCGCGCGGGGTGACTGAAGCTCACTTGTTTAGGGCAGCTGTCGAACTTTTTTCAGGGAAGGCGCTCATATGGTATAGGGCGATTAGGTTGTCGGTCTCTTCTTGGCAAGAGTTGGTGGCGGAACTGAAACTGGAGTTTCTTCCCCCCAACTATGATGACCTCCTACTGGAGGAAATCAGGCATCGTACCCAGGGAAGCAGCGAGTCCATTGGAGTATACGTCGCGGTCGTAGAAAATATGTTTGGCAGGCTTTCGGAACCGCTATCGGAGCGGCGGAAGCTTGCCATAGTTCAAAGAAACCTGGCCCCCTTTTACCAGCAACAGCTTGGGCTAGCAGACCCCAAGACTGTTGCAGACTTGGTTAAATTGGGTCGCAGGTTGGAGACGGTGCGGGCTAACGTGGAAACGTTTGCTCCGCCACCCAATCCGAGGACGCGTCGGTTGTTGGAGCCAGATTTGGCATTCGTGAACTGGGAGGAACCCAGAGTTTCGGTTGTCCGAGAGGACATACCACCGCGTGCACCCATCCGGTGCTTTAATTGTAATGGCGAAGGCCACTTTTCGAGTGCGTGCTCAGCTCCTAGACGCTGCTACGGTTGTGGAGCGACAGGAGTGACACGGCGCCAATGTCGACGTTGCAGCGGCACGTCGGGAAACGCGCAACGGACTTCCGGGCCAGCAGGACGGGAGCGCCGGCGCAAGTAGGGGTTAGGTCGCCTGCTGGAAACCAGTCGGGGAACTCGGTAGTTCATTTGGGGTTTAGCTTGGAGGCAAACGGCGATGATAGGCGTCCATATGTAGGAGTTAGTATTTATAGTATAGGGATGTTAGGTCTTTTAGATAGTGGCGCTTCTCGCACTATAATAGGGGGTGAGGGATGGAGAATAGTTAAGGATTTAGGGCTTAGATTAGGGAAAAATCAAGTTAGGTCCGTCGCGTTAGCGGACGGAAAAAGCGTAGATGTCGTGGGGGTGGTGTCTCTACCAATTGAAGTGCAAGGTCGGTCCGTGTTTATTGAATGTCTCGTTATACCAGCGATACCCCACACCGTGATCCTTGGTGCAGATTTTTGGGCACTGGCGGGAATCGTCCCGGATTTAAGATCACGGGTGTGGAACTTTTCGAGCCAACAGTCGGTTGCCTCGATCACCGCAATTCGCGAGATCTCCGAGCTGGACGTCGCCGAAGCAGGGCAGTTGGAAACTTTGGTCGACGGTATTTTTAAGTCGATGCCCGAGGGGTTGGGGTGCACTCATTTGGTAGAACACAAGATTAGGACGTCGGCAGAACCTATAAAACAAAGATACTACCCTGTGTCGCCTGCGATGCAGAAACACATCGATAAGGAGCTAAACGAGATGCTAGAGGCGGGAGTTATCGAGAAATCGAACAGTCCGTGGGCATCTCCGATAGTCCTTATCAAGAAAAAAGATGGGTCGTTTAGGTTCTGCGTCGACTATAGGAAAGTCAATAGGGTTACAGATAGGGATGCTTATCCATTGCCATTTATCTCGTCGACATTGGATAAGCTTAGGGACGCCAAATATTTGACGTCATTAGATATAAAGTCGGCCTACTGGCAGATCCCCATGGAGGAGAGATCGCGCCCACTCACAGCCTTCACGGTTCCGAATAGAGGCCTGTTCCAGTTTAAGAGAATGCCTTTCGGGTTACACAATGCGCCTGCTACGTGGCAGAGATTTATAGACAGCATCTTAGGTGCTGATCTAGAGCCACACGTATTTGTGTACCTGGACGATATTATTATCGTCACAAATACATTCGACCAACACCTTAAGATACTGGAGGAGGTCTTTAAGCGATTGTGTGAGGCAGGGTTAAAAGTTAGTCGGGAAAAATGTAACTTTTGTAGGCCGTCTTTGAAATATTTAGGTTATGTAGTAGATATAAATGGACTACATGTAGATCCAGAAAAAGTAGATAGTATGATTAGGATTCCCGCACCGAAGAGTGTGAAGGAAATTAGGAGTTTTGTAGGGACAATTTCTTGGTACAGACGTTTTGTACCAAACTTCGCCGCTTTAGTTAGGCCTTTAACAGATTTGTTAAAGAAAGATAGGAAATTTATATGGACGGACGAGTGTGAGGAAAGCTTTAGGAAGGCGAAACAATGTCTAGTAACGGCACCCATTTTAACATGTCCAGACTTCGATAGGCCGTTCGTAGTTCAGACGGACTCCTCGAATTATGGAATAGGGGCCGTACTATCTCAGGAGTTTGAAGATGGAGAGAAGGTTATTTGTTATCTCAGTAGGTCCCTGCAGAGAAGTGAGAGGAACTACTCTACCACAGAGAAGGAATGCTTGGCTGTGCTCTGGGCGATTGAGAAGTTGCGACCATACATCGAAGGGGTTCGGTTTACGGTCGTAACTGATCATTATTCGCTAGTGTGACTGAGTAACCTTAAGGAACCTCAAGGGAGACTAGGTCGATGGGTAGTGAGGCTGCAGCAATTTGATTTTCAGATTGTCCATAGAAAGGGGAAAGAGCATGTAGTTCCCGACATGCTTTCGCGAGGAGTTCCGGAGTTGGCTGGAATCTCAGAAGCGGATCAAGACCCTTGGATTAGGAAAATGATTGCGGCAGTAGAAGCTAACCCGTTAGCCTACCCCTTGTGGAGAGTAGAGGGGGGCAAACTATTCAAGTTTGTGAAGAATAGGCAGGTAGTAGTCTACGAAGATAACAGTAACGAGTGGAAATTAGTAGTAGGAAAGCTAGGTAGATTAGGGATTTTACAGGCGTGCCATGATAACCCATTAGCGGGTCACATGGGCGTCCGCAAAACATTTGCGAGAGTAGGAGCTAGGTACTACTGGCCGAAGATGCGGTCAGAAGTAACAAAATACGTAAAGAATTGCACGATTTGCCAACAGGTGAAACCCGTGAACGAGCGCCCCGCTGGTCTGATGGTTGAGAGGGTAGGTGTGTCAAGGTGTTGGGAAATGGTTTGTGTAGATCTGGTAGGCCCACTTCCCAAGTCCACTCGGGGTTACAACTATATTCTTACCGTGGTCGATTATTTTTCAAAATTCCCCTTGCTGTTTCCCCTACGTTCCGCAACTGCAAGGGCAGTGTGCAAGGAACTAGAGGAAAATGTGTTCTTATTGTTCGGCGTACCCAAGGTTGTCGTGTGTGACAACGGTCCCCAATTCCGCGGAAGGGAGCTTAAAGCTCTCTGTGACTCTTACGAGTCACAAATTAGGTTTACGGCCCATTACCATCCGCAGGCTAATCCGGCGGAGAGGATTAACCAAATAATCAAGACAACGCTCAGAGCGTATGTCTCGGAAAATCATCGAGGCTGGGATTCGCAGTTGGCGAAGGTAGCGTGCGCGATTCGCACGGCCCAACACGAGGTGCTGGGGGTATCCCCATATTTCGTAAATTTCGGGAGGGAGATGGTAACTCGCGGCACAGAATTTGATGCCTCGAGGGATTATCTCCAGAATAGGATAGGTAGCGAGGATAAGTTAGGTAGTAGGGGCATAGTACCAGGTAGTGAGACCACAGGTACTATAGGTAGGGACTTAGATCTTGAAAGTAGGGAAAGGAATAGGGAATGTAGGGACTCAGATACACCGGAGTTAGGTAGGAGATTCGAGGTGTTGAGGCAGGATATACGTAGGAAATTAGCGGCGGCAGCGAAGAAGTCGGCGAAAGCCTACAACCTCAGACGGCGAGATGTGCAATATCTCTCGAACGAGTTAGTATGGCGACGAAACTTCGTGTTGTCTGACGCAGCTAATTACTACGCGGCCAAGCTTGCGCCGAAATTCGTGGGACCATTCAGGATCCTCAAACGTGTGTCAGCGTGGACGTACAGTTTGGTGGATTCGAATGGTCAAAATAAAGGTACCTGGCACGCTAAGGACCTTAAGCCCTATAGCGCTGAGCCAGAAGAGTCTTAAGTCCCAGTAGAGTAGAGTAGCTTGAAAGACCGATTGGGTCATAATTTTAGTTTGTTTTTGCATAGACTGGCGGTATTGGCCTTGATGGGAATGTCTTTCCTAACAACCTTTAGCCTCGGGAAATGGTTTGCGCTTCTTCTTCTTCCCTTCTGGATTGTATCTATATTCTTTTCCTTCCGTCCCAACACTTCAGCTACCATTCCATCGCATTTCCTTTGTCCTTCGCGGGCGTTTTAAATTTTTTTTAGTGTAATCCGATGGGGGAAAATTACCCGGCTATCAGAAATGAAAGAAACTCTGCTTTTCGCATTTTAATCGTATGTAATTGCTTGTAGAACCTAAGAGTAAGCAATAGCTAGGATCCACAGCTTCCACAAACTCGCTCAGTGGAGTTCCCAGTCATTACTGGAAGTGGGAGCGAACTCCGAGACTGAGGAGTTTAGTATGAATGTCGAAAATTGTATGTGTGAGAGGCCTAGTCGAACACGGGGGCACACACTAGCAAAGCTTGCTAGTGTGGTGGCTAGAAATCCCGTCGTTGGGTCCACTACGGCTGAATGGATGTGAGAGAGAATGTGCGTGTGAATGTGTGTGTGTGTGTCGGACGGGAGCTGTGGATCGTAGAAGATCGAGAGACACTTTTGTGACGACCAGCATTCGGTGAGGGTCAATTTGTACAAAAAAAAAAAATAAAAAAAAAAAAATAGATATTGCGAAAAGCAATTTTTCTTTTTTTGGAAAAAAAAAATAAAAAGTAGAAGTAGAGTAGATTCGCGCTGAAAAGAAAAAAAAAAAAAAAGAAAAAAAATAAAGAAATTCGCAAATTGCGAAGGAATATAAAAAGGACGGGAAAAGGAATATAAAAAAAAAAAAAAAAAAGGGAGACAGGAACGAGGACCGGGATAGCTGTGGTAGCGGGACGAAAGGAACGAGGCACTGTGCCAGAAAGGGGCGCAGCACCGCTAGGAATAACAAGCTAAGTATAGTGTAGTGCAGTGAAGAAAAAAAATAAATAAATAAATAAATAAATAAATAAATAAATAAATAAATAGATATTTCACACGCGTTTTTTTTTTTGTGTTGAAAATCGAGACTCCGGTGGGCCGCGCGTGCGTACAAATCCCGAGAAAAGACGGGACACGCGACCCGTTTCATAACGTTCTTGTTTTGTTTGTTCGGGGCTTAAAGAATAGCGGGTCACTCTATCGACGAGTGTGCCGCTACTCAAACAGTAAATAAATCGTCGAGCTCCAACGGAGCCGTTATAACGTTGAAGAATTTGTTTTTCTTTTCTGTAATTTTTTTTTCTTTTTTTGTTCGGTTCCTTTTTTTTTCGGGGAAGTTTTTTTCTCTTTTCTTTTTTTGAAAGGTTTCGTGATTCCTGGTGGAAAAATCACGTGGCGCCCATTTTTTTTTCTCTTCGCCCAGGTTTAGCGGCCGTTAACGCGCTACCTGGTAGAACCCACAGCTGGGATAGCGGGATTCCAGAGAACTTGTTCTCTTGTTGAACTTGTTGTGCCGGGAATCTAACATAACAACCAGACTATCAACCAATTGAACGAAACCCAACAGCGAATGTTGGCTCAGATCATGAGCTTAAGCCAAGTTCCATCTGCTCATAATATAACGACGAAATACTGAATGAATATTTAACATTGGTTGCAGTCGCAACAAACCACCAGAACATTTCTCGATAGCGTATCCCTCATTCTTTCGGCAAGGCATAATCGTGCAGCTTCAAGTGATTCATATTATTGTCGTCGATCTGAGGAAAAAATCAAAAACAAAGCTGCGTTCTACCCGACCGCCATATTCGAAAGCCAACCATAGAGGAGGGGAAAACTTTGATCTCTTCTGAGAAAAAAAACAGCAAACAGGTAATAAGATCCAAACAGAGACATGCAGAGAGGAGGCAGCGAATTTGGCAGTAAAGTCGTAAAAAAAACAATTCTGCTGAATGGTCATTCCGCTCTCAGGAAGAACAAACCATTGAACATGAACAATGAGACAATGAAACATAGACAATCACCCAAACCAAAGGTATGTAAACTTAAGTAAAAAATGCTAATGAACCGGACAGGCTACCTTATGAGCGGCGCAAGACGACTTAATAGGAAGCACCCACCAACCCGTTTCCAAGATTTGCCCGGGGAAGGTACAAGTTTGAAGAAACTATTAGCTGCCCCAATAATATAGGAATTGGCCTCTTTAAAATCGCATACAAGAGCTTGTCTCCCTTATTGCCTGTGTCTCTTAGTGAGGTTTTGGACTTGACACATCAACAATTGAACAAATATGCACACTACGGTGGATGAATACTAACCAACTCGTTATCGAGCTTAACGCCGCATAGAACACGTGTCAACTTCAACTGTTTATATATATTACTCCAACAAGAGTACTCGTAGACTGGCAGGAAAGACAGGCAATTAAGGATTTCGACTTGACAACCACCGTTCACCAGGGTTCCAGTATGTATGCCAGTGCCAAGCTAGCAGTGAAGATTCTCCAGCAGCAGCTGGCCTATATCTTTTTGTAACATCACTGGGTGTCAGGCGACCAGAAGCCATCAGAGGAAATAATAGCATATTTAATGGCCTAATCCGTTACCACAACCGATGTCAACTGTCTAGAGCTCTCTCATATTTTTCATAGTATGCGACATTAGTTTCATCGATCGCTAGGTGTTGTTATTTCTCGTCTCGCCCTTGCATTTATACAGTTAAACAAGAAATCTAATCCTCCTATGTTAAGGCATTCGACCTACTCTCAGCATTTTATTGAATAAAATCGCAAGGCATTTGAACCCAAGACTTCCGATTGGCAATCATACTTCGGAGAGTATATTATCCGGTTCATCCTTTTTACTGCTTCGCTAACTTCCGTAAAGCCAGCCGTTTCTTCTTCGTGAGCGATAGCCGAGGGAATATTTATACGTGGGAATTCTACGTTAAGTAATGTGCTTAAGTACTTCTTTCACCTGTTGCAAATTTCGATGTTCCCTACTTTTCCGGTGTCCTCGCTCGTCTTCATTGTGTTTGAGTGGATAAGCCTCTCTCCAAGTTTCGTTCGTTGTGATACAATCTTAATGATGTTTCGACGTCGCACCTTCTCTACTGCTTGTCGCCTGCTTGTGACTTGTTTCCGATACAATGACGTTGCTGCTGTCGCATGTGATCTCGTTACCGCATAGTCCAGGCCTTTTTCCTAACGTGCATATCGGTTTCGCCATTTTCGTTGTACCTAACATTTGATTCAGAGATTCTGCACTACTCTTACATTTTTCTCCGAAGTTGTCCCACATATTTTGTGTGCTTAATTCTTCTGGTTTATACTATTATGGATCCACTCTCGCAGAATTATGGCTTTTTATTTTTTTTTTTTTCTGTCGGAACAGAGCACGAAGAACTAGTCCATTTTACTCTTTGTAAAGTCAGTTTAATACTTCGCCCATGGCTCCCGGTAAGATTTCCGCTCTGAAACTGTATCCACTATGGCAGTCTTTGTGTTTATTGTTCCATCTGCGACGTGTTCACTTAAATCTCCATCAATGAAGAGTATTTCATCCTTTGATTGCTCACTGCCTAGTTCCGGTGCTTAGATGCTAACAATATTCTAGGTTTATCGCCATTAGAAAGTTTCTTATGATTCTATCTAGGAATTCGACTGCCAGCTCAAGTATTAGAGCTTAGATTCTTGAACGCACATTATAATGCTTTTACATTGGTGTAATACTCGTACGTTTTCTAGTTCGAAGCATTGGTGCGTAATTGTGCCGATGTTCCATATTGTGCACCGTATTGTTCGCTTCCGAAAAACTGCGAGATCTAACACGAATATTCCTTTTCGCCAGGGGATGATGACTCACCCGCTGAGCAGAAGAGGTGTCTGGAGTTATCCTAATCATACATATACGTTAAACTTCTTGATGACGGACTTTCGTACTATTCTTCTTTCATCCGCTGAGGGCGCTGATATACTTAAGAGTACGAGTATGAATGTATATCCGTCTTTTCTTTTGCATCACCGGTAATCTTCAGACGTTGGAATCTGATTATTCATATATAGGTAGACTTCGCCTAGGGATGATTCGTAGTCTGATCAGAAATAGCAGGGCTAGAGTAGGAAAACTCTCAACAAACATCTTTCGTTGAAAGTTCATTTTGGGCAGATGAGTATAAGCATATGATCGATTCCCAATAACTGCCCTCAATAGCTTACTGTAAAGGAACCATTTATCTATATCTATGCATTATATATGGTAACTACTGACTCATAATTGTTCTTAAAATCAAAGGATAGTAGTTCAACAAATAATGCACTTCAAATTAACCAAGTAAACCAACGACAGCAGACCGAATGCAAGTCTGCTAAGCTGCCAAAGGATTAATTAGAGGAATATTCATTCAATTAGACTGAGAACCCTTCAGTCAAGGCTCCTAAAAGTTAAGGGGCTTTCGAATTTATAAGTTTCCATTCACAACTTTGTACAGATCTGCCAGTATTAACAGAGTTTCAGATGCATCTACTTTGGCTAGATGCCGACACCGCCGACAATGTTTTCAATTATGGTTTCCCTACTTTTTGGAATACTAAATGTCACATGTATGCTTATGGCATTTTGAATGGAGTTTCGAAAACACCCCCTGTGTTGATTTATTTAACAATGAAACCCATTTAACCCAACATAATTGTTGTAGGGACTACCAGCACAGCTTTCGCCGATCCAACGCGCTTCAAAACATTGCGAAATTAAAATGATTTCACAAAACAGTGAGACCAATAGATACATACATCTCCATACATACACTGCAGATATTATCCATATACGAGTACATCCATACACTTGAGGCTGTTTTTTGTGGAGACGAAAATTCGCGTTAACATATTTGCAAGTATGGAAAACTTTCAGTGAAAGAATGCAACAAGGGCGATCCTTTCAGGGAGCAGGCTTCCACAAGTCTACAGATACGAGCACTCCAATGTATCGTTCCCCTACGTACCGTATTCGTACTCGTATACTATAATGGAGCTGGCTGGCTGAAAAAGTTTTTACGATGAAGTTTTGGTTTTCGGTTTTTCTTTTTCGTTTTCGTTCCGTTTTTCATTTTGAGAACTCGTCTTTGGAGGTTAGGTTGGGATTTATACCCACAGATACAAATACTTTATAGATTGCAAAAGTTCTTCGATAAGATACATATGTATAACACATATTGTATATGTAACACAGAGTGACACTTGACTTTTAAAGAATAAATGCCGCGTTGGTGTCATATGCTCGCATAGTTTTTGGTACTTACATGTGAAAGGACGTATCCATGTGCATAATGTGGATACGCAACCTACACATATGTGCGAGTATGCCTGACAGGGAGATGCTGGCGTTTCATTTTCGAGTAATTTTCGATGATGCTGTTGACACTTGGTTTACGAGTATATGCCATAAGTGGGTTTGTTGGTGACAACTGTCTAGCAAGTCGCATCCGACGAGATGGTAGGAGTACGTTACGAGTTTGTATCTCTGAAGTTAATGCACTTCTTCATAATCCTCTATTTTGATTATGGAAATTTTAATACGAAATTGGTTGCTTCACTAACAACGGCTTGCACTCTGACTATGAAGTAATGTCATCCTTGTCAAAGAAATTAGAAACTAGTAGTTCATGCATCTAAACAAGTGGATATGTATCTTTCTTAGTTGTTGAAAGGTTTGCGTTATAAACGAGGCAGTCCTTGAGTGTGCCACTGATGGTTGTTTTCACGGAAATTGAAATAGAAGATGGTCGTTCGGCAAATCAAAGGGTACCCCAGACCAAATGAAAGTAGATCTTCGACATTTAGAAGCTGTAGTTATTCCAAGCGGACACTCTGGATAGATCGATTTTGATTACTTAAAGGCTCATTGTGAATTTCAAGATTCTCGAGGGCATGGCTTGTCTGATATTGAGAGTGCAAAGATTTGTTTTGTACCCCAAGCAGCAGGGACACTTAGAACCAACTTAGTAACATCTTCTAGATACTCTTCAATTATAGGCATTTAAGCATTGTCGATAGGAGTTTGGTACTTTTTACTTCTGTAATGACCGAGTAAACTTAACACGTCAGCGGTAGGTACATAGATAAACTAAACTAGATGTCAAACTCTACTAATACTTTTGCAAACCCTTAACTTTCGCACAGACACACTGTAAGTGAATTCCAAAACTTTTGCATCTCTATAACTTTGTCAAAATTTGCTAGAATGAGAGCAATTTACAAGTAAAATTGCTAGAATGATCGCGATTTGCACGAGTGTGTGTAATGTGGATCATGTTTTTTGGTTAAAATGGGCGTGGTTTGTATAAAAAAGGAGATAAATTGCCATTGATCACAATTCACACGTATTTTCTTAATCACTAACTCTTATATACTAGCAAAAAATGCTTAAATGCTAGCTTAAAATTACTTAACAATCTTATACTAACTTACTGGCCCCTCGCAGGCACTCTACTTTAGATTCTTATAACTATGTCTTTCGACTTTATTTACATTTTCTTTACAAATATTTACTTACTATACTTAAAGCTAAGAAAAAAAATTGCTAACAAAAACTTAACATATGGACATAATTTTTTATTTTTTATAAAAACTTAATATCTAACTTAAAATAAACCTTAGCCTACCTAACCTACATACACAATACACACATAAACACATATAGACATTATACACAATTATATACATATATTAGTATATAACTTTGTATATACTAATACAAGTATATATTTCTTAGATGCTAACCTAAACCTATGTAAGCTCGCCATCGCTATTCACAGAGAAAACAGATTGGTCAGCTCTGCCTCATTAGTAAGGCTGGTCCGTAATTGACGGAAACGACGACGAAACATCTTCTCCATCATTCAACCACCAGAAATTCTGGTGCTGCCGAACGACATCCCTCTTATCGCGATTCCCCTCCGCTCTACTGAACCTGAGACGATCCACACTGCCGTGTGCGACGTCTCTGTTGTAGTTGAGTCGCTTATCCCCAATTTTCCGAGAGACATGGAAGATTAACGGGACCGCTGAACTATCCTGGATCAACCCTGTCTGATCAAGGTAGAGGACTGCTTCCGGTGGAACGAAGCCGTCAGAGCGCACATTCTCGTGGTAAAGGTAATTGGGGTAGTAAGCCCCAGATATCAGGTTATTCGTCGATGTCATTGCTCTTGCAATGTGCCTTCGAGTCAGCTTAATTACGAAGTTGTCCACTAGTAATAGGTTCGCCCTATTGTAAAGGAGCTCATTGGGATACAATTTTTTGTACTCCGACTCTGGTGTTCTGTACACGCGAAGGCAAGCCCTCTCAAACACCCGAATCTTTTCCATTAAGCTTGCTCGTACATTGAACCACACGGGACACCCAAATACCAGCATGGGCCTGATAAGGGCCATGTAGCAGATTACCTTTAACCTCGCATCGAGTTGGCTGCTATAAAACAGTCCCTTTGTAAGGGCAAAAGCGCCTTTAGCTCTGGCCAGAGCAGCATCTAAATTTTTGCCAAAATACAGAAACTGATCTAGCCAGATTCCAAGGTATCTGACTACATTTCGACAGGCAAGAGGCTGCCCGTGTTGTCCAATGATTGATGTTGTCCAAAGTTGATTTTCAACTTCCAGTCATCGGAAAATCGTCTTATCTAATCGAAGTCACGCTGCAAGAGAGTGTTAATGACCTCGATTTGGACGCTACCAAATTGTCTGCGTACGCTATAGTATGGGGAAGCGAACCTACCAAGTCGCTTGTATAAAGGTTGAATAGGATCGGCGAATTGACCGCGCCTTGCTGAAGACCATTTTTAATTTGAAATATTCCAACAGAAGTCACATCACCATATTTCACGATGAACTGTCTGTTGGTTAGCATATTATAAAGAATGTACAAGAGTGGTTTACTGATACCCAGCCTAGTCAGCTTATAGAAAAGACCCTCTAACCATACGGTGTCGAAGGCCTTCTCCAAGTCAACAAGGCAGGCACCAGTGTACTGTTTCTTGCCTTTGATCCATTGGATATCGGACACCAGTTTAGACGCGGCAAGTGAGATATCATGTCCCGCCTTAAAACCGAATTGATTATCCGGAACTACATATATGTTTGTCCTCAACCCACCTAGACAGAGCTCTTTTGATTACCTTTTCAAAAACCTTACTGATATTCGGAAGGAGACTTATCGACCGGAGATTCGCCGGATTGGATATATCCTTCCCCTTTTTGGGGATAGGTTGAACCACCGCCGTTTTCCAACGCGCTGGATAATGTGCATTATTCATTGCATTATTAAACAGGGTGGTGTAGATGTCCACCGCTTTTAGAGGAAGATGTCGAAGCACGATATTCGGAATAACATCGGTTCCCATTGATTTCTTAGCCCTGATTGTGTCGAAGATATCATGGAGTTCTTCCCTCGAAATGAACGGGGGTAGGTCACCCTCTCTGGCAATGACATTATTTGCAATATTTTCGTCGCTGAACCGGGTTAAACCAGAGCCCTCGGATAGCCAGTTCCCTATTTTATTTCGAATGCAGAAGTCGTGTACCAAGACGCGATTGTCCAGGTCATAATTAGAGCCAACGGTATCAGTGGCCTTGTATACTTCCTGGAAAGTCGCCCCTATGGCCTCAACCACAAAGAAGTCGTCATCATCAGCGGCCTCATTTGGATCAATACCTGCTATTTTCAGTAACCGTTCGTTGTCTGTTGTCCGGGCTATTTTAAGACACTGAAGGTCGTTTTGATTTTTTCTCCGAAATAGTTTATTTATTTGCGGAAACATATTCGGGTTGCTGGTGTTTACAGCCCGAACCTATTTGTTCCAATACAAACTTACAGAAATTCTGTATTTTTCTTTTATTAGCGTTTGAATATTTTTAGTCGACGACTTCAGTGTCCTAATCTCCGGGTCTTGTCGGTCAGTTAACTGTCTGTACAAGTTTTTAAGTCTTGCCAGAAGTCTACTTATCTGTCGGTGCAGTACGTCAATAGTAGGATTGTGGAACAGATCTTCGTTAGTCGTACGTATTGTAGTGTCCATAGCTTGTTTAATTGTCTCATCCATTTGGTTTAGGTAATTGTCGATCTCCTCGTTTGACAAGTTCCTATTGGGCGGTGGTTGGAGCGTGTTCGAGGAGAGCGCTCTTGTCAAGGTTGCGGAGAAGCGTGTCCATCGAGTCTTACTGTAGTTGTAGGCATATCTTTGGACAAACTCCTCCAATTCCGCAATTTCGTTCGGAACTGTAATTTCGGTGCTAAAACCGCAATGGTCGCTGTCATACACGAATGTGCTCAGACAGTTTAATGTTTGTAAATTCGTACCTGTCAGTCGTATACTTTCATCGTACGGCAGTAGATCCAAATAAGACCCGCCTCTGGGAAACGACGGGTTATCCGTCGCTTTAAGACCGAGTCTGTACATGACATCGTGCTCAGCCCACCAATCGAGTAGTAAGTTCCCTCTAGTATTTGGCAAATTATTTCCCCAATCTCTGTGTCTAGCGTTGAAATCCCCGCCGATTATAAAATAAATCTCCCCCGATTCCAGCCTCAGAAGTCGAAAAAGCGTGTCGAGCTCTGTAATGAATAGGGTGGATTGTGAAGCTTTAGGTGCATAAACAGAGGCAAAGCACAGCCGCTTTCCACTGCGGAGCGGTATGTAAATAACGCGGCACCGCCTCCACGTCTGGATCTGAGCCGGTTTCTTCTTCTAACAATATTATTATTGTACTCAAGTTTGGTTTCGGTAGCGAAAAGCACATCAGGACTTTGGTCTTGTAGCAATTTAAACATTGCGGCTCTTCGTTCAATCATAATCAGTAAATTAACATTCACCACAAGGACCTTCAAAGTTTGCTCCACTATGTGCGTACCCATTACGACATGTGTTGCGTTAGGCCCGGCAGCAGCGCATAGATCTGGTCCACCCGCTTGGCCTGTACTTGAACCTGCTTTTGTAGCTGAGCCATCTGCCCTTGGATTGCGAGTAATATGGCCAGCATGTTAGGTGCAGTTTCCGTTGTTCTCGGAATTGGCGCCGGAGAAGCAACAGTCGCTTGCTGTACCGTAGCCACCCTACCTGAGGCCATTTGGGCGTAGGAAATTTGGGACGTGACGACTGGTGTTTGAAACCGAACAGGTGAACGTTTCACCTCCACCTTCTGCTGCCGAGCCAGTTTTGCTTTCTTAATGTCAGCGAACTTAGGACAATCCCGATAGTTTGCGGTGTGTCCCACGTTCCCACATAATACGCACGAGAGCTGCGACCTATCGGATGCTCCGTCAACACCCAGAGCACACTCCTCGGAACTGTGTTTTTTTACGCACTTCACGCATCGAGGCTGCATTTGGCAGTTCGACGCGGCGTGCCCGAACTTCTGGCAGCGAACGCATTGTATAATGCCTTCGCTCCTTTTTAGTTTTTCCCAGTGAACCACCTGGTAGTCTAGGACATTGATACTCCTTAGGCTATCCAGACGGCTTTCGGGACTGAGCTGCACCAGGAATAACGGCAGACTCCGTTTCTCCCGCCTGGCTCTAGGGTAAATGGCTTTACCCCCACAAACTTGAGTCCTTCGCACTCCTTCTCTTTGAGCAGTGCCAGGATCTCCTCAGGATCAGAAGACGGTTCCAACCCCTTCAGCAGCATCGATTGCCGCTTTTCACACTTTGGTGTGAATGAGTAGGGCTCCGTCGTCGTTTCCTTTAGGAGCTCTTTCACTTTCGCGTAGCCCTCCACTGTATTACAGTAGATGGAATGGTCGATCGTTCCCCAATCTCTTTATGTTAAAATTATTACCAATGACCAACTTACACAGGTCTTTGGTTGCATTTACCTCTAGTTTATAGGTGTTGATCGGAGGCACCCTCTCCTTCTTCTTCGTCTGCTGCTGTTGTTGTTGTTGTTGGTGTTGTTGGTGTTGTTGCTGCTGCTGCTGTTGTTGTTGTTGTTGTTGTTGTTGTTGTCGTTGTTGTTGTTGTTGTTGTTGTTGTTGTTGTTGTTGCTGCTGCTGCTGCTGTTTTTGCTGCTGCCGTTTTTGTGGCTGCTGTTGTTTTTGCTGATGCCGTTGTTGTGGCTGCTCTTGTTGTTGTTGTTGGTGCTTTCTAAGCTTTTGTTGGTGTTGTTGCTGGGTCTGCTTTTGAGCAAGCAGCGTCTGCTGTTGTTGCTGGGATTGCTCTTCGTCTTCCCTCTTGTCATTTGCCTTTCTTTGATGGCCAGTACCCTTTGTTGCAGCATTTTGATGCTGCTACTTATGGCCATCATCTTCTTCCTCTTCATCGACCGATTCGCTCTGTGCCAATGAAGCGAAGTTGTTCCCTTTCCTCACTCCACCAAGCAGTTTTACAGTGGAAGTTGGTTGGGAGGGACGTCGAACTATGTTGGAAGATGGCCTAAGCTTCCTCCTTCTCTTAGCCGTGGGTGTTTGGCTTGACCCGCTTGAAGCCTCGGCTGATAATAATTCAGCAGGTCCCGCTATTGGCATAGTGGACCGCTCTCCACAATCCATTACGGACTTTTTTTGTTTTTTTTATTATTATTATTTTTTTTTGTACACTTCTCTTGTTAATAATTCAATAAAAATTGGAAATAAAAACTGTTTGTCTGACGATGGGAATCGAACCCAGGCTTCGGGATCGTTACACCAGGTATAATATCGTCCAGGTCTCATTCATTTTTCATTTTAAATGCATTTTTATTCTTTTCAATTCATTATTACTTATACGCTATACAAAAACAACGCTTAAAAATTAGCTTAATTAACTTACAATTATCTTATTCTAACTTACTGGCTCCATGCGGGCACTCTAAATTAAACATAATACTTATTTAATGTCTTTCGACGTTTCGTACGATTACAATTTTTTTTTTTTTTGCTATATTTATTTAGACTAAAACTAAGAAAACAATTTTATTTACTGCAAAAACTTAGTATACGGACTTTCTTTTTTATAAAATCTTAAAAACTAAAACTTATACACTATCTACCTATAAATAAATCTTAACCTACTTAATCTACTTAACCTACTAAAACTAACATATTGTATATATCATACAATTTAATTTTATTTTTTATTTTTTTTTCCTAGATGTGTTACCCCTTCTTTTAGAGAAGTTGTTACCCATCTAAGTTCTTATATAATTTTTTTTTTGTTTTTTTTTTCATTTTTTAATTTTTTTTTTTTTTATTTTTTTTTTCTCTTATGACTACCCTAAACCTTCCTAAATCTATGTAAGCCGGCCATGACTAAATAATTAGGCTAACCGACTTTGCTTCAGAGTGAAGCTATATTGTACTAGAGGAATTCGACGAAGGTACTTCCTCTCCTCCCATAAGCCACCAAAATTGTTGGTGCTGCCGTGCAACATCCATCATGTCGCGACTCCCTACCGACCTACTGAACCGGAGACGCTCCGCACTGCCATGTGCGACGTCTCTGTCTCTGTTCGAGCAACGTGGAAGATTAGCGGCACCGCCAATCTGTCCTGGATCAGACCTTTCATATCTAGGTAGAGGAACGCTTCTGGAGGAACAAAGCCGTCAAAGCGAACTCTCTCATGATGCATATAGTTAGGGTAGTAAGCCCCGGAGATCAGGTTGTTCGATGAGGTCATTGCTCTTGCAATGTGCCTTCGAGTCAACTTAATGACGAAATTGTCCACTCTTATTAGGTTCGCCCTATTGTACAAGACCTCATTAGGATAGAATTTTATGTACTCAGACTCTGGTGTTCTGTATAAGCGAAGACAAGCCCTCTCAAACACCCGAATCTTTTCCAATAAACTTGCTCTCACGTTGAACCACACGGGACATCCAAACACAAGCATAGGCCTGATAAGGGCCATGTAGCAGATAACCTTTACCCTCGCATCGAGTTGGCTGTTATAAAACAGTCTCTTTGTAAGGGCAAAAGCACCTTTGGCTCTGGCCAGAGCAACATCTATATGTTTGTTAAAATACAGATATTGATCTAGCCAGATCCCAAGGTATCTGACTACATTTCGACAAGCAAGTGGCTGCCCGTGCTGCCCCACGATCGAGAACTTTCGCCATTTCTTTCTGGTATCCCAAGAGGCCCCAGACAAAGGCGTCCTAAACAAAATGGTTTCCGACTTCTGAAAATTGATTTTCAACTTCCAGTCATCGCAATATCGTTTAATTTTATCGAAGTCACGTTGCAAGAGTATATTAATGACCTCAATTTTTGACCTGATCTGTACGCGATTAAGTCGTCTGCGTACGCTATGGCATGGTGAAGTGAACCTATCAGATCACTTGTGTAAATGTTGAATAGGATCGGCGAATTTACCGCACCTTGTTGCAGACCGTTTTTAATGTTAAATGTTCCAGCAGAAGTCACATCGCCATTCTTCACGATGAACTGTCTACTGGAGAGCATATCAAAAAGAATATACAGCAGTGGTTTACTAATGCCCAACCTGTCCAGCTTGAAAAAGAGTCCCTCTAACCATACGGTATCGAAGGCTTTTTCCAAGTCAATCAGGCAGGCACCAGTGCACTGATTCTTGCCTTTGTTCCATTGGATATCAGAAACCAGTTTAGACGCAGCATGAATAACATCATGCCCCGCCTTGAAACCGAACTGATTATCCGGAACTATATGTTTGTCCTCAACCCACTTAGTCAGGACTCTATTGATCACCTTCTCGAACACCTTACTGATGTTTGGAAGAAGACTGATCGAGCGGAGATTCGCCGGATTGGAAGTGTCTTTATCCCTTTTGGGGATGGGATGTACCACCGCAGTTTTCCAATGCGCTGGATAATGTGCATTATTCATTGCATTATTAAACAGGGTGGTATAAATGTCCACCGCTTCTAGTGGGAGATGTCGAAGCACAATGTTCGGTATTTCATCGGCTGCCACTTATTTCTTACTTCTAAGCGATTCGAAGATCGTTTGGAGCTCTGCCTTCGAAATGAACGGTGGTAGTACCATTTCATTGGTGATGACATTATTTGCCATACTCTCGTCACTGAACTGTGTGAAACCCGAGCTCTCGAATCGCCAATTCACTATTTCATTTCGAAGGTAGAAATTGTGCACAAGGACTCGATTTTCCAGGTCGTTGTTCGGGCCAATGATGTCATTCGCCTTGTATACTTCCTGGAAAGTCGCTCCTATAGCCTCTACCTGCTCCTGCGGATCCTCGATCACAAAGAAGTTGTCATCATCAACAGCCTCATTTGGATCTATGCCCGCTGCTACCAGTATTTATTCGTTGTTCGTCGTTCGGGCGATTTTAAGACATGGAAAGTCGTTCCGATTATTTCTCCGAAATATTTTATTTATTTTCGGGAACATATTCGGGTTGCTGGTGTTTACAGCCCGAATTTTATTGTTCCAATACAAACTTACAGATGCTCTGTAATTTTCCTTTACTAATGTTTGGAGGTTTTTAATCGACGACTTCAGTGTCATTATCTCCGGGTTATGTCTGTCAGTAAACTGTCTGTACAAGGTTTTTAGCCTTGACAGCAATCTACTTTTATGTCGGTGCAGTGCGTCAATGGTTGCGTTGCGGAATATGTCTTCGTTGTCAGTGTATTGATACCGAGGTATCGTTTTGTCCATTGTTCGTTTAATTGTCTCGTCCATTAGTTTTAGATACCTGTCAATCTCCTCGTTTGACAGATTTCTATTGGACGGTGGGTAGAGCGAATTCGAGGAGAGTGCTCTCGTCAGTGTTCTGGAGAAGTGTGTCCAACGCGCCCTACTATAGTTGTAGCAATGTCTTTGAACAAACTCGTCCAATTCCGCAGCTTCGTTCGGAACGGTTATTTCGGTGCTGAGACCGCAATGGTCACTGTCGTACACAAATGTGCGTAGACAGTTTATTGTTTGTTGGTTTGTGCATGTCAGGTGTATTCGTGTGTCGAACAGAAGGAGATCCAAATAGGACCCGTGTCTAGGAAACGAAGGACTATCCGTCGCCTTAAGGCCGAGTCGATACATTATACTGTGCTGACCCCACCAATTGAATAGTAGGTTCCCTCTAGTATTTGGAGTATTATTTCCCCAATCGCTATGTTTGGCGTTGAAATCTCCGCCGATAATAAAGTAGTTCTCCTCCAATTCCAGTCTTAGGAATCGAAAAAGTGTCTCGAGCTCTGAGATGAATAAAGTGGATTGAGTAGCCTTAGGTGCATAAACAGACACCATGTATAACCGCTTTCCACTACGGAGAGGGATATACACGATGCATGCTTCCAGCACCTGGAACCTACGTACTACACGACTGTATACTCTTTTAAAACGTATACCTTTTCGTACGAAAATCGCAACGCCTCCTCCCTGAATGGAGTTGGGTCGGTTTCTCCGTACTATTTTATATCTTTTGTGCCTCATTTTGTGTCTTTTGGTGAGCTTAGTTTCGCTAACCAAGAGCACATCAGGGGCTTGGTCTTTAAGCAACTTAAATAGTGCGGCTCGTCGTTCGAACCTTATCAGTGAATTAACATTCACTGCAAGGACCTTCAGCGTTTGCTCCGCCATGTACGTACCCATTACGACTGGAGGTGTGTTAGGCCCGGCAGCAGCGCGTATATTTGATCTACCCGCTTAGCCTGTTCCTGTATTTGACGCTGAAGCTGAGCCATCTGCCCCTGAATAGAGAGCAAGATAGCCAGCATGTCAGGTACAGGTTCCGGTGCTCTAGGCGCTGGGGCCTGAGAAGCTACCTTTGGTTGTTGTACCGTATTTCCCCTACCTGCCGCCATTTGGGCGTAGGTAACGTGGGGAGTAACGGCTGGTGTTTGTGTCTGCACGAGTGGACGTTTAATTTCCACTTTCTGCTGCCGAGCCAGATTTACTCTTTTGATATATTGGAATTTGGGACAACCCCGATAATTTGCGGTGTGTCCCGTGTTCCTACATAACGCGCAAGAGAGTTGGCTTTTTTCTGACGCTCCGTCCTTGCCTAGAGCGCATTCCTCGGACTTGTGGTTCTTTCCACACTTCACGCATCGAGGCTGCATTTCGCAGTTCGACGCGGCGTGCGCGAACCTTTGGCAGCGAACACATTGTAAAATGTTTTTGCTCCTCTTTAATTTTTCCCAGTGTACAAGCTGGTAGTCTAGGACTTTAATGCTCCTTAGACCATCCAGTTTGCTGTTGGGACTCAGCTGAACCAGGAAGAACGGTAGTTTCCGCTTCTCCCTTTTGGCTCTAGCCGTGACGAATGGCTTAACCCCTACGAATTTGAGCTCTTCGCACTCCTTCTCTTTCAGCAGTGCAAGGAGCTCCTCCGGATCAGTCGACGGTTCTAATCCCCTCAGCAGCATTGTCTGAAGCTTTTCACCTTTCGATGTGAAGGAGAAGAACTCCGTCGTCGAATCCCTTAACAAGTTTTTAATTTTATGATAGCGCTCCACTGTATTGCAGTGGATCGCGTGCCTATCTAAACTAAGTCTTTTAACAAAAAAATTATTGCCTATGGCCGACTTACATAATTCTATCGTATCTTTCAACTCCATCTTGAATGTGTTGATTGGAGGTTCTCCTTGCTTAGTTGATTTCTGTGGTTGTTTTTGTTGTTGCTGTTGTTGTTGTTGCTTTTGTTGTAGCTGTTGTTTCTGCTTCTGCTGCTGCTGCTGTTGTTGCTGCTGTTGCTTATGTTGTTGTGATTTTTGTTGTTGTTGCTGCGTTTGTATGTTTTGTTGTTTTATCGAATTTTTCTGTATGTTTTTTTGCGGAAGAGACTCGCTTATTTGTGACTGCTTCTGTGAGTCATGGAGTTGCTGCTCCTTCTGTCTCCTCGCATTTTGCTTTTCTTTAATAGTCAGTACAATAATCATTGTCTGATTATTCACTTTTTTATTATATTTTTTTTTTTTTACTTTTCAAAATGAAAATACAAATAAAAAGCTCGATATGTTTCGGGGATCGAACCCACGACCTCGTCTTTATCGGCCGACACCACCACCACTGGGCCACCGAAGCACTTGGCCAAAATGTTTCTAATTGTTTTTTTTTACTCGTATTATGTTCGGTTTTAATTATTTCACTTCAGTAGAAGCCAAGACACGTTTGTTCTCCACGGAGATCTATGAACGACTATCGTCCAGGTCTTTACCACCTCGGCTACCGAACACTTGAAATTTCACTGGCTAAAAGTATTCTACTTATTTTTCTGCCTTTTTAAGCCGAAACACAAAACACTTCTGCTCTCCGTGGATGTCTATGAACGACTTGAAATTCGTTGGTACTTGAATATCAATGATAATACACTCATCTACTAATTTATTTCAAGAGATTACAAAGTGATTGCATAGCTAAAAAATGTGATTGAAAAAAAATTCACAAAATCCTTAGTTACCTATAAGCGTTAATAGCGTAAACATACATTTCTGCAGTTTATGAAAAAGTAACAGGGTAAGTACCAAAAAAATGTTTTAATATTTTTTTTAATATTAAAAGTATTTTTTGAAATTACTTTAGAAAAGTTGTTAGCTAAAATTATAAATGTTCAGTTTTATGATGGCAAACACGGAAAAAAACTGCAGACAATACCGTTTGGACTCCTTGAAGTTTGGATTTATTTCATCTCTATCAAATCAACACTTTCCGATGTGTTTCATATACGAAAAAGTATTCAGTAACGATGCGATGCCATGAAACTTTCAAAAATGAAGGACCACTTATCGAGAGTACATTCTGGAAAAAAAATAAGCCATAGTCCTTCTTTCAAGCACTTAAAGAAAAACTAAAGAAAAGGCCATCCATAAGATCAATATTTGCGTCATCATCTATGCAAGACGTCCATGGCTTACGAGCGTCTTATAAAATACATATCTTTACTAATAGCGAAGTCGGGGAAACCCCACACAGTTGGAGAGCAGCTTAGTTTACCAGCTATTGCGGAGGTCCTCACCAATGTATTGCACAAGCCAGCACATGACATTATTAAGAGAATTCCTTAGAAAAATAACACCGTTCAGAGACGAATAGACGAGATGTGTCGCGACGTGGAAAACATTTTATGCAATTTCTTACAGACCAGTAGATTCTCTCTCCAGTTGGACAAGTCTACCTTACCCGGCAATGAAGATCTGTTGTTAGGATATGTTGAATATATTAAAGATGAAAATATGTACCAAGCAGCAGCTTTTTGCTACTTATTTACGAGTAGAGACTGATACCAGAGTAAAATCGATTTTTCAGGCCGTGGAATGTTTTTTTTATCGACAAAGCTACTCGTATTCCATGGAAGAAGATTGTTTTTGTTGCGACTGATGGTGCACCATCTATTGTTGGTCGTCATCGTGATTTTATACCCCACTTAAAGCGACAACTGCCTGAGGTACTGGTCATTCACTGCGTCATTCACAAAAAGCATTTAGTAGAAAAATCTCTGAGTCCTAGATTACATCAGTCTTAACAATATGTTATAAATGCAGTCAACAAGATTCGAAGCAGTTCTTTGAATGACGAAGTCTTTACTCGGTTACTTCTGCACACTGAAGTTCGCTGACTATCAAGAGACTCTTGGTTTGCAAGATTTTCAGCTATTTTTGAATCTGTGTTGGAGTTTTTACAAGAAAAAGATCTGAATTTGGAAGAAAATCTGAACAGTTGTAAAACAGATATTTATTACTTGACTGATATCTTTGGTATGTTCAACAAAGTTAATTTGCAGCTGCAGGGTGACGATCTCAACTTGATTAAAACAAAATCAATAATATCGGCCTTTGTGGGTAAACTCATCCTTTATAAACAAAATTTAAGCAGAAAAGAATATTTACAGTTTCCGCATACGTTGTCCTGCATGATACGAGTAGATTAAACAAAGCATGAAATGAAAGACAAATAATATAATAATTTCATTATTCTTTATTTTGAAATAACATCAATTTTTCTAAAAACAATTCGTTATAATCAATAATGTTTGTTTAATTTTATCTTAATTCGAGTTGATGAACAATATTTTTAGTCAATTCCTGAGGAGTATAAATGAATAAACTTGACGGTTTTCCAACGCGAGAACACGCCACATATAATAGGTCATGTGAAAACACCGGATTTTCTAGATCCAACCCACAAATCGACATTGTTTGACCTTGTGACTTATTAATAGTCATGGCAAATGCCAAGCGAATTGGAAATTGCAGACGTCTGAATGGAATGGGTGAGTCTGAAGGGATTATTGGGATTCGTGGCAGGAGAACAACTTCACTTTCAAATTTGCCGTTCAAAATTGTAGCTTCAAGAACATTGCCCATAATTTATTTTATGACTAATCTTCTACCGTTGCATAGCTTAGGTGCGTTTAAATTCCGGAGCAAAATGATAGGTGAGCCAATTTTTAATCGCAAGTTATGTAGTGGCATTCCTGGTAAATCCAGCGAATTCAACAGAATAGTTGACTGCTTCGTCAAGATCGGTAACAGTGTCCATCGATTTGAACAATATCACATTGCTGGGCAATGACTGTTGTATTTTTAAGTTAATAGCGTCAACATCGATATTTTTTGCAGCTAAAATAGCTCGTTCACGAAGCCACGCATGATTAATATAATTAGCTTGTAAATCTGGAAATATGCTTTCTATCAAAGCATCTTTCGTATTTACCATGTTGCAGAAATTGTCTGGCAACTTGATGAAATGTGTGTCTCCATGCAATGGTATTGTTCCATTTCCAATGTTGAGCAATTGCTCGGAGAATGATAGTGCCAATGGATCGTTTTGCAGTTGAACACGTATATTTGTGTTAAGACGTAATGTGTTGACATTTCGCCATAGATATGATTGTTTTATATTTACATGCGTTAATTTCATCCGCATATGTAGAGCGTGGAATGACCGGCAATGTCTGTTTAAAATCACCGGACAGCAGCAGTACAGCACCACAGAAAAGCCTGGTGTTATTATTTAGATCTTTCATCATTCTATCGAGAGCTTCAAGTGAATGCTTGTGGGCCATAGTGCATTCATCCCAGACAATAATTTTGCATTTTTGAAAAACTTTAGCCACTTTGCACACTGCATCTGGATTTGTGTGAGTGTTCAACGGCAACTTGAGTGCTGAGTGTGCAGTCCGTCCGCCATCAAGCAAAGTGGTTGCAATACCTGATGAAGCAATTGCTAACGCAATATGATTTTGTGATCGAATGCGCGCAAGTATTAGTGAGATGAGAAACGTTTTTTCAGTGCCACCTGGTGCGTAAAAAAAAAGAATCCACCTTGTTCTGCTGCAATTGACAAATTAATTCGATCGTATACATTCTTTTGTTCATCAGTGAGTAGCTGCTCATTATTTCCAACGGAAGTAGTTAAAGAGACCGTATCGAACTGTTGTTCGCGCTGAATCTCGCTTAATGATGTCTGTTGCTGAGCGGTTAGGTGAGGGCATACCAAAATGAATAATTTTGTACTTTTGTTATCTATTTGCATAATTGCATATCAGCATCAATTTAGAAAAAAATTAACGGGCAAGAATGGAGACAAGAAAATATGCGACGCACTGTTCAAGACATTAAACCAAAAAACAAATTGTTGTAAGGCAGCTGACGAGAACTACAAAATTCCTCGAACTACCTTACAAAGGTTCATAGAAAAAGCAGATCTAAGCACTGACCTTCCATTTGTTGTAACAAAATTGGGACATTTTAAACTTGTTTTTTTTTTCGGTGGACCAAGAAAAGGAATTAGCCGAATATCTTAAGGATATGGATATGTTTGGCTTTTCCATGAAGGAATTCCGAGAACTAGCGTATGAACTAGCCAAATAAGATATTCAACGTTGACGAAACGGATATCACAACGATACCGAAGAATCTCGGGAAAATTTTGGTAACAAAAGGAAAGAAACAAGTAGGATCACTTGCTTCATCGGTGCGAGGAAAGCTTCTTATCGTGGAAATTTGCATGAGCGCTGATGGTTCGTATATGCCAACAATGTTTATTTTCGCTCGGGAAAAGATGAAAGCCGAGCTCGTGAATGGACCTCTCTAAACACTTGTTTAAAGAGGTCCAAACGGTTTATTGAATGGACGTTGACAACAAAAGATCAACCGGTTGTCTTACTTTTAGACGGGCATGCAAGCCATGTAAAAAGTATTGAATTCATAGGCGTAGCAATGGCCAGTGGTGTGGTCATGCTGTGTTTCCCACTATTGCACCCACCGGTTGCTACCCTTGGATGTTACTTTTATGTAACTCCTGAGTTAATATTATGGAGATGAAGTAAAGAAATGGCTCAGACAACATCCTGGAAAAACAGTTACCCACTATCAGGTTCCTACCTGATAGCCTACTTAAGAGCCTATTTAAGAGCTGCCATATGACATGTCAGTCACCATAAATGGCTTTCAAAAGACTGGAATATGGCCGGTTAATCCAAATGTATTCGAAGACCGTGACTTTTTGCTTTGCCAAACCACAGACATGCCAAATGAGGATGAGTCTCCCCTTTTAGACGATCTCTTGTCGATCCATATTCGGTGCCACCAAGTTCATCAACAACGACCGATCCACTGATGTTATCTCTTAACCTTGAAACGAATCATTCCACCATGCTTCCCCAAATTCCGTTAATCTGAGACCAATGGATGCATTGATATCACCCTCAGAGACCGTTTTGACAAATGACCATGCGCAAACATCATCAACTTTTTCCCAAAAGTTTTCTCTATCTCATATTGTAGCTGTTCCCAAAGCACCAGCAAAAATATTGTAAAAGAGTTTCTAAGCGTCGGGGAAATACTGCTGTAATCACAAGCTCTCCTTACAAAACACGGCTTGAGGCCATATCCACAAAGTCGAAGACCCTCACTTTGAAAAAGAAAAAAAAAAAACAGAACAAAATAGAAAATTACCAGCCGTGGTTCAAGTGGTAGTGTATTGGCTTCCCAATCGAACGGTTCGGGATTCAATACAAGTCTAAATACAACATCAAGTCAATTTACACTAATAATTTAGTCTCCTAATTAAATGTTGGGTGCCATGGTCCGAAATAGCCACTGAGCCACTTTCATTCTCTTTCTGTCCCATTTGTCCGAAAAACTTAACACATACTTTGGCATCATAAGTGTAGTCATACTTACTTGAGTATTAATTTCTTAAAAAAAAAAAAACACGATGGAAGAATCTTTTAGGAGTGTCTTTTTTTTTAAAGGACTTAACACTCACTCACTTATGTGTTTTTTTTTTGAAAATGGAATAGAGATATTATACTCCTAGTCTACAGAAGGATGGGTTTCCTTCAGATGCTGTGGTAAGTGGGTGCATTGTTCTTGTGCTCTTCACAAGATGTTGACGATGAATCCAGTCACATTTTCTAGCGCTGTAAACCAACTTAGCTTTGTACACATTATGCCCCACCTTTTTTTTTAATTAATTTAACATACTGAATTATTTATCTTTATTTACTTTTCTTTTCCATATTGATATATATATCAATTTTCTTTCTAAAAAAGTTATTTCGGAGATAATAAACACATTTGTTCAGTTATTATTTAAAAAAATCCTTAACCTTCCTATAATCGCGCGTTGGTCTGTGGTACCGATTGAACACGTTTTCGTATTTATTTCATTTCCCGGAAATGTTGGGAAGAACAGTCCTTTGCTAGCTGCCGGATTTGTGGCTAGCTTCAATTTAGTACTTACCGCGCATTCGTGGGATACGCACGTGTGATTGAACCTGGCGCCAATCGTCCGTGAGACCGACGCGGGTATAGGTGCAACTGTTTGTGGAAGTATAAAATGTATTATACAGATTGTGTATGTGTTTGTGTTAATCGCTATGTGTGAATATATATATTTTTTTTAAATCTATTACTTAATAGGTTATATTTCATATCAAGATGGATGCAGATCGAATCAGGTTGCTGTTGGAGGAAGAAAATGCAGTCTCTAGCTTCAATATGAAGACGAAAATGACAGCGAATTGGAAGATTTTGTTGAGATACATTCAATACCGAGTAAGAAGATGACGACGAAGAGGTGAGTGAGTTAGAAGATCGTGAAAGGTCCCGAAAGTTTTACCTCGGAAATAAGGGACGATAAGATGGTATAAAACTCCTGCCTGCGGCGTACTAGAAACATAGTCACTCAACTTCCAAGTATTCCTCGAGAAGCCAGAAATTTGAGGGAACCAGATGAGATATGGAGATTATTTCCTTCGGATTGTAAAGTACACGAATGAACAAATAAATCAAATAAAATCCAATTTCACAAGAGAAGGAGACTGTAATGACGCAGATAACATAGAAATCGAAGGACTTCTAGCTCTTTTACTGTTTGCTGGAATCAGAAGAAATAATCGACTAAATGCGAAAGATTTGTTATTCGAAAATAATTCGATTGACTATAAGTTGGAACAGATTCTATTTATTGATGCGTTGTCTCAGATTTGACGAAAAAGATATGCGAACTGATAGCGCTGCTGTAGATAAACTAGCTCCTATTAGAGAACTGTTTGATGAAATTGCTTCATCGTTCAAAAAATACTACAGTATGTCTCAGTTTGTCACAATTATTGATGAAAAATTAGACGCTTTCAGAGGTCGTGGACATAAAGTGCCCACCCTAACGGAAGCCAATATGTTGACGATTCGACTATGGCACTGGCCGAAATATCACTTGTGATAACTTCTTCACTAGTATTCCATTGTTGGGAAAACTTTAGCAGGAACACAAGTTGACTATTGTAATAGGGACAATTCGCAAAAATAAAAGTGAATCAAAGTGGAAAAATCCAGTTTATTTGGGCACCGAAGCAATTGCACTCTTGTTTCCCATGTGCGTAAAAAATGCAAAAATGGACTTCTTGTGTCCAGTATGCATGATGATGCAGAAATAAACGAGTAGACTGGTGAACCACAAATCATAATGGACTACAATATAACCAAAGGTGATGTTGATACTGTAGATACAATGTGCGAGACATATAACGTTGCTCGAGGCACAAACAGGTGGTCTATGGTGTTTTTTTTATAGCTTGATGAACGTTACAGCTGCAATATAAGTACACATGTAATATTCGTGCAAAACAATCTTAACAAGAAAATTAGCCGCAGAATCTTTCTTCAAGGTTTATCAAATGATCTAATTAATTTTCAACACGGACGACGAGCTCTCAACACGTCTTTGCCGAAAATCATAAAGCTAGGGCTCGCTGAAATATGTCAATTAGAAGGTCCCAAATCTTCAGCAACATCTAATAATAATAAAATTGGTCACTGCGGATGTTGCTCAACAAAAAATAGATCGTAAAACACGTTATAATTGTGCCACTTGCAAAAAATACACATGACACGCCGTCATCGTACGAGTATGTCCTGGTTGTTATATCGTGGCTCATATCTAAGTAAAAATGTGATATATACTCATATGTACTCTTATAAGTGTTTTTTGTTATTCAGAAGTTTATTTTTAAGAAAATATCGTTTTACGAGTAGTTCTGTTTTTGTAGTTCCTAATATAAAAACCTCAATTTTGAAGGCTGTTTTGTAATGACGGTCAGTAAGTAAAATAATTAATAACAAAGTCATTAAGTGATATTTATTGTTTCACTGTATGCTTTAATTTTAAGAAAAAATAATATCTATATAGGTTTTTTTAGTAAAAAAATAGGAAATAGTATTACGAACTTTCGGCTTACGAGACCGTGCGCGGGTATATGTATATGTATATGTATGTAGGTGTTACAATAATTGGCGAGGTTAAGGGGCCCGTTATTCCCCGGCTTTCCTTGTGTAATAGAATACATTTTACACATTGAACAACTTGCCGGTAACATATCATTTTATGATAAACTAGTGGGATCCGCCCCCTACTCGCTTCGCTCCCAAAATTAAAGAAAAACGGTAAGAAGTTTGTGATCGTGATCGAATTTTATTTTTATATTATAGAGCTTCTTCAAATATTGTACAATATTCCCGGCGATCTTGTGTTAGAATTTGCACTTAAATTTAATTCCCACGTGTTGTAACACAACATGGAGCCAGAAGATTCAAATCGCAGGACTTCATTTTTCGTTTTCATTTTGCCGCCGGCCATAACATAGCCCAGTTCAACCGCCTTTACATATGAACGGATTGATGCAAGTGCTGAAGGCAAGTGCAATACAAAACTACGCGCGGGCCGGAAACAATAGTGCAGTATCTATCAGCTATTCTGCTTTTAATTGGTAGATCTGCAATCAAAGGGGTCAATGACCAGGCGGATCAAATCAACCGCAATCGGCTGGAAGCAAGAAGGTTTCGTCGAAGCAGCAACAGCAGACAAATTCAGATTCGCTTTTGTGACCACAAGTGAATGCAACAAAAACTGGAAAAAGTCGAGTCTTTTATTGCCTTAGTGTTAGGCATTATCATTAGGTTTTTTCACTTTAAGTGTCGATTTATCGATCTCTGCCTTTGAATGGTCTAGATACCACGCTGATTAAAAACATTTTGGTTTTACTAGTGTAATTGCGATACACCATGCGAGATGTACATAGCGACAGCGCCACGTGCAGCTGCCGATGTGTAAAGACCATGTCTTGGGATTAGACTACCAAGCCACACTGACCCTTCGACTTGTTGGTTGTCAACGAGAAAGCCACCGTGGCCGGAAATTAAAAACATTTCAAAACGAATGGCAATTCGCGATCATCTGACGTTCCAAAGCGGTACCAAGACTACGTCGTCTTTCTTATATCCGGTTAAGATTTTACATATAAGAGTATTCCTCTTTATTTCCAGTACAATTAATGCGGTGACATTGCGCAAACAGACGCTTTTATAAATTAAACTTTAAGGAGTTATATTATTTAAAAAAAATACTTTTTCCTTTTATTCAATTAATGCTGCGTATTAGAAAATTGACAACAGACTGACTTAGTTCTAAAACCTAAAATCTAACTACAGATCATGAAGTGGTCGCTGTAGACGCATCGTCAGCGCAATGGAGTTCCTATGCGTTGATTCTGAGGTTTTGGTTTGCTTGCTCATGCCAGATGTTACCTGAGTACCACTATCGTGTGGGAAATTGCACAGAGGCGAACTGTAATAATGTCCATTCGCCATCAGCTGCTTCCCCGCCAAGACCTTGGGCTAAGTCGACGGACAAATATTTCATGCCCTCTCCGGGCAATCTTTGAAAAATATTATATGTTTGCTTAATGCGTCTGCTTGTAGATCATACGGATCAAATTCGTCAAATAAATTGGCCCATAATAAATCTTGTTATATTTCGGGCTCTTCTAGCTTGTTATTGTCGATGTCCAGAAGCGAATCGCCCGTGGTGTGCATATTCCGAGTTCATTTATTTTTCGCATACAATTACCAATATGGGTGATTTTTCATACAGGTCTCGAAAATCTCCTTTTGCCCGCCCTCTATTACCTATAACCTAGAAAATTTGTCGAAAATCAGCTCCGGCAAAAGTCAAAATAGTCGAAAATATATCGCATACATGTAGAAAATGAAAATTGAACAGAGCGTAATTTTTAATTATTTTTATTTTATGATGAGATACTCGTAATACAAAATATATAAAACGAGAGAAAAACATATTCGAGAGACTGCTGAGACGACCACGCTGCTGGTAAAGTACGGACTGCTTCTTCTTGGCTTCTCCATTTTCCTCAACAGCTAGTTACAGCCACCACACCCCCAAGCTTTTGAGCACCATGAACAAATCATACCCATGATGACAAATCCAACAACGAGCAACGCAATTTTCTTCCAATTGGCCATGGGGATACGTTGCTATTGTTGGCACTTCATCTATTTTAAATGCTTTTACTACCCCACTTAACTGGGTCATTTTTATCGTCGTTTATGCTTCATCCATACTGGATGGTTTTTTATTACCCCATTGAACTTATTGGGTTATTGGCTGGCTGAAAACCTATTCCGTCGTGTGTCATCATTGCATGGCGCGTCGGCTGTCTCTCAGAGTGTAATCTAAGTTATAAACAAAATGAGTAATAGAATGAAGCAAATGGAATGCAGCAAATGGTAAAATAATTATAATGAGTAACTCACGTCACTCATACCCACATACATACGTGGTATAATTGATGCCTCGCCCCAAATAAAAACATCAATGCTCTATATTTCTTTGTTTATTTTCAAAATCCACCGCAAAGTGCCGTTGCTTCTGAAGTGGTCTTGCAATCGCGCAACAAAACCGAAGCTATTCCCGTTCAAGCGGTAATTGGAACTCTTTTCCATTGACATTTGTTGTAGTGAAAATGTCTTACCGGTATTACATATATGTATTTTAATTTTCCTTTAACTTTGCAATTTTAACAGGAAATAAACATTATGAACGAGAATATTCGTTGTCTTATTCAAATTATTTCGAACGAGCTTTTTTCGCCACGACACTTTATTTCAATTTTTAAGACGAATTAGCAAGTAATTCTTTTAATTTGCCGCCATTTTCTATGCCGAGAAGAAGTAGTCGATTGATTGCTCAGAGGTCCATAGTCAAATTTCATCTGGAAACTGCCGAAGAACTTTCTGAACACTCCGGTTTAGAAAGCGAATCTGAAGACAATCCGTTAATAATGCCAATGCCAGAAGATAGAGACACAGCAATGGAAGAATTAGTTAAGGATACGCAAGAGCTGCATTCACAACTTGCAGCCACATCTGAAAAATAAGAACGCCTGCGCTTGCAAGAACAGCTCAACCGGTAGCTGCCACTGAACACAACTTCTTCCAGTAACGCACTGCCAGTGCCCAACATCACTATCGCCGCCGATGTTACGATAACTACAGCAGCTGCAGCACCTTTCATGCGCGCCAGTGCCGGAACGACACAATATATTACATCGTATTCCCAGCAGTCGCCACAAACGTCCCTGAATACAGCGCATGCGCATACCTGACGCCATTGACTGAAACGCAGCCGTATGCACAGCCGTCTGCACAGAAGTGCGCACAGACAACACATTTGCCACAGCCACTACCGGCATTTACTTCGCAGCTGCCTTTAGGACGAAATTCACTTAGTCCATACAGTGTAAGTAATTACGGAAGTGGCAGAAAATTGCAACACTTGCCCGACTTCAATGGAAGGCCAGAAGAGTGGCCGATGTTTTATAATATTGAAAATAATTTTTGGTTGCAGAAATGCATTAAGGGTGAAGTCAAAGAAGCCGTGGAATCATTGCTAATCCACCCCAACAATGTAGATCGATTTATGGCTGCGTTGGAATTCCGCTACGGCCGCCCAGATTGCTTGCTACGGAGCCAACTTATGAAGGTGAGAGAAATCGTACAAATTCCAGAGGGAAAACTCGAGCTATTAATCTCGTTCATAACTAAGGTGCAGAACCTCTCAACCTTCCCAGAAGCAAGTGGCTTACGTCAACACATGGCCTATCCAACACTTATCGACGAGCTCGTCAATAAGCCACCGATGAGTAAGCGGATGGAATGGGCTCAGCACAGTATTTATGTGCAGCCATATCCTACGATAAAACATTTTGACGAATGGTTGACTTCTATTGCCAGATTCGTATACTTGGTCACTCCGAGCTATTTGCCATCACTAGTAGAGCCGAAAGCAAAATCAAAAAATATTCTTCATGCCTCAGCACAGTCAACATCACCAGCTGTCAGCAATAATAAATGCAGGCATTGCAATTAGAATGCACATTCAGTGATCGACTGCAGCACATACACTAATTTGAGCACAAATGGGAATTTGTGAAGAAAAACCGGTTGTGCTTCAGTTGTCTGCGATTCAGTCATAATGTGCTGTCCTGCAAGTCACGAAAAACATGCGGGATCGATAGTTGCTCGAAAGCTCATCACACGTCGCTCCACGAAACTCAACAAACTACATAGTCGTCGAGTGAGAAAGTTAAATCATAGCAATAAGCGCCCTTGCTCAACTGTGATGCTGAATTGAGCCACAAAATCCTCTTTCGCGTATTGCCAGTCAGGTTGTATGGTGCTGATGGGACTGCGGTTAGAACTTACGCTCTTCTCCATGAAGGATCTTCTGTGACTATTTTGAGTGCAGAATTGGCCAAAAGTTGCACTTGAGTGGTCGCTCAGTGAATTTGAAGCTGAAATAGTTTGGTAAGGAGACGATTAATGAGGAGTAATGGAGGGTGTGCAGACAGTCGCTGATTTGAGTCTGCCGACACAGTCAGTATCTGAAAATGACTTGCAACCAATATATCGTCACATGGATGAAGTCAGGATAGCTTCATATGAGAGTGTTATACCGCAAATATTCATTGGCCTTGACAATTGTTATCTGGGCACACCGATACGAATCATTGAGGTCTATGACTTTGGACCTATTGCCGTTGAGACCAAACTTGGATGGATGGTGCATGGTAGAACATCAAAAGAGAACCGTAGCAACGCAGTTGCTCTTCACAGCAGCCGAACAGAAAGGAACAACGATGAGCGCCTAAATCAGCTAGTCGATGATTTCTTTAATATGGATTCGTTTGGGGTGAAGCAACCAACATAGCACTATATATTTTGTCAAGCACTATCGTAAGAGTTAACGAACGCTATCAGACAGGTTTGTTGTGGAAAGATGATGCCTCTGAGATGCCATCAAGTTATGACATGGCAAAACGAAGACTTTGGAGCCTTGAGATCAAGCTTCAGAAGGAACCAGACTTTGCAGTGGCATATAGAAACATCATCGTCAGCTATTTAGAGAAGGGCTCCGCTGGGAAGTTGTAGAATGCCGAAGCGTGCATAAACACAACTAGAACGTCTCAAGCCATTAGTGGCCATTCTATATTATTTTCGTTTGCGTCTCGTCGCAATTACTGGAGACGTAAAAGAAATGTTTCACCAGGTGGTGATCCAGTCTAAAGATCAGAACTCGCAGCGTTTTCTCTGGAGAGAGAACAGAAATGACCCGATCGACGTGTACATCATGTAATCGATGATTTTAAGTGCCAGCTGTTCACCAGGCTCCGAAAATTTTGTGAAAAATGTCAACGCTGTGCAATTCATCAACAATCATCCACGGGTCGTAAAGGCAATAATCGATCACCACTATGTGGATTACTACGTTGATAGTTTTGACAGTGTGACCGAAGCTGTCGAAGTCACTAGAGCCGTCATATCAATCTAAAAAAGCGGTGGATTTGAACTGCGAAATTTCGCATCAAACTCCAAGGAGGTATTGCGGAGTATATGCGACGCCAGTAAAAAAGATGGACAAAGGCTGTTGGTGGAGATGAACGTAGATGAAACTCAAGTTTCCTCGGGTAAGCCAGAATGTTATCGCCGCAAATAGATGTCCGACAAAGAGAGAGTTCCTGAGTGTTGCAATATCAATATTCGATCCATTTGGCATGATCACAAACATTACTATTTATTAAAAATTGTTGCTGCGATCTATATGGAGTTATGTGGTGGAATGGGACGAATCGATTTCCACTGACATTTTCAAAAGATGGCAGTTTTGGAAAGAGGAACTTCCTGTGTGCCAAGGTATCACAACGCTTTCCTGTCTTCTGCTGACAAAATAGTTCTTCACACTTACATCGATGGCAGTGAAGAGGCGTTCAGTGCTGTTACATATCTCAGGATCGAAGTGGTAGGAAGAGTGTCCGTTCAATTCCGTGGCTCGAGCTGTGTAACTCGATTGTTGAAAATCAAAAAACAGTTTGTGGCATTTCGAATCGCCGAAATTCTGGAAAGCAGCCAGATCGCTAGTGGCGCTGGATACCGTCAAAACTTAATCCAGCAGACGAAGCTGCTACAGACAAGTCCGTTCGAACCACAAAGTAACGATGCAGCTAATTACAAACGTGTGCTAGATTCTGAAGGAAACAAATACGACCAGTCACTTTCACAATATGTCGAATCATTTGGAAATCCAAATGACAACAAGCCATCGATTTCACAGACATTCACTTTTTTAGCTTAAATCGCTCTTCACTGCCCTATTTCGAGTGCAGAACGAAGATTGGACAAATGTTACAAATTCTCATAGACACTGGTTCAAACAACAACTACATTCAGTCATGTCTTGTTTCAAAACCCATACCTAATTCACAACCTTTCTGCGCGAACTCTATTGTCGGTAACATTAAAATAAGTTACTGTTGTTAATCTATTCGGTCAAAGACACGAATATCAAATTCTTTCTCTTACCTACTCTAAAGTCCTTTCATGCTTTCCTAGGAAACGAGAGTTTGAAAGAACTTTCCGCAATAATTCACACTAATCGTGACTGAGTGAATGATCATAGAAAATAAAGTGAAGGTCAGAAAAAAGCAGCGCGCCTATACGGCAGTTAAGAAAATAAATTTAAAAACATACCACAGAATATTCAGCAAAAAAAAAAAATTATTAAGTTAGTTCAAGAATTTTCAAACTTATTTACAGAACCCGATGAGAGGCTAACTTTCACTACCACCATGAAAGGTGAAATTCGTAAGTATTCGGCAACACCAGTATACTCAAAGTTTTATCCATATCCCATGGCCTTGAGGGATGAAGTAGGAAAACAAATTAGCCAACTACTAAGAGACGGAATTATAAGACCTTTACGGTCCCCCTACAATTCTCCCATATGGATAGTGCCGAAGAAACTTGACTCATCCGGGGAAAAAAAGTATAGAATGGTCGTTGATTTTCGGAAATTGAACAGCATCACAATTTCAGATAAAAACCCTATACCCCAGATAAACGAAGTGCTAGCGCAACTAGGTCAAGGTAACTTATTTTCAGTAATTGCCTTAAAAGCGGCTTTCATCAAATACCGCTGAAGGAGTCGGGCATCGAGAAAACTGCTCTCTCAGTGAACAACGGCAAATATGAGTTTGGTCTGAAAAATGCACCGGCCATCTTTCAAAGAGCACTAGACGATATTTTACGGGAACACATTGCAAAATATGCTTCTACTATATTGACGACATCGGCGAAAATAAACCCACACATTCTACGAATTTAAGAAAGGTTTTCCAAACACTAGAGAATGCGAATTTAAAGGTTCAGATAGACAAATGTTTATTTTTTAAAGAAGAAGTGGAATTCTTAGGATTCGTTATTTCTGCATAATGGATCAAAACGAACCCAGCAAAAGTAAAGGCGATAGTAAAATTTCCCTGCCCTAAATCATTGAAAGGTCTTCGCTCTTTTCTCAGGTATAATTGCCGCTTCATCAAGGGATACGCGAATTTGGCGAAACCCCATACAACCCATTTTAGGGGGGAAGGCGGTCAAATTTCGAAGAATACTTCACGTAAAACTCCTGTTTGTCTGAACGACGAACATCAGTGCTTTTAAGAAAATAAAAAATTCGCTTGTGTCGAACGATTTGCTTCTCACTTACTCTAATTTTAGCAAAGAATTCCAACTAACTACTGATGCTTCAAATTACGCAATTGGGGTAGTGCTGGCACAGAACGGCAGACCCATTACCTTTATATCCCGAACTTTAAATAAAACAGAAGAGCATTATGCTACCAATGAGCGAGAAATGCTTGCCATTATAGGGGCCTTAAATTCATTAAGGAATTATTTGTACGGCACAGCAAAGGATCACCAACCACTGACCTACGCTTTGAGTAGTAAAAATAATAATAGCAGGTTAAAAAGGTCGAAGGCGATACTGGAAGCGTTTAATTATAAATTGAAGTATAGGGTTTTCCAATAAGGACTTGACAATTTTTTTTAAAATAAAACGCAAACCATTTGAGATATTTCAAAAACTTTATTATCGGCTTGAAATGCAATCAAAACATTTATGAATGGAAAATATATGGACGAAAAAATATGGCCCAATAACGCCGCCGGCATGCAAACCGCACCAAACAGTTATTTTTTGTGGATGAAGTGGTGATTCATGAAGAACATGCAGATTTTCACCCGACCAATAATGCATATTTTGTTTATTGACGAACCCATTGAGCCAAAAATGAGCTTCGTCACTGTAGATGATTTTGTGATGAAATTCATCATCTTGGCGCATCTTCTCCAGAACCCAATCGGAGAACGTACGTCGCTTCAAATGGTCCATCGGCTTCAATTCTTGAGTCTGCTTGATCTTGTATGGGTGTAAACCAAGATCCTTACGCAAAATACGCCATAATGTGGTCTGAGCGATGCCCAATTCTTGAGAACTCCGTGGAATTGACTGATTTGGATCGTTTGCTACCGACGCCTGAACGGCAGCGATATTTTAGACACTTCGACCAACCCGTTGTCTCACTGACACGGCAGACACCAGCGCACTCGTAATTAACTCAAAAGTGTGGTTTCGTCCAAAAAAAAAAAAAACTATACCATGCACATTCCAACAACACAGTTCCACGCGCGCGAGTGCAGAATAAAAAAAAGCGAAGTGCAGTGGTAAAAACTAAAGAAATAAAATCATAGTGCGGGCATCCCACATCTCCTGCCGCTGGTCTAAGTGCTGTTCTTTGCACTCAGTCACTGCAGTTGCCGTATAACTTCATCTCACGGCAAAAACAATGACCGAGTGCATGTAACAGCCGATGGATAGCGGGTAGTGAGTGTGAATTTGGTTGGTGCACAGTTTCTTATTGTTGTAAGGGCACAACACCTACAACAATTTGATTCGGTAAACCAACGTTTGAATTTTCTCTCCACGGCCTTGCTTAGCATCGTCGGTGTTTGTGTTTTTTGTAATGACTACCGAATTTAGAGTAAACGTAGCAAATATACGTGGGCTTTTAGCATCACTTTTCTGCGTACGTCCACGTCTGTAAATACAGACCAGTTGTTTTAACACTTGGCGAAACACAGGTAGATTCCCGCCCACATCTCTCAGATCACGCCGATCTGAAGCTGCCTGGCTATGAACTAGTGCCATTATGTTTTTCTCACCGCAGTCTAGGCATTTACGTGCGTAGTGATGTTGCTTACCAAATTCCACCACAATGTAATCCTTGTTCCAATCCGGAATTCAACTTCAGTTAAAACTCCATCTCCGTAAGTAAATTATACACTATTGCTTTATTTACAGAATCCCTAAACTGGACAGCAATTCGACCTTCAACGAGTTCGATGCGCTGTCTGACTCCATACAAATAATTGTATCAATGTGTCCTCATACTGAAATCGTTATTGCGGGCGATTTTAATATACACAATTCTGGGTGGCTTCGACATTCTGGACAGACAACACCCGAAGGACGGTGTGTTGCCAGGGTTAGAGAAATGTTTTTTCGGTCCTTCAAGACGAACCCAACAGAGGAAAACCGAAAAAAGTTCAAACGAGCAAGGAATAACTGCAACGTCTTTCTCAGGCGTATTAAATTACAATACGACCAAAAACTTAGGTAGTGAAGTTTTTTGGTCGTTCGTCAAAAACATTAAAAATTCTCCCTCATACTCCATCCCAACGCTCATTTACAATGACATTCCAGCTGTCATCTCTTTGGACAAGGCCAATCTGATTGATGCACACTTTGCGGACAGCTCAACACTTCCAGATTGTGCTTTGTCTCCGCCTATACTTGAGTGCGTCGAATCTTCAATGGACGAATCCACTTTCGCACTCGTGTAGTAACAAGAGTACTTAAAGATCTCAACATACATAATCCAGATGGTATATATCCCCTTCTTCTGAAGAGGTGTTCTTTTACGCTGGCAAAACCACTGCGTAAGCTTTTTCATCAAAACAGCATTTGTCCAGCCCGTCCCTAAAAAAGGCGAATCTTCTTCTCTCTCCTCCTACAGGTCTATTACATTTACGTCCCTTCTTTCCAAGGTCATGGAAACGCTGATAAATCGTCAGCACATGAAATATCTCGAAACATGAAAACTTCTCAATTGCCGGCATTACGGTTTTCGTAGCAACAGGTCCACTGGTGATTTGATGGCATGTCTCACCGAAAAATGGAACCAAAGTGTACATCAGTCTGGCAAAAGCAAGATAGTTGCACTTGATATTTCTAAGGCATTTGACAGAGTTCAGCATCAGGCTCTTTTGTCGAAAATGCGTGCATTTGGGATCGATGACTCTCTTCTTCAATGGATTAGAATCTGATGTGCCCCAGGGCTCCGTTCCGTCTCCGATATTCTTTTTAATTTTTATCAATGATCTCTTGTCTGCCACTTCTAATCCAATATATTCCTTTGCTGACGATAGTACTCTCTGCTTTTCATATTCGTTTCCGGACTCACGTCCCTGCTCTTCGGATATAGAACGGGAACGGCAGTGTATGTTAAGCTCATTAAATTCCGATATTGACAGCATAACGCATTGTGGAACTACCAACAGAGTGGAATTTAATACTTCAAAAACACAATGCTGTCTGCTGTCGTTAAAGCGAAATTTAAACACCCAGCCATTATCCATAAATGGCACTTGCATTGTCGAAGCCGGTATGTGTGTCAAATGGCAACTTACGTTGGAATGACCACATATTCGATGTCGCCGAAAATGCCGCGAAATGTCTAGGTTTCACCCTCTCTGACCTGGCTTCAATATATGGTATAAGTCGTTTATCCGCCCAAAACTGAAGTACATCGCCCACATCTGGTCAGGTGTCCCTAAGACCTCTTGCACCTGCTAGATAGGATCCAAAATCGTGCGATAAAACTCATAGATGATGCCAGTATTACACAGTCATTCGACACTCTCGAACACCGACGTATTGTCTCCTGTCTCACATTGTTGTTTCGCTTTTTTCACCACCAATTCTCCACTGAAATTACCAATAGCATTCTGCCCCTTCATGCTTTCAGCCGTAACACCCGTCTCGATATGAATGCCTATCAGTTCACCCTCAAGCCCATTTTCGGACATACTCTGAAATAACGTGATTCTTTCCTAAGCCGTACAACTCCCTATGCCCTGCCGAGCTCTTTATTTCCTAGTCAGTATAATTCGCAAACATTTAAAACCAACGCACATCGGTATCACTCTTTTTTCTCTCCTTAACTTGTTTTCACCCGCGCTATGTGCAAACATCTCAAGTGTACATAAATCCTTTGTGCGCGAGTCAATTATAAAAAAAAAGTGCTGAAAGCTCAGCCCATGATCTGATCCCAGATCCATAGACGTCTTCAAAAATCGACTTATAATTACAACAGGTACGACTACCGACTATCAGTTTAGCATCCCTTTTCCCACTTATCATAGACACACATTTACACAGCCAGAATACCCCGAAGATTACCTGATTTCCTTATTCAAGAGATACCTCAAACCAAGCGTAAAAAACTGACTACACACAACAGAGAGAATAATGGAGGAAATTCAACAATTATACCCCATTCATTTAAAAATTACAAAATTCGGTTTACTCAAACGATGGTTGAAGATCTTCCAAACGAAGATAAACAAAATGACGAAATAATTAAAGAACATAGAAGAGCCGACCGCAATGCACGGAAAAATAAAATTCAGAAAATTCAGTTTTTTTTTTGCAGAAATGAATGCCATGATAAACAATTTAGTTAGACAGTGTACTACATGTAAGGAACAAAAATATGATTGACATCCCAATAAACCTGAACTTAAAGAGACTCCAATCCCTCAATATTCCGGTGATATTTTACATATAGATATCGATTCCACTGAGAAATTTCTGGTATTAACCCCTATAGATAAGTTCTGCATATATGGCGAAAATGCTAAAATCAAAGGCGGTTGAGGACATCAAAAACCACTGCGAGAACTACTTTTTTCATTTGTCATTTCCAAAATTATAGTGATAGATAACGAAAAATCCTTTAATTCCTCCTCAATTAATTTTATATTCAATTAAACTCAATATCCAAATATTCAAAACTCCGCCTTACTCTCAGTTAATGGGCAGGTGGAACGTTTCCACTCCACCCTAACAGAAATAGTTCGTTGCCTTAAGGCAGATGGCATTTATAGAACCCTTCCCGAGCTCCTGGACAGAGTAGTCTATGAGTACATTCGACTACGGGTAAAAGACCGCTTGAGGTAAATCCCGAAACCTACGAACAGGCTAGGCAAGATAACATAACCAGGCTAAGAAAAAAACAAGAAGCTAACCTCAGTTATCTAAATAAAAAAAGGCAGCCTATAAAAATTTACACCCCGGGTGAGATCATTTTTGTTAAGATCAACAAGAATTTGGAGTCTAACCAAGATCAATCGAATGCAATTAATTTAGAATTAATTACAAAAAAAAAAACATTCAATTTTTTCCTTATGTTATAATTATTGATTTCCAAAACAATACAAATTAATGTCACCCTATATCTTGATGACCGAATGGTTTGGTGGTTGCTACAAAATTGCCATCTTCTCCTTTGCACGCACTTGACCAAGGCGCCAGCAGAACGCCACTTGCCAAAACCAGTATTTTCTCCTAGTCTTCAAAGATCAATACTTGCTTAATCGTGTGAGCGCTTAATTGTTTTGGCAATTGTGTGCTACTGCAACGGTGGTGACAATAGCAGAATGCAAAGAAGAAGACGAAAAAGAACACTGCCAGAGAAAACATTTGAAATAAGTCATAGGGTGATTCACAATTTAAGCAAAAATATAAAGTTATGATTAATAAAGAATCAAAAATATCATTCTTAAACAACCGTTATTACAGAATCAGGCAGAATAGTTCACAAAAATAACATTAAAAGTTAATATCCTTTTTCCAGACTTATTGTAATCTTTTACTCTGCAGAGATATACATTTTGGACTACTCTAACTCAAAAATAATGGCATTGACAACAGGAACCACTAAGCTGTAAAATCGGAACTCTCAAATTAATCCACGTAATCGATTTGGAATCATATGAAAAAACTGCGATGTTGACACCAATCATCCCATGTTCCCATTCCTTTCACTTGAAATTGCCAAAATCCAATTTTTAATAAGTTTACTAAAACCCAAGACAAGAGTTGAGAGGTCGCTAAATTTTCTTGGAAGCACATGGAAATGGATAAATTTAAAACCAGACCATGACAACTTCGTAGTTCTAAGATCTAAAATAAATGGCGTACTAAAAAATTAAAATAAACAAATCATCTTTTGAGAGAATTAACCAAATAACGAATATTACAAACAAAATGAAATTGTTACAAACATTAAGTATAAGATAGATGTTACTAAGGAAGAAATAATTAATGTAGAATATGCCTTGCTAAGGCTGGAGTGCTTAATTCATTTATATTGTCAATTAGTGAAATTAATATAATCAAATAACTCTTTGATATATATAATATAATCAAAACCAAGTACCGTTTTTAAACAGTAGAAAGAAACAATTGAATTTGCTCAAATTAAAATTGCAGCAAGTAATAAAGCACTCCTTTATATAATAAGTATTACAGACAAAACCAGAAATATGTAAAACTATATTATTAAAATCTGCAAAAGGAGAAATATTGTAACTAAGATTGATTTTGAAAATATTTTACAATGCCAACAAATGATATTTGGAATAAATGAAAACTGTAAATCTAATAATAAATTAAACATATGTATTGTAGTAGAACAAAATTGTAGATATTAGTGAAACTCATTTCATCCATAATCTGCTTAGAAATCGACCATCGAATTGCACGGATATGAACAATCAGCACATTTTTTTTTTTTTTTTTATAATTTACGCGCGCCTAAAGGGTTGATACCCTTTTACTGTTGCCAGAGCGGGCGGAAAGATAGAAGGAGGAGAAAGGAAAATAGTTTTTGTAGTGGTTTGAAACTCAGGTGTGTTTGGTTTCTATGTTTGCTCTCCAGGGGTGGGAGTTCGAATAGGACGGAGAGTTTTTCTTCACTCAGAGTGATTCGAGATATAATTCCCAGTATTTTTTTCATTGCTTGAAACTTTTATAACAGCCAAATCTACGTGTCAGTGTTATGCCTTCACACGCAGAATTTTTTTGTCTGAGTTCCAATTATACAATGAATAACTGATTTTGCCATGGGCAGGATTCGAATATGGACCCTCCGAGTGAGAAACGTTTGCTACTACCACTACACCACATCCCGACCACGGAAGAAATCTTCTCAGGAACTCTGTTGTTAAATAAATTTAATGGAACAATACAAATTAATGGTGACATTGTCAATCTAACAAGCACATTCATTATTCAATACAGCATTTCAACAATAACAATAGACAAACAGCGCCACACGTCTAACGACCTCTTAGGCGCAAAGCTACTTCCTTCAGTTGTTCAGCCTGATTCCACTCTTGAAACTTATGAGGAGATATTAACACTGCAATCAATGAAGGAACTTCATCTCAATAACACTGAGCGCATAAGGCTAATTGAAGAAGAAAACCAGACAGGCTACTTAACCAACTTTGGGCTAATAGCTTCTCTGATAATCATCCTAGCAGTACTTATCTTTACTAGGCTGTTCGAATGCTACAAACGCAACCCAGTGAGCATTACAACAACGATAGAAGCGAAAGAAACCTCGTCACCTGCCACATTAAAGTCAGAATCCTTCGTGTTAAGGCAAGTTAGTCCACCACAAGCAGATACCATAAGGATTAACCAGATTCCGTTTTTCTGAGAATGCGGACATCCTCACTTAAGGAGGGAGGAGTTAACGACACTTATGTGAAAATTCCAACTAAAACTTTCCCACGCACACGCTTCTTCAATTTGCACACGTTTTCCGTCCTGCAAAATCAGCATCAAAGCAAATAAACAAAAGTGCAGTATTTCACCTGACATCCATTACGAGTACCTGAGAATTTAATTTAATTTCAATTTAGTGGGGGCTAACGCCCCATCTATTTCGCTTAATACAAGCTTAAAGTAACTTAAAAACTAACAAGAGTTAGGGGTTAGGAAATAAGGGAATGGTGGAGGAGATCAAATTTAAGACGAGAAGTGCTCAGGTTAAAATCAAAAAGGGGGAGGTTTGAGTTGACCTTACGGAGCATGCGGGAGATTGGTTCGTTAGAGCCATAAGAGGTGCAGTGGGTTGGGATATAGAACAGACAAAGACAGCGTAAATTACGAGGGTTTTCTAAGGTATTCAGGTTAAGAAGTTTGAGGCTTGGGTTACTCCAGGGTAGTCCACGAAGACCAAGCCGAAGAAAACGACGTTGAATGTTCTCGATTCGGGATATATGAATTCGCTGAAAGGGGGACCAAACTTGGCTGGCATATTCAAGGAGGGGCCGGACAAGGGTAATGTAAAGTGACCTTGTCACATAAGGGTTGCAAAATTCTTTAGACCAACGTTTGATAAAGGGGGATTGATTGGACTTACGAGACAAAGTCATAAATTTGGAGACATTAAGTTCAAAGCAATTTTTAGACACCAAGTAGAAAACCGGCGTAAAAGTGGCTAAAAATGGGGTTGAGAAGGCTGTCCTAAAGCGAATGCTATAGTAACGGTTCTCCAGATAAGAAGATATCCATTTTAACAATATGGGGTCAAAACCGACGGAAGACAATTTGAAAGGGATCAGTTGTCTGCAAATGATTTTTTAAAAAAGTTAGCAAAATAGTTGGCAATAATATGTGGGTCGGTCGATGATATATTATTGAATGAGAGAGAGGAGGGATAACCGTCTGATTTTCTTTTATAGTTGACGAATTGATAAAATGTCTTAGGATTATTGGTAAGGTTGGTTTGCGCTGATAGAGGCCGTTATAGAGCTGGGTGAATTGCAGGTAAGTTCCAAGATAGTTAGAGTAGTCATTACAACAATTTGTGTTTTATGCCGTGAAAAGGGGTCGTAGAGGGAAATGGAATTAAATATTTCACTGTAGAAAATGAAGACAGCATCAGATAAGGATAGGTTGGTAGAATCAAAAGAACATTTGCTAAGATAGGTATTGATTTTGCGAAAATTAGCTTTATGGAAGTTGTAAGAAGAGATGGTAGTTGAAGAAGAGGGCTGGGATGGAGAGTTATAGAAAAATGAGAGAAGAAGAGGGGGTGAAAGTTGTTGACGGTTGATAGGATAAAGGGGCACAACGTTACTGTGGAGTTAATAGGATCACCAGTAAAAATAAGGTCTAGTTGCCTACCGATAGAATTAGGAACGCCACTTACTTGGCATAGGCTTGAGTCAGTTATGCTATCAATAAAAAGACATTTCTTGGATGAACTGGCGTTTGACGTGGTAAAAAATAAGTGATCATCCGATGGAATCCACTTTAGCAGGGGCAGATTAAAGTCACCAAAGATAAGGATATCGTCGATGAAATCACTTAGGTCAATTAGTTGCTCAATTGCTTTAAAAGCAAGGATGTAGGATTCAGTAGGTTGAGCTGGGAGAATGTAGCAACACATAACGTACAGCGACCTGTTGGGAAGTGTTATTTTTATTGAAACAAAGTCAAGTGCAACGGAAGAAGAGATAGCAGTGAGGGAAGTGTTGAGCTTATTGTGAATGGCAAGTAGGAGAATCAACTTCAGGGATGGCAGAATCATTAAACATATGGAGAGAGTGATCGTCATCTCGGAAAACATTATAAGAAGATGGGAATAGCTCCTGGCTCAGATTGGTTTCTGTAAGAGCATAGGCGTCGAAAGAGAGACCGTGTGATTTAGACAAGACAGCACGAGTTTTAGAGCGCAAGCCACTTACGTTTTGGTAGTAAAAGGTAAGAGGTAGTTTGTTGCATGGAGGAGTAGGGGAGTGTAGATGAGATGCAGGTAAACAAGGCAAGATAGGACCGAAAAACTTTGTCGTGGTCAGCTCGGCTGCGCTGAAGATGAGAAACTCTTTTAGAGTGTGCATAGTTGCGGAAAGCAGCGAGGTCATCCGCAACCTTTTGAGGAGGCGTGACGAAGATTTCGTGGTACCGGATGTAAAGCTTTCTGAGACATCCTGTTGGATGGAGACCATGACAATTGCTTTGATTTTTCCCTCAAAGCAAACAGAGTCGGATTTTTTGTAAAGATGTGCGAGAAGGAGACGTATGTTTTCGTATATCTTTTTATCCCTAGAGAGAGTGTAATGGCATTCTGTGGTGTCAATATACTTTTGGGTCAATTTAACGTTAGGAGGCGAAAGGGGATCAAAATTAGGGACTGGGGCCCGTGAAACCGAGGGAGAAGGCGAGCTAGAAGCGGTATTTAAGATATGCGAGCTGATAAAGTTTGGGTATTTGGCTCCTATTATAAGGTCGAAATTGGGAAAGCAGTTGTTAGTATCCGTGGAAGGGGGTGTGGGTGGTTGAGCAGTGACGGTATCAGAAGCAGGAATTAAATTAAATGAAACGCGTTGGGGCTTCAATGGAAGAGTAGCACTTGGTGCCTTTGTGGAGATACGTGAAGGGGGTTGCTTAGAAATATAAACGGGAGGGGAAAAATTGGGAAATATATTGGTTTTAAGACTACAGTTGGGGTCAGGTTTAGGATGTGGATGGGGAATGGATCTGGGTGGTTTGTAATTATTTTTTGATGAGAGGTTGCTTCGTTTTTTCTCTAAGTTTTTCTGGGTTTGTTGATCCGTCCATTTTTAGACCCGCATCTCTCCTAGCTTGAGGTTGGTGTTGGATGAGTTAACAAATAACCATTCGTATTTAGTCGGTATATTAATTTAAAAGTTCCGTTTGTTTTTGTGGTGAGATGTTGGGAATATTGTACATTGGTTGATGGTGATGCCATACCTCTTTTTGAAGAATTCAGAAATCCAAGCAACATCTGCATAAATTGGAGCACCTTTGATGAGTAGGGTGGTGAACATCTGATTCGTTGTGCGGAGTCGGTCTAGCCTGCATTACCACTCTGAAGGTATCCACGTGGTGTTAAATTGTGTAACAAGTAACGCCACAAGGGATTGGCGTTGGAGCAATTATATCACCACAAGATTTTTGGATCAAAGGTTGAGTTGTCGGCACTGGATCTGGCAATGATTCGGATTCAGTTTGTAACAATTCAGCCAAAATTGAAGTATTGTAACAGTTCTGGGGTGGGAGATGGGTTGGAAGACCATCAATTTTGTTCCAATGTGGTGTTCCAAATCATTCAACACTGTTCTATTCGTGGTGAGTTCAACATTAAGCTCACTGATTTTATCGAATATGATATCAAGCATGGACGCGTAATGATTTGAGAGTTGGTGATTGTTTGTTTCAGGTTCGAGATGGAGATCGGATGTGGATGATTGGAGATGAATATCGATGTCTTCCCGGAGAGAGATGATGGAATTACATGTTTTCTTGTTTGATTCCATCATTGCGGTTCCGATTGATGTAAATTCTGTAAACTGTATCAATGTGGCGCTTACACTTTGTTCGAAGATTGATAGTTTGTCCGTTATCAGTCTGACGAGTGAGTTATGGTTGGATTCATTGGAGTCACTGAGGCACTTGATTACAAGGAGCACATGTGAGAGAGAAATACTGATACACTCATCACAAAAGAACAGTAGATTTTCGGAGAACTCTTTAAGGTAGACCGTGTTTCTTTTATTTAGGCCAACACAAAGTGATTAAATTTGGTATGAAATTTCGTTAAGTAACTGCGCAATAATGTGTATGACTACATAACCGAATACCGATAGTTAGGTAGTAAAATTGTCCTCATCTTCCGACTCACTTGTACTGCACCAGTACCCAAACAAACTATCCATATCGTGGCCAAACCACCACGATATCGCATAAATTTCAATCCCTCACGTACTATGTACGTATCTTTGAACTATCTTATCAAATTCTAATCAATCTCTATCAACATCCCTATACTCGCTCTGGGTGCCATAAATCTTCATTTGAACATTGCATTCATATGGTTCAAAGGAAATGACTGCATATGGAAACAAATCTACAACAATCACTTCAGATATGCGCATTCATAGGTCAGTAGATGTGATGTATGTATGTCTTACTGTACAAAAATTAGCAGACGCGCACGATATCCCCCAGAGTATCCTATCCTTTCATCATGGCTTTGTAGCCATTGTAATTGGCCAAGAGGAAATGTCTAATTGGGATAAATTGCAGTCGATGAATTCTGTCTTTCAGCGCACAACCTCCTTCAAGTGGAGATGTCACAATGTGGTAGCATGTGTGTGGAATATCGTCTGGAGGAGCTATTATATCATACAAACCTACATACATATATATGTATATATCAATTGTCCAGAGGAAAAAACGAACGAATGACACAATTGGTGGTCAAGATATCGAATTGGCTTTTAGCTGAATAAATGGACTGAATACGATGGAAAGATTTCAAGGACCAGCTTGCCTCGTGGTAGTGATCCCACTTGACACGTGTAAATGGCGAAGATAAACGGCAATCATATTTCATCGTTTGTCCAATGGAGTTATTTGTAATACGTGTCTTCTTACACACATCTGTACCATGGCATAACAATAGATACGGAGTGTAGTAAATCAAAATGGATTTCATGAAATTCGGTTGATGTTGTGTTAAGACCGAGTGGACTCGTATACTTAACCTTGATTAGCTTCAATTGATATGAGTTAATTTTTTCTGCCAACAATGACCGAAGGGAGGGCAATTCTCAGTTTTGATTAGTATATTCGAAGCCTTTAGCAAGTTATATGCGGCCTTAAAATTGATGAAAAGTTGGTGGATATCGATTTGGACTTCTTGACCTTTTTCCAGGATCTGCCAAAGCGTGAAAATTTGGTCGATTGTGGACTTTCCTGGTCTAAAGCCGCACTGATAGGGACAATCAAGTTGTTAACGAAGGGTTTCAGATGTTCATATAATATGGCAAATAAAATTTTGTATGCAATGTTGAGGAGAATTAATCCTCTATAGTTGTCGTAGTTGAGGCTTCGCCTTTTTTATGGATCGGATAAACGATCATAAGATTCCATTCATCAGGCATACACTCCTCTGACCAGATCTGAGAAATGAGTTGGTGTATTCCCTCCAAAAAGTTCATTCCAGCAGCTTTGAATAAGTCGACCGGTAAGCCGTCAGGTCCAGCTGCTTTGTTGGATTTCAGCTTAGACATGGCTATCCTTACTCCGGTCTGATCAAGAGGAGTTTGGCTGCCATCGTCTAAGTTGAATGGTCTATTCTGCCGGACGGAGTCATGTTGGCCACCTTTATTTTTATACAGTCTGCAGAAAAAGTTTTTCCATATTCTCAGCACCAACTGTGACTCCACAACATGGTTCTGCATTGCACTTCCATACATGTTCTTTTTACCTTTTGGTAAAACCTCCGTTATTCCTGGAGTACAACCTCCCAAGTTTTTCGATCGTGCGTTTCTCGTGCTCTTTATTCAACTTCTGGAGAAGCCGATGTTCCTTCCGTCTCTTCTGCTTGTTGAGATCATGTGAACGACCTGCGACAAGGTGGTGACCCGAGTCAGTGTTAGCTGCCCGGAAGGTTCCGGCATTCAGAATGCTAGAAGCATGTTTTACGTCGATAGCAATGTGATCAATTTGATTTAGTGTTTCATAATCCGAATACCGCCATGTTTCCTTGGGTATATTGAGATGAGGAAAACGTTTGGTTGCGTACTCCCGAAAAGTCAGTAAACCTAAGTCCGTTGCCAGAAGTGGTGTCATTTAGGCTATGTTTACCAACTGTCCTACTAAAGATATCCTCCTTTTCTATCTTGACGTTGAAATCATCGTCTTTTTCTTCTGTTAGGACGTGAGTCGTTCACTTACTTGTGGTAAGCTAAACACTTCTTGCCTAAATCTGCACAGTGCAACTAGTGTCTGATTTTCTAACGTAAACCACCTGTCATGTAGACTTATGTTTACGGGATGCCCATACATCCATGGGGGCAAGGATACGCCTTGCCATCGCTCTGCCGCCTTCCTCAGATACCAATTCGAAACTGTGTTGGCGGCACAAGTTCCACCCTTGGTGTGAGTCGAGGCCGACCTAAAACCTCTTACTGCTCTTAGGGTTGCAGCACCCAGTACTTATTGCAACTCTATGTTGAGTCAACCAAAGGAAGACTCTTCCCGCGACTTTGGGTTTAAACCACAGCCACCATGACGCCCCCGCAAGGGGGCCTACCTCTTCCGGTGGGCTCCTGACTCCCATGGTACGGTGATTTAAGTCCTGTTAGAGACTACCGGTGGTCCAGCCGCCAAAAAGACCTATGACCGGCAACTTATAACTGATCAAATCGTAGCAACCTTCGGTAGCGTCATCTGAAGATGTTTGCGATAAGACCAGTACTTTGCTCTGCCTCCGCTTTTTATTAGACAACGTCATTGATCTGCGAAGCCTTGATAATTGTGCAGGGGCCCTCTGCAGAGTGTAGCAAATAGACGCTGTTCGTTTTCTCTGTAGCAATCGCCGTAGTCTATGTCGCAGTTTTTTATTCTTTTTTTGTCCGGCCCACCCCGCCACATTCCCTGAATAGCGCTGATATCTTCCTTTTAGCAATCGAGGGTCTCCGCTGGTTGTTCGTTTCCACGCGGTCTATTCAAAGTTCGAGCATTTCATATGTAGATTCGAAAGTCGTTTCTTCGTTTTGCAGGGTATTGGTTGTTACGCAGGAGCGAACTTTTTACCTGGGGTGTCAGGCCTTTTTAGTAATAGCCCTTGGGCGAAAGCTACCAGATATTCTGGAATCAGTAACCCAGCAACCCACTTTGGGAGTTGATCAGGTGCCATTGACCATTTACGGATCTTCGGTCACGATATCTATTTTAGCACCTTGACTTGTCCTGAAAACCCTTCACTCCATAAAGGAACGCACGGAGACAACGCGAAGTTCTTCTCAAGAAATATATTTCTACCTACATAGACTGTTCTACGACAGATGAAGCGGCTAGCGCAGATTTATTCTGTGATTTTGGCAGAGACAGATAGGTAGATAGATAGATAATGGAGAGCAAAATCAAATAAAAACCAAAGAAAGTTAATGAAATCATCAACGAGAGTTAAATCAGAATGTCGAAAGTAATTGATTCTAAACTAACGTAACTGAAATTGAAAAGTCAATTTTTGAGCCTTTCTAAGAAAATTCCAGGTATTGATATTGCCCTGATCGACTGCGGAAATTTATTAAATAGACGAAAATAAATTAGGATATGCAATAGAACGAGCAAAAGGAATATATACCATGTAAGAAAAGTGTCCACGTAAACTGTAATTTGAAATTAATAAGAAATTTCGGGTACCAAATTTCATAAAAAATTACTTCAATACTTTAAAACAATATGAACAAAGGAAAACTAGACTACCTGACGGGCTTTCGACATGAATTTCTCAATACATGCTTTTATAATACTAATAGTTAGAAGTTGTATTTTGTTAAAATAATTACCCCAACAACTAACTCCATATTGCAGCTTAGAGTGAAAGATGCTATAATAAATTTTCTTTAAAAGCGTTGTGGAGCAGACGCTCGCAAATAAAAGAATTACCTAAGAGTAGAACGGAAGTACTTCCTGAAAGATTCAGTGTGATCTGATCTCATACTGGAGTCGATGGTAAGCCTTAAACATTTAAATTCATCAACTTTCTTGACTAGGAAACAGTTATCACTACAGAGTACTACTGTTGATGAAGTAGACCTATTGTTTCTCTCGTTATAAGCTTACATTCTAGACAAAAATTATTAAATCTAATTTAACAATAACAGTTACTTAATCAAGCTTACTGGCTCTTACCGAACGCTCTAAACTTAACAATATCATTCAACTGTTGCCTTTGGCCTTGAAAACTATATTACAATTAACCTTATCTATAAGTTATAAAATATGTAACATTTCCAAGAAAAATAGTTTTAGAAAAAACTTAGATGCCGTATCTTTTGAATATTGTATAAAACTTAAAACTATGGCCCTATTCTACATAACCTATCTTTAGCATCAATATTGGAGAAATGCCTCTGGCGGGATAAAGCCCGATAGAAGTGAGCTGTCGTAGTACATTTCATTGGGGTAATACGCCCCAAAGATCAGGCTATTACCGTTAGTCATTGCCGTTGGAACGTGTCTTCGAATCACCTTAATAAGGAAATTGTCAGCCCTATTCAGATTAGCCCCATCGTAAAGGACTTTGTTGGCATAATATTTTTTGTACTCTGATTCTGGTGTTCTGTACAAGCCAAGAAAAGTCCTAAGACACTGCCTTTCAAACACCTGAATTCTTTTCATCTGATACGGTGCTACATTGAACCACACGGGAAAACCATACGCGATGACTGGCCTGATTAGGGTCGTCAGATAGCATATGACTTTCACCCTGGAGACAAGTTGACTGCTGTGAAACAGCCTTCTTGTCAGGACAAGACAAGCATCTATATGTTTGTCAAAATACAAATACTTATCGAGCCAAATACCAAGGTATCTCACTACGCTTCTTACCGCTAATGGCAGTCCGTGCTGTTCAATGATGGCCAAATTTCGCCAGTTATATCTGGTATCCCTAGAAGCCCATCTCAATGGAGTCCTGAACAGGATTGTTTCCGACTTTTGGTTTTCAATTTCCAATCATCAAATACGCCTTAATATGATCGAAATCACGCTGCATTAATGACTTAAATTTTTGGACCTGATCTGTACGCCACTAAATCGTCTGCGTACGCTATAGCATGATTGAGGAAACCTACTAGATCGCTTATGTAAATGTTAAACAGTATCGGAGAAATCACAGCCCCCTATTTTAAGCCGTTTTTAATGTCAAAGATCTTTTAGATTAGATTTTTTTTAGATTAGATTATTTATTTCTTATACATTAACAATTTTTTACATGAAAAGATACACTGGAAGGTATACAAAGGTATAAGAAAGGTGACATTCTATATTTATATAAAAGTAAAAAAATAGAAGCGAATGCCACTTCTGTTTGCTTAGGCAAAATTAAAAAAGATTTTGGGTGGGGTGACCCATTAATTAATCGAAAAAATTTAAATAAAAGTCGTGTAATAAAGATAAATAAGATAATTCAGTTACTTCAGCAAAAAAAAATAATAACTGTAAAAAGAATAAAAGTAGTAGATAATAATAATAACTAAATATAGACATAAATGGAAAAGCAAGATACACAAAACCAGAAAGAAATGTCATACTCGTAGAAGAATCAAATTGAAGTAAATACCAGAACTTAAAAAATATGAGATTCTAAAGCAGCATAATCAAGGTTTAAGAGCCTCAGTTTTAGACATTTAAAAATGTTCCAGGTGATGTTAATGATTTGATGGATTGAGGAAGTAGATTAAATAATCTAAAGGATATAACCGAATAGAAATTCCGAAAAGCGGTTGTACGGAAATTAGAAACAGATAACACATTTGAGAGATAACCACGCAGATTATAACACGAAATTAAACGAGAATTGCGATTGCCAGATTTCATAAAAAACAATTTTAAGACTTTGAAACAATACAAATGACGCACATGAAGAATATTCAAAGCACAAAGCACAAAAGGAAAGCTAGAATGTCTGAAAGGTTTACGACAAATTTTTCAAACGACGTATTTTTACAAAACCAACAGAGGATGAATTTTATTTCGGTACACACTTCCCCAACAAGCAATCCCATATTGTAATTTGGATTGGAAAATACCATGGTATATTGCCTTTAAAAGATTGCTTGAACAAACATTACGCAAATAGTAAAAATGGCGCAGGGTGCAATCGAAATACTTTTTTAGAGTATCAGTATGAATGGCGAAACTCATCCTACAGTCAATCGTAAGACCCAAGTATATATTTAAATTCTTTTGCACTCTCTGTTAGGAAACATTTATCACTACAGGATGAGTTATGACAAAATGAAGCGAACGAAAAGTTAGACTCACAATATCAGTTTTTAAGTTTATATCTAATACACTCAGGAGCATGAAAGTACAGATTAGAATCAAAATCGTAAGTGGATGACAAGCTGAAAAACATAATCTTAGTTTTGGAGCTAATTACTAAATGATGCTCAGAAAACCACTGCCTTAAGAGGCTTAGATCCCAATTAATACAGGAAACTAGATCTAAAGGGTTATTTAAGCCATAAATGAAACCGATGTCATCAGCAAAAGCAGTTGAAGATCCTTTGAAGTTGAGCTCAAAGAGTGAATTGATGTAAACTAGGAACAGAATAGGGCCAAGTACAGAGCCTTGAGGAACACCTAAGCTGAAGAACCTCATTTCGCTCGTTGTATCATCAATCTTCACTCTTTGGGACCTATTTTCAAGATATGATCTGAACCAGGAGAGCATGAAACCTCGAAAACCAGCTTTTTCAAGTTTCCTTAATAAGATGTTGACCAGCCGTAGATTTTTCCCGTCTAGATTCGACATTATATTGGAACAAAACTGAAAAAGCGCATCTTCCGTCGATTTGCCCTTTAAGAAGCCAACTTGATTTGGATTAAAGAACATAGACTTACTTAAAAAGCTCACTATTCTTTTTTTCATAAGTTTTTCAAAAATTTTGCTAAAGACAGAAAGAAGTGAGATGGGCCTGTAATTACTAATTTCAGTAGCAGAACCTTTTTTTAATAGAGGAATAACGTCAGCACACTTAAAACAGTCAGGAAAAACCCCTTCAAAAACACAACGATTAAAGACATTTGGCAAGACATCCACTATGAAACATGCAATTCGTTTTAGTGCACAATTTAAAATACCATCAGGACCACACGAAGAAGTATTAGGCAAAGAATTAATAACTTTAAAGATTTCAATGGAAGTTATAGGCTGAAAGACAAAACTGCTACTATAAAGCGGCTCAGCATATTCACTAATGGAGGGACAAGAACAAGAGGGCGATTAGGAAGGACTCGGTAGTAGACAACAAGCAATACTAACAAAGTGACAATTGAAAGCATTGGCAATGGTAAGTTTATCATAAACGTCCGAGTTATCTATGTTCGGTAAAACTACCATAGCTCAACACTTAATTTAATTTGATATAAAAATGTAATGTAATTAAATTTATTGGTAATAGATCTAGATATAAAGCATTTGCAAAACACTATTTAACTGAAACAACACTAGTTAACAGAAACTATCATAATTAGTACGTACTTATTGTCATGCTATCCTTTTTTTATATAGTGAATTTTGTCCTTTTTTTTATATTCATTCTCTTGTTAACCTCTAGGTTAGGTTAGGTTAGGTAAGAGTGGCTGTTGGAAATACCAACCCACTTAGGCCTATTGGCCCATTGTGATGCCACGTGGATCTGTGATCTTCTTACTACTGGAACCAGTTTGAGCTTTTAATAAAGCGTAGGAGACTGTTAACGTCTATTTTTTCTAGATCGTTTAGGTCGTTGTAGAAGAAAGCTCCTAGGTGAAGCTTCCTTCTCTGAGAGAGAGCTGGGCATGTGCAGAGTAAGTGGGGGATTGTCTCCTCCTCTTCCTCGTCCATGCAGCTTCTACAGAAATCGTTAGTAAAAGCGCCAAGCCTTCTTGCGTGCTTGCCTATGAGGCAGTGTCCGGTAATGACACCTATTATGGCGCTGAGATGTTTCCTATCTAAAAGGATCAGACACTTAGATCGACTCAGATCCAGCCTTGGCCAGATCTGTTTGGTTGCTAGACATGTTTGTCCAGCAGTCCACCTAAGGTCCGTTCTTTTAAAAGCATCTAGCTTTAATGTTAGTTTGCACGTAGCGATTGGTATACCTATACTACCTTTGTCCGGTAGGATAGGTAGAGTGGTTCCAATTTTGGCGAGTTCATCGGCTCTGCAGTTCCCTGGAATGTCTCTGTGGCCCGGCACCCAACAGAGGTGAATGTTGAACTGCTCTGCCATCTCCATGAGAGATGATCGGCATTCAAGGGCAGTTTTAGAACACAATGAGACCGAGTCCAGGGACTTGATGGCGGCCTGACTATCTGAAAATATGCGGATATCCTTTGCAGATATCACGTTTTTCTTCAGCCAGAACAGAGCTTCTTTAATCGCCAAAATTTCCGCCTGGAACACGCTACAGTGATTTGGAAAGCGGAAAGAGAGGCTTAGATTTAGCTTATCTGAGAAAACACCGCCACCAACTCCGCTGTCGGTTTTAGATCCATCTGTGTAGAGATGGATTGACTTGTCCTCCATGAAAGCATCCTCCTCCCAGAATGATCTAGAGGGGAAGCTTACATGGAAGTTTTTGTCAAACCAAAGTTCAGGTATGGTGTAATCGGTGTTCTCTGTGAGGATTCCTAATGTATTAAGAATGTTGGCGTGGCCAAATGAATTATTTGTCCACTGTTTAGTCGCTTTAAGGCGAATAGCTGCAGTCGCAGCTACTTGCTTGCTAAAAATGTCGAGGGGTGTCAAGTGAAGCAGAATATCTAATGCCGCAGAGGGGGTAGACCGCAAAGCTCCGCTTGTGCATAGACATGCTGTTCTTTGGACTCTGCTTAATTTAATGCGGTTGACTGCATTTTCCAAGGCCGTCCACCAGACAACCACCCCGTAAGTAAGTATCGGTCTTATGACCGAGATGTATAGCCAGTGGGTTATGCGAGGTTGAAGGCCCCATTTGTTCCCAATGGCTTTCTTGCAAGAGAATAAAGCTATTGTAGCTTTATTGACTCTTTCTTGAATGTTAGGTTTCCAGTTTAGTTTCCTGTCAAAAATGAGACCCAGATATTTTGCTGTATCGGAGAAAGCTAAACTGGTACCGTTTATTGAAGGAGGGTCTATGATTGGAATTTTATATTTCCTAGAAAAGAGGACAAGATCAGTTTTATGGGGGTTTATTCCCAATCCACAGCGATCTGCCCAGCAGGTTAATCTGTTAAGATTTACTTGGAGGAGTTCTTTAATGGTATTTAAATGTTTTCCTGAGACGGCTATGGCAACGTCATCCGCATAGGCAATCACTCTGCTACCACCCGCTTCCAGGTATATCAGTAGTTCGTTAACCACTAAGCTCCAGAGAAGGGGGGAGAGGACACCGCCTTGCGGCGTACCTCTACTGACATATCTTTTAGCAGAAGTCTCACCCAGTTTGGAGTTGATTATCCTGCTTGTCAGCATTAGATTAATCAGCTCCCCAAGTGAGCCGTCTACCTGCAGAGTTGACAGCGCAGTCGTGATTGCGGATGTGTTGACGTTGTTAAAGGCGCCCTCTATGTCTAGGAAAGCAACCATTGTGTACTCCTTATATCGTAGGGATCGTTCGATGTGGCTAGTCAGAGAGTGCAAAGCCGTTTCCACCGACTTCCCTTTACAGTAGGCATGTTGAGCCGCAGACAGAAGTCTTGGATCAACTTTAGCTCGAATATGGATATCAATCAGTCGTTCTAAAGTTTTCAGAAGGAATGATGATAGACTTATAGGTCTGAGGTCCTTTGGGACCACATGAGAACATTTTCCAGCTTTGGGAATGAATACTACATTGACTTCTCTCCATAACAGTGGAATGTGGATAAGTTCTACACAGCTCCTCATAATATTTTCCAACACTGGTAGAATAATATCTGAGGATCTCTGTAGCTCGGCAGGTATAATACCGTCCGGACCAGCAGACTTGTATGGTTTGAAGCTATGCAGCGCCCAGAGCAGTTTGTCTCTCGTAATCAGACTATGAATTTTGGTCACGGTTGCAGTAGGCTTGTTTGGGCTGCTACTGGCCGCGAGATGGGAGCTACCTGGAAAGTGGGTGTCCAGAAGCAGGTTGAGTGATTCATCACTTGAGGTTGTCCAAGAGCCATCGGTTTCTTTCAAACAGCTGGGCATCATAGGATTTGTGGAGAGGATTTTTCTTAGCCGCGAAGCCTCAGAGGTTTCTGTGATTTTGTCGCAGAATGACCTCCAGGATTGTCGCTTTGCCTTCCTCAGTTCTTTTTTGTATAATTTGAGGGATTCTTTATATGAGTCCCAGTCGGTCACTTTTCTTGTGCTTTTTGCTGCGTTGAAAAGTTTTCTGCAGGTGTTTCTGAGCAGTCCTAGTGCCGATGACCACCAATGTGGCTTTTTCTTGCCTCTTGGTTGAATAAGAGGGCAGGAAGCGGCCATAGCCTTATTGAGAGTCAGAGTAAATTCCCTGACTTTCATGTCGAGCTCATTGGTGTCACGCGGGGGACTTGATAGTTTAGAGGATATCGTTTCCGACAGTATTCCTCTATATTTTGTCCAATCAGTTTTCCGATAGTTCCGGAAAGCTGGTTGGCTGGGGGGAGCATCACTCAGACTGAATTGGATGTATCTATGGTCTGAAAAGGAGTGTTCAGACGATACCATCCAGTTTGTTAGCCTTTGGGTGATGCTGTCGGAGACAAGAGTAATGTCTAATACTTCTTGTCGGTTTTTTGTTATGAAAGTGGGCTCATTGCCAATATTGCAAATTAAGAGGTTAGTACTTAAAATATAGTCTAAAAGTGACTCACCTCTATCATTGATGTCGGTACTGCCCCATATCGTATGATGTGCGTTAGCGTCACATCCGATTATGAGGCCAGTTTTTTGCCTTCCCGCTTCCAGTACCACCCTTTCTAGGTTATCACCAGGGAGAGGGCCCACTTGGTCGTGGCCAAGGTAAGCCGATGCCAGCCAGTAAGAGCCTTTGGCAGTCTCTAATCTGGCAACGGTTAGGTCGGGGTCACTGAGGTTGGGAAGTAGAAATACATTAAGGCTACGTTTCACTAATATACAAGTTCTAATCTTACCTTTGTCTCTTGTATAGAGCGGAACGTATGAGGGTGTCCTAAGTCCACGAACCACGCCTTCTGCAATCCATGGTTCCTGGATTAGAATTATGTCTTCTGCGCTTTTGGAAAGACGCAGAATGAGTGCGGCCGAAGCCTTTTTTGAGTGGTGGAGATTAATCTGGAGAAACCGTATCATTGCTACAGTCTTCCAGAGTCGCCTCCACCACGGTGTTGTTGAGGTCCTCCGATTCTGAAGATGTGCCCAAGAGCTCATCTTCTATCTCTGATCGTGTAGAACCTCTAATTGTTTCGTCATCGGTTTCCATTTCCGACAATGTGTCAGAAGAGGAGACCGACGGCTTGGTAGTCACCTCGGACAGATTGGAGTCGTCGCTATCCAATTCTGGAAAGGATATCGACGCTCCAAGATCCAAGGTTGTGATATCGGGTGTTAAAGGAGGAGGAGGTTGCTTATCAGCATCCAGCTCATCCTTTTTGTACACCCTTAAGTGAATTGACTCGAATCCGAACCGAATCATGCCTTTCGTCTGCGCCAGAGGATTAAGGGATTCCTTATTGATCACAATTAACGCGCATCTATAAGAACCCCTTAGTTCCTCCAGTTTCGCGACTTTCCAGTCATGAGTCGGAAGAGTCGGGTTGCTGAGCCGGATGATTTCCAGGATACTTCCTGGAGAGGAGGGTTCGGCTGGAATCCAGGTACGAGTTCGAGGTCTACTAGGAATGTCTTCCTTAGATACGACCTCGAGTTTTGCACCTGGCCAAACCTCTCCTAAACCATCGATGGCCTTGGTGAAGAGATCGAGAGATCTCTGGTTGGAGCAAGCGATGAGCTTGACATGGCCTTGGTGACGGCCAGCGTCGTTTGTGATAGGAGGTGGTCCTGGGTTCTCCCGCATGATGGCCAAGAAGTTGCTCGAGAGCTTCAACTTGACCAATTGCCACCGTTCCGGTGTAATGGAACCGTCGGTATCGCTTCTGTCGATCACCGCGATCACCAATGCGTCCTTTAGGACTTCATTATAAGACCTCAGAGATCTGCTGTTGGATGGCCCAGGGGTTGTGAAACTGTGTGTTTTGGGCCTCTTGGAAACCGGTACGGTTTCCTCCAACGATCTCTGACGCTTAGAGGAGTCTTTTGACGTTTTGTGAGCAGTGGAAGCAGTGGGAAATCTGTCTTTTAGGACGTTTTTAGCCCACTCAACCTTGCTCTTTATTTCCGCACTTCTCTCCACCTCCGGAATGGATCCGAAGGTTTTGATGATGCGTGAAGCATTTCGGCGTCTTATGTAGAGCGCCTTAGATGGAGCTTGCCGATGCGGCTGAGCTCCAGATTCCTCTTTGGGGGGAGGAGTTTTGGTAGCAGCAACAAGTCCGTGGCCTGCCACAAACTTGCTGCTGCTGGGGGCGGGGGAAGTGATAGGACCATGGCTTGCCACAGTCTTTACATTCCCCGAAGGAGTTTTGGTAGCAGCGACAAGTCCGTGGCCTGCCACAAACTTGCTGCTGCTAGGGGCGGAGGAAGTGATAGGACCATGGCTTGCCACAGTCTTAACACTCCCTGAAGGAGTTTTGGTAGCTGCGACAAGTCCGTGGCCTGCCACAAACTTGCTGCTGCTAGGGGTGGAGGAGGTGATAGGACCATGGCCTGCCACAGTCTTAACACTTCCTGAATTCTTATTATTAGGCTTATTCCTTTTGCCTTTAGAGGATGGCGCACCATGGCCTGCCACAGTTTTGCCTCCTCTCGGCAATGTAGGAGCCTTGCCGGTAGTCGGTGTAGTCACCGTTCCACCGCCCGGTAATAAAGGAGTACCGGCCTCGGTTTTTGTTTTATGGTTATTATCCATTGATAGTCCCACGAGTAGCGGAGAAAGGGTTGTCCATCTGTACAGAGATCCGCCATATACAGATAAGGCTAGCTAATCCGGAGGTCGCCAGGTATCCGGATACTCCGTTTGCGACTGAGCTATTTTTGGGCCCTCAGCCAGGTTGATCTTCGGCACGGGTCGTATGACACCTTGATCCAGCCCAGGGGAATGATGGAGTAATTTGGGAGTTGGGGAGGGGGGGGGGAGCATCCTTTGGTTTCAGGACTCGTCTGGAGAATTACTTCTCGAGATTCATTGACCCTACTCAGCCTCTACAACTCGACAAGTTCGATGCTCGCGGTAGAAGTTGTTAACCTCTAAAGTACGAGCACGTTGCTCTAAAGTTAAAGTAATAAAGGATAAAGAAATAATCGTACAATCAAAAAGGCTTGATTGTTTTAGTTTTTCATGGTGACCCCGACGTGATTTTTCTTGAACCATCACGTACATATATTACTCATTACGAGTACATCTATTAACTTTTAAATATCACGGAATTTCCAAACTAAAATGACTTCTGAAGAAAAGGGTGATCATTACGCAGTTCAATCCAAAGACGAAAAGAAGCTTGAGGCTCTTAAGTCACGGCGGTTGGTGGCTTCGTAGTAGATCGATCGAATCCACGATTTTCTATCAAGCATCTCGAAGGAGTCAACTCTGCCTGAGTTTGAAGTTCGTCTTGGAGCCTTGGAGTCAAGTTTCAAGACATTCTAGCAACTTCAGTCTAAGATTGAGGATTTGGATCCTAAGGAAACTGTAGCACCGGAGGACATGCGATCAAAGTACGAGGAATTATATTTCAACTTACGATCGTCGTTCCTTGTTCAAATTCAATCACGGAGAACCAACGTGGATAATGTAGATGCTGTATCCAACCAATTAAATAATGATGTCCAATTAAAATTACCCAAGTTAAATATTCCCTTATTTTCAGGCGAAATAACAGAGTAGTTGACCTTCCATGAAATCTTTAACTCCCTGATCCACAAAAATCCTTCCCTAAGCAATGTTTCCAGATTACACTATTTAATGTCATCGCTATCAGGACAAGCTGCGTGAACCGTCCAATCATTGGACACCCGAAAACTATGAAGTGGCCCTTAACTTAATAACCAGCACCTACGACAATCGGAAACATATCGCCACGGAACATATCAAGCAAATAATGTCATATCCTGCAATAAAAAAGTCATCATCGAACTCCTTACGTGAACTTATCGACAACGTCAATGGCATCTCTCGAACGCCCTGTGGATCAGTGGGATGATCTTCTAATACAAATCATCCTACAAAAACTCGATGGTGCTACCTTAAACAAGTGGAGAGACGAAGGTCCAACAGAGAGGATGCCAAGCTATCAAAAATTGTTGAAATTCCTCATCAGAAGGTGTCAAGTCATAGGTGATGAAATACCACAGGCAAGTACACCAATTCAATCTAAATTAGTTAGTAATACACGACCGAAAACCTTTGCCATTTTAAATGAAATTAACAATACCAAACCGAAATCGAATTGCCTTTATTGTAAAAAAAAGTGGTCATAACATATATAAATGCTACACATTTTGTAATTTGCCACGTTATCTAAAGATATCATTTATCAAAAGAAATAGTTTATGCTATAATTGTCTTAAATCTAATCATGATGCCAACAACCGCGAATCAACTGGTTGCCGCAAATGTAACGCAAATCACCACACTCTACTTCACGAGAGTAGCGTTAACTCTGGCGCATTATCTGCTGCTGGTCCTTCCTCCTTTCAAAATCGAAACACATGCGAACAATTAGAAGGCGCACATAGAAAATGTTTGACTTCCACCTGTGGAAACAACTTAACAACATCAATTTTGGCTACCGCAATCGTCAATGTTTTCAACATAATTGTCTCATACCTTGTCGTATTTTGTTAGATTCTGCATCTCAGGTTAATTTGCTTACAGAGCGCTTCGCCAACTTACTCAATTTAAACAGGCAATCAACTTGTACGCCCGTCTTTGGGTTAGGAGACAATCCAATTATCTGTAAACACAAGGTCAGCGTGGTTCTTAAATCTCGAATTAATAACTTTACGGATACTACAGATGCACTCATTATAAACAAAATATCGACTTCATTACCAGAAACCTCCATTGACACAACAAATTGGGAACTCCCTGGAAATATAAAACTTGCAGATCCACTTTTCGATAAGCCGAGAAATATTGATATGTTCGTTGGAGCCGAACATTTTTTGGTCTTCTCTCAATTGGAAAAATTAAGTTAGGCTTCGATTTACCAACTCTACAAAACACTATTTTAGGATGGGTTGTATCGGAAAAGTTTGAAAATAAATCACGAAATATGCGATTCACAATCACTCAGAAAATCATGGACGACAGCAATGACCTTGATAGCATTTTAAAGGCAATTTGGGAGGTGGAAAATCTCGATCCAGTTGAATACCCGTTAACCAAAAATGAATAAAACTGCGAAGACATTTTCGTGCAAACAATCCGGCGGCTTGTTAATGGAAGAATCGAAGTAAGACTACCATTTAAGCGGGATCCTCACTGCTTAGGGAATTCATATAACCTTGCTCTACGTCGATTTAAAGGTTTGGAGAAGAGAATTTACAAAGATCGTTCCCTTGCTGAAGAATACATTCTCTTTAAGAAAAAGTACGAGCAACTGTCGCACATGGAACTTGTAGAGCATATTAATCACAATGAACCCCATTACTTTATCCCACACCATTCGGTTGAAAAATTAGCTCAACAACTAAATTGAGAGTTGTGTTTGACGCTAGTGCCAAAAGTGATAGCGGGATTAGTCTAAACGAGATAATGCATATTGGTCCAGTTGTTCAGTCTGATTTATTTTCATTGGCAATCAGATTTCGATCTCACAAATATGTTTTTACTGCTGACATCAAACAGATGTATAGGCAAGTTCGATTGCATGAAGATGACCGTCGATTCCACTGCATCTTATGGAGAGATAACCCAAATGAAAAGATTAAAATATATCGTCTTGGCACAGTCACGTATGGAACTACGCCAGCATCATATCTCGCAACAAGGGCACTTATTCACCTAGCTGAAGAAGAGAAAATTAGATTTCCTATCGGTTCATCAGCATTAAAAACTGAATTATACATATGTCGATGATGTTCTTACAGGTGCCAATTCCATCAATAGTTTGATGTGTATAAAGCGGGAGTTACAACTTATTTTGGCAAGCGCTGGGTTCGAGCTTCGAAAGTACTGTTCAAATAACGAAATGATTTTAGAGGACATTTCAGCTGAAGACAGGGAGAAGTTTTTTAAAGTAAAAAACAATGACGTTAAAAAGGCACTTGGCTTAGTTTGGGAGCCGAAGTCGGATGTTTTCATTTACAATATAGGATGCCTAGAAATGACGAAGGTAACCAAAAGAACTGTGCTATCAGACATTGCTAGATTGTACGTCCCACTGGGTCTAATTAATCCTGTAATTGTGAAGGCAAACGTTTTTGTGCAGAAGTTGTGGAAATCCAATTTGTATTAGGATGAAGCTCTTTATCTTACGAGTGGACTACCTTTCGTAGGGAATTATTGGACATTGAGCACATAAGCTTTGAAAGGCGTGTGTTATGGGGTAATTTAGAAGACGCTGAAATCTACGCATCCTCAGATAGTTCCGAGAAAGCTTATGGCACATGCTTATATATGCCCTCAATACGAAGTGATGGCAAGGTCTTAGTGCGGTTGCTGTGTTCAAAGTCAAAGGTCGCCCCAGTAAAAATCTCAGTTTACCACACTTGGAACTTTGTGCTGCACTGATGATGACAAAACTTGTGAAGAAAATCAAAGTAACTCTTAAAGATAAATTCAAGGGGGTATTCTACTGGACGGATTCGAGCATAGTACTTTCATGGCTATCCTCCGAATGGTATTACTGGAAAACGTTTGTTGCAAATCGGGTTGCAGTCATCCAAAATCTTTCTTCAATACAGCAGTGGCATCACGTGAGCACAAAATTCAACCCAGCGGACATTATTTCAAGGGATGCAAGCCCAATCGAATTGTTAAATTCGAAAATGTAGTTCAATGGCCCTCAGTTTCTTTATCTTTCAAGCAACTATTGGCCAAAGTGGAGTATCACAGAAAGCATTGATGACGAACAACTTGAGCGTAAAGATGCCAATTTTACCTTCACCATAAAGACTGATGATGACTTTTTTCATGGTTTTAAATACGGAAATAACTATATAAAATTTCTTAAAACAATCGCTATCATCTTGAGGTTTTTGCATAACTCATCGTTGTCTAGAAACAATCACAAACAAAAAATTACAGGAGAATTATCCGTATCAGAACTTGATAAGGTATTAAATTGTGTAATTAAGACTATATAAAACACGTACTATGTTAAAGAGATATTATTACTCAGTCAAAATAAGCAAGTTCACGGCCGGTCACATATAAAATCCCTTAACCCCTTTCTAGACAGTGAAGGAATAGTGCGAGTTGGCGGGCGCATAGGTAAATAAGGCGTGAATTTCGAATCCAAACACCCAGCGTCCTACCAAATAATCATTTTTTCACCAAAACTTTAATTCGTTTCATGCATGAAAAATATCATCATGTGGGAGTCCAGGGGCTCATAGGATTGATTAGCGAGCGATTTTGGCCTGTTCACGGCAGAGTGATTACTAAATATGTTATAAGACAGCGCATCAGATGTGCAAGAGCCAGTCCACATATTCAATATCCACAGATGGGAAACCTTCCAGCGTGTCGAATTTTACATTCTCGTCCATTCACCAATGTGGGAATAGAGTTTTGTGGCCCGTTTTTGGTTTATTCCAGACGTCGCGGAACTGCTGCTGTTAAGGCTTACGTGGCAGTATTCATTTGTTTAAGCACAAAGGCAGTTCACTTATAACTTGTAGGAGATCTCACAACCTCAGCGTTCTTGGGAGCATTGCAATGGTTTATTGGTCGACGACTGTTATGTCGAGTCATTTACAGTGACAATGGTAGTAATTTCATAGGTGCGCGAAATGAACTTCGGCATTGTATGATATTTTTCATACCCTACAATCTAAAACTCAAGTGATGGATGCTTGCTTGGAGAATAGGATAGTATGGAAAACATTACCTCCAAGGGCCCCACATTTTGGAGGGATATGGGAATGTGCCGTAAGATCTGCTAAGCATTATAGGAAACGTCTTTTACATCTGCCGGCTTTAACTTATGAAGAATTCAACACAATTATTATCCAAATCGAATCTATAATCAATTCCCGTCCCCTATCACCCATCTCCGAAGTTCCTTCCGACCTTCAACCACTCACGCCAGGGCACTTTTTGACAGGTGCGTCACTATCTTCGATTCCAGAGCCAGATCTAGGGGAGAAAAATTACTCTTATTTAAATCGTTGGCAGCGTGTACAGTGGCTCATACAACAATTGTGGGTTCGTTGGACAAAGGAATATCTTCACACACTACAACAAAGGAGTAAATGGCGCAAAACTGCCAATGAACTTCAGGTGAATGACATCGTTATACTAAGGGATGAAAAACCTACCACCTTTAAAATGGAGACTTGGCAGAATTGTAGAAACGCATCCAGGAGAAGACAACGTGGTTAGAGTGGTGACTTTGAAAACAAGTAGTGGCACAACAAAAAGAGCAGTGGCAACATTGTGTCGCCTTCCAGTCATTGAAGAATGTTTGACTCTTCAAGAGGCGGAGAATGTTCGGTAAAACTACCATAGCTCAACACTTAATTTAATTTGATATAAAAATGTAATGTAATTAAATTTATTGGTAATAGATCTACTCGTAGATATAAAGCATTTGCAAAACACTAGTTAACTGAAACAACACTAGTTAACTGAAACTGTCATAATTAGTACGTACTTATTGTCATGCTATCCTTTTTTTATACAGTGAATTTCCTTTTTTTATATTCATTCTCTTGTTAACCTCTAAAGTACGAGCACGTTGCTCTAAATTTAAAGTAATAAAGAATAAAGAAATAATCGTACAATCAAAAAGGCTTGATTGTTTTAATTTTTCAACCTATTCGTAACACAGTAGGTTTACTAGCCGCGGAAGGTTTCTTTAGTAGGCTATTAACTACACGCCATTCATTTTTCAAATCCCCACAAGCAACCCTGAATTTATAACGATACTAGTTGTCACGACATATAGGAATCTCCTGTTTTAATTAAACACAAAGTTGTTTATAACTTCTTTTTAGTGCTTGGTTATCAGGATACTTGTTACACATTATCCTGATTTTATTTTTCTTAGTAACTTTGTGCAATAAAAAACTAGATATCCAAGGTGTCTTTTATCCGATTTTTTTGAGGACGGAAGAAAGGAACTAGACGAAATGTGGTTCCTGAGGGATTCACAAAAATTTGTAAAGGCCTGAGATATACTGCTGCAGGAGTAAATGTGACCAAAACTCACAGCATAAATTATATTTAAGTCTATCGAAGTCAACTTTCTTTCTACGTTGAGAGGAATTGGAAAATCCACGAATTCTAGTTTTAGTGATAGGTACTAGGAGACCGGTCATACAGTGATCTGTGATCGTAAAATCTAAAACACATTTTAGACACTCACTGAGCGCAACCTTACTGAGACACACATAAATGTGATCCAGGCAACTACCCGAAGTAGGTCTAGTAGGTTCATTTACAAGGCAAGATAGACCATGTGAGGCGAGTAGAGCTATGTAGCTGGAGACAGTTACACAGCCATTCAAAATGTCTATGTTAAAATCACCTACTATAATTAAATTTTTAGATTTTTCATTGGTTAGAAGATCGGAAAACTCAGATAAAAACATCACAACATTTGTCATATGCAGCCTGTAAACACATATAATACATGGTTAGTTTCAACTACGACCTTTAAAACATCAGCACTGACTATATTAACGCACACTACATCGAGAACCAAGTAGTCGTCTTTAACAAAACAACCAACTCCACCTGCAGCGTAATCTTCATTAGTGTTACAAACAAAATTGAATCCGGGCAAAAAATAATCTTCCTTCTCAACATCATAAATCCAAATTTCAGAAAGAAAAACAAGATTTGGAACACAAGCAAAACAATCAAGATGAGTGAAAAGCGGAAAAATTTTCTCTCATACTTCTGACATTCTGGTGTACAATAAAAAGATTATCGTAGCAGAAGGAACTACGAGTATTAGTTAAAAAAAAATCACAATTAGAATTCCTTAAGTTGGAGGAGGAAAAGTCATCCAATAAATCAGTATCGAAATTCATTAAATAGGTAAACAAAGACAAAGATAAACAAAAAGATCTTGCTAAAATGAGAACAAGATCATTGAAGGATTTAATTGAAATGACTTTACCCCCTTCTACCTTCCTCATAAGAATTTGATTGTTGCTAAACCATACATATTTATAGCCTTTCTGTTTCGCTGCTTCTTTAGTCTTCATAAGGAGAGCCTGGGAGTATCTCGTTAAGGAATCATTGATGAAGATGACGGTACCGCTCATTTTTTTGCTACTGCTGTTGCCACTGGTGGTGAGACAATCAAAGCCCGACGCATTTGTTTTAAAAGAGTTTGTGTTTTTCCTCTTTGCGCACATAATTCGCTGTTTTGTCGAAAAGTTAGCGAACTGTAAACAGATGATCGACTTGTGATCCGAAGAGGATTTTTTTTGACTTTGTTTGATGTAGCATTTCTCAATGTCAATAGACAGAGATTTGGAGAAAATTGTTTTTGCCAACGTGATGGCATTTGTGTCATTAACATTAGGCACACCCACAATATCCACTGAATTATTGAGAATATGTTGTTGTTGCCAGTTCAACTTGCTCTCCAAAACATTGACTCTCGATTGCAGATCAGCATTAACATTTCGTAACTCATTCAATTGCTATAAAAACTGGTTATTAGTTTTTTCCAGCCTTGAAACTTTTTCGTAGATCATCTGAAGAGTGCAATGATTTTCGATGTCGGTGCAGAGAGTGGACTCTTCACCTGTTGAGGGAGTGGGACTTCTCTTCTTTTGCAGGACTTTAGCAATAATAGGTGGCTTATGAACTACCGGCACTGGCAAATGAAGAGAACGGCGACGTAAAACAGCACATTTGTTACAACGAAGCGGTGTAGAACTTGATTTCAAATATTCAGTGCCTTCTTCGGAAATATTAACACACGAATTATGAAAAAAATGTTTACAATCATTGCAGAATATTTTTGCAGAACAGCTGCGATCGATTTTTTGCAAAACTGAGCAATTCATTTTATTACGGAATTAGATCGGAGATCAGTTCAAAGCAATGCGCACAGCACGACGATCAACTTAAACTTGATCTTGCTCGAAATGACGTTGTTATATTTAATAACGAACTTCTTTCCAATGAGCATGTCGCAAATCATATACATATAACAAAGGTTTCGGCATGCCCATCCTGGTCAACTTATAAAAAAGCCCCTCTAACCATACGGTGTCGAAGGCCTTCTCAAAGTCTACGAGGCAGGCACCCTTACACTGGTTCTTGCATTTATTCCATTGTATGTCGGAGACCAACTTTGACGCAGCATGAATAGTGTCATGCCTCGCCCTAAAACCAAACTGATTTTCCAAGACAACTTGAATTGAACGTTTTATAATCCATTGTAAAAGAGAATCATCGATTCCACGCATTTTCGACAAAAGAGCCGGATGCCAAACTCTGTCAAATGCCTTAGAAATATCAAGTGCAACTGTCTTGCTTTCGCCAGATTGATGTACGCTTTGGTTCCACTTTTCGGTTAGACATGCCATCAAATCACCAGTGGACCTGTTGCTACGAAAGCCGTACTGCCGGCCATTGAGAAGTTTTCGTGTTTCGAGATATTTCATGAGCTGATGATTTATCAGCGTTTCCATGACCTTGGAAAGAAGAGACGTAGGTGCAATGGGTCTGTAGGAGGAGAGAGAAGAATATTCGCCTTTTTTAGGGACGGGCTGGACAAATGCTGTTTTCCATCTGCTCGGAAAGAGTCCTAAAGGGTACTCTTGCCAGCGTGGAAGAACACCTCTTCAGAAGAAGGAGAGTTATACCACCTGGACCAGCGGATTTATGTACGTTGAGATCTTTAAGTACTACACGAGTGCGAAAGTGGATTCATCCCATTGAAGATTCGACGCACTCAAGTGTAGGCGTAGACAAAGCACAACCTGGAAGTGTTGAGCTGGCCGCAAAGTGTGCAGCTAGCAGATTGGGACAGCTGGAATGTCATTGTAAGTGAGCGTTGGTATGGAGGATGAGGCAGAATTTCTAAGATATGCTAAATCTTAACGCGACCGCTTAAATCACTGACCGGTGCAAAATGTCATTCCGATTTCTTGGCAAGCTAACATTTCATTTCCAGCTTTTCCCATTTCTTGAGTTTAATTCCTCTGCGGCTGGAGGGATATTTTCTGTCTCGTGCGCATAAAGAAATATATTTCTGTAATCGAATAAAATATTAGGAATCAACTTAAATTGTAGATAAATTATCAACTAAGTTAATAAAGAGAATTTAAATTTAAAAGTTATAACTGATCTGTTTATCATATCGCGTTCTAACAGTGAGCCTTTAAAGTCAAGTGCGAAGAGTAAATTAATATATATAAGAAATAAAATTGAGCCTTGGAAAAACGGTGGGAAGAAAAAATAGAACCTTGGGGTACCAACAGGTTAACAATTTTAATTTCGCTCCTTATCTTCAGGGTGAAGATAGCTTCACCCTTAGTGACACATTTTTAAGGTAAACCTTGAATCAATCAAGCATAAAACCACGAAATCTACAATAGCTTCTTCCAGTTTCACCACCGAAATATTTTGGTTGACCATGTCAAAGGCTTTAGTGATATCAATGAGCAAGCCAGCTGTATACTTTTCATCATCAAGATTAGACATTGTTTGGGCACAAAACTGTAATAGAGCATTTTCAGTAGATTTCGCTTTCTGAAAGCCAAACTGTCTATGACTAAAGTAATTGTTAAAGTTTAAAAAATTTACTATGCTGTCTTTCATAAGTTTTTCGAGAATCTTACATAACACAGAGAAGAAAGAAATTACCCTCTTGTATCACAATTCTACAGTAGTACGTTTCTGAATGATGGTACAACATCAGCATATTTGAGTGCATCAGGAAAGAAGATATGCCTTAAAACATCCTAGGCTATAGGTCAGACTTTTGAATCGATATGAACCCTTATCTCTTGTGAACGATGTAATGCCCCTGGAGTTTTCATCTAATTCAATTTGGTGAAAACCTGACGTTAAGAAAAATACGTGGTTTTACCTAATTGGTCAAGAATGTCGTCTATTCTTAGCAACGGAAACTTGTCCGCAATAAATTATTACCTGGTAAAGATTTTTTCGGTACCAATAGTATTGGACTATTATACTCTGATGCTGAGGGTTCGACTATATCGTCTTGTGTCAATTTGTCTACTTGTTTGGCAATCTCACTTTTATGGGTTTGCGGTATTCTATAGTTTTTAATATATGTTGGCTCGTCGGTTTTTAAATTAAGTTTTTGTTTAAAAAAATTATTAACTGTAATCTTATCTGTTTCGAGTGCGAATATATCTATGTACTCAGAGCAAAGTTTATGTAAATCAGACTTTATGAAGTCTGGAAAATTTTTGGACAGTTTTTGTAATTATAGGTCTTCGGATTGGCAATTTTGTATTGATATTCCTTCATAGTCGTTTAGACTTTCTGTTTTAAATCTAAAATTCTGTATCAGTACATTTTTATTTGTTGTATTTACAATACGGACAAATGCCCTGGTGCTTGTTGCAATTGTATTTGCCACATATATTCCGTCTTGGAGTTGTTGTTGCAGGATAGGCACGTGTTTTTCTTTGCATTGAATTTTGACTTGTCTAATATCTTCGGATCTTGCACCACCCTTTTGTGAGCATGACATCGGTATTGCAATAACTTCAAAATTATCTGGCCTTAGTACCAGCCAACTCTGATCCTTGTCATAGATAAGTAAGCAATAGTATTTCTTGATGAAATCAAGACCGATTATTCCACCGGACGGGATTGGAAAGTCATCACCAACAACATGAAATTCATAGGCTATTAGTTTATTTTCATATAATAAGTCAGAGTAAACTTTTCCCAATGTATTTGTTATTCCTTGACCTATGCCGTGTAGGCTTGTTCTTTGGTAAGTGTTTAATGTATTTAAATTTTGTATCTGTCTTTCCTTTATTAGAGAAATATCCGCGCTCGTGTCAACTATAAATGTTGATGTATCATTATTTAATGTCGTCTGTAGTTCAATGAATGATGTTAAATTGAAATTTAAATTGTAGATCTTACTGTTTGTTTTTATGTTACCTACTGAGTACTTGGGGAACATTCGTTTTCCGTAACTTGCTGTGTCATTCTGACGGATCTATTGTTCCTATTAGGATTGCTATTATATCTAGGTTGGCTAAAATCATTTATATTATTGTCATTATTGTTACTATTATAGCTAGCCTATATGTTACTGGCCGCGTCCGTATTCATGTCCACGAAACTGATTTGTTTGTTTCTAAAATGAAGTATTGCATTTGGCGGGCCATTAGCTTTACGAATTTGGCTACTGCCTCATTCATGTTATTAAAGTGACCAGACTCCATGATAAGTTTTTCTTTATCACTGTTGCAATTCTTTATCATAGCTTTTATAGCCGTATGTCTCAGTGAATTGAGGTGTAAGTCTAAATATACGCGCTCTGTAATTTTTGTGTAGGTTCCTCAAACTCTTGTGCATATGAATTTGCCAGTTTGGAACTTTGACGGATGTTCATCGGTTTTGCGGTAATTAGGTCGACTGATTCGTCCTTTATTTCTGTTTTTAGTCTTTGGATTACCTGTTCTATTGTTATTTCCGTTCCTGCTAGTAGGTTTATAGCGTTCCCTTTTAATTTTGTTTTTATTAAATTAATGGCAATAATGTTGTCGTGACACTGCTCTAACGACTTTGTCCCTACAGTCACTGAAAATTTCATGTGCGCTGGGGTTATGTTGTTAAGTTAACCTGGAATAGTTTACGTTTAGTATTACCCTAATATTTTCAAGGCTATTTACTAATACCTCAAGATGTCTATTTAAAGTCTCCTGGCCTAGAGCTCTATTTGTATTTAGATATTTATAAAATCTAACGAGCACTTCTTTATTTTTCCGTACTTTATCTTTAACCTGTAGCCATTCCATTTAATTGGCTCTGATCCTGATTCAAAAAAAAATTTTTGTTCTCTTTAAGTATGCCTATCTCATCCATCTCACCTACATCCTCGCAAGTACACATATGTATTCTACGCTCTCGCCTTTTTGATTTTGTTAGATTTGTGACACTGACGTAGATCTTACCGTGTAGGTCTTCTTGAGCGAATCTTTGTGCCAAGAATAAATTTTTATTAGCAAGTGGACAGCCAAGATTACAGTTATTATTATTAGATACAACTCATAATTTACAAATTGTCCGTTAATTTCTACTTCGTTTATTACATTGGCACTTGGTCTTTCTATTTTCGACTCTTGCTTGCCCATGCTTTTAATATCATATACGAGTATTATTATCTTTCGTTTCAATAAATGTAGTGTTATTTTAACAAATATATGCCATGTTTATTTCCTAATTAATCCTTATTTATATTAACATAGTTCTTATTTTAATTCTATTTTTATTAAAATACATCTTATTTTAATCCTTATTTATGTCAACATATATCTTATTTTAATCCTTATCTTTTTGCTTAGATTATTAACATATTTATATATATACTTCTTATTTGTTTTGTCAACGGCTTTACGCCACTATGTGCCTCTTGAAGATGCTCTTTATTGCGCTGCAATAATGCGGCTAAAGCATACTTCATTAAACATTTTTTTTTTCTTAAAATAAATATTACAAGCTAGTGTCCTTTCTCTTTAGTTATTGTCTTCTATTTTTTTCCTGGGTGATGCAGTCAATTTGCTTCCATAGATCATTGGCTATCGAACAAGGTGGTGGTGGTTCGCTGTAGAGCCTGGCTTTTAGACTCACCAATAGTCTCCTTTCCTGCACTAGTACTCCGCTTCTTTTCTTTTTAGGTTTTTTGCTTTCTGGTATCGCCGTTAGTTTTTCTTCTGCCTTCTTTATTTGTCTAGATTTATATTCCTCTAGGGTAATCGGCTTTGACCTAGGTGTGGCAGGCATTATATATTCATTTCCTTCGATCATTCGAACATCACTGTTTCGCATTATTCACTCGCCCAGTAAAAAAAAAGACAATTTTTAACACAACACAAAGTTTAATTGTCTCCTGGCAGGGTCGCCATGTAATGTTCTGATTTAACTATATTATGTTTATTTAAAGAAAGACGTCTTTATTGGAGGAAGCTTACTTTATTAATGATTTTTAGATCTTTATGCGACAGTGTCGCTACCTTATGCTATCGTGTCGCTAGCTTAACTTTTGCATTCCCAGGATTCCCAAGTATCCGATAACCAGACGGTGAGAATGTGCCATTCGCCTGTTCATGGTATCTGATTACCAGACGGTGGGAAAGTTCTTGTTCTGTAGATGACACGAGGTTATTTCCTATTGTCATCGAAATTAACTTAATGTAGTAAAATGTAGGCATAATCGCATTACATGCCTCTGGCAGAAATAAAACGATTATGGTAATAGGTATCAGGGAAAATTGGAATATCCCTGTTCAACGCACAATTAATTATATTTATTTTTTAATCTCAAATTACCAGCATTTAGTTCTAAGTTTATTTTTTGCATTGACCTCATTCAATAAGAGACCTATGTCTTTTTCTCAATTTTTTTGGAGGCAAGAAAGTCAGAAAATAGTTTCAAAAGGCATTCAATATATATTATGTAAGAAGTCGATGAATCTCTAAACGAAAAAACGTCATAATAAAACCCAATAAGCAATTTGTTTTTCAGTCTGTTAAAGTTAATTTTCATAATATTGTTCAGTGATTTTGAATAACTGCCACTCTTCCTGTTTAAATCGAGAACACATTTCTCACAGTTGTTCGATGAGACGCTTTTGAATCGCCCATTAATGGGATCTAAACATCTACCTGACACTATCCTAGTAGGTTCATCAATAAAAGATTCATCAAGGCCATGAGAAGCTAATAAGTCACTACTAACTAAATTGTTTACATTAAAGCCTTCTAAAACAATTTAGTTGTTTGCTTTTACATTAACTAAAAGATTAGAAAATTCATTTATAAACATAGAAATACTAAACATAGAAAGCACAGAGGTTCCTTTTATGATGTACAGAAGGAGTAAGAAAAGATATTTCGAAATTTAATCCCTAAAGGTGTAAAATGAGGGTTCAAATTTTGTATGTCATTTTGTCATTTCACCTTAGGGGGTGAAATGATAAAAATCGATTTGTATAGGGAAACAATATTAAACAGGTTTTCAATTCGAACCCTCGTTGGTGTACCCATTATTATTTGGCTTAAATCGACCCCTTAGAAATGGGAATAAAGCGGATAATTATATATTCTTCTTATTTCAATAAATATAATATGTAAAATAATATATAATGATAATAATAATTTATCATGTAAGTAGGTACTCGTAATTGTCAGTTCAGTTTCTATGCATTTTTATTTATGTCACTTAAATTACTCTTACTTGCTAGACAAAAAAACGCTTAAAAATTAGCTTAACTAACTTAAAATAACTTATTATAACTTACTGGCCCCATGCGGGCACTCTAAGTTAAACCTAACACTTAAACTATGTCTTTGGACGTATCTTACAGTCTAATTTTATTTGTATTTTAACATTAATTAATACTAAAACTAAGAAAACATTTTTTAACAAAAACTTAGTTCCATGACCTTTTTTTTATTTTATTATAATACTTAAAACTAAAAAAAAAAACCTATAGACTACCTAAAAATAAATCTTAATCTACTTAACCTACTTACATCTAACACAAATATGGACACACATAAATATATATATACATAATGTGTATATACATAATATATAAATACATGTACATATATATATATATTTTTTTTAATTTTTTTATTATTTAGTTTTTTTTGTTTTTATATTATTTTTTTTTTCTTAAAAACTAACTTAATTCTACTTAAGACTATGTAAGCCGGTCATGGCTAAAACAAAAATTAGGCTGGCCCACTTTGCTTCACATGAAGCTACCTATCACTGGAGGAGTTCGACGACGAAGCATCCTCCCCTTCAACAAGCCACCAAAATTGCTGGTGCTGCTGAGCAACATCCCTCCTGTCGCGACTCCTTACCGCCCTACTGAACCGGAGACGCTCCGCACTGCCATGTGCGACATCTCTGTCGTAGTTGAGTCGCCTGTCCGCAAGTAGGTAATTGTAATCACTACACCATTATCATCCACCAGAGTGGCACGCATCGCTCACCGGAGAGTATATGTATAAGAGAAGGCTTGCATTAGTTTAATTAGGTAGTTTTAATGACTTCTTACTGAAATATGTTAAAAACATAGTAATAAAATAGTTTACAGTTGTTTTTTTTTTAAGTACAAAGTTTTCGGGTATGGCTATAAGCCATCTATCAAATTGACAATTTTGTATCTTTATAAATAAAGGGTCCGCCATCTAACGTCTTTTTCTTCAACTAGTGCTTATTTCGTGAATGCTAATACTTAGCTCATGTCTGATTTGACATATAATTAGTTTTATCCTTCCGGTTAATAATGGAAAATAATAATGGAAATAATTGTGTGCAGCTGTATTTCACCAATGGCTTCACGAATATTGTCCTTTAAAGCATCAATTGTCTCTGGCTTGTCGGCGTAACACTTATCTTTTACGGCACCCCACAAATAATAGTCCAACGGTGTCAAATCGCAGCTCCGAGGTGGCCAAACGACATCAGCTCTGCGGCTGATAATGCGATCTTCAAAAACAGGGCGCAAAACATCGAGTGTAGCTTCGGCTGTGTGGCACGGAGCGCCGTCCTGTTAAAACCAAATGTTGCCAATATCCTCCTCTTCAATTTTTGTGAACAAAAATTCGTTCAACATGGCCCGATAACGATCGCCATTGACTGTAACGGCCACTCCTTGCTCATTTTCGAAGAAAAATGGCCCAATTATGCCTCTCGACCAAAATCCGCACCAAACAGTGACTCGTTTTGGGTGTATCGGCTTTTCAATGTATGCGTGCGGGTTTTCTGTGCCCCAAATGCGACAATTTTGCTTGTTTACATACCTGCCAAGATCAAAATGAGCTTCATCTGAAAAGATGATTTTTTTAGCAAAATCGGCATCTTCTCTAAGTCGATCGCAGGCCCACTTAGCGAAGCGAAAACGCATTGGATGGTCAGTTGGCTTCAACTCATGAACCAATTGGACTTTATATGGCGTCATACCAAGGTCTTTATGCAAAATTTGTCTCAATGATGTCTCTGAAATGTTCAATTGTTGAGAATGACGGTGAATTGATGTTGATGGTGCTTCACGCACACTTTCTGACACAGCAGCAATATTCTCTGGTGTACGCACTGTTTTTGGCTTTTCACGCTTTGGTTTATCGATGAGGATGCCAGTTTCTTTCACTTTTTTCACAAGATAACTAACATACGGAGCTGACGGTGCTTCTCTTCTTCCAAAATCGTACGCAATTTTCGCACACATTCTGCAACATTACCATGATTTTCAAAGTAATGTCGCAATATTTCCCAGCATATACGCAACAATATTCGTTCAGCGGAAGGATAATACTAATTATCTGTAAAATCAGACATGAGCTAAGTATTACCATTCACGAAATAAGCACTAGTTGAAAAAAAAAACGTTAGATGGCGGACCCTTTACATTCAGAACATGAAAATTTCATGAACGGTATTCGTAAATATAATAGTTCATTTCAAATGTCTTCATTCGGTGCTAAGCAGATAATAAAGGACGGTTTTATGCGTACTGGCACCTCAAAAGCAACCACAGTTCTTACATAATACGTGTAGCCTGGTCAGACAACTTCAGAGAATGCTATATACCTTTAATGCCTATATAAGAGACTTGAAGGTTGGCCTTTGGAAGGTGCCTGCAACTTCTAAATCATTCAAAGTAGTCGTTATGGACAGCCATAGGGGTCGCTTCAAAACACCTACGTCAAAGGAGGTGACCTCAGTAATGGTTGATCAGCAATTTGTGCAACGAGACATTATCTTTGAGAGTCACGATATCTCATTGCAGCGCATTAGTGAGATCCACCGTTCGTTCGACGCTCTGCAGTATCCGCTTCTGTTTCGACGTGGTGAAGATGAGTACTCCATTTCTTTACCCCAGCGTGATCCTGAGACCAATCAATCATTTTAGTGAAATTTTAGTTGAAATGTACACCAAAAAAGAGACGGAAAAATCGATTTATATCAAGAACAACCAGGCGCAGCTGAGGGCTGACAGCTACATACAGTTGTGGGATGCCATAGGGAGATAGGCCGCTATGTGAGCAGCTGGGTCAAAATGTGGTAATCCCATCTTCTTTTACCAGGGCACCACGTTGTATTCACGAGTATATATAAAACGCCATGACTTACGTGCGCCAATACGGCCGTCAAAAGGTAATCTGTTTGGAGCGATGCTTTTCTTTATATATTCAGTGCAATGTCAAAAACTGGGTCTTCCACATATTCACATGTTACTATGGCTAGAGCAGTGTATTACTCCATATAAGATCAACACTGCCGGCAAGAGGCAAGACAGCTCACGCTGCCCTCAAGTTGCCGTTAAATCTCATCCATGTCGAAACTCCACTCTGCAACATTTCAAAACAGAGTAATGCGGCCCAAGTGCTGCGCAATTGTAAACTTATATAGAAGTTTGGGATAAAAGCACATTGGTACATAAAAGAGGTCTCAAAACGCTAAACAGAACTCTAAAATATATCAGAGGGAACAATTACATGATGGATGGAGTCACCGTGTTGTTAGCTGCAGATTTCCGTCCGACTGTGCCGATGGCACCGATGGGAACACGAGCTGACCGTGTGTATTTTCTTCTGTTTGTACACAGTAAAATATTGAAGTATTAAAATACAATTTGTCACGGGGTAAAAGCTAGTAGACATATAATAAGACGAACACTTCATTGTTAACTACAATAGAAACTTTTAAGACATCAGAACTTACGAAATCGACACACGTAACTTCTTTAATCTGGTAACCTTCCTTTAAAAAAAACACCCAACACCGCTTGCAGCGTAATTTTCATTCGTATTAGCAAAGAAATTAAAGTTAGGAATAACGTAATCACTTATTTCCAAATTGTACAATAAATCCAAATTGCTGACACGAAAACAACATCTGGAATGCAGGCGAACGATTCGAGGTATATGACAAGAGACGCAAAGTTTTCTCTCAAACTTCTGACATTCTAATGTACAATAAGAAGTTTACTATTGAGACTCGGTAAAGTTCTTTCAACGCCCTTCGATGGCGTTTTTTTTTACCCACATTCCTAGATTGATTTTTGACAGCTCTTTAGCGGGAGCAAATTCATATGTAAAGTTTAATTTCGGTGTGGAACAAAATAAATAAATTTATTAAAGATAAGTATAAAGTTAAAATGTCGACAAAAAATACGTGAGTTTCGAAATAAGTGTTTGTGAAGTGTTTAGATGGCTTAGTTTAAGTAGAATGGTGTTTTAAAAAATGTAAACAAAGCACTTGAGAAACACGTTCATTTTGATTTTTAAATTTACATTTAAATAAGAGCAAGATCATTAAAAGATCGAATTGAAGTTAGTTTTCCACCCTCAACCTATCTCACAAGAATTTAATTATTTTTATACCATATATGCAGGTTCAACAAAAAAAATACACCGACAATAAAAAAAAGTGTTATTCGAATTTTGAAAATTGATAGTAAAAATTTTAATGATAAGAAAAAACCAAAATGACTTCCTTAGCTCTTGGACGACCGATCAACTTGATTTTTCTTTCCTTAATGGCCTCTTTTCTTTCTTCACACTTAACTTTATTTTTCTTTTTTCAACGATGTTCCAGTCTTCTCTTTTTGTTGACATTCTTTCCCTGGCTGCTGCTGCTACGACTATTGTTGTTTGAGCTGTCACTGCTCTGTCACCCGCGCTATCAACTCCAGATAATTTTGTGTTGAGATTTTTTTTTGTTTAGTATGCACTCTCTTGATGAAACATTTCTCGATTTTGTTGTCGGGTACATCAATAGACAAAGCTTTGTTGAAAATTTGGTTTGTTTTGTCAAGTGCATTTTTGTCATTGAGATTTGGAACTCTAACAATATCGATGAAATTTCCAAGATAAAGCTGCTGTTGCCAATTAAGTTCGCTTTCCAGACTATCAACTTTTGCTTGAAGTTAATCATTCTGTGGTCGTAGATTATTAAGCTGTTACAGGAATAGAACTCTTGATTAAGTTTCTCTTAATTTATGATCTTCAGATCTGAATAGATCTGTATCTGAATCAATATCGCCGATATGTGAGTAGACGAAGATGAGGAGGTGTCTGTTGATTGTTTCTTATTGCTTTTTGTTTGACCTTTTCCAGTTGCATAGTTAGTGCCTGTGCAATGTTGTTGTCTCCCATTGGTATGGTTACTACAGGCAAATGGAGAGAACGGCGCCTTAACACTCCACACTTATCGCAGCGGAATGGATTACCACCTGATTTTATAAAATCCAGATCTAGGTCTGTAATATTTACATATGAATAGCGAAAGAAATTTTTGAAGTCGTTACAGTCTATTTTAGAAGAACTATTACGAGAAATTTTATGGAACACTCGGAAGAATTCATATTGAAGGATTTAATGTTTCTTGGAGATGTGCACCCCACGACAAACTAGAGATTGCTCGATCATAACCTGTTGGCGAAGGAACTGTGCCGTTGATGAGCTAACCAGAATCGGAACCTTGACAACGTCAAATCGCCAAACATATTGCGACAAATAAATGGGATGCTTTCAAGAGCTCTTTAAGGCCAGTCATATGTGGAATCAGCGATAATGCAGTTAGACATCTACCATAAATTAATATAGACCATACTTAGTCTTAAGTGATCAAGACATCTAATCAACCTCAGAAGTAGTGACATTTAAAAAAGACACGTGCCGCCATTAAGACTTCCTCAAAATGAGAGCTGCAGAAGCGAAGCGACATTAGTGACGCCCTGCCTTGGAGAAATGTCTTTGGTTCCGTGGCTCAAGTTGTAGTATATTGGCTTCCCAAGCGGAACCCCAGTTCGGGGTTCAATACAAGCCGTGCTGGAAAGACATTATTTTTTTCAGGCAACTAAAATCTCGTGAGATGAATGATACAACAACCAGTCCAATTATTCTTAATTTACACTCCCCATTAAATGTTGGATGCCACCCATGGAGCGAAATAACCACTGACCCCAAACATCTTTCTTTCCCTCTCTATCAATTTTCGAAAAAACTTAACACGTACTCCCGCATTTTACGAGTAGTAATGCCCTCTTCAGTGTTAACTTCTTTAACAAAAAAAAATAAATAGCTGGGCATAACCCTTTGCTTTCCCAGTGGTATCGAAATTGACTAACAACTGGTCTTAGTGCACGAGGATAATTCGATAATGACTGACATCTCCACTACCATACCCTTCGCCGGTTATTATCCTGGATTATACCCATATCGCCCGAACGATGTGACGATGAAACATACGTAGTTCAGAAGCGAAATGATAGATTATTTTAAAGGTCACAAATAGCCGAAAAGACTTCCAAGATACATACTATGCTACCAACGAGGAGGGAACTTTAACATTGATATATTCGATAGAACGCTACAATCGACCTCTAACGCTTTTGAGGTTTTATGACCCCCTACCTACCTATAAGGCCCGATGTAGCTTTGGATACTAGGTTATGTAAAGCGGATGATCATCAACGGCCCGGGCTAAAGAGTTTTCGATTCTAACCTAAAGGGTCTCACCATAAGTGGTGCTGAGTAGCAGAATGAAATCTGAACCACATTAAAGTAATCTCATAAGCCAGTACGTCCTTAATTACTTTTCCTGTTAATTGTAATCCAACACATATGTAGCCAAAAACATTCAGATAAGAGTATTAATGTTGGTTTAGGGTTAAACTCATTGTGAACAATTCCGAACACTTCATATACACACTTTGCATCACGCATAACCACAACTGAAGCTCAAAATGCACGAACCTAATACAAGAATTCAATTATGGTGCCCCTGTCCATTTTCGCTTCACTTTAATAGCAAGGAATTATTTACAGCTCATAGGTTTATCTGGAAACCACAGCGCCATCACATACAACCAAAGTGTAGATTTAAGGTCGTGTCTCTCCCCTAAACTTACATTAACGTCTACCTGAAATGGATCCCAAAACTTCCGTACCAAATTTACTGATTCAATTCCAATTATCACAAATTCTCTGGAATACGATACATCATAACGGTGGTGATGGAAACATTATGTTCACTGTTCTTGGAACTTTGCCGGCAGACTTTAATTAATTTAATTTCCATTGTTCGTAAGTAATTAGGCCCCAAAGTGGATGCTATTTAAGGCGTTGTGTGTACCCATAATTTAAAATAATTTCCTCATCCACAGGGTGCTTTCAAAGTGGTGGCGTTGATTTTTTCCAACCGCTTTTTTACACCTTTTTTTCGTGTCTCAATTATTTTTTAGGGGAAAATGGTATACTCGTACTCATACACACGATTTATTTTGTTGAAGATGGTTTTCTTCTTCATACATTGCTGTAATAGAATTTTTAAACTTGTTGTAGACTTTTCAAGCCTATATCGGTTACATATCGTTCTTCGGGTTCTTGTGTGAGATCACCACACTGTGGCCGTTTGATGCAATAGCCGTGTTGAGCGAACTCAAAGATTCTTGTGATTGGAGCGGTGATGTTAATTCCTAGTAGTGGATTCATTTATGTAGCTCCTGCCACTGACTGAAAAATGCGCTTCCAAATGATCTTCCTTAAATAAGTCGAAGAGCAGGACTGTCCCTTATGTTGTCTTTCCATAAGACCTTACTGTTGTCTTGCCTTCGCAGACCAAAGAAGCACTATCAGGTTGTCCGTATTAAGCCTGGCTATAGTAAACAAACTGGAGCGGCTACTATTGACGGATATAGTACTAAAGTGAATGGTGTAACTTCCATATGATGGTGGCTACTCGCAATTCCTTTGGCAGCGCCACATTTGTAACGAACATTTTAAATGCTGTTTTTACAGAGCCAACTGTTCGATATATGATTGATATGTGAGAATGTTTCCATTAAGCATTGAACACTAGTTGGCTGAAGAAATCCTTATTTCCATCGTCGTCCACATAGGTTAGAGAAGTGAAGCTAGATAATAGTGATCTTTCTCCAAACGTAGCCGTCGACGCGACGTTGCTACATGGGATACACAATATGAAATTACCTCGTACTTTTGAGGTAAGAAATAGACTCACTCTGTTTCCGCAGGTGGTGCAGTTGGCCAAAGAGGAAAAGAGAGATCTTTCCATTTTCAGAGAGCATCTATTTTCCGTGATTTAACCACATTCAACCACTCCAGTAATGTACAGAATCTATAGTTTAAATTTTCTCAAGCTCAAGGGAGCTAACAATTTTGGACCTGTTCCTTCTTGATGTCTACAAGGCTCTTCACCAAAAATACAATAGTTATCTTTGGCCAATAGCCAATAATCGTATTTGTATTTATTTATTGATCAGATAAAACTCTGTACATGAAGACTAACTTATAATTAGTACAGGATGTAAAATAAAATAAATAAAATTACATACAATGTGCAAAAGTATACAAAGAAAATTACAATTAATTAAAGCAAAGTAAATATAAAATAATAGTTCAAATTAGAAAAGTGTTCAAAGCAGACTGTATGGAATTTTCTGTGTTCGATAGTAGACCACACATGATTGGGTAGATTATTCCATAGCTTGACAGCATAAATTAAAAAATGTTAAACAGGTGTATCTGGCAGGTCGCAACACTATATAGCGATTAGTAGAACAAAAATTAATTATATTAAACAGATAGTTTGGTTCTTTCTTATGAATAATTTTGAAAACTAGAGAACAGTACCGATATTTGAAAATGATTTGATGAGATATTATCAAACCTACGATGATTGAATACAAACCGGGCAATTGAGTTAAAAGCAACCTTTAGTTTTTGAAGTGTAAGAGAATCAGGATCGGCAAACAATTCGCATTTATATGATATTATTGGGATTACTAGAGCTTTAACTAATTTTAGCTTAACTTGCATAGGTAAAATTGTTTTAGTAACAAATTGTCCTCGTAGCGAAGCATATACCTTATTTATTACAATGTTTAAGTGACAATGCCACTTTAATTTGTTGTTAAACATGATTCTAGATTTTTAGCGTGCGTGACATATTCAACTTGGCAAGAGTTTAAAAGGATAAGAAGAAAATCAGAGAAATACGGTTGATGTTTGGCTATTGGCATCGCTTTTGTTTTGATGGGATTCAGAGTCAGGCTATTACGTGCAGTCCACTCAAAAATAGATTTTAGATCGTCATTCATTTTTGCTATTTCGTCCCCAACCATGCCAATAGGAAAACTAATGTATAATTGAGTCGTTCACAGAACGTCGTGGAGTAAGAACGTGTTTCGCATTTTTTTGAGAAAACAAAGAAATATATATATATTACGTGAAAACCCGTATTTGACGACGTTTTATAAAGGGTCAATCAGCCCAGTGGAAGTGGTGTTTGAACGAACTCGGGCTTAAGGCGACGGATAGCCCATCGTTTCCTAGACACGGGTCCTATTTGGATCTTTTGCTGTTCGACTCACGAATACAACTGACATGCACTATCCAACAAACTACAAACTGTCTACGCGCTTTCGTGTATGAAAGTGACCACTGCGGTCTCAGCACCGAAATAACTGTTCCCAACGAAATTTTGGAATTGGATGAGTTTTTTCAAAGGCATTCCTACAATTATAGTAGGGTGCGTTGGACACTCTTCACCAGAACACTAACGAGAGCACTCTCCCCGAATTCGCTCTACCCATCGTCCAATAGAAATCTGTCACACGAGGAGATTGACAAGTATCTGAAACTAATGGACAAGACAATTAAACGAACAATGGACAAAACGATACCTCGGTATCAACACACAGACGACGAAGACTTATACCGCAACGCAACCATGGACGCACTGCACCGACATACAAGTAGACTAGTGTCAAGGCTAAAAACCTTGTACAGACAGTTTACTGACAGACATAACCCGGAGATCATGACACTGAAGTCGTCGATCAAAAACCTCCAAACATTAATAAACGAAAATTACTGAAATTCTGTAAAAGTTTGTATTGGAACAACAAAATTCTAGGTGTAAACACCAGCCACCCGAATAAATAAAATATTTCGGAGAAAAGATCAAAACGACCTTTCGTGTCTTAAAATCGCCCGAACGAGAACATACTTATAGCAGCAGGCATCGATCCAAATCAGGCCATTGATGATGACAAGAGAATCGAGAATCCGCAGGAGAAGGTACGAGTAGAGGCTATAGGAGCGACTGGAGAATCGAGTCCTTGTGCATGATTCCTACCTTCGAAATGAAATTGTGAATTGTCGATTCGAGAGCTCGGGTTTCACCCAGTTCAGTGACGAGAATATGGCAAATAATGTCATCACCAACGATAGGGTACTACCCCGTTCATTTCGAAGGAAGAGCTCCAAACGATCTTCGAATCGCTTAGAAGTAAGAAATCAGTGGGAACCGATGAAATACCGAACATTGTGCTTCGACATCTCCCTCTAGAAGCGGTGAACATTTATACCACCCTGCATTGAATAATGCACATTATTCAGCGCGTTGGAAAACTGCGGTGGTACATCCCATCCCCAAAAGGCATTAAGACACTTCCAATCCGGAGAATCTCCGCTCGATCAGTCTTCTTCCAAACATCAGTAAGGTTTTCAAGAAGGTGATCAATAGAGTCCTGAATAAGTGGGTTGAGGACAAACATATAGTTCCAGATAATCAATTCGGTTTCAAGGCGGGGCATGATATCATTCATGCTGCATGTAAACTGGTTTCTGATATCCAATGGAACAAAGGCAAGAACCAGTGCACTGGTGAGTGCCTGATTGACTTGGAGAAGGCTTTCGATACCGTATGGTTAGAGGGACTCTTTTTCAAGCTGGACAGGTTGGGCATTAGTAAACCACTGCTGTATTTTCTTTTTGATATGCTCTCCAGTAGACAGTTCATCGTGAAGAATAGCGATGTGATTTCTACTGGAACATTTAACATTAAAAACGGTCTGCAACAAGGTGCGGTGAATTCGCCGACACAAGTGATCTGATAGGGGTGGACGTGGTGTAATGGTACTAGCAATCGCTTCTCACTCGGAGGGTCTAGGTTTGAGTCCTGCCCATGGCAAGTCAGTTTTTCATTTGTAATTGGAACTCAGACAGAAAAATTCTGCGTGTGAAGGCATAACACTGACACGTAGATTTGGCTGTTGTAGAGTTTCAAGCACAGAAAAAAAATACTGTGAATTATAACTCGAATCACTCTGAGTGAAGCAAAAACTCTCCGTCCTGTTCGGACTCCCCCCCCCCCCCCCTGGAGAGCGAATATCGAAACCAAACGCACCTGAGTTTCAAACCACTACAAAAACAATTTTCCTTTCTCTTTCTTCTACCTTTCCGCCCGCGCCCAGGCAACAGTAAAAGGGTATCTAACCCCTTAGGCACGCGTAAATTATATAAAAAAAAAAAGGTTCACTTCACCATGCCATAGCGTACGCAGACGACGTAATCGCGTACAGATCAGGTCCAAAGATTGAGGTCATTAATATACTTTTGCAGCGTGACTTCGACAAGATTAAGCGATATTGCGATGGCTGGAAGTTGAAAATCAACTTTCAGAAGACGGAAACCATTCTGTTTAGGACGCCTGTGTCTGGGGCCCCTAGGGATACCAGAAAAAATTGGCGAAAGTTCTCGATCATGGGGCAGCACGGGCAGTTACTTGCTTGTCGAAATGTAGTCAGATACCTCGTGATCTAGCTAGATCAATATCTGTACTTTAACAAACATATAGATGTTGCTCTGGCCAGAGCCAAAAGTGCTTTTGCCCTTACATAGAGACTGTTTTATAACATCCAACTCGATGTGACGGTAAAGGTAATCTGCTGCATGGCTCTTATCAGGCATACGCTTGTATTTGGATGCTCCGTGTGGTTCAACGTGAGAGCAAGTTTATTGGAAAAGATTCGGGTGTTTGAGAAGAGAAAGGAAGATTGTTTTGAAACTCAGGTGTGTTTGGTTTCGATATTCGCTCTCCAGGGGTAGGAGTCCGATTATGACGGAGAATAACCTGATCTCCGGGTCTTACTACCCCAATTGTATGTATCATGAGAGAGTTCGCTTTAACGGCTTTATTCCTCCAGAAGCGTTCCTCTATTTAGATACCAAAATTCTGATCCAGGACAGATTGGCGGTGCCGCTAATCTTCCACGTCGCTCGAACAGCTACGGGCAGGCGACTCAACTACGACAGAGACGTCGCACATGGCAGTGCGGAGCGTCTCCGGTTCAGTAGGGTGGTATGGCGTCGCACCAACACTTTTGTTGGCTTGTTAAAGGGGAGGATGCTTCGACGTCGAACTCGTCCAGTGATAGTTAGCTTCATGTGAAGCAAGGTGGTCCAGCGTAATTTTTTTTTAGCCCTGGCCGGCTTACATAGTTTTAGGTAGGATTAAGTTAGTTTTAAGAAAAAAACATATAAAAACACAAAAAAAAAAAAAAAATTGAAAAAAATATGTCCCCTTCAGAACCTTGTGACTTTTGCCTGAAACATTTTTCGCGATATCGCGTATTTTTCGAGTAATTTGGATGTCTCAAGTTCAAAAACTCACCCAGTAGGGTGAGTTGTTTGTCTTTTATAAATTGTTTGACCTGGTTGCTTACAATACATTCAAAAACTTTGGATAGAAAGGGAAAGATAGCTATTGGTCTATATTCAGAGTTTGTACCTTATTTTGGAATTGGGATGTTTTTGGAGTTTTTCCAGGCACTGGGGTAAGTAGATGTCATGATGATAGTGTTAAATATATGGGTAATTTAGGGAAGGAAAATTGGAAGCAGCATTTTTTTAAAGTCTGGGTGAATATTATCAAGTCCAACAGACTTGCATATAATTGAAAAGACTGCGTCTTATACTCAGTACATGTCAAGTGCGACCAGAGAAAAAGCATTTTCTCGGTCTTTTTGTGCTGTCATAGGGCAAGTGGTGTGAGATGAAATCGGTGTAGAGAACGTAAGGTTCAACTCTCCTAAATTTATATTGTTGTCCGAAACTGAGATTCTTGTCTTATTCAGTCCAATATTGCGAACTTCTTTCCACAAAACCTTCCGCACACCCAAAACGTTTCCAACGGCGGAACGAGACATCTCTCCTTTTAATGACTTTAAGAATTAAGAAAGCCAAGGACAACTCTGTGACTTTAAAACTCGAGTCTTAATAGGAACATGTTTATTAAATATGTTAAGTAGTTAATTGTGGCAGTCAAGAAGTCAGTTTGTGTATTAACATCTGATGTCAAATAGATTGAATTCCAATCAATAGGCAAACAATCACTAAAAAGTCTTCCAACATCTACATACATCAGATAATTGACTAAAACACTTAACAAAATGTTCATCGCTTGCAAGAAACACATCTAATAAAGACGGAGCGCAGTTAGGCTTAAAGTGGGTCGGATTAGTAACGTTTAGAAAAGAGAGCCCAAGAGAGTCCATTGATGTTTTAAAAGATTGGGAAGATGAAATAAGAAGATTTATATTTAAATCTCCACAAAGGATGAACTTTGGTGCAAGGTGTGATATTTCTTAAACGATTGGGGAAATAGCACGAGAATTTGCGATATGAGGAGACATCAAACAAGTTTCGAGAATACATTTATTTTCCCCATTAAGTATTTTAATAAAATAGTAGTCCGACGATTCAGCGACATCCGAACACTTGATGTGGCTGGACCTGATATATTTTCTAACTTAAATAGCAACGCCATCTCCAGTTGTGTGAGTTCGATCAGCTCGGTAAAGTTTTTTAATACCTTTTAGAGAAAACAACTTAGTATTCAAATTAGGTTGAAGCCAGGATTCGGACACGCATATAATATCAATTAAACTGTTCTCAAATATCATTTTGAACTCATCGAACTCATTCACAAGACTCTGTGCATTAATGTGGCACATACATGTAAACCATTATTACTTTTACAAAGAGTATTTAGTAAGATAAGAACAATGATAATTAGCCTAGGAAATGATCATCCAACGTAGAAAACCCATACAAGACAGCCACATCAATAAAACAGTTTGAATAAGCACAGGCTTATTGTAGTCACTTACCAGGCTCCCAACCCGTATAGCGTCATTTTCTTGCCATTTTATAGACTATATTCGGGTGGTGGGGTTTATACGATAAGGGTAGGCACTAAACGGTATCAAACTGTCGATGGCCAGTGCTCCAACTATGAGTACACATCAATTGTGCTTATGTTTCCTCCTCGTGGTAGCTGCTGGATACTTGCCTCGTCGAACCGGACGTGGCCTGCCAAACTTGTAAGCGCGAGTGTTAATAAGATAAAATAAAAACACTACAATCCACTGTCAGAATGATTGAACCTCAGAAAAACGACATATGGCGGATGAATTCACATCATCGAAACAACGGTGGCTTCAACAGTCGGTATGGCAAATACCTTATACGTGCTACTACAATGTATTTGGTGCTGGTGCTGTAATAGAGACAGAAACTCACTTTTTATCTTAATGATTTGCGTTTTATTTAAAAAAAAAAGTTGTCAAGTCCTTATTGGAAAACCCTATACATATTTGGATTACTGGCCCGAATCTTATTACAAACTTACAGTTTTTTTTTTGTAACTTCCTTTTATTAATTGTTTGGGGTTTTTGATCAGTGACTTCATTGTCTTAATTTCAAAAAATTCACGATATGGTGTTGGCCGACCGAAGATTGAAAGTGCGAGAGATTGTGGAAGCCGTAGGGATCTCGCATGGCTCAGTGGTTTCAATTTTGAATGATCACTTGGGCATGAGAAAGCTTTCCGCAAGATGTGTGCCGCGTTTGCTCACAGTCGACCACAAACGCAATCGTGTAACAACTTCACAGGAAGGTTTTGCGTTGTTTAATCGCAATATGGAGGAGTTTTTGCGCCGTTTTGTAACCGTGGACGAAACATGGATCCATCACAACACACCAGAGAACAAACAACAGTCAAAACAGTGGGTTTCTAAGAGTGAATCGGCGCCAAAGAAGGCCAAGGTGGGTTTGTCAGCCAATAAAGTTATGGCGACTGTTTTTTGGGATGCACGCGGGATAATCCACATTGACTACCTTCAAAAGGGAAGAACAATCAATGGGGAATATTATGCCAACTTATTGGACCGATTCAATGACGATTTGAAAAAAAAACCGACCTCATTTGGCCAAGAAAAAGTTCTTTTCCACCAAGACAATGCAAGGGTGCACACATGTGCAGTTGCCATGGCAAAAATCCATGAATTGGGCTATGAATTGCTCCCTCAACCTCCCTATTCTCCAGATTTAGCTCCGAGCGACTACTTCTTGTTCCCAAACCTGAAGAAATGGCTTGGTGGGAAAAGATTTGACTCCAATGATGAAGTCATCTCGCAAACAAAGGCCTATTTTGAGGACCTCGACAAATCATTTTTTTTGGAAGGGATAAAAAAATTGGAGAAGCGTTGGACAATGTGTATAGAGCTCAAGGGAGACTACGTTGAAAAATAAAATTATTTTTTTATCAAAAAATCTGTGTTTTATTCCAAAAGTCACGGACTTATTGACCCGACCTCGTAGCATTGTCTATTTCTAGTAAATGTCAGTCACTCTAATCGTTTCTTAGGTTTCTAAATTACGCCTTAAAGTCGTAGAGAAGCGAGATCATCGAGCTCCTATAAGAGCATATGGTCGTACCAATCAAGCTGTGTTTGCTCGTTTCGAATCCGTATTGTGGCGGCGAGTCCGTAGTGGTCACAATCGTTCCGGGGTTCCGATCTACGCTCATGAGTTGTATTCTGGTATCTATCAGCTCTAAGTCCAGAAATGAACCGGATCATGGGAAGGAGAGGATATCCGTCGCGTACAACTCATCATTCTATGATGCCACCAGTTGTGTAACTGGTTCCCTTTGGTATTCGACGGGTTATTTCCCGAAATACCATGTCTAACTGTCAGATCTTCTGTCAGAAACTAAAAATCTTCTTTCGATTGAAGCTGGAGGGAATGAAAAAGTAACTCGGTAGGTAGGTAAAAGTGGCTGTTTGGTAAGGTCCTAATAGAAACACAAGTAGCGCGAATGTGCCGTTTTGATACCCAACTCATGTGACCTGGACGTTGAAGTATGTTGCTAAGAGCGTAGTTTTCAGATTCATTCCGTTCGGGTCAGAAAATTAATAATGTAGCAGAATTTTATTATAGAAATTTCTTGAAAAAGCTTGCAAAGTGTGCGATGCCTGGTTCTGGCTAGTGCCGGGCAGCGAAAGAGAAAGTGGAATAGGGTTTCCCTTTAGTGTGAGTTGCTATAGCTAGGACAGTGGGGGTTAAAATTAATGTTTAATTTAGCAGCGTGTGGGCTAATTGAAATTGAATTTGGTGGGGGCTCACGCCCCATTTATTTCGCTCAATACAAGCTTAAACTAACTTAAAAACTAACAACAGTTAAGGGTTAGGAAGTAAGGGAATGGTGGAGGAGATCAAGTTTAAGAAAAGAAATGTTCAATTTAAAATCAAAAAGGGGGAGGTTTGAGTTGACCTTACGAGCATGCGGGAGATTAGTTCTTTAGAGCCATAAGAGGTGCGATTGTTTGGAATATAGAAGAGACGAGGACAGCGTAAATTATGAAGGTTAGTGTTGAAAGAAATAGAATTGTAAAGGGAAGTGCAATCCACAGAACCAGAGAGCAGTCGATGAATGAAGAGAATGTCAGCTGCGTCTCTGCGTTTTTCGAGGGTATTCAGGTTAAGATAAAGGAGTCATCCCAGAGTAGTCCACGAAGGGCAAACCTATGAAAATGACGTTGAATATTCTCGATTCGAGATATATGAATTCGCTGAAAGGCGGACCACACTTGGCTGGCATATTCGAGTAGAGGCCGGACAAGGGTAATGTAAAGTGACCTTTTCACATAACAGTTGCAAAATTCTCTAGACCATCGTTTGATAAAACCGAATGATGACTTGGTCTTAAGGATTATATCATCAATATGCGAACGGAAGTTTAACTCTATATCGTATAATATTCCAAGGTCGCGAAGGGAAACAGGTTGGTCATGCAGAAAATAAAGTCGAGGGGAAGATTGATTGGACTTACGAGACAAAGTCATAGATTGGCATTTGGAGACATTAAGCTCAAAGCAATTTTTTAGACACCAAGTGGAAAACCTATCAAGGTCTTCTTGAAGGAGAATAGAGTCTTGAGGTGAAGAAATCAGTCGTTCGCAGATCTCCGCGGAGGACACATGTGTCTTGGCTTCGCTAAGTAAAAAAGGGAAAAAGTGAAAAAGTTTTTTTTTTTCATAAATATAATTGATCGGAATTTTATTCGTTGACTCGGTAGCCAATAGGTTAACGGCGTCTGTCAACAAATCGTCGGACGCGAGTTCGATTCCAGGCCAAACTTGGAACTTTTTTTTTTTTTTGGCTGAAATTGTGTTAAGTAACATATAGTGCTTCAAAACAAAACAAAAAATCACGCGATGGATGGTGGAGAGCGTTCCGCTCTTCCCATAACGGGAGATACTAAAGGCAACAATACGGTTACTGGTGCAGTGGCGAAAGGCATTAAGAGGAGGAGTAGGTTGAAAACCCCTCCTAATCTAAGGAAAAAAAAATAAGTGCAGTGGTAAAAGATAAAGGAGATAAAGTGGCCATCCAGTATGAGGGGGGCAAGAACAACTTTGCCTCTCTAGCGTCATCTGAGTCGGAAGACGAAGATGACGAAATAAATAATATTACCAGCAGCATACAGCAGCTGGAAGAAAAAGTACTTGCTATTAAGCGAAAGCAAACTGAGCGCAGGCAGAGGGAGCAACAAGCAATAGAGAGCTCCAGCATCAAGAGCAGAAACTACAACTGCAGCTACAACATAAACAGCAGCAGCCGAAACAACAAATGCAGCAACTTCTGCAAGAACAACAACAGCTGAAACCACCGCAGCTGAAAAAACAGCAGCAGCAGCAGCAACAACATCAACAAGAAAAACAACAACAACAGCAGCAGCAGCAGAAGAAGAAGAAGAAGGAGAAGGTGCCTCCGATCAACACCTATAAACTAGAGGTAAACGCAACCAAGGACCTGTGTAAGTTGGTCATTGGTAATAATTTTAACATAAAGAGATTGGGGAACGATCGCCATGCCATCCACTGTAACACAGTGGAGGGCTACGCGAAAGTGAAAGAGCTCTTAAAGGAAACGACGACGGAGCACTACTCATTCACACCAAAGTGTGAAAAGCGGCAATCGATGCTGCTGAAGGGGTTGGAACCGTCTTCTGATCCTGAGAAGATCCTGGCACAGCTCAAAGAGAAGGAGTGCGAAGGACTCAAGTTTGTAGGGGTAAAGCCATTTACCACAGCTAGAGCCAGGCGGGAGAACGGAGTCTGCCGTTCTTCCTGATGCAGCTCAGTCCCGAAAGCCATCTGGATAGTCTAAGGAGTATCAATGTCCTAGACTACCAGGTGGTTCACTGGGAAAAACTAAAAAGGAGCGAAGGCGTTACACAATGCGTTCGCTGCCAGAGGTTCGGGCACGCCGCGTCGAACTGCCAAATGCAGCCTCGATGCGTGAAGTGCGCAAAGAACCACAGTTCCGAGGAGTGTGCTCTAGGTGTTGACGGAGCATCCGATAGGTCGCAGCTCTCGTGCGTGTTATGTGGGAACGTGGGACACACCCCAAACTATCGGGGTTGTCCTAAGTTCGCCGACATTAAAAAAGCAAAACTGGCTCGGCAGCAGAAGGTGGAGGTCACACGTTCACCTGTTAGGTTTCAAACACCAGCCGTCACGTCCGAAATTTCCTACGCCCAAATGGCGTCTGGTAGGGGCTACGGTACAGCAAGCGACTGTTGCTTCTCCGGCGCCAACGCCGAAAACAACGGAAGCTGCACCTAATATGCTAGTCATCTTGTTCGCAATCCAAGGGCAGATGGCTCAGCTACAAAAGCAGGTTCAAGTACAGGCCAAGCGGGTGGACCAGATCTATGCGCTGCTGCCGGGCCTAACGCAACACATGTCGTAATGGGTACGCGCATGGTGGAGCAAACTTTGAAAGTCCTTGCGGTGAATTTTAATTCATTGATTAGGATTGAACGAAGAGCCGCGATGTTTAAATTGCTACAAGACCAAACTCCTGATGTGCTAACCGATAAGCACAAACTGGAGTACAATAATTATATTGTTAGAAGAAGAAATCGGCCCAGATCCAAACGTGGAGGCGGTGTCGCGATCTTCATTAAAGATTTCACAGAGTGTACAAGGGCGTGTTGCGCAGGTTCCGGGTGTTGGAGGTAGTCGTCGTTTACATCCCGCTCCGCAGTGGAAAGCGGCTGTACTTGGCCTCTGTTTATGCACCTGAGGCCTCACAATCCACCCTATTCATTACAGAGCTCGACACGCTTTTTCGACTTCTGAGGCTGGAATCGGGGAAGAATTATTTTATAATCGGCGGGGATTTCAACGCTAGACATAGAGATTGGAAAAATAATTTGCCAAATACTAGAGGGAACCTACTACTCGATTGGTGGGGTCAGCACGATGTCATGTACAGACTCGGTCTTAAAGCGACAGATAACCCGTCGTTTCCCAGAGGCGGGTCTTATTTGGATCTACTGCTGTACGACGAACATATACGACTGACAGGTACGAATTTACAAACATTAAACTGTCTGCGCACATTCGTGTATGACAGCGACCATTGCGGTTTTAGCACCGAAATTACAGTTCCCAACGAAATTGCGGAATTGGAGGAGTTTGTCCAAAGATATTCTTACAACTACAGTAAGACTCGATGGACACGCTTCTCCGCAACCTTGACTAGAGCGCTCTCCTCGAACACGATCCACCCACCGTCCAATAGGAATTTGTCAAACGAGGAGATCGACAATTACCTAAAACAAATGGACGCGACAATTAAACAAACTATGGACACTACAATACCGCGGTATCGACGTACGACTAACGAAGACCTGTTCCGCAATCCTACTATTGACGCACTGCACCGACAGAAAAGTAGACTTCTGACCAGACTTAAAAACTTGTACAGACAGTTAACTGACCGACAAGACCCGGAGATTAGGATACTGAAGTCGTCGATTAAAAATATTCAAACGCTAATAAAAGAAAATTACAGAAATTCTGTAAGTTTGTATTGGAACAACAAGGTTCGGACTGTAAACACCAGCAACCCGAATATGTTTCCGCAAATAAATAAACTATTTCGGAGAAAAAATCAAAACGACCTTCAGTGTCTTAAAATAGCCCGGACAACAGACAACGAACGGTTACTGACAATAGCAGGAATTGATCCAAATGAGGCCGCTGATGATGACGACTTTTTTGTGATCGAGGATCCACAGGAGAAGGTTGAGGCCATAGGGGACACTTTCCAGGAAGTATATAAGGCCATTGATAACATTGGCCCTAATTACGACCTGGACAATCGCGTCTTGGTGCGCGACTTCGGCATTCGAAATGAAATAGGGAACTGGCGATCCGAGGGCTCTGGTTTCACCCGGTTTAGCGACGACAATATGGCAAATAACGTCATTTCCAGAGAAGGTGACCTACCCCCGTTCATTTCGAAGGAAGGACTCCATGAGATCTTCGACACAATCAGAGTTAAGAAATCAGTGGAGACCGATGGTATTCTGAATATCGTGCTTCGACATCTTCCTCTAGAAGCGGTGGACATCTACACCACCCTGTTTAATAATGCAATGAATAATGCACATTATCCAGCGCATTGGAAAACGGCGGTGGTTCAACCTATGCCCCAAAGAGGGAAAGGATATATCAAATCCGGCGAATCTCCGGTCGATAAGTCTCCTTCCGAATATCAGTAAGGTTTTTGAAAAGGTAATCAATAGAGCTCTGTCTAGGTGGGTTGAGGACAAACATATAGTTCCGGATAATCAATTCGGTTTTAAGGCGGGACATGATATCTCACATGCCGCGTCTAAACTGGTTTCTGATATCCAATGGAATAAAGGCAAAAAACAATGCACTGGTGCCTGCCTTGTTGACTTGGAGAAGGCCTTCGACACCGTATGGTTAGAGGGTCTTTTCTATAAGCTGACTAGGCTGGGGGTCAGTAAACCACTCTTGTACATTCTTTATAATATACTAACCAACAGACAGTTCATCGTGAAAAATGGTGATGTAACTTCTGTTGGAATATTTCAAATTAAAAATAATCTTCTGCAAGGCGCGGTCAATTCGCCGATCCAATTTAACATTTATACAAGCAACTTGATAGGTTCACTTCCCCATACTATTGCGTACGCAGACGATTCGGTAGCATACCGAACAGGTCCAAAAATCGAGGTGATTAATTTAATACTCTCTTGCAGCGTGACTTCGATAAGATAAGACGATTTTGCGATGACTGGAAGTTGAAAGTCAACTTTCAGAAGTCGGAAACCATTCTCTTTAGGACGCCGTTGTCTGGAGCCTCTAGCGATACCAGAAAAAATTGGCGAAAGTTCTCTATCGTTGGACAACCTATTGCCTGTCGAAATGTAGTCAGATACCTAGGAATCTGGTTAGATCAGTTTCTGTATTTTGGCAAAAATGTAGATGCTGCTCTGGCCAGAGCTAAAGGTGACTAAAGAGACTGTTTTATAGCAGCCAACTCGATGCGCGGGTAAAGGTAATCTGCTACATGGCCCTTATCAGGCCTATGCTGGTATTTGGTTGTCCCGTGTGGTTCAATGTACGAGCAAGCTTAATGGAAAAGATTCGGGTGTTTGAGAGGGCTTGTCTTCGCTTTTATATAACACCAGAGTCGGAGTACAAAAAATTGTATCCTAATGAGGTCCTTTACAACAGGGCGAACCTAATACGAGTGGACAACTTCGTAATTCAGCTGACTCGAAGGCACATTGCAAGAGCAATGACCTCGACGAATAACCTGATATCTGGGGCTTACTACCCCAATTACCTTTACCACGAGAGTGTGTGCTCTGACGGCTTCGTTCCACCGGAAGCATTCCTCCACAGATCAGCGGTGCCGTTAATCTTCCATGTCGCTCGGACAGCTGGCGACTCAACTACAATAGAGACGTCGCACACGGCAGTGTGGATCGCCTCAGGTTCAGTAGGGCGGTGGGGAATCGCGATAAGAGGGATGTCGTTCGGCAGCACCTGCATTTCTGGTGGTTGAATGATGGGGAAGATATTTCGTCATCGTTTCCGTCAATTACGGACCAGCCTCACTAATGAGGCAGAGCTGACCAATTTATTTGCTCCGTAAATAGCGGTGGCCAGCTTACATAGGTTTAGGTTAGCATTTAAGAAACATATACATACATCAGTGTATACAAAGGTGTATACTGATATATGTATATGATTGTGTACAATGTCTATTTGTATTTATGTGTGTATTGTACATTTAGGTGAGGTAGGCTAAGGTTTATTTTAAGTTAGATATTAAGTTTTTATAAGAAATAAAAAATTATGTCCATATGCTAAATTTTTGTAAACAAATTTTTTTCTTAGCCTTAAATATAAAAAATAAGTATTCCTAAAGCAAATGTAAATAAAGTCGAAAGACATAGTTATAAGAATTTAGAGTAGCTTAGAGTGCCTGTGTGGGGCCAGTAAGTTAGTATAAGATTGTTAAGTAATTTTAAGCTAGCATTTAAGCATTTTTTGTTAGTATGTAAGAGTTAATGATTAAGGAAATAAAATGCTTTAAAACTGAAAACAAAGCTGAACTTGAGGTGAAGAAATAGATTCGGAGAACTTTAATGAAGTCAGCGTAAATGGATAGTGGGCAGTGTTTAATAATCCTCTCAAGATCGTTTATAGTTAAAATAAAAAAGAGGGGATCTAGATGGCTGACTTGTGGGAAACCAGAAGTGGCTAAAAACGGGGTTGAGAAGGCTGGCCTAAAGCGAACGCTATAACAACAGTTCTCCAGATAAGAAGATATCCATTTTAACAATATGGGGTCAAAACCAATGGATGACAATTTTAAAAGGATCAATTGCCGAGATATTTTATCGAAGACCTTAGCGAAGGCTGTAGCAACAACATCGATTTCGTTGCCATTTTCTAGGGCTGAAAGAGCAAAGGATACGAATTTCAACTAACTGGGTGGTATGAGTGACTTGCACTGAAAGATTTGACTTTCATATAAAAACCTTGCGAACATTTTAGATATGTGAAAAAAGAAATTAGGAAAGCAATAGTTAGTATTCGTAGGAGGGGGTGTGACCGGTTGAACAGTGACAGTATAAGGGGCAGGGGTTAAATTAAAAGAAACGCGTTGGAACTTGGATTGAACAGAGGCATTTGGTACTTTTGAGGGGTGACGTGAAGGGGGTTGCTTAGCATAAAGAGAGGAGGGAAAAATGTGAGAAAATTTTGGTTTTATGGCTCCAGTTGGGGTCAGGTTTAGGATGTGGATGGAGAATAGATCTGGGCGATTTATAATTAACTTTTGATGAGACCTTGCTTCGTTTTGTTTCAATGTTTTCATTCGCTGGTTGATCCGTCCATTTGGAGACCCGCATCTTTCCGAGGTTGAGGTTGGTTTTGGATGGGTTAACAAATAACCATTCATATCTAGCCGGTAAATTAATCTTGAAACTCCGTTTGTTTTTGTGATGAGATGTTGGGGATATTGTGCATTGGCTGATGGTGATGCCATACCTCTTTTTAAAAAATTCGGAAATCCAAGCAACATCATCGTAATTGGGGGCACCTTTGAATATCTAGCCCGCTTTACCAATCTGAAGATGTCCACATCGTGTTAAATTGTGTAACAAGTTTCCGTGTGGTGGCGACCGGAGGAGTTGACATTGGAGCAGTTATATCATAATAAGATATATGGTGCGAGGATTTAGGAGGTTGGCTTGTCAGCACTGGATGTGGCAATGATTCGGCTTCGGATTGTAACAATTCTTAGTATGTTTATATAAAAATTCTTACCAACTAGCTTACGTAACCTAATACTGTCCTAAATATCTAAGTTATACACATTTATGGGAGCAATTTTATCCCCACTTAGCTGAGAATTTTTCTATTGTTGTTAGTATACTGATGCTTCTGCGGTTGTTGTTTTTATGGCTGCGTATTTTTTGATTCAGCCTTGTTGTTGCAATTTTTCTTTCTTTTATCAACTTGTCAAGCTGAGTTTCCTTGTCTTCCTGCTCCTCTGATGATGAAACGTCATCATCCTCCGACCGTTCTCCTTCTAATTCATAGGAGTAGTATTTTCTATCGTCAACTCAGCAATTGATACAACTGAGGCCGACGTGATGCTTCCATCTTTCTTGGTGTTTCTTTTTTTAAGTGTGGATTTGGCTTTAGTTTCCGTCGCTTCTTCTCTGCTTTGACGGCATCTGCTGATATTTTTTGTTATTGTTTCGGCATGTCGCTGCTCCGTAAGCGTTAACTGCAGTTAGCCTTATCCTGATTGCTTTTCAGTTCTAGTGCCAATTTAAATTTTTATTAAAGGGAAAAAAATAAATATAATGTTTAAGGAATCTGCCCAAAAATCTTCGTTCTTCGCACTTCGACATATTAGATGTTCTACGGAACCAACCCACTATATGATTTTGAACTTTAAACACACCAAAGAGTACGTCTGTCCTCTTTAGAATTGGGATCCGACTACACTAGGTGAGCGCTTCTCCTATATACCCGGATTTTAATGACAATCGAGCTTTTCGGATAACAACTACTTATTTTAATCTAAATAAGCATCGAGTCACTGAGACTACATGTGCAAGACAGTACTCTTAACCACTGAACGCCTTGTTCTCCTTTGAATGACACTTCCGAAACTTAATCGATATCAATGAAAGCCAACTGCACTAATCACGCATTCACATGGAAAGTATTAGGGAGGTTTTCAAAGCCCTATATTTATACTGCGACAAGCTTTGACAATTTACGCAAACATTAGCCACCCAACAGTGACATTTTCCTCAATTTCCCTCGATAATTGAGTTGTTAACTTCGCTATTTCATTATTTACACCTGTGGGTGATGTCTTAACCAAATGGTGAAATATTGTAGATACCAGTACGAGTACAATCCTATTAACAACATCACCCTTATCATGTGCCAATATAAATAAAGTCTCCTCTATTCCCACTCAAACGAGCTCTTACACTTCTTCTCATTTTCAGCCCTAAAAGCAAAAAGGTGGCTGTATATGGAGTGTGTGGGGTGTATGGGGTGTAAGAAATACACCGCCTGACTCTATGTTCGCGATTTTTCTCTTCCAAGAAAACATCCTCAAAGATAATGGCATCATCATTACGATGTCTTTCAGTCGCTTACCGAAATGCGTGCAATCATATTAAATTACCCCCAATGAGCATGGAATAACAAGGAGCAGTTATAACCATGCCAGGTGTGGTAACCGTTGATAGGTATAGCAGATATATGTACATATAGACTGAAATAGGAGTAGAGTAACTTGAAAAGTAACAACTCAAAAGGGAAATACTAGTGGTGAACCTTGGATTTCCAATGAAGTGAAGCCATCTTCATCGGCATTTCCAGGTACTACCCATTCATTGATGCGCCTCTTTCAGTCCACCATCATCCCCAAACCCCAGCAACTCGTTTGCCCTAGGGGTGAGAATACTATGTACCAAATGGGGACCTAGTGTCACTGTTTGTGTGCGAATCCAAATTAATATTCCAGTAGAAATGGCGCCAAAACTGACTAAAAGGACTCGAGTATTCATACGTAGACTCCAAGGTATCACTTACATCGCACAGTGGAACCAACTTTAGTAGATTTCGATGGGAAATGGGGTGGGAACGAACGGAAATCATCTAAATAAATAAGAGTACTTGGGATTGAAGATGAAGGATGGATAGCCGAATGACGATGAAAATGGCAATGTCGGTGTTGAGTAGAAGAAAAAGTGATTTCTTAAGTTCGCCTGCTTTTTATTTTATTTTATGAGCAAAATACGGATACCTTTACTGATACTATCACTTACCAGCTAATATAATGGATCGCATGTCATTTTATCGTCACTGTTAAATGTCACAAGAGAAAGGATCTTTTCGTTTGTTTTCTTCTGAGATGGTTCTGTATCTTGCGTGGCAAGGACATCAGGGGAACCTACAGGTTTGACGAAATTCTTGATTTATTTGATGCCTTAACGAAGCGGGACAAATGGAGTTGATTAATAATGAAAATGAAATAAAATTGCCGTTGAAAGAATTTGAAGTTGTAATTGCCTCGTGCCTGGAAATTGAGGAGTTTTGGGCAAGTGCGAGCGTAAAGATCAATCATGTTTCGACGACACGTGTGTTTAATATAAAAAGTCTTTCACTTGCATGAGCACATGAGCACCCCAACATAACTGTAAGAAGATGGTAAGGGTACATCAAATGTCATAATTTATCATAAAAATGTCAGAAGTCCACGGTACTGGAGGTCTCAAATAAGATTCTCAAAAAATTCAAGAAATGCCACAGTAAGAGGTTACTTAAACCCACCTACAATATGTTTTGTAAGGAGATTTCGAAAGAAATTAATATACGTAGGTTATATATGTATTATCTAATATACGAGTATATAAGTTTTGAGAAAAAAAAGGAAAAAACTAATTTTTATCATTGGAAACGGATCTATTGTTTTTCAAAATACACTCCGTGAAGATCGAAACACTTTTGCATGCGTTTGAACCAACTTTTTCCACTACGAAAGAGGTAACTCCAAAACATGCATTTTAAACGCATCAACCGCTTCTTCGGACGTCGAAAAACTTTGGCCTCGCAATTTATTATGGATATGAGGAATAAAAAGAAGGCATTGAGTGCCAAATTACGACGGAGGACGCATCAATTCGAAGTTTTGGGAGCCCAGATAGCCGACATGGGAGAGCTCGCATTGTCATGGTGTCCGTGTTTGGATGTTTATTTACAGGCTCATATGCCTAAATCCGTGATATCTTATAGACGTCAATCGTTGATCGATTTTTTTTTTAAGATGTCTTTGGACCAATCGACACTAACCTTTTTTTGAGCGAATGCCAAATTATGGGGTATCCAACGCGAAAAAATCCTTAAGACGTACAAATCTTCATGCAATATTAAATGTATGCGAGTGGAACTAATACCCAAGTACGCCTCAATTGCACGATAAGGCATATCATGATCCTGCATCATATATCCTGGCACAACAACCGATTTTGGACAAGTTTCGAAAAATTCGTCCTGGAGCGAACGACGACCACAATTGAATTCGGAAAACCAGCGAAAGACGCTGAGCCGGGATGGTAATTCTCCACCATCGCCACATTGTTGTTGTACCGAAAATGTTCACGATTTAATTCCATTATTCGGCTGAGATGAATTTTTCAAGTCACTGTATAGAACGCAAATGGCGCTCATATGACAAAATGTTCTGAGCACGTGTACCATGAAAAATGTTAAACTTTACGATGCTGGTGTCAGATTTGACGTACCTACCCCGGTACTGTCATGTCTCAAAACTTAAGCAGCAACCAACGTGTTTGCATTTGACTCTAAATCTTTAAAGTCTGACTGATTTGCGCCGTTTGAGATTTTTAACCAGCTTACAGGTTTCACTGAGTCTTATGGTCATTTCGCAAAGGGCACTATTCTATACCAGTGCACTACAGTTTTGGGTAGACCAAGGTCCAGCTGACATGCCTATTCAGCTAGCGTGGTCGTTTGTCAGTTGCCTCTAAGTGCACAAACCAAGTTGGCTGAGGTCCTCTTCCACTTGTGTGCACCACTTAAGTTGAAACCGTCCTCTACTGGGTTGTCCCTCTGGGTTGGAGTCGAAAATTTTTCGAGTCGAAACGCTGATGTTCATTCGCACAAGGTGACTTGAAAGCGAAACCGAGGTTGATTAAGTCCCTTACTACCTCAAAGTTGTAGTTGCTTATTGTGACGTTTTGTGCTAGGCGTCGATGTTGTGTGCCTCTCTTTATTGGTGTTTCTTCGTTAACCGCTAAACCCATATCCGCCACTAGGCTCTTCAAAGACGGTGCCTCTGGAGTTGGCTTACGTGTTTCAGCCAATTCATTCAGGAACCACGTTGAAAAAATCGCATGACAACTCTTCGCCTTTTCTAAGATCTTTTCTGACATTAAATGTCTCGGCTTTGTCATTTTGAAGATTTGATATATGGTGGACTTTCCTGGCCTAAAGCTGTCAGACTTATTCCACTGTAGTTGCCAAAGCTCAGGGGATCTCCTGTTTTTACGTATAGGATCGGAAAAGCAGTACTGAGTTTCCATTCCACGGGCATACTTTCGTAGCTTCAGATTTTAGAGGTGCTGCTTTAAACAGCTCATCAGTTCAGCCATCGGGTCCAGCAGCTTTTTTGGACTAACTAGTAAACTTGGAAATGGATGTCCTGAATTCATCTTGATCGTGTGGGAGAAAATGTTATCTGCCTTCATCTAGGTTTAATGGTCCTTTTTCCCTGATGGTTGGATGTTATTCGTCATCGTATTTCAAAAGTCCACAGAAATAATCTTTTGAGATGCTCAGCACTGACTGGGGTCATCTAATCAAGCTTTTCTTTATTTGGGCGAGTTAAAACCCAGCACATGAGAGAGGTGGACTCTCTGATTGATCTTTGGCATTGTTCTCATTGTCTTGCTACGTTTGACTCTGGCGGCTCGGTCTCCTCGAGAGTCGTTGAACCACCTCACAATAATTCGCTTTCTTTGGGCTATCACGGGTATTCAAATCTGTGTCTACAAGACACAGATCGGAGTGTCTTGTCGGAGTCAATGTTAGCCATTCGGAAAGTTAGAGCATCCAAAGATCTTGGAGCACTATGGGTCGATCAGAATATTCTGAACTTGGTTGACGGTTTGTTAATCAGGCGTCAGCTAGGTCCCTTTATGGATATCATTGTATGGAAACCGTGGGCTGGCTATAGTAACATTACTTATTGTCGCAAAATCAATAAGCCTGTTTCCGTTTCAGTAGGTAATGCCGTGGAGACTGTACTTTCCGACTATATTACCAAGGGTGCCCTCACGCAATTATCAAGGCTTCTTCCATCAATGACGTTGTTTAATAAAAAAAACAGGAGCATTGTAAATTACTGGTCTTATCGTTACGGTTTCCGGAACTTAACGCCTCTGACGGTTGCTTTGACCATTTACAAGCTGCTGGTCATAGGTCCTGTTGGTGGCAGGACCACCAGCAGTCCATACCAGGACTTAAATCACGGTACCATAGGAGTCTGGGGCCCCCCGGATCTCTGTCTGGGCCTGACTTGTTGAGATAGGCCGTCTTGTTGGTATGCGTAAGTATGCGTATGCGTATGTTGGCAGCAGGCGATGGTAAGGCGTATCCCTTCTCCCATGAATGACAGACAGGAGTTCACGTAAAACTCTAGAGACATCTGTATTACCAACGATGCCCTCCTTACTTAGCTTGGCATTAAACTCGCCAAACACGATTTTTACGTCATATTTATTACATTGCACGTAGGTTTTGTCAAGCAGCTCTTAGTAACAGTCTTTGTAAGATTGTCCTTCTCCTTGGTCGGAGCGTGGGCGTCTAGAAAGCCTATGTTAGCGAATTTAGCCTTCATACGAATTGTCGTGGTCCACTTCTTGTCCAGTTCATTCCATCGCACTTCTTAGATTCTGGTTATCTGTTTTATAGCAGTCGAAGTTTTCCTCCAGTTGGTCCGAATTTCATCCGCCCGAACTACAACATTTACTGGTTGCAGCACCGGTTACCACTGGACCTTGTTTGTTGTGAAAGCTACCACCAGGGTTGTTCCTCAGGGTAGATTTGAAGGTAGAAAGGAAGTGGCCAAGAAAGTACTCCTTTCAGAATGTATTGTTGGAACTCGCAGAAAATGGTGTCCTAATTTTCATGAAAAGAATCATGTTGACGATGGGCCGAACGCGCTTGATAATTTTAGCTATTGCCATAGCGCCGCTGTAGAAACAAATAGTGCAGCTTTTTGGAGGCGGCTTAGGCTAATCGTCAGTTACTGTGTCATCTTAGAAGGAACAGTCTTCAGAGTTCTCTCTATGAGCGATAAAACCTTCCAGAAACTTATCCTTTCTCGATAACTTACTATTACAAGGTAACACTTCTACTCATTAAGCTTCGAAGAATGTCTGGGTGTCAGTCAGCCTTTATGTGACGCGTCTTTAGTTTCTTTCCAGCATTTAACATACATTGCATATTTTCAGGACCGTAGTAAGTACGTGTCAATCAAATATGCCAAAAAAATACACCAGTTCCGGGCAATATTCGCTATGGAATACCACTGAATTTCACGAATATATATCTTTTATAATTGCTTTGCCTCAAAACTCTGACAGAGTATTTGACAGTGCCACCTTCGGGCTTCGCGCGGACGTGTGGAACAATGTCACCGCCAAAGTTTGTCACCAATCCATGTCGTTTACTTTCCCATTGAACGCGTCCGACACTCAGACTACACTCATTATATGCAGCTACAAGCTCATGTCTAGTGATTTGCCTCCTCAGATAGTAGTGCACAAAGTTGTTCCTTCTCAATTTGAATGCTGTGACATCGTATAACACTCGTACTGGATCCTTGTGCAAGGATTCATTTCCATGTGCTGAGAAGGAGTGAGAATGCAAAAAGCAGAATACTAGGATAACATCGCGGCAACATAAAATTGCACTTGATGGCAATGGAGTTTCTTGAGAAAATTTACAGCCTCAAGTGTTGATGTCAAGGGTTTCCTGTTTGGGGTGTTTGGGGTGTTTGTCTTGACCTTACCGCCAGGCAATTGTACTCGTATAGAGTGCTTGGAGCAGAACAAAAAATCATGATAAATAGTTTTGGGTTGTGGTACGAATAGGAAGTGCAAACTTTTGAAAGATTGGAGTTTGGCAAGCGATGAGGCAATGGAACTTGAAAATTGAATAAGTAACATTAAGAAGGTCCACTTAGCCGAACTTTGAGTCCTAATTGGTTGCAACTGCGATCCAAGTTGTTAGATTATTTACATGCTTTGCAACACAACTGAATTATTGCTCCCTTACTATAACTGCTAAGATATTAATGGCATTAAGAACTACAGTATATATCAAGTGGGCTTACTTAACCTCTAAAAAGTTGGCATTGGGGCCAGATACTAGCCCAACCTGAATCGAATATTGGAAGAGAAAACATAATGCTTCTCAGCTAATGAGCAAATTGCTTTTATAATGTACAAGAGTGAAGAATAAGCAAGATAAATGCAAGGACCCCAAACGAGGAAGCAAAATACGCTAGTAGCAATAGTAGAAAGCAAGTTACCACTACTGCCTACGATGACTTGGTCACTATAAAGGAGGTGCGCCCTTGCTTCTTGTTTCAAACTTGAAAACGGGAACTCGAAAGTCCTCTTACCTGGATTTTTAATTGTTAACTCAACTGTCGATGTGGTCGAGCCAATTTAGTCGACGTGTTGACATGGACATTAGTCCATGGTGATACCACTGAGATAACGTGGGAGAATGGTGACCTGGTTCCTCCAAAAATTATAAAGATTCCTTGACTAGTCGTAATTTGTCCATTTGGGATATTTTTTTTTTTTATATACGAGGGGCGTTCAACATATTGTATATATAAATTGACTTATTTATCAAGTAATACTATTATTTTAGTGCATTCATGTAAAATTTCATATAAATGTGATTATTAATTCGCGTTTTATCTCTAGTTAAACAGAATCATAATGGCAACTGAGACGATGATGGTGAAAATTGAGCATCGCGCTGTAATTAAATTTCTCACTAAGCAAGGAAAAGGTCAAAAAACTATTCATGAAGAGATGGTGGCTGTTTGCCAGGGTTCCGCACCTTCATTATCAACTGTGCAAAAGTGGTCAAGTGAGTTCAAGAGAGGCAGAGAGAGCATTGAAAACGACCCCCGCTCCGGCGCCCCGGCTACTGCTTGTACGGGAGAAAGCATCAAAGAAGTCGAAAAACTTGTTCTTGAGGATGCCCGAATAAAGGTGAAAATGATGACAGAGATCACCAAGCTTTCAATTGGTACCATTCACACCATTCTTAATCTTTCAAAGGTCAGTGCAAGGTAGGTGCCACGAATGCTCACAGGGCCTCAGAAAAAAGTGAGAATCGCATGCTGTAGAGAGCTTTTGGAGATGTGTAGTGAGAACGCGGACGGTGTTATGGATCGAATTATTACTGGGGACGAAACATGGGTCCACCACTATGACACTGAAAGCAAACAAGAGTCCATGCAGTGGCATAAAAAAGGAACAGACCCCCCGAAGGAGTTCAAAGTCACTCCGTCTGCCGGGAAGCCCATGGCCACAGTTTTTTGGGACTCAAAGGGAATCTTGCTCATTGAGTACAAAAAAAAGGTGAAACCATCAACGCCACATCCTACGCTTCCACTTTGCATAATTTGCGGGAGGAAATTAAAAAGAAAAGACGGTATAAACTCGCAGCGGGTGTGTTGCTTCTTCATGACAACGCTCCTGTTCACACGGCGCGAGTTTCCAAGGCTGCTGCGCGAGATTGTGGTTTCGAAGAAATCCAACACCCACCCTATAGTCCTCTAGTGATTATTTCCTGTTTCCGGATTTGAAAAAATGTCTTCGTGGAGAAAGATTTTCGGATGATGAAAAACTCAAGTCGGCAATAAATGGGTATTTTGCAGAGAAAGAGGAAATTTATTTTTTTGAGGGTTTAAAAAAGCTTATCTCAAGATGTAACAAATGCATTGATGTTAGGGGAGATTATATTGAAAAATAAAAACAATTTAAATTGAATTCGCATTTTCCTTCATATCTATACCGAGAATATATTGAACGCCCCTCGTAATTTACGCGCGCCTAAGGGGTTACATACCCTTTTACTGTTGCCATGGCGCGGGCGGAAAGGTTGAAGAAAGAGAAAGGAAAATTGTTTTGTAGTGGTTTGAAACTCAGGTGAGTTTGGTTTCGATATTCGCTCTCCAGGGGGGGGTGGGAGTCCGAATAGGACGTAGAGTTTTTGCTTCACTCAGAGTGATTCGAGTTATAATTCTCAGTATTTTTTTCTGTGCTTGAAACTCTACAACAGCCAACTACGTGTCAGTGTTATGCCTTCACACCCAGAATTTTTCTGTCTGAGTTCCAAACTAGAGGAAGCAGGATTTAGATCTCGGAAGTGGTAATTGTCTGGGAATTGCGTTTTGATGTACGCTAAACCAGGCCAATTGCAAATAAAGTGTGCCACAGATCCCTTTTCTTCTGCACTCTTACAAAAATCCTTGTAAGGCATACTCAATCATTGCGCATATCATCCAATGTCATGTTGTCCCGCTAGGGTTATGAGTTTGAAGATATCTCCTCTCCCGAGGTTCGCTTGATCGTTTGAGATCGAGTATGGACCATATTAATCTGGATGCCTGACAATTATCCCGATAAGCTTTCAAACGGCTGAGAGAACGCTTGAAATTGGGTCATTTATTTAGCCTTGGTGACTTTATTTAGCATTGGTGACTTAATTTTGTCCAGCTACCTAATATTTCATCTAACAATTCCGACTTTCATCAGCCACATAATTCTCTGTACCCAAATGCCACGGAACCAACCGGCACAAACACTCTGCTGTCTCTAACCACTCTCGAATCTGATCGAATGATGATCTCCAGAGTGTTTTCTGGGGAGGAGTGTTCGGCTGGGATCCAGGTTCGGGTTTTAGGTCTACTAGGGATATGCTCCTTAGCCATAACCTCGACGTTTGCACTGGGCCGGCCCTCTCGTAGTCCACTTATTGCGCAAGAGATAAGTTTGACGTGTCTTGATACCAGCCAGCATCGCTTGTTATGGGAGGTGGTCCAGGGTTTTCCGCCATGATGGCCAATAAAATATCCGAAAGCTTTAGCTTGACCAGCTGCCACCTTTCAGGTGCTATTGATCCATCGCCATCGTTTTTATCGATCACCGCGATCGTAATAGTGTCTTTTAAGACTTTGCTAAGAGACCTCAGATATGTGACATTAAAAGTTCCAGCGGGGGTTTTGACGTTTTTAATTTTGAACCTTTTGGGAACTTGCACGGTTTCCTCCATAGATCTCTGGCGCTTGGAGAAGTTTTTTAACATTTTGTAAGCAGTGCACAATCCGTCTTTAAGGATGGTATTGACATACTCCATTTTGGTCTTCATGACCACATTTCTCTGAACCTCCGGAAGTGATTCGATTATGCGCCTTTGATTTCTCTTTTGAGGAAGAGTTTTTAAAGCAGCAGGAAAATCGTGGCTTGCCACAAACTTGCTGCTTCAGGACTCATATGGAGGATTTCTGGAAATTCATTTACCTCTTTTAGCCTCTACACTCTACAAGTTCGATGCGCAGAGTGGAGGAGAGAAGATTAAGGGAGGATGTAAATTTGTGCTGAAGTTCATCAAGCTCTTGCTGGGATATAGAATGTGTTTTGCCCATTCAACCAGTTTGGGATAGGCGATATTGTTATGTTTCGTCAATAGCGCTAGATCTAAGCAGGAGATATTTACTTGTTCAAAATGCTAAAACAGAAGTATCGGCAAGAATACAAATTCTGTCTATACATTCTTTTCTCTTGAAAAATAGAAGATGTTGAATTTAGGGGCCCTTGCCACAGGGATAAGTCCTCTGCAGACGTTATTCCGGACAATCTATTAGACAAGGCATCTGGATCAGGACGATTTGGTGCTGTTAGCGAGATTTGGTGCTGTTAGCGAGTTTTGAGTCTGCGAGCCTAAAATTGTATAGGTTTAACTTATAGGGAGGATCATATCCTAATTAGGTAAACTTGTTGAATCACACACCAGCAAATGGTTCTTAAAAACTGTTCCTCAATTGCACTGGAAGAGTGTCTGCTCTCTCTCAACTAAACAAAGTAACACCAAAAGTATAATGGAATAGGGAAGATAGCCCCTTATTATGTTAATAGTCGAGCATGTCCTTGCCATTTAAGCCTGAGAGGTAAGGCAAGCACTGCGCTATGAATTTGATTGTGTGCTGCTGGTCCAATCTGAGTTGTAGGACAGTCAGCAGTTTCCCGAACAATCGCCATGCAGATACCCTCTCTGAATTGCAGACATCACCATTTATTTCATGAGGAAACTCCAATTAATTGGACAACATTTAAGATTTCGCTTTACCATTCCATATCCCAATACAAGAAAACCACTCAAAACTCTTCACCACATGATTACGTCACACAAGGTACAAAATAATTTTATTGGCACCCACAATATAGAAAGCCGGTTTACAGAGTTTTAACTAACTTAACATGAAAAACAAACGAGGCCTGGCTGCACCCGATCCAATCGAAACACTTGCTTCAGCTAATCCAGCAAAAGCACTTACTGCATATCTAAGATATGAACTGCAACATACTTTATACTCCCAGATAGTACCGTTTCTTCGTAGTGCATCCTCGCAAGCCTGCACACCATACCTAGTGTCAAGTAGTATCTTTTCACCAGATGATTTCACTTCAGATGGCAACGTTGCCAATCGGTTAGAGGTGACAAAGATGACATTTTCACCAAAAGCCAGAACTGAATTGACTACATCCACATTCCCGGAAAGTGTCACATTTTCTGCATCAGACGGAGTTTGCGAACCGACATCGTTTTGAATATCTGTTGCTTGAGAAGTGATTGCTGTCGATGTTAGTGGGTTAGATTGAGTCTACGAAAGGAAATAATGTTTATAATTCGAATCCAAAAAATCTGTCCTACTCTACCTGACAAAGTGCCAACGAAGCGCATATAATAAAAACAGATAATATCTTCATCACTGCAAAAGATACACTTTCTAATGGGGTGGAAATTAATTACTGCTGAGCTCAGATTTTAAAATATACATACAATGTACTCATATGGATGCTTGGAATAACTTGATAAGATAAACATTATGTCTTGTGCACCAGCATATTCAAAGTAATCGCTGATAAGATCTTTTTCTCACTTATCTATTAATTTTTTGTTATTTTTAGATCCGTGTCATTGTGACACATTATAGAGGGTGTGTGAAGTTTGGATTTTTTCTTGGAACACATATGATTTTTGAGATACAAATTTAAGATGACTTTAAATATATTTAACTCACCTTCTTCCACTGTATAAGCAAGACGAAAGCTAACTTTCCTTACTTAAGTCAGTCTTCGGATACATATTATATATATTTATTTACTCGTATCTTCCTGAATTTAACCCAATTTCAATACTCCATAACGCATATTCAAAGGTTCTGCTCTGGCCTCTGATTTGAAAGTAAGGAATATCGACTCTCAGGTCACGGGTTTTCTGTTGGTAGGTCCCAACAAAACACAATATGCTCCGATATAAACACACACGTCTCGGATACGGACGGATATTCTATTGACGACCGGCAAAAGATGGTCCCGATCGCATAGCTCCAGTTTAAGCGAAAGTTCGTGCGGTACAAATTTGACATTCAAGGTCTTAGGGAGATAAGATGGTGGGACCACAATATCTATTCTTCCGAAACTGAAAACATTTACATCTACCACACGCAGAAACCAAGTAGATCTACTGACCATAAAAACACGTGGTAGCTTCATGTCAAATTGTCCACTCAGTGATAGGATGTTGACGCCTAGGTTTAACGGTTAGAGTGAGGAACTTCTCCATCATTCAGTGGTATGTTACACCAAACTATGCTGACGACAAGGCTAAGGATGATTTCTACAGCTGTATCCATTACCTAACGCGGACGTCCTGATCATGATGCATGATATCAATGCGGAGTTAATAAACGACAACACAGGGCTAAACATGTGATGCGACAACATGGCCTCGGAAACATTAGAAATAACAACAGCGAAAGATTTTCGTCAGGTACAGGCAACAGCACACTGTTTTGACGAGTGAATCTCGACTGATAGGCAACGAATATCGAACCAATTCGATAATATTTATAAGACGTACCAAGTAAATACGTAGCGGTCATTTTAAATTGCCTTCGTACTGCATCCATCAACTGCAATTTGTTGAGATTACTCTGCTATAATATTAACAAGCTCAGGCAACCCTAAAAGAGATTCCCGAGTACGCACCTTCGCTCCCATCAACACTTAAAATTTGATCGCCTATCATTGGTTTAAAGTAAAGCAATGCAGTTGGTATTGATGGCATCTAAGCGGAACTCTTTCAAAATGCACCCAACATCTCAACGGAAAATCTTACAGCCACTATTTAGGAGAGCATGGTAAACGGAAGTCTTACCCGAAGATTGGAACAAGGAGAATTATGGCCAAACTACATAAGAAGGGAGAAGGGATGTGGAAACTGGAGAGGAATACATGTGCTTCAAGCAGTTGCCAATAGCACGAGGAAGAGTGTATCTCGCCTATGAAGACTCAGGTGTTCGTTCATGTCAACATACTACGGATCATTCTTTGCAAATCCTAACGATAACTACGCAGCGGGAGATGTTGGCTGTTTTGTAAAAAAAGATTATAAGGTTATAAAATTCTTGTGTTTAGATTTTGGTAATGCGGATATTTTAAAAGATTCCATCGAAGTAAACCGTGATCGTATCTGTATTTATACGTGTTTATAGACTTCATATGTTCAATGTCTCGATATTTATTAAGGAATTTTCTGTTGCATTGGAAAAGGAAAAGGCTAACAACTTAGTTGTCTTAGGTGATTTTAATTTAAATAATTTAGAGTGTCGTCTTACTTGGCTATACTCTAATCACACGGCTTAGATAATTTCATAAGAGAGCCCACTAGGATTAGTACAGGAAGATGTTTGGATCACATTTATGGTCGGTTCAGCAAAACTTCGTCGAAATATTGTGTGAAATGTGTTCTTAATGTTATGATTATGGACCACTGTATGACTGGTCTCCTTAATGCAAATACTACATTAGGTCCCCAAAACAGGTAGCCAAAATCGATTTCAGGAAGCTGCAGCACAATCTGCTTTTCGAGTTCTGGGATGATGTTTACATGTGTAATGCTGTGTCGAATTTTTACACCAACTTCATTTATCGTCTATCGAGTCATACAATTAGTTGTTATTATTCCGTGCACATCAAGAAGACCTAAAGTAGACTTAAGCCATGGATCTCTAGAGTTCTGTTGAAAAAAAATAGGTTTAAAAACTAGGTTTATAAATAAGCCGTTTTAATTCTTCTAAGGAGAATCTTAAATATGAATGGCATTTAGTGAACAACCTGCTCAATAAATCATTCTCTTCGAAACGACCTACCGCAATTTTTGTAGGAGACAGTAAAATTTCGGAGAATTTACTTATTGGGAATGCATTTAATGAATATTTCACTAACATAGTCTGTAGTCTATAACCAGGTGAAGTAAACCCAACTATTACTCTTTGCACTGCCATTACTAGCTGTGCTGATCTGTCGCAAAGAAATAGCTCTGTTTTTACTCCTATTACTCCACACGAAGTGTTAAAGACCATCCATTCTTTAAAAAAATCGAATTCTTGTGGTTCTGATGGTATACCTAGTCTACTTTTAAAGAACATCTCCTTCTTCGCTGTGGAAGTATTGGCAAATCTTTTTAATTGCTGCGTATTTGGAGTCGTCTTTCCAGCGAGGCTTAAATGTGCTGATGTTGTACCGTTATTAAAAAAGGGGTCTACTATCGAACTGTATAACTATAGACATATTTCACTTCTTCCTGTGTTGAGCAAAGTTTTCGAAAAACTAATAAAAACAACAATATTAATTTTCTTAAACAAACAAAATATTTTCAGTCCCAACTAATTTGGCTTTCAGAAGGGAAAATCTAGAGAAATATGCTTTACTGCAATTTTGTTCCAAACTAATGTCTAACCTTGATTGTAAGACAAGTTTGGTTTATCTAATTTATTGATATCACCAAAGCCTTTGACATGGTAAAGCAATCCATTCTTTTGGAAAAACTAAAAAAAGCAAGTTTTTGTGGATTTATGCTTGATTGGTTTAAGTCATACCTTGACAGGTCAGGTCACAGAGAGTGAAGATAGACGATGTGTGCCCCAAGGCTCTGTTTTGGGACCAGTTTTATTTCTTGTTTACATTAACTCACTTTTTGCTCCACCTTGGAAAGATTCACCTACTGGTTTTGTTGAGAAATTGATTTTCTGCTCATAGATTGGTAATAAGATCCAAAATTAAAATAATGTTCTTTAGCATGTCTTTAGTGCATAATTTAGATGCGGAATTTTACTATCATGCACCTGACTGTCTACGATACAATAAATTATTGTCCTTTTCACCCAAGTTTCAATGACAATTTCAGTTGTAGCGATAGGTGTTTCTTAATTGAACAAGTACTTGAATTTAAATATCTTGGACTGATTATTGACTCAAGGATGAGCTTTTCAAATTACATTCAATCCCTGAGAAAGTATTTCCAATCCACTCTTAGACATTTCTTTTATTTACGAAACATTTGCTCGACATATATTTAAAAACAATTTACTATAGAATTTTCCATTCAAGACTTCAATATGGTATATGTTGGGGAGGGGTGTATTTTAATAATATCAAACCCGTTTTAATTTTGCAAAAACACATATTACGTAAATTATCCCGAAAACCATTTAGATACCCTTGTTTTCCATTATTCCTTGACCTGAAAATTCTACCTGTTCGTCACCTTTATTGTTTTAAAGTGCTAAAGACGTCTTTTATGAAGTCAGGCAACCGTAATTTTCGGTTAATATCAAATTATAATTTACGAACCAACTTCTTAAATATCGTCGCTATACCTTCTTTTCGCACTACTGTTTTCCGTAATTTCTACCCTGTTTCCTCACCTCGATTATTTAGTAAGCTTCTACTGGCAATCAGATCAACAACAATACCCGGAATATTTCTAAAACTTACAAAAATTGGCTTTTCAATTTTAATTTCATTGATATAGAATCGATTACTTTTGACATTCTGGTTTAGTTCGGTTTTTTTTTTTGCAAAGTAATCAATTACAATTTTGGAATACATTTATAAATATTTTGCATTTGTACAACTCTTAAATTAATATTTTTATGTTACTTTATTTGAATTATTTGAATTATTTAAATTTGTATATAGTTTATTTTAAGTAGGTCCACCCCACCTAGCTAAGCTTTTGAATTTCCTATAATTGAAGTTACTAATTTTTCATAATATATATATATATATATATCTGGGGTGGCCGTGGTGTAGTGGTAGTAGCAAACGCTTCTCACTCGGAGGGTCCAGGTTCGAATCCTGCTCATGGCAAATCAGTTTTTCATTGTGTAATTAGAACTCAGACAAAAAAAATTCTGCGTGTGAAGGCATAACACTGACACGTAGATTTGGCTGTTATAAGAGTTTCAAGCAATGAAAAAAAATACTGGGAATTATATCTCGAATCACTCTGAGTGAAGAAAAACTCTCCGTCCTATTCGGACTCCCACCCCTGGAGAGCAAACATAGAAACCAAACACACCTGAGTTTCAAACCACTACAAAAACAATTTTCCTTTCTCCTCCTTCTATCTTTCCGCCCGCGCCCTGGCAACAGTAAAAGGGTATCTAACCCCTTAGGCGCGCGTAAATTATAAAAAAAAAAAAAAAAAAAAAATTATCTTACAAGCAAAAGGTTTATTTTAGTTCTATGAATTGTGACATGATTTGATACATGTACGAGTATATATAAGAAAATAAATTATAATTCAATATATCCAATATATAATACCATATATTCATTATTGCACAATGCGTGTAGTATAGATCTCCGCTACACTTGTTGTTCGTCAACTTTGAGTAAGCCTTTGGACGAATTAATCCATGTGCTATATGACGTGATTTGCGCAGGATAGGTATACCAGAAAAACTGTTGTAGAAAAATAAGTAACTAATTGACAAATAGCAGTGTGGTTCAGTTGAGCCGTTGACTCGGTAACGCACCTCCGGTGGTAATGGGTAAGTACATGGCAGAGCAAACCCTGAAGGTCCTTGCAGTGAATGTTCATTCACTGATTAGGTTCGAACTATTTAAGTTGCTAAAGGACAAGCCCCTGATGTGCTTTTGGTTAGTGGGAGGACAGATTTAAGAGCTCTATCCCCAACCAAAATTAAAAAAAATTAAATTGAAACTAAGCTTACCAAAAGACACAAAATGAGGCATAGAAGTTATAAAACAGTACGAAGAAACCGACCAAACTCCATTTAAGGAGGAGGCTTTACGATCATTATAAGAAAAGAACTGCGTTTTAAAAGAATATACAGTCGTGTAGCACGTAGATTCTAGGTGCTGGAAGCATGCATCTTGTATATCGGTCTCAGTAGTGGAAAACGGTTACACATGGTGTCTCTCTATGCACCTAAGGCTACTCAATCCAACTCATTCATCACCCAAGACTGGAATTTTAAGAGAACTACTTTATTAATAGCGGAGATTTCAACAACACATTTCAACACGGGTCCTATTTGAATCTTCTGCCATTCGACACACGAATAGAACTGACGGGCTCTAATCTGCATACCACAAACTGTTTACGTACTTTCGTGTATAACATTGACCATTGCGGTCTCAGCACTGAAATAACGGTTCCCATAGAAACTGCGGAATTGAAAGAAATTTTTTTAAAGGTATATATATATTAGGGTTTGTTGCACAAATTTCTCTAGAACACTGACCAGAGCGCTTTCTAGAATTCGTCCAATAGAAATCTGTCAGAAGAAGAGGCATCATCACATGACATCATTCGCCTGAAACATCACCTGGAAAATCGAGGAAATAGCGAACTAACGATTCGAGAGCTCGGTTTTCACCCAGTTTAGTGACAAGAATATGGCAAATAATGTCATCGCCCCCATTTATTTCGAAGGAAGAGCTTCAAACGATCTTCGAATCACACAGGAATAAGAAATCAATAGGAACCGATGAAATACCGAACGATGTGCTTCGACATCTCTAGAAGCGGTGGACGATTATACCACCCTGTTTAATAATGCAATGAACAATGCCCATTATTCAGCGCATTACAAAACTGCGGTGATACACCCCATTTGTAAAAGGGATACAGACATTTCGAATCCGGTGAATCTCCGGTCGATCAGTTTTCTTGCAAACGTCATTAAGGTTTTTGAGAAAGGGATCAATAGAGTCCTGACTAAGCAGCTTGAGGACAAACATATAGTTCCGGATATTCAATTCGGTTTCAAAGTGGAGCACCAATGCACTGGTGCCAGCCTGATTGACTTGGAAAAAACCTTCGACACCGTATGATGAGAGGGACTCTTCTTCAAGCTGAACAGGCTGGACATTAGTAAACCACTTCTGTATATTTTTTTGAATGTCTGCAATAAAGTGCGGAAAATTTTCCGATCCTATTCAATATTTACACCAGTGCTCTGACAGATTCACTTCACCATACACGGAAAAATCTATTATATTCATAATCAGCTAAATGAATAAGCGGATCGAACTGGCGTCATCTATTCCACCCTGTTTGACAAGTCTGTCACGCCGATATAATGTCTGCTACGTTGAATGAGGGTAAACCGAAGATCCTTAACTCACGAATCAGTATCATGAGAAAGACCAACCTGCAAAATCTGTTTTTAAGTGAATGCCCAGATGAATGCGAAGCTAAGCGTAAACAAAATTATGAAATTGGCTGCAGTGGCTACAATATACTCGTATACTCGTATAGATGGAACCGTCCATACTCGTCATCGCTCTATACAGCACGAGAAACGTATGAACGACCGTGATCACTATGGACTTGAACGCGCAAACGCAGCTGGAGCAGTATGATCAAGTGTACCCATACGATTACCGTAGAGCACGTGCTTCTCCAGAATCTGAAAGGGTTATTTACGTTTGAGTGGAATTGATCTTCCGACTAATATAATCTTGACAAACGAAGAAATCGGCCGTAATTTATTAACGATGCAAGAAGTTGTCAAACGAACTATGGAACAGACTATCCCTCGGGTAGAATACTCCGACGAAATCCAAGTCGAAAAGTACAGGACTCAACAATCAAAGCATTGTACGCACACAAAAGTTGACTTTTTTGAGGCTTAAGCAGCTGTACAGACAGTTTACTGGCACAAACGCCTCGAATATAAGAACACTAAAGTCACTGATCTAATCCTAAAACAGTTATTTAAAGTCTGTACTTGGCCAATAAAATTCGGGCTAATAAATCCAGTAGTCTGAATGTGTTCCCCCAGATAAATAAATTATTCAGGCGAAAGTTCACAATGACATTCAGTGTGTTCGAATTCCACAAACGACAGAACACAGACAGACACTACTGGCCGTTGGCAGGCGACGGCTTTTTCGTGGTCGAAGACCCAAACGAGAAAGTTTATTTCCTGGGAGCTTTTTTCGAGGCTGTGTATACACTGAACAATCCATGACAATAGGTCCTGCCTACGTAAATCACTATTATGTGTGCAACTAACTTCAAAATTGGAGACACGAGAATCACGGTTTCACCGCATGCAGTGCTGTATGTGCAATATGTGAGCTTCCTCGCATTTGTTCGTTCGTAAAGATGAACTCCTATGCATCTTTGAGTCTGTGAAATACAAAAGGTCGTCGGGTTGGGTTGTACCGAAATGTCTGATTTTATAATAAAAATTTAAAAGCCAATATTATTTTTCCGTAAATTTTTATTCAATCAAAATAGTATCCGTTGGCATCTATGAAATTCTTCCAAAGTGATACAAGGTCAAATATTCCTTTTTCGTAGAAGTGCTGACTTTTTGAGGCAAAGGCTTTCATGACCTCTGCTCGGTTCCGGACGACCATCTGCCGGCAAAATGAATCCAAATTGCGGAAAAGGTGGTAATCCGTTGGGGAAATATCAGGAGAGTACGGTGGATGCGGAAGAACTTGAAATCCCAACTGCAACAGTTTTTGCACCGTTACTTGTGAGGTATGGGGCCTAGTATTGTCAGGCAAAAGAACTGGCTTTTCAGCAAATTTGGCATGCAACATGTCGATTTCCTCACAATATTTGATAGCGTTTATCGTTTCTCCTGGTTGAAGAAATGAAAAGTGGATTGGTCCTTTCGATATCTACTTTTTTTGGTTGAAGATCGGGCTTGGGGGTGTGTTTTAGTTTTTCATCTGCATCCTAGTACTTTTACGATTATCATATAGTAGCCACTTTTGATCACAGGTGACTATTCGGTGCAAAAACGGTTCAGCTTGGTTTCTTAATATAAGCGATGCACCGTAATTTTTGGGATTCGTTCTGTTCATGGGGTACCCACTTATCGAGTTTCTATACCTTTCCTATGAGAGAAAGATGTCGACTTATTGTCATTGGGGATACTCCCATACTTTGTGCCATCTCCCGCACCGATTTCGTTGGGTCCCCATACACCGTTGCTCTTAAAACATCGTCGTCAACTAACGTTTCCGGCTCCCCATATTACTTTGAGAAGGTCTTCTACACCGTATGGTTAGACGGGCTGTGCTATAAGGTGACCAGGATGGACATGCTTAAACCTCTGGTATATATGATTTATGACATTCTTATGGGAAAAAAGTTCTTTGTTAAATATAACAACGATATTTCGATCAAGGTCTTTGACATTAAAAACGGCTTACAACAGAGGGATGTGATTTCTCCGATACTGTTTAACATTTACACAAGTAATCTAGTAGATTCCCTTCATTCACGCTATAGCCTACACCGACGATTAGTGGCGTACAAGTCAAGTTCAAAAATCGAAGTCATCAATACTTCGATCATAGCGTAATTTCGATCATACTACGGCGTATTCCGTCGATTGGAAAATGAAAATCAATTTTCAAAATTCGGGAATATTCTTGTTTAGAACTCCATTGGAATGGGCTTTTAGGGATACCAGATATAACTGGCAAAATTTGGCCATCATTGGACAGCAACTGCCAACTGCCATTAGCGGTGAGGAGCAAAATGGCTCGATAAGTATTTGCATTTTATTTGGCTTCATCTCGCCAGAGGCTTTTCTCCAAATTGTGTAAAGAAGGAATAGTATCCCGGTATATAACACCGCCATCGCGGTGCGACGATAGCGGCTCATCTACGACCGATATGTTTCCAATACTCAGGAGCTCCTTCATTTTAGTCCCGCGATTGTAGACTGGATCGATGCCGGGAAACAGTACGCCGAGTTCTGGTGGCCTCAAGTAATGGAGAGGAGAGGAGCTCCCTCTCCTAGGTCGTTACGTTACTAAGGTAACATATTCCTCCTAGTTGTAAGTTATTGTAGATTAAGGCTAGTTAGCTGGATCTCGTGGGAAGGCAGCGATCGTTAACATGAGGCGACGCCTCTGAAAAGTGATCGGTGCTTTATGGCATTGGTTAAATCTCGATGGTGCACGTGCACGATGTTGACGAATGTCAGGCGTCCGTGAGATGGTGACCACCCGGTGCGAGAAGCTACGAGACTGTTTCTATCGAAATACGAAAGAGAAACCTTTACGGCACAAAGACAGTTCCATCGCGAAATGTATCATGCAAAGGACACTTACTCAATCAGACATAAGAGTGGGCCGACCAATGTAAAAGTGAGAAGAAGAGTTGAGGATTAAACTAGAGGGAAGTTAAGCGCGTTGCAGAACCCAGAACGCTAAGGCGCGAGGGTGTTGTGGACGCCCTATTCCCTACAAGACGATAGAGGAACTCAACAATGACAAACAGAATTCTCTAACGGAAGAGGATACATATCAATTTCATCCATGACTTAAGTTGAATTTAAAAACCAAAAGTCCTATAGCTTAAGAGAACTCTAAAAGATTCATTTTCTGACTTTAATCGCAATGATTCTATCTATCCTAGTACCACACAGTAGAGCCTTGCCATACCAATGAGTTGTAAGCCTTCAACGTATTGTATTGTATGGTATTGTATTTGTATTTGGATTAAAATTACAAGAGTACTAAAAGATAAGATATATTTTGAAAGCATAATTTTACAGACGATACAAATTTTACGTTAAATTAACAATTAGGGTAGTCAAAATAATCACAATAAATAAAAATAATAATTATAATAAATAAAAAATGATATATAGATTGAGTCATATCTAAGTTATTATGCGGTTATCGGACAGATAAAGGAAAAGCCGGAATATGAGTTGATAACCTGCAATTCATGTGGAAGATAGTTCCAGACGCGAATTGCAGATACATGAAAGGATCGCACTCCAATGCAATGTGTGAATGAAGGAATAATAAGTTTTTACCCCTATTATATTGTGCAAAATGTAGCATTTCAAAAAGATAACTAGGAGACTTACTTTGTATAATTTTAAATAGTTTTAATATATTACGGAAGTTAAAATACAGATTGAGATTTAGACCGTAATTTGACGATGCAAGTCTGGACACACTACTGGACCTAGGGATACTATAAATAAAACGGACACAGTCATTAAATGCAAAATTAAGCCGATGCTTACAAACACTGTCAAGACAGGGAAACACGGAAAGAAAACAAGTGTTTTGATTAATCGTATTTTTATCAGGTGATGCAAGTAGTTCGCAGATTATCGTAATCTTCGCAGTCCGCAATAAACTTTTTTCGGGGTGTCCCTTATGGCATCACAGCAGGTAAGTGAAGAGTTTATATGAAAGCCAAGGTACTACATTTAACAGAATGTACAATAGTAATGGGGTTGGCATCAAGGACAACATTTGGACACACCTCATTATTTGAAAAAATAATACAAACTCTCTTGACTGTGTTCAACTTCAATTTGTTACCTTTTGACCAGTTGGATATATTATCAAGATCTTCGATCACCCTAGCAACACAATCTTCTATAAGACCAATAGGACGCGAAAAATATATAATCACATCATCAGCGTACATGTGAATTTTGCAATTCTTAACATTTAACAATACCTGGGATTTCATTGTTAAAAAGACAGAACAGAACCTTGCGAAACGCCTGCATGAATAGTTTCAGAATTTGAATAACCAAGCTCTGTAACAACCCACTGTAGTCTATCTCTTAGATAAGAGCTTAGAAGCTTGGTGGATGAGTCGGAAAAAATTTAAGCCATTTTTAATCTTCGTAAGTAACAAAGAGTGATCAATGCAGTCGAAGACTTTGGAGAAGTCTAGAAGAACTGATACACATATAGCATTACAATCTAAAGCGGATCGAATATCAGTAGAGAATAGCAGATTCACAACTGCGTTTACTTCGAACACCGGATTGCCATTTGGAAAGCTTATTATTATTATCTAAGAATTTTTACATTTGAAGAGATAATACCTTTCCAAAAGCTTTTGACAAAAAAAACAAGATACTAATTAGTCTGAAATCAGCAGGACAATTAGGATTAGACTTTTTGGGAATAGGAATAATTTTGGGAATTTTCCAATTGTCCGGGAACTGAGAGCTGTAGATACAGTAATTAAATATATGATGTATGTATCAAATGATATGGGGTAGTATTTCGAGGCGAAATACCATCCGGTCTTGTGGCATTGGATTTTACTGAGTTAGCTTTAACTACATCGAAATCATCAATACATTGAAAACAGAAATTTGGAAACAATTCAGAATCACTCGGATCAAGGTTAAAAGATAACGGTTGAGGAGGATCCGGGGGAAAAAACGCACTCATTTCATTCGGAGATGTCGAACACATGGACATTTTACTATCTGTTGCTACACCCAGACAGTTGCTTAGATCTTAATTTAGGATCATGCTTCTTCAAAAAGTAAGATCTTTTGGAGTTCCGGGTAAGGGTAGTAACTTCGTTACGTAAAATGCAGTAGTTTAGTCTATTTTCCGGTGGGTGATTGCATTTGAATTTCTTATAAAGGCGCTTATGGTCAGTAATTTTACGTTGAATTTCGTTATTGTACCTGGGACAATAACAAGACCTAACACGCTTAATTACAACGGGGGCAAAACTATTAAACAGGGAATTGACTAGATTAATAAAGATTTCAACCTTTTCCTTAATATTGGGAGTTAGGTACATACTATATATTTATATCATGCCAATTTAAACTGTAAAGGGCATGTGTAAGCTCTGTTAGATTGAAGTTTTTAAATGATCTAAAGCTGAAAGTGTTATCACAGTTGGATCTATCTATATTAAATACAAAAGAATAAAAAATCATATACTGGTCAGTTTAACTTGGTCAAAACATAATACACTCGAAGCACAATTAGTTAGAAACATGTCAAATAACGAGAAGTTGTTCATGAATTGAAATAGGTGGGATAGCCGGAATTAACCACAGACAACCCTAATTTATCACAGAAGTAATGAAATTGACTAGAAATAATATTGCACTTTAAAATGTTGACATTAAAATCACCACTCACCAAAATTTTGTTGTATTTAAGTTGCAATTTTAATAGTGTTTCTTGCAGTTCCACTAAATTTTCTTTTATGAAACAGTAAGGAGGCGAATACACTACAACAAGAAGCATTTTCTCATATACAGAACCGAGTTGTAAACAATAAAACTGTATGATAGACTTAGATGACGAATACACAAATTTCGGCTTAAAACAGTTTTTGGCATAAATACATACACCACCACATACCCTATTTTTACGGTCATAGCTCATAGCCACAGGTAGCCTTGGCTCAAGTGGTAGTGGGCTCTCCGATAACGACATTTTCACAACTAATCGCTCAAGAATTGCCGCTCAGTAAATGGCCACTTGCCGCTCAGCTTTTTACAGCTCTGCCGCTTGCTGCTTGCCGCTTACTGCGTGACGTTAGCCTTAGAACGCTTTTCACTGCAGATTATTGCATGTATAGATCTAGGGGCAAGAGATCAAGTAGTACATAGCATGAGTCGTACCTATACATGCAATCCTCTATACTTTAGTCATTAACCTAAGGTTTCTAGTTCTGTTTGTATATATAGTATAGTCTTTATGTTAGGTACCCATTTTCTCCCAAACATACAGCGTCAAGCGTAGAAGGCGACCATTGCTTTCTTTGCACGTTCTTCGACTATCTAGTACGATATCTAAGTATTTGGCACTATTGGATAGTTGGAGGGTCGTCCCATCTTTTATGTCTAAATAGAAAAGGCTCTGTTTTTTGTGAGTCGATTCCCAGCCGACAGAGCAGAACCCATTCTCCACGGATTCTAAGAGCATAGTTTTGAATTTCACTGATCATGGGGAGGTACTAAGGCGGTGACCTTAAGTACCACGTCATCCGCGTATTCAGTGGTTTTATTCCTTCAGATTCAGAAGTATTTCGATAACAGTAAGTAGTGACGTTCAAATGTTGTGACGTGTTACCAAATGTTACCTTGATATTCCTGTTGCGAAGCATACGGGTTATCAGGTTTGTTAATGCAGAATGCATTTCAGCATTTCTTAAGATTCTACCTATAGCGGGAATATTGACATTATTGAACATTCCTTCAATGTAAAGGAATGCTAATGTGAAATCTTTGTCGTAAACACTTTTTTCAATCGTGGTAACAAGTTCATGTACGGCCGTTTCCCTGCCTTTACCTTTTGTATAGAAACGCTGGTTTGAGGCTACGTCTTCTGAGTGCAGATTACTACGAATATGAATGTCAAGCAGTATTTCTAAAGTCTTTAAAATGAATGATGTTAGGCTTATGGGCCTGAGGTCTTTTGGATGTTGGATGCTGGGCTTACATGTCTTGGGAAAAAATACTAACTCTACTTTCCTCTAGCATTTTGGCAAATATCCATACTTGATGTTAATGCTGAATAGTCTTTTTGGGAAAGGTATAACAGCCTGTTTCATTTTCTAAAGGATGATTGGTATGATTCCGTCCGGTCCAAGGGACTAGTAAGTGTTGGATTTTGTCCAACTGCCATCTAGTAGTTTTAGATCTTCAGCTACTGTAGGTTCCTTAGATATGACTTTACTTAGTCTGTGCTTTCAATTTTGGAGTAAAACTTTCTCCATGACTTTCTTTTAGCGCTTCAGATTGCGCTCTTGTATTTCCTCAGACTGGCCTTTTATTTATCCTAGTCAAAGCACAGATCTGAGCTTTAGTCCACCAGTACGGGGAGTTCATGGATTTTTTCATCTTGGTTAAAAGCCTGAGTGAAGATTATTCCCAGTTTTTCCGCTGCATAATCAATTTCGGTGAAGGTTTCCATTTTGAATCCGTTAAGGACATTAAGTTTTTGATCTATCTCTGCTGTAAAGTATTTCTAGGATTTTTGTACTGCTGTTAAGCTCTGAATTGAGATATCGAAGGTTGTATTTTATTCCGTGCTTCAAAATGTACGGGCCCGGAATGCCGTTTAGATCTGGTACGATTAAGGAGTTCTTTCTTTTCGACAATATGTAGTTCAGATTTTGGCCCAGCCATGCCAGGGTGGTTACATTGTCGCACTGTATAACCTTGAATTTTTGGGATATTTCAACGCTGTTTGCTTTCTCTGTAACAATGCCCGTAGTCACATTTTTTCTTCATTCTTTTTGCCACCTCATCCTACAGCACTTCCAGAATAGCGGTGATATTTGCTTTATAGCAGTCGAGGGCACCCGCTAGTTATTCGGCTGCACGCGGTCTGTTCAATGTTCGAACACTCCATGTGCATATTCAAACGTCGTTGTCCTTTTTCGATTTCTCAGGGTTATCAGGGTTGGTTTTTAACTAGGTTCTCAATACCTGGAGAACCAAGGACTTTATTCTGGAGTCTTCCTTGTGAGGTTCAGTTATCTCTGACAGTGAGATATACTTAGTGTTTTTATTTTCTCAACACTTGCCTTTATAAATTTGGCAGGTCACATCCGGTTGGACGAGAGCAGAACTCAACGGCTACCACGAGGAAGTAAAAGAAGTACAGTTGATGTGTAGTTACAGGTCTGGGCATCGCCAGGTTGACGCCGCTTAGTGCTTACGCTAAGTTTTCTAGTGGCGCTGAACATCTGTGTTCCATAATCAAACGGACGTCATGCAGAAGTTTTTTCTGGTTGGATTTGTCAGTTCAAACCATTCGGTGACAGCACTGGCGGTCTTGCTGAGTTACCCTGATAGAGTTTTTAGTGGGCTTTCCAAGAATTCCTCCTTTTCAACAAGGCCGAAACCTCACATCCGGTTCTGAATTCGACATACCTACAGTCTGATATGGTGACCTTCGATAGTATGTTCCAGCCGGTAATTTCCCTGTTGGATAGCTTTACGTCGGTAACATGCTGTCTCATTTTCGTAATAAATGTAGACTCTCAGTCCACATATTGTCACTGAGACAATATTTTTGTAAACTAAGTGGCATATGATGCTTTTTTAACACTCATGGTTCCTCTTCGAATAATGTTTAAGCCCCATTTTCGAAGAAAAAAATAATACGCAATAGAACCCTAATCCTGCCAGTCCTATCTTTCATCTCGAAGGGCATTTGGGGCAAAAGGTACGCAATTTGTAGAATTCACAGGGGAATTATATTTGATGAGGCCCAAACCCACAGCGCCATCTACGAGAGCAGTTTTCTGCATATACCACGGAAGCGTTCTAAATGCTTCAAATCATCCTCCAACTTTTCCATTTAAGATCTCTTAAGGGTAAGAAAGTTTCATATCAACACAGATGTCAAAGTTCAGGTCCCAAATTCGAAGACAACGCACAAAGTGTTTGTTAATGCTTGAAACTTTGCTCCGCAAAGAATCGCATCTCCTTCGTCACACCCACGGGACCCTCCCTCCAGCTGTAAGTTAAACTCGTTCCCCAAGCACACATGCACACTCGCTCACTTGAAATAATCTCAGCAATAATTAATTTTCGTACTTTTAATTTCATTTGACATAATGCATTACACTCCGTTAAGTTGTATCCTTTGCGCCATACGTTGTGAATCCTGGATAGAACTCGTACATATCTATCGCCAAATGATCGGCGACGGGTGCCTATGTCTGTTCTCCAATGCGTGCGCCAGAAGAATATTTTTTTTCTATTTTTATTCATCACAAGGACTCTCAACAACCGCACTGACAGTCCCCTAACTAAATTAAGTATTCCGAGAAAATCTTTCTCGCATTCCTTGTCACAGCCCACCGCTCCAAACCTCCCACCACAAAGTACCATCGTTAAGTTTTTGCACTTAATTGAAATATCTAGCCCAAGTTTTTGGTGAGTTTAAGAGGATAAACTTTCAAGGAGCAACATTCAAAAGCATTAACCAAAGCATGTCACCCGGACAGCAGAGTGAGCGCTTGAATTTTTGGAGTAGGATGAGGCCACCATCCCGTCCACCATACCATCATACTCGTACAACGAAGAAAAGAAGAAAACACAAAATGAAAGGAATGAAAAAAGGTCCTGCTAAATGCATAAGGGAGATGTCGAAGACTACTCATGGGCTCTACGTTGTAACAAGAACATGTGCTCGCTTTGGTACATACCTACATACATTCTGTGGTGTACGGACGGAACTGCGGTACCGTTTTTAATGTGCATTAAGTGGATTAGAGGAGGAGATGGAGAAGTACGAAGCTGTGAGGACACGCCAGACTTCTTAAAGCGGCGACAAAAATTGTTTTTAAACATCTGGAACTGGAGCTGGAGCAGGAACTCTGAGTTACGCTTTGGGCCACGAAAAACTAATTTTGCTTGGTACAAGAGTGAAACTGTGATTTAGTTCCGAAACCAACCGACCAACCAACGTTATAAATGTTGAGCTAAGAAACAAAGTATGTCTTGTTCCGCGCCCTCTATTATGCTATGCCGTACTGGTAACATGTCTCTGGCAGGAAGGAAGGAAAGAAGGATATGGCGCAGAGTGAAGAGTTTCCGCTTTCTGGAAAAATATGATATTTTCAACTGAAAGTGTTTTAAAGTATTTTTTTCTTTGGGGGAAGACGGAGGAAAATGATATTAGAATTTCCAGCTCCAGCATTGCACGGAGTATGTATTGTAACAGCACTAGCACTTTGGAATTCTACTTACTTACGGTTCGCATTGTTTGACATATATGGGTGTATGAGGTGAAGACCTGGATTCACTTCATCCGTAGTCTATTCGAATGCCAGGGAGCACGGACTCTGCAATGCCGAACCATCAGGTTTTTTAGGCGCCGGCACAGGGACTAAAAGCATTTCCAATTCCTGAACATCCCACAGCTCCTTCCACGATACATTCATTGAATTATCAGGTATGGTGGAGAAAGCCCCTTTGAGCATTGCGCTTCAAGTTTGTCCAAAGAGATAGTCTACTTTCTCGAGTGCTGTCTCTGATAGCATAACTTAGAAAATCGAAGAAGTAAAACGCTTTAAAGTGCCACTCTGAAAGGATAAACCATTGGATGCAATGCCTAGGTGGATAAGCTTGTTACTTCAAAGTTAAAGCTGTCTATTGCGCCATTCTGTCTAATTCGCTGATGTTGAGCATTTCTTATGGTTGATAGCTGAATCCATGTTTACCGCTTCGGTTGCAATACTGACAAGCTTACCAGTGACAACTCATAGCGTTCTGCCAAATTTGTTGATGTTATCAACTGAGGCAAATGACGTCTTATGCGCGATACTTAGGAGACCGATGCCTCTACTGGTTGCGCAATTTAGAGGGACATTATTTTTTGGAAAAAACGATGTCGAAATAAGTTGATGTATGCTCTCCAACAAGCCATCTTCTGCTGCCTTAAAGTAACTCGTAGATATGTACTTGCCGAGGCTTTTCATCGTTTCTACAGTTTCATAGTTTTCCATGCAAAAACGACATTCAGTTTCTTGAATAAGACCCATTTATTATATATAGTATAGGTGATATCGAAGGTAGCAATATCCGGTTATGAATCCAACCAGTCTTCTGATATCATCCCTTTTGAGTTGTAGGGATACTTTCAATTTTTTGTGAAAAGCTTTGAAGGCTAAAAGAACCACTCTCGAAGCCCTGGGATGTTTTCCCAATTTCCCAATGGGATGTACTCATTGTGCTCTCCCAACTCTTTATTGCTGAGTTAATTGATGAATTCAAGATAGATATTACAGAACGGCTCAGGGCCGACGATGGCTGCTTCACTGTCCGTTTGTATATGAATGCAGGCACCCTTCATTCCCTTATCGAGGATGAGATTTGCGCACACTTGAGTGGCATGCATTTCCGCTTTATATACACTGGGACTTTTTCCCATTGGATGCGATGTTCTGGTGTTTGGGTTAACTATTCCAACAACCACCCCGGCGTCCATCCATTTAATACCTCTAAAGGTTTGAGGTTGGGTTTTTATAGGGTTTATATAGATTGTAAAAGTAGAGTCCCTAAAACAGATCCTTAAGGGACAACAAAATCTACTTCAATCGCGTCAGAAGCTTCTCAGTTGAATTTTACTCGTAGTATTCGATATCTTATGAAAGACTGGAACCACAACAACTCTTCGTTACAACTACATTAATTAAAGTCTCACACGAGTGACGCTTTCGAAAACCGGATTGTACGTCCAGCTTTTCCAGGTTCTCACAATTCGTTCTCCAGGAAGCTATTTTGAACTTTCTCAATTCTTTATTGAAGTGGATTAAAGCGGACTTGTGTAGGTCCCAACATCAGAGGTGTTTGGATTTGTTAAAAAATGTTCTCACCATTTTAAGCATTTGTTCAAGTTAATGGTTCTACCATGGTACATACGTTCTAACCACATTACGTTTCAACTTGCAATTGCATTTAAATGATGAGGTAATGGCTTCATTAAGTTTTACGCCGCCTCATTTACGTCCCCAATTGGCTTTGATAGCGAAATTGTCTTGAAAAGTGCTCCAGTTCGTGAGTTTAGTCGTGTATCTAGTTTGACCCTATCCAATATTGCATCCTATAATGAACCTTATGTGCATATAGTCCGTAAGCGTTTCCTTATCTCACACAATCTTTGATAAAAATATGAAGAAAGGGAGACGAGAGGACGAGGCCAAGTAACTCTTCTCTTACAGAATTTATAAAAGTGAGTTTGTTACCCCTATTACAAAGATTTTTGCTACCCAAATTAGTCCAGAGTTTTTTGGGTGGAAGTCCTCCACATAATCCAGGAACATCGACTTGCCATCGATCTGAACAACTCAACATTTCACGCAACAGCCTGATGAGAATTTTGCACAAAGATCTCTGATTATTCTCATACAGAGACCAATTAACTCACCAATTGAAAGCAAACTTGCATCCGCTTCTCAGTTTGGTTCGAATTGGACGTCGAATCTGGGCGAAAAATCACTTTTTCTGACGAGGCGCATTTACATCTCGACAACTATTTAGCAAACAAAACTGTCGCATCTCGGGATCGGAAAACCGGCACGTGATTATCGAGAAACCAATGCATCCGTGGCATCAGTGGCTCATTTTGTTTAGAAAATGCTGCTGGAAAAACCATTTCGATCAACGGTGGCCGCTACAAAGCCATGACAACATTTGTGGGCTGAAATTGAAAACACGGACTTGGACGGTCTTTGGCTTTCCAATACACTACCAGCAGTGCCCGAAAAACATCTAAAGCAACTAAAATCTCGTGAAATGAGTAAATACACTAATAATTTAGTCTCCCCATTAAATGTTGGATGCCACCTATGGAGCCCAAAATCTTTCTTTTTCTCTCTGTCCCACACGTGCTCAGGCACTTTAAATAAAAAAAAAAATGCTGCGATTTGACTTCTTTTTTTGTGAGGTGTCCTTAAGGATCGATGTTATGCCGACAATCTAGAAACGATTCAAGGCCTTAAAGTGAATATCGTCCAAGCCATTCGTGAGATGGAGCCAGAAACAGTCAACATTCAAGCGACCTTGACTGTTGCTGTTGTTGCGGTTTTTGTACGAAAAATATCACGCTTGCAGTTAATTGAATGACATAATCGGTTAAACAGATGTTTTAGGTTTTCATCTGACAGCTCAGGTATGCCAAAGGGTAATGCATCTCCGGAAATTTCATTCTTCTGCAAACAATTTATTTGCTTCATTAGGCGGAGAATTTCAGTGTTTTATATGTGTGAAACTGCTATTTTAGCTCTTTATTCGCTCAGATATGCCGGAAATATTCGAAAAAAAGCTCCCGAAATCATTTCACCCATTTGATTTCTGCCATTTTCACCATTATTTAATTATGAAACAAATATATCTCGTCCACAAGGCTATTCCTAAGAAGTTCCATATGCTTATTTAGACGTTTGTCAAACCGCAGATAGAAGCAAAAAATTGTATTGTCATTGTGTTGCTTAGAAATCTCAGAATTCATCTGAAATGCTGCCGAAAGTATGCCCTTGGAAGGAGCCGCTTTAGAGCGCCTATATCGGAGAGACATTGAACGAGTATATGTTGGAACCAAATTATTGTTGTTTTTGTGGCACAGAAGAGCAAATTAAATAACACCATTTCAGAAAAATTTAAATGTTATAATGAATTGTATTTTATATGGCTAATTACATGAAATTCTATTAGCTGTTCGTTTACACCGAACTTATGTTATTTGGTTAGGAAAATAAAGCAATTATTCAATATATTGTGGCTGGACGAAGATATAATGACTATACTTATTTAATGACGTCGCTCAGTGTCTACCTTATTCCCGAACCATTATAACGTAAAAATTCACCAGGGTCTATATTATCTCGAAGCTTCCTGTCTGTTATTACCTGGCAACTTGACAAATAGCAGACTCCCAAGCCATTTATCAAAAGTTAAAATGGTAATTGGCTATGGAAACTACTGGGATCCCTTTAAAGCTGGGACAAGTTCAGATTTTCATATAAAGAAATTGTATATTTCTTCCTTCGGCGCCTTCTCCATCATACCACTTCTTTTGCTCCACACAAAACTAGCACTAACTTCCAAGTCCTCTTTGTGACCTTTCTTCACCATTGCACGAAGCCATTTACCAATCTTCGCTCTGCAGGGAGCAAAAAAAAAAAAAACAAAAAAAAACAAATCCTAACGAAATCCTTCTCTGACTTTTATTTGATATCCGTCCCCCACCGGCACTCACCGCTAATCTGTCAGCTCTCACATTTACTTTATTATTATTATTTTTTGTCAGTCCTCTTTTTGACATTCATAAAGTTTTCCCATAAATTTATTTCATATTCAAATTTTGAATTCGATTTTTTGTGTCAGCCAGACTGCAGGCGAAAATGCGATGAACCGCAATGGAAGCCCAGCAATTATCCTTATTTATCTGATGACGACATTTCCCAACATCCCACTGGATATGATAAGTATGGGTAGAAGAAGCCAACGACTTCTGGCCGAAGCCATGAATACAGAATTACCAGCCGTCGTAATAAATTTCTACCAAACGTTCAAGGATCAACTGGAAACATATAGAGATTTGGTGGAAAGTGAATACGAAGCAAAGACCTCAGAGGCAGTGGATGAAATTTACGATCTGACCGGAAGACTCCTCCACGAACAATTTAAGCAGCACCGACGAACGACAGGAGCGGATCTGCAAGAGGCCAATTATTCTGACAAATTAGTCGACGAAGCGGATCCCCGTCGTTCGGATAATGTTCCTGGACCAGCTGTTGCATCTGCTGACGCTAATACAACTGCAGGGTTTGCCAAAAATTTAGCCCGAGTGAAAAATGCTGGGCCGGATGTACAGGAATTGGAGCATCGATAGCTCGTAAAGCAAACCAAAGATTGCGTCCTCTGCATGCACATCGACCACATCGAAGGAGAAGGAAGGAATCACTGAAGTACAGAGTTCAAGGTCGACACAGAGGTGGAACAAAGGGATTGAAATTTCATTGTCTTCAATGTCAGTGCCATTGGGTGTTGGTGATACGAGTGCTGTTGAGGACGGGGTACTATCATCATCGATATTAACAGATTCACAAACAAGCCAATCTGGCAAATTGGCGACGGCAATGGAGCAGTCATGGAACACAGACAACAATTGGCGTAACAATGGATGTGGAAAAGACCTTGAGGAGCATACAGACACTACGGATGTTGATTTCGGTTATAAGATAAATTGTATGACTGGGAACTGCGAAAGTGGTAGCAAGGGCAAGCATGAGATGAGGAGCAATAAGTGGCGGAAAAAATTGCAAATTGATGGGAAAAAGAGGAACTTGTAAAATTTTAGGATGTCCCGGCCAAGTCTTTCGGAAGGGAAATCGAATAAAGTAATTGAATAAGGAAATGATGTAGATGAATTGAAAGCCAGAGTTAGTCGAAGAAGGAGTAGAGCCACTGCCGAGGTTGCTGGAGCACGTAGTCAACCAAATGGTGGTGATTCATTTCCGGAAATGTTTGTGGTACAAGTTCAATTTCGTCGCCAGCTACGAATATTGTTGCAGATAATGCACTGAGTGAGACAATCAGAAACGTAAATCAACTGTTGACATCGGCTCCAAGTATTGCAAATGGTGCAGCTATTCTGGATGCAGGTAAGCTATTTGAGTTGTCCTATGATGTTATAACCAAAAAAAGATTAATGTGCCTAATGATATACTCGTATCTGAAACAGTATTCTTCTTTACTTTCAAGCTTAATGAGGCAAAAGACCTTTGCGAATTGCAGCCCATATCTATATGAATGCCTCTCCTGAATCATCGTGACATCTTTCGTCGCTGTCAAATTGTTTCGCATCTCCTGTTAGCCCCTCAGTTAGTAGAACGTTGATAGGGGTCCCGTTCGTGTAGCCACCACAAGTTAGTTTTCTTCTTTCCCTATTGCTGTTAAGCGTGAAAGTGCCTTTAGTAAATCCAGTTGGTCTCTGCTTGTGCTTGATCTTTTCACTTCTAAGGCAGTCTTTTTCCTCCTTTATTACTATTTTTGTTACCATTTGTGGCAATGCAACAATTTGTGTTAAAAAATTTGAGAGCTAAAGGAAAGTGCAAGCCCAGCGATTCATGGCTGTAGATATTTGGCGAGTTTGGTGTGCTCCCGCAGTTGGATCTATCACGATATTTGTGAAGAAATTTGATTGTACCAAAATCAAGATGCTAGATAAGTGTACAATCTAAAACCTTTTTCGAGTGCATCATATTGTTCTAGATCAAAAACATAGCGAATTATGTTATTAAAAGCAACCTGGACTCTATGTTGTGGGTTGTGTATCACATTGCTGCAACAAGAAAAATAAGTAGGGTTCTTGCGATCTTTAGCCTTGTGCTTATTAGTGTAAGATTGCGGCGTTCAGCCGCATAACTCTTAGAGAGTGGAAAAACATGGGACCGAGCAAGCCCTGGAAGGCCTCGTACCTCTCGTTCGACAGAGAATCTCTCTGCAGTGACGTCGGGTGAAAGACTTAAAGATATTTCCTTGCAAAGTGCAGACAGTCCATCAGCAGACGGCTGTTGATAGTCGCGTCTAACGTACGCTCACGCCCTCCTGAATCTCAACAACGAAGTGGGCGATTTTGCGTCGAAAATAATCATGAGTGATTGATGCGGATATGTGAACAAAGTAATGCACAAAGTTCCATTATATCCACTCAAAGTCACTTCATACACACCATGAAGTTACGCTCGAGTAGTCATTGGATAATTTTTTTTTAGATCGACGTGGGCCAAACCGTCACTTGGGTTGGTGAGCGCTACACAGCCATGGTTAATTAATTTTCCACCCCTCAATTAGATAAATTGGGACTAGGGGACATGTGGTTCCAGCAGGATGGAGCAACGGTGCATACTGCACCAGCCAAAACCTTGTACCTACTTAAAAATAAAAATAAACTTTGAATTTAATTTGTGAACGCACTCTTTCGCTAATCATCAAACTGTCACTGTCAAAATTTATTCAGTAAACTCAACATTTTCATCATGGTAAAGTACACGAACGAGCAACGTTTGCAAACTATAAAAATTTTCTACCGAAATCGGAGTCGGTGACTGCAACTTTAAGAGCGTTAACTCCAATTTTCGGTCGTAATACTCGCCCTAGTAGACAGGCAATAACAAGTTTAGTGCAAAAATTTGAGTCTACATATTCGTTGTCTGATGTTGCCGTGTCAGTGAGACAAAGGGTTGGTCGAAGTGTCGAAAATATCGCTGCTGTTCAGGCGTCCGTAGCAAACGATCCAAATCAGTCAATTCCACGGCGTTCTCAAGAATTGGGCATCGCTCTGACCACATTATGGCGTATTTTGCATAAGGATATTGGTTTACACCCATACAAGATCAAGCTGGCTCAAGAATTGAAGCCGATGGACCATTTGAAGCGACGTACGTTCTCCGATTGGGTTCTGGAGAAGATGCGCCAAGATGATGAATTTCATCGCAAAATCTTCTTTAGTGACGAAGCTCATTTTTGGCTCAATATGCGTTATTGGTCGGGTGAAAATCCACATGTGCTTCATGAATCAACACTTCATCCACAAAATATAACTGTTTGGTGCGATTTGCATGCCGGCGGCATTATTGGGCCATATTTTTTCGTCGACGATAACGATCGTCACGTTTCTGTGAATGGTCAGCGTTATCGCGCAATGATCACCGATTATTTTTGGCCCGAATTGGAAGATATGGACTTGGACGACATGTGGTTTTAACAGGATGATGCCACAAGCCACACAGCACATGCTACTATCGATTTATTGAAGAGTAAGTATGGTGAGCGTGTTATCTCAAGACATGGGCCAGTCGATTGGCCGCCTCGTTCGTGCGATTTAACGCCGCTTGACTATTTTCTGTGGGGCTACTTTAAGTCATTGGCTTATGCCAACATGCCGACGACGTTGGAAGAGCTCAAAGCCAACATTGAACACGAAATAGCGGCCGTTTCGGCCGAAATTTGTGGCCGTGTCGTTGAACATTGGGTCCAACGAATCGACCGCTGCAAAGGTGCCCGCGGTAGCCATATGAACGAAGTCGAGTTCCATTCATAAATGTTTTGATTTGACTTCAAGCCGATAATAAAGTTTTGAAATATCTCAAAAGGTTTGCGTTTTATTTAGAAAAAAGTTGTCAAGTCCTTATTGGAAAACCCTATATGTACTTTTCTTATGATTGCATGGATTGTTACGTACAAATTAGTTTCCAAATATAATCTCCCATTATTCTCTTATTATATTGTCGTTGATAACAACGTTCAAAATCCATCAAATCTTGTTATTTCGAATAGACACACACATTGTCTATATGTTAAATTGGTCCAAGTGAGCATATAACGTATGCACTTTACGGGACACCCTGCTTTCAAGTGATGTGTCAAAGCGAGCAGTAGTTGAATTTTGTACTCCGGATCTTTTTAAGTTTTTGATCGACAATCCTTTAATCAATTCTGTGACAAGAAATACATAAACTCCCAATTTGACAATTTGTCTTTCTTTTTTCTTATACCTAATCGTTAATTAGGTCCCCCTTGTAGTCTAATTAAAACGTTTTAATTTAACTTTGAGAACTGTTCAAACAAAGGAAATGTCGTCTTCTACAAGAAACAAGCTGGCCCAACAACAAAAATACACCAAGAAAACGAAAATTTGGAGAATACTTTTAGAAAAATCTGCAGCAAAATAAAAGTAATAACAAATAAATAAATAAAAATAAAAATTTTCAGAGTAATAGAGTAACTGCACTCTAAGCCGAACACTGGCGCAAATGACGGTGCAGTAATAATAAAATTTGCCGATTGTTATGACAAAAACAAAGTTACTCAAATTAAAATGACAGAAGATCGTTTCAACTGTGTAAATGGACAAGTTTTTGTACGCAAAACACTAGAATTCCATGCTGATCAGATGCCTCGACGACTTGAGAAAGTTCTCGGAGTAATCTGTCATCAACAAAAGCTCAACTCAACATTTAGCAAAAACATTACAAATATCTCTTTATTTTTCTTTTGAAACTTCGTTTTCTTTTCATTTTCTTGCTCTTTAATATTGTTCTCTTTTTTGTTGTTCTATCCATTTTTACTGAATTTTTTTTAATTTTAATTTTCATAATCCATATTGAACTTAAAAAGCTATTACAACATCCGTCATCAACATAGTGCTGAAGAAACTTCAAAGGTACGAGTATGTAAATGAAAACCAACTTTTTTGCTTAAGCGTACGTTTCATGTCTCTTTCCGTTGTTCCCTTAATAAATGACCAACAATTGTTCCTCATGGGCGATTTGCATTGACGAATCGAGAACATTGCTTAATATAATGTGCAACTTTAAAAAAGGGCTGCACATTTGCCATTTGAATTCACAAAGCATTGTAAACAAGATAGATGATTTGCGCTTCACTTTCGAGGACTCTCATGTTGACATTGTTTGCATTTCTGAAACTTGGCTGAAACCTGATATGCGCAATAGTTTATTTAAACTAGTAGGCTACAAACTGTATCGTGCTGATAGGAGTAGAAAAGAAGGTGGGGGCGCTGCCATTTATATAAAAAATGCTTTGAAGACCAAGGTTATTATCCAATCCACAGAAGTTGATGATCATGAGTTTATCTTCTTAGAAATTACTTTAAGCAATGATAAACTGCTGATAGGATCTGTTTACATGGCTCCTGATGTAACGAGTCAAAATAAAATTAGAAAAGTTCTGCAGGAAATAACTCCCTTATACGCAAAAATTGTAGTTGCAGACGACTTAAACCTCGATATTTCAAACAACAAAACCAAAGAGTTGTTTGATGTTATGAAATCAACAAGCTTTGATTTTGTTAAACGTTAAACGCCCACCCATTTTATGCCCAATAAAAACCGCCCCCCTTATTGATGTTTTCTTAGTTTCTCACACTGAACTTATGGGTCATTATGATCAAATACAATCTCCTGCTTTTTCACATGACGATACTATATTTTTAACCGTTAATATGAGTGCTGCAAGTTCTACAGATACTTTTGTAACATATCGTAATTTTTCGAAAATTACACACATTCGCTACTCAACGAATGCCAATTGCTCGCCTGATGGTCTGTACTTCTGACGTCAATGAACAAGTCGTGGCATTGGAAAATAATATACTATACATTTTTGTTAAATATGTTCCCATATGTACAAAAAAAAAGTAAACTCCGTTGCATAGAATGGCTTACCCCAGAAATAAGACAAGCCATTTGCAAACGTAATTTACTATATAAAAAATGGCGAAGGTATGGATGCGAGAATATCTTGAAAGAGTTTCTGCTGTATTTTGGAGAAACATTCGTCAGATAGGTTTGAACACAAATAATTCTCCTTCTTTACACGGTGTTAATTTAGATGACCTTAATTAAAAATTTGTGCAATCCACAGAATCCTTTAACAGCACATTAGGCTCTAGTTTTTGAAGCGTTAGTCAGGGTATGAGTAGTTCTTTTAACCTTAAAAGTGTACGTATGACGGACGTTGGAGAAGCAATTTTTAAAATAAAATCGAGGGCTGTAGGACTAGATGGCATCCATCTTAATTTCGTAAAAACTCTGCTCCCTTATATGCTTATTGTTGTACAAAGCTAGTACCAGAGGTATAGTTCCACATCTTATATATAATACATATGTCAAATATTTATATACTATGTTTTAATGACTATGAGCACAATAAAAGAACGATTAAAAGATAGTCGCATATCGAACCTAGCCGAGTCAACATCTTTTATTTTTTACTAATAAAAAAATATAAAACATGGCGCAGCCGAATTAATATTAAATAAATATGTTTGGAGGACAATCAAAAAGGAAAGCAAGTGAGAAAATACAAAAAGTGAATAAAACTGAAAGCAGCTGCGACGATTCGGAAGAATTAAGTGACATTGAAAGTGAATCAGGGTAAATTAAAGTAGATAATACCACTAAAATTGCGAAAATCTCTAAGACACATTTATCTAAGAATAGATTCAAAACTAGTGAAAAAATTAACAAAATAGAATTTAAAGTGCCAAGCCATCTATTCATGGATGGGAATCTCTCAGAAAATTTCCAAAAATTCAAACAAAGGTTTGAAATATATTTTGATTTTGATTTTGATTTTGCGGCCCGGACAGATTTATTAAGCTTATTGCAAGCAAACATATACTTAAAACTAACATTTTCACTTAAAAACTAAAGGGTGGGAGCGGTTAAAGAAAGTTAGGACGTGAGGCATAGGTGGAAATAAGTATGTTCTTGAGGGAGAGTTTGCTGAGATGGTAGTCGAAGAGAGGCAGAATATCATTAACTTCGCGAAGCATCCTAGACATTGGCTCCAGGTGTCCGTAATTCGTTCTTTGAAGATTGAGCCGGAAAAGTGGCACAGACCTAAGATTGCGGGGATTGTTGTTAAACGAAATAATTTGAAGTACGTAAGGACAATCGATATTACCTACTAAAATTTGATGAATAAAGAGAACTTTTCGGCGTATAGAAAGGGGTTGTAAATTTATAAGTTTCAGCCGGTCAGTGTAAGGTGGTAAGTTTTGGCTATCATCCCAGGGAAGACCACGTAAAGCAAACCGTAAAAACCTGCGTTGAACAGCTTCTATCGAGAGGATGTGAGTTCTGTAGTAGCGTGACCAAACTTGGCTGGCATATTCAATAAGAGGCCTAACAAAGGTTATGTAAAGAGATTTGATAACATAAGGATTGGAAAACTCCTTAGACCAGCGCTAGATAAAACCAAGGGCAGAGTTGGCTTTTTTTTATTATACTATCAATGTGAGAACGGAAATTGAGTTCCTTGTCGCAGATAACACCTAAATCACGCAACTCATTCACTAAGGGAACAGGCAGATTAAAGATTAGATAGCAACGAGGTGAAATAGGGAGGCGTTTACCGGTATAAGTTATAGCCTGACACTTATTGACGTTAAGCTCAAGAAAATTCTTCTGACACCAAGTACAAAACCTGTCTAGATTTTGCTGCAGATCTAAATATTTTCATATCATCTGCGTAAACAGATATGTATGAATTTTTAATGATACAAACAACATCATTAATGGTCAGAATAAATAATAAGGGACCAAGGTGGCTGCCTTGGGGGACACCAGAGGAGGCTTTAATTGGGTCAGAAACCATGGACCTAAATAGAACATAGTAAAGTCGTTCATTTAAATAGGATTGAACCCAAGTTATAAAGTTTATCTGGAAACCAAGAGCCTTTAATTTTAGAAGGATTATATCATGAGAAATTCTATCAAAGGCTTTGCTGAAATCGGTGGCAATCACATCAACTTCATTTCCAGATTCCAGTGCACATAAAGTGCTTGATACGAATTCCGTTAAGTTGGTGGTCGTAGATCTGCCTTTGAAAAATCCGTGCTGGTTTAGGGAAACAATAGATTTACAATGGAAAAGCATTATGTCATAGATAATGCTCTCAAAAAGCTTAGGTATGCAGGACAACTTAGCAATTGGTCGATAGTTGGAAATATCGTCTTTTCTACCTTTTTTATGTAGGGGAATAATAAACGACCTTTTCCAGGTTGATGGAAATAATCCCTGGGTGATAGAAAGCTGAAAGAGAGCTGTAAGAGGTTGGGCTAGATGCATTTGACATTTCTTTAAAAATATAGGGGGAAGATCATCAGGGCCAACCGAATAATCATCTTTCAGTTTTATTATTTTATCTCTAACTTGCTCTAAAGTTATAGACACCGATTCCAAAGTTGTTTGTGAGCAGCTGTTTAAGTAGGAAAAGTAAGAATGATCTGGCTCTTGGGAATGGATGGCGAACGCTTGGCCAAAAAAAATTGCGAAGAGATTTGCAATAATTTGGGGATCGCCCGAGGACCTATCAAGAAAATTTAGAGATGATGGATAGTTATCCGATTTGCTTTTAGTTTTGATGAACTGAAAGAATCTTTTGGGTTCGGAAATGAGTATGTGGTCCATTCGGTTTAAATAGTTGTTATAGAGAGTTTGGCAAAGTACAGAGAAATTTATTTGTCGGAAAGCGATTTTAAGTAAGAGTACCAGAGCTTATTTCTCTTGTTACGAAGAGATCGCAGCTCTTTATTATACCAGGGTGGTGACGATGAGGGATTCCTTTTGGGTAAAAAAGACACAAATTGGGAGAGACATTTTAAAATTTCGGTATAAAAGGATGCAAGAGCATCGTTAACCGTAAGGTTAGGATTATTGTAGAGAAAGTTAAAATTGACCATACTGAGGAGGTTGTTCAGTTTGGCGTAGTTAGCCCTATGAAAATTAAAACTGTAAGAATATTCATAGGAAACGGGATTAAGGCCATTGTCATATGTCAGCGTAAGAGAAAGAGGAGGGTGGTAACTATCCAACTTAGAAAGCAGATGTTTACTTTCTAAAACGACGCAGTTTTCTGTATCAGTGGCGAAGACTAGGTCGAGTTTTCTGCCGATGTTATTGGTGACACCACTTAATTGATATAGACCAGAGTCAGTTAGGCAGTCGATGAAAAGATTTTCTTTATCGGAGGTAGGATTTGTTGCAGTATAGTAACACTGATCAGTCTGAGTCCATAGAAGCTTAGGTAGATTAAAATCACCTAAAAAAATAACAACTTCATTGGGATCAGCAGCATTAAAAATGCAGTCGATTGCATCAACAGTTAGCTGGTAACCTTGAATTGGTTGAGAGGGGCGAATATAGCAGCAACAAATATATAGGTTGCGTTTGCAAATAGGAATTCTAGCGCAAACGAATTCGAAGAATGCAGTGGACGATTTTTTAAAGGGTCTAGACTGGAGACGAGAGTGTATAGCTAGAAGTCCACCACGGCCATATAAATTCTCCTCTTTATCTAGACCATCGTCACGGTGTAAATCGAAGTCTTGGGAAAATAATTCATTATTCTTAATATCAGGGGTGAGATTGGTTTCTGTGAGGGCAAAGATGTCGTATGGCAGAATCTGCGAATTAAGATATATATATTATCCTCTTACGTTTTGATAATACAGGGACAGATATTTGGGAGGCTTCGGCAAAGAATTGAGTGGTGGGTTAGGAGCGATGGTAGTTTTTGAAACTAGACCGTGTTCTCTGGAAGTGTAGTATGCGTTTGGAGCTAACATGAGACGCGAAAGAAGAGAGATCATTAGCCACGTCATCAGGAGTCATATCTAATTGTTCATGAAAACGTATAAAAAGTTGCCGCAGATCATTATGATTAGTGGGGAGGCCTTCTTGCAGAATGGAAACCATTGCATTGGTTTTCGTTATACCGTCGATACAGACAGAGTCAGGCTTGTCATGTAGGTAGGCGAGATATAAGCGAACATTATCATATAATCTGCGGTCTCTTAAACGAGAGAGAACATATCGGCCATCATCCCCAGAATCGATAAGGTGCTTGGTTAACTTTGCCTTTGGAGGAAGAATGGGGTCTAAAAAAGAAGGTGGTCTGGTATTAGGGTTGGAGTCTAGCTTAGAACATGGGGAGGGATTTAAAATATGGGAGCGAATAAAGTTGGGGAATGCCGTTTTTGTATGAGTGGAATGAGGAGATGTTGGGTTTTGTAAATGACTGGGAGGAGGATCTAGATTTAAAGATACGCGCTTAGGAATTGAGTTGGACGCGGTGGAAGAACGTTTTGTATATACGCAATTGGCAGTATGAATTGAGGGTGGAGTGAAGACAGGAAATGTCCCAACTTTAAAACTCCAATTTGCATCAGGAGTTGGGTTTTTTTTGGCTTCGGTATAGGGTTAGACTTAAAATTAACATTATTCAGTTTTTTAGATTTAGTGGATTTTGAGGTAAAGGTAGTATCCTTGCGATGTTTGTTGTTTCCTGTATTCGGTTTAATTCTTTCCATAGTTAATCCACCCAGATTGATGACGTCGGAAGCAGGGTTGATAAACATCCATTCATATTTTGACGGGATGCTTACCTTGAAGGTGTTGGTGGAGATCTTACGGCAGTTGCTTACATCTATTTTAAATTTAGATTTGAAGAGACTAATTAGCCTGTTTCGATCGAGGAGTGTACCTCTTATTAAAAAGGCAACTGACTCAGCTTTGTTGAAATTGTTCAACTTTTTTATTCTCGTGTTCCACTCCGAAAGTGTCCATAAGATTCCGAATCTTGAGATTGTGGGTTCAGGAGTTGGTGTAGTAGCATCGTTTACCGAAGAGGGTTGTGGTGGAGGAGAAGATGATCCAGGAGTTACTGGTGGTTCCATAATTGCAGTAAGAAGCGAGGTGTTGTATAATGCAGTCGGTGGGGGCTGGGATTGCACCGGTATATCTTCGATTTTACTGGAAGTTATTCGGATGTGATCAGCAATTTCGATTAACAGCGCGCGTGATTCGGTTATCTCCTTGCTTAAATCGCTTATTTGGCACATGATGTTTATGAGCAACTGATCATTATTAGGCGGAGAGGGAACGCTGCTTCTGGATGTGCTTTGAAGATGAATCGAGGGAAGACCGTAGAGAACTTAAAGAGTCTGTTATTGTGGGCATGTAAGATTTTATTATTGATTTAACACTATGGGATAGAACATTTTTTGAATCTTCACTAAAGTCATGTTTGTCATTTCGTTTTATTAGTTCACTGTTTTGAGCCAACTGCATGGATAAGTTTCTAAATTGAGTCTTGTTATAGATTGCAGATTGCTCGAGTGAAATTGACAAATCTTCAACTGATTTCAGAAGGTCATCATATTTTGTATACTGTTATACCAAAAAAGACGAAGTGTATGAGCGGTTTAAACTGTATAACAGAACACAAAAGGAAGAAGAGACATTCGATCACATTCTCACTGATGTGAAACAATAGGCCAGTACGTGTGAGTTTCATGAAGATGAATTAAATAAAGCTATCTGGGATAGAATCAGTTTTGGAATCCGGTCAAAGTCATGCCAAGAAAAATTACTTGCGGTCGGAAATATATCTTTAGAGGATACCATCAAAAAATGTTCTCTATTTGAAATAGAAAAATCAAGATTAGCAGGCGTCCAAAATACAAAAGAACATGAGGTCAAGCAACAAACAGGAAGCTCATCAATCAACATCATAAAAAATCATCTACGAGGGGCGTTCAATATATTCTCGGTATCGATGTGAAGGAAAATGCGAATTCAATTTATTTTTTATTTTTCAATATAATCTCCCCTAACATCAATGCATTTGTTACATCTTGAGATAAGCTTTTTTAAACCCTCAAAAAAATAAATTGCATCTTTCTCTGCAAAATACCCATTTATTGCCGACTTGAGTTCTTCATCATCCGAAAATCTTTTTCCACGAAGACATTTTTTCAAATCCGGAAACAGGAAATAATCACTAGGGGCAAGGTCTGGACTATAGGGTGGGTGTTGGATTTCTTCGAAACCACAATCTCGCGCAGCAGCCTTGGAAACTCGCGCCGTGTGAACAGGACCGTTGTCATGAAGAAGCAACACACCCGCTGCGAGTTTACCCCGTCTTTTCTTTTTAATTTCCTCCCGCAAATTATGCAAAGTGGAAGCGTAGGATGTGGCGTTGATGGTTTCACCTTTTTTTTTTGTACTCAATGAGCGAGATTCCCTTTGAGTCCCAAAAAACTGTGGCCATGAACTTCCCGGCAGACGGAGTGACTTTGAACTTCTTCGGGGGGTCTGTTCCTTTTTTATGCCACTGCATGGACTCTTGTTTGCTTTCAGGGTCATAGTGGTGCACCCATGTTTCGTCCCCAGTAACAATTCGATCCATAACACCGTCCGCGTTCTCACTACACATCTCCAAAAGCTCTCTACAGCATGCGATTCTCACTTTTTTCTGAGGCGCTGTGAGCATTCGTGGCACCCACCTTGCACTGACCTTTGAAAGGTTAAGATGGTCATGAAGAATGGTGTGAATGGTACCAATTGAAAGCTTGGTGATCTCTGCCATCATTTTCACCTTTATTCGGGCATCCTCAAGAACAAGTTTTTCGACTTCTTTGATGCTTTCTCCCGTACAAGCAGTAGCCGGGGCGCCGGAGCGGGGGTCGTCTTCAATGCTCTCTCTGCCTCTCTTGAACTCACTTGACCACTTTTGCACAGTTGATAATGAAGGTGCGGAACCCTGGTAAACAGCCACCATCTCTTCATGAATAGTTTTTTGACTTTTTCCTTGCTTAGTGAGAAATTTAATTACAGCGCAATGCTCAATTTTCACCATCATCGTCTCAGTTGCCATTATGATTCTGCTTAACTAGAGATAAAACGCGAATTAATAATCACATTTATATGAAATTTTACATGAATGCACTAAAATAATAGTATTACTTGATAAATAAGTCAATTTATATTATACAACCACAGCTTCACCCCGATACCGAGAATATGTTGAACGCCCCTCGTAGTATCAGTACTTATAAAAATAAATTTGAAACTAAAAATCTAAAGTAAAATTCATATCCTAATAATAATTTTTCTTTAAAACAAGTTCAATATAAAGGGTACGAGTGTTGTGAACGATGCCATAAGCAGCATCCCCCACATAAATGTCCAGCATTTGGAAAAGTTTGTTTGAAATGTAATTTAAAAAACCATTTTTCTTATGCATGCAAAACGCAAAAGATAAATGAATTAGCACTTCAAAACAATAATGAAAACGATCATATGGATAGCATTGACAATCCAGATGAAACTATTTTTTTTATATATGATATTAGTACAAAAAAACAAAATTGTTGGATGGAGTCTATCACTGCAGAATCAACCCCTATTTTATTCAAACTAGATATGGGAGCTGAGGTAAATGTCTTGCCAACTTCGTATTTTTCTCGTATTAGAACTGACAAAAAAGTTAAGCCGTGTTTGAGGACTTTAGAAGCTTTTGAAGGAGAACTTATTCATCCAAAATATAGCACCATTTTAAAATGTACTACCAACAACCGAAGTTTAGATCAAGAGTTTTTTATAGTAGATAGGAATACAGTTCCTATTTTAGGTATTATTGCATGCGAGAACCTAGGTTTAGGAAGTCGCCCTAATGTTAATACCATTCAGGATCCAAAACATAGAATTATTAAAGAGAACATTGACATTTTCACAGATATAGGAAAATTTCCCATACCCTGCCACCTACAAATTGATAGCACAATTTCTCCATCCGTTAAGCCACCACGTCGTCTACCTGCAACCACAGATAATAAAATAGGAGTTAAATTCAATGAAGAACAATTTCAATATAAAAATACATTGGTTACATATTTTCAGAGTTAGGAATAACTCCAGATCCTGCTAGGGTCAGAGTCATTTTAAATTTAGAAAACCCAACAAACAAAAAATATCTTCAAAGTATTTTAGGCATGATTAATTACGTTCGTAGTTTCATACCAAATCTAGCTCAAATTTCTGATTGCTTGCGAGAGTTGTTAACAAAGGAAAATGATTTTGTATGATGTGACATTCACACTGAAACTTTAAAAAAGATAAAATATTTAATCGCAAATGCCCCAATCCTGAAGATGTTTTACGGGCTTAGACCAATTGTTCTCCAACGTGATGCATGCAAAAGCGGCATTGGTTGTTGCTTGATGCAGTCTGGAGCACCTTTAAGTTTTGCATCTCGATCTTTAAGCCAAACTGAAATTGGTTATGCTCAGATCGAAAAGGAGCTACTGGCTATAACGTTTGCATAAATTCCACCATTATATATATGGAAGACCAGTAACTATACAGACAGATCACAAACCACTGGTAAATATTTGTAAGAACGATTTAGATAAAATATATTGTACTAGATTGCAACGAATGGAATTAAAGCTGTTAAAATATGATTTAAATGTAGTATATGTTCCAGGTAAATATCTACACATTGCAGATTTGTTGTCGCGATCATATTGAAAACTGAAATTAATAATGAAGAAGAAGATTTTAATGAAGTTATTCATTTATTGAATATTAGTGAATATCGAAAAGAGCAATTAAAATACGAAATAGAAAACGATAAAGTACTTGCAAGATTGAAAACTGTTTTAAAGACAAAATGCCCTACTGGTATAAATAGAGTATATAAAGATATCCAACCATTTTACAAATTACGAAACAATTTATATTTAGAAGAAGAAATCATATTTTTTAAGGATAGAATAGTTATTCCATTGTCCTTACAAAAGGAGTATTTAGATATTCTGCATGAAGGCCATTTAGGTATAAATAAAACAAATAGAAGAGCACAGACACTGATCTTTTGGTTAACATTAAACAGGGATACAGAAAATCTCTAAAACAACTGCATGCTTTGTCAAAAATATAGAAATTCAGACACCAAAGAGCCAGAAAGCCAGAGAAACCAGCATGCCATTCCGAAACTTCCTTTTTTAAAATTAGGATTAGATATTGTAGATTTCGCAAATCATTCATACTTAGTATTACTTGATTATTATTCTAAATGGTTAGACATAATTGAACTTAAAAATAAATCTAGTTTAGAAATAATAAAAAATCTAAAACAAATATTTTCAACCCATGGAATACCGCAAGAGATAGTAACAGACAATTCTTCTTTAAATTGCGCAGCATGCCTATCATTTGCTAAAGAAAATGGTATAAAATTTAAGTTTAGCAGTCCCTATTATCCAAAATCGAATGGACTTGCTGAAAAATATGTCGGAATCGCCAAACATTTATTAATTAAAAGCCAGGCTTCAAAAATAGATTTAAATATAGCGTTGCTTGAATACAGAAATACCCCATTATCAGGAATGCAATATTCACCAGCCTAACTTTTGTTTAATGGGTGCGTACGGACTAAGGTTCCCATACACAATAACCTACTTATTCCAAAAATTCCTACCAACGTTGAAGATTCCATTCGCAAATCCAAAAATATAATAGAAAATCATTACAACAAAACCCCATATGTAAAAAGACTTTTCGTTAAATGAATCCGTATGGATGTAAAAATTGAAGGGGGAAGGTATAGATGGAACACATTTTATATAAGAAAAAGATCTCATAATACAATTTCACCTCAACAAGATACTATTCCTTGTTATGATCGCAAAGTTCATAGCACTCATTGCCGCAGTTAAAACAATAGAACGTAATAATGAAGTAAACTTACAAATATACTAGGCTAGTATGGATAAAACTAAATATATAGGTACGAGTATATACTCGTACATATATTTAGTCATAAACGGTTTATTTGAAATTTTAATTTGAAATTATCTTAACTTTTGAATCATTGTGTCTATTTATTTGATAAGAGAGATGTTGTATAAAGCTAGTACCAGAAGTATAGTTCCACATCTTCTTTATAATACATATGTCAAATATTTATATACTATGTTTTAATGGCTGTGAGCACAATAAAAGAATGATTAAAAGACAGTCGCATATCGAACTTTACTAATAAAACTTTACTAAATAAAAAAATATAAAACACTTATCACCACGTGTGTATATCCGGAGAGATGGAAAGTTGCAAAAATAATTCCACTTGCAAAGAGTTCTTCGCCAATACATCACGAGTACAGGACTATTGCAGTTATTTCGTTTATGAGCAAGGTTCTTGAATCTTTTATAAGCAATCAAGTTAAAGGGTACTTAGAGAAATAGAACTTAATAACAAAGTACCAATCTGGATTTCGGGGTAAAACACAACTGCATTACGGCACTTATGAAAGTCACTGAAGACGTACGCTGGGGAATAGATGACAACAAAACTGACTTAGTTGTGCTGCTGAATTTTTCAAAAGCTTTTAATACTGTAAACCACCAAATACCTATTGAAAAACTTACAAATCAATTTGGTTTTGAAACAGGGACGTATGCAGGCTGCTTTTTCTGAGAATAGACTATCACCATACTTTCCAGTATTTTTCCTGTGTACCTCAGGGATCCGTTCTTGGTCCTTTGCTATTTGTGCTTTTTATAAATGACGTTTCAAAAAGTATTAAAAACTGCTATCTCCACAGGCTGATGACTTGCAAATTAATAAATTGTTCGAAAAATCTGGTGAATCAGAAGCAGTAGCAAGCATAAACAAGGATCTAGACTCATTGCATCAATGGTCCCAACATAACCAAATTGCCCTTAATCCTAAGAAAACTAAAGCTTTGACAATCAGTAGAAACAAAACAGATATACCACCAGAACTTTTTCTTAATGGTTTAAAAATATATTTCGTGTCGAAAATTAAAAATTTAGGCATATATTTTAACAGCAATATGCCCTGACATGATCATATTAATAGTGTAATCGGCAAAATTTACGACATTCTCCGTGGTCTTAGTTCAACTGCACGCTTCTTGCCAACTAAGGTTTGTCAGCTTGTCAAGTCATATGTTCTTCCTTCGATTTTATATGGGTGTGAACTTTTTTTATAAATTGGACTATTCACTGAAAAAAAATAAAATATTGCATACAACAGTTGTGTCAGATACATTTTCAACCTTAACCGATATGATCACGTTTCAGCATATGCCCAGAAAATTCCTCGAGAATTAAGTGCCAAATTATCTACGAGTATCTTGCATTTTAGATTCTACACGCTCTCAAAGATCTTTGCAAATTAAACCACCTCGCTATAAATATTTAGTTAGTTCTAGACAGTTTTTCGTCCATTCAATTCACCTATGGAACCAACTTCCGATAGACATTAAACATGCTAATGCAAATCAATGTAAAAAAAAACTGGCTTTTCAATACCACCTGAGTGCAAACTGAAGTTTCCCATACTGAAGATGAATAGACTTCATTATCTTACTACTCGTATTCTTCTTTTCTGTTTTCATGTCTCTATCTTTCTGTTCTTTCTCTATTGTTTTCTTTCTTTCACCCTTTTCCTATCTTTTATATTTTACCAAAAACGTAATTGTCAAATAAATTTTCAACCTGTGCATAATTAATATTAGCTGTAAGCTTACCTGTACAGAGATAATTTTTAAATAAATATGAAACCCATGAGTTTAAAGTCTTCAAGCATATTTGAAATCAGCTCTATGTATTATATTTCTCAACTCTTATATTTCCGAGGACACTACCACGAACCATTACTTTAAAGCCATCCTCGACCGACCGCTTTTCTTGAGTATTGAACAGCTGCACATATCCGTTGATGTTTATTATTTTCTTTATTTGCGGTTTGACGAAAATACTAACTTTTACTTTGGCTTCAGACGACTTAGGAAACAATTTTTTAAGATGTTGAAAAATTTTAGAATCCTGACGAAGAGCCTTAACGAATTGCTTCATAAGGCCTAATATGAGCTCGACAATTTGGCTTACTCTATAGGTGCTGCTGGTAATACGAATTGTCTGCTCTACTGTAACATAACTAAAGGTAGCAAGAATGTTTGGTACACCCGCCTTGCGTTTACTCCAGAAAGCCATTCATAGTAAAACCCGCTATCAGTGGCCAGGTATACAGCATATACGAGTACATATGCAACTATAAACTCTCAAGCACCATTTTCAAACTTCCGTAATTTTCTTTGCATCACGGAATGAGCCAAAGTATAGATGTGGAAAAGGACAGCTTTTAAACATTTTTGTGGAACTGTCTATGAAAAGACGCCTGCAAAAATGAACGCATGGAATTCCGATTTCTTCAAACAAGCCATTCACATAATTACCGTACAATAGAAAATTCCGTCTTCGAATCTTTTTCTGATCACTTATTCTATTATAACATTTGTTTCAACCGAGAAGCTAGAATTCATGGTTTCTTGTGGGCACGTTCAGATCTCTAGCTTACTTGAAGTGGCACTCCAGTCCTGGGTGAACCTGGACCCCAACCAACAAGCGTTTCTAGCCAGCTCGATCTTTAGCCAGCTGCCTCCACTATCGCGGGCTAAGTTGGTTGAGTCGCGAGCTTCTTCTACTGTGCTGTCCCTCAGGGGTGGATTCGAAGATACTTTACCCCAGCCACTTGAGTCGTTGGACATTCTTTCCTCTGGCTAAGCCGATGTCGCTGCACACTCCGTACAGTTCGTCGTTGTATCTCCTCATCCACTCACATCCTGTGCAGAAAATCTCCCGAAGAATTATACTCTCAAAACAGCCAAGAGTACACTAATTCATTTTTGATAAAGTACATGCCTCTACGCCATAGAGCAGGACTGGGATTATTAAGGTCTTATATAGGTTCACTTTTCTTGTTCGAGAGAGGGCTTTGCTAGTCAATTGCCTTCTTAGCCCAAAGAAGCAGCGATTGGCAAGAGTTATTTCCAGAGTTTAATCTCAGCGCTGATGTCATTGTCAGAATTAATAGCGAAGCGTAGGTAAACAAAGTCCTTACGTTATATCTGTCGAGGGTGACATTCTATCCGAGACATCGGTGTTGGATGTCCTTACTGACAGCATATACTTGGTCTTGCCTTCATTGACCCTTAAACCCATCTTCGCTGCTCCCGCCTCAATACTCACGAGAGCGCCACTGACATCACACTGCATTCTTGCGATTATGTTAATATTATCGGCGTATGCGAGTAATTGGATGGACTTTTGAAAGATTGTGGCTCTTGTGTTGCGCGTGAGTTTGATGATGTTAAAGAAGTCGCATGACTTCGTCGCCTTGCTTAAGTTCTTTTTCGGCATCAAAGGTCTCGGTGAGTTCTTTGCCGATTTTGATGGAGCAGCCCGCATTCTCCATCATCATCCTGCATATGCGGACGAATTTAGCAGGTATGCGAAAACTAGACATTACTCTGTATAGCTCGTCTATAGAGATGCTTTTATACGCAGCCTTAAAATCGATGAAAAGGTGCAGAGTATTGATTTGGAGCTCAAACCAAGATCTGCCGTAGTGTGAATATGTGATAGATGGTGGACTTTCTTGGCCTGAGGCCACACTGATATGGACCAATCAGGTTGTTGGCGAACGGCTTCAGGTGTTCACACAATACGGAAGAAAGAATCTTGTAGGCGATGTGGCTCAGTTCAGAGGGTTTTCTTCCTTGAGGATCAGACAAACAATGCTGAGGTTCCATTCATCGGGTATACTTTCGTCCGACCACATTTTACAGATGAGTTGGTGTGCGCTCCCTACCTTTGTCCATCCAGTTCGGATGGACAGAATTGTTGATCTACATCGTCCAGGTTGAAAGGTGCATTGTGTCTGACAGCGGCATTTGGTTTGTCATCACCGTTATAGTATAGTCCACAGAAATGTTCTTTCCAAATCCTCAGTATCGACTGCGACTCTACTTGCGTCGATCGTAATCTGGTCAGTCTGGTCTGGTTAACAGGAGTTCTTCAAGTCCCATTGTGAATATTGAGATGTGGGCACCGCGTTGTAGCTACTACAATGTTTCGCCCCGCCATAAGGTCGATTAACCTGAATCCATTATCAGATATAGTGTCGTGCAGGCCATGCCTTATGACAATGCAACCCTCTCTTCATAGATTTGCATTAAAATCGCCGAGGACAATTTTAATGTCATTGCACAGCTTGAAGAAGCCATATTTGGTGTCGTTATCTTTTCATACGGATTGTTACGAGACGCTCGTCTACATGATGGAAAATCAAGATTTCTTGCCCAACTCTGCCTCTAACAACAAATCCGCATCCAAATAGGAGCTGCTTCTGCTGTCGATAACAATCGCCGTAGCAGATTTCGAAGTTTTTTACCCTCTTTGTCTGGACCATCATATCGCATTTCTTGGTTGGCGGCAAAATCTGCATTGCAGCAGTCCGGCTGTACGTGGCCTATTAAGGGACCTAACACTCTACGTGCAGTTCCGAAGTTCGTTGTCCTTGTTTCGTTTGCATGTGTTGTAAACTCTAGATGCGTTAGTAGCCTTACAAGCCTCGAATTGTTATTGTTTTGTAACTATATACAATATTTTTTTTTTCCATGGCCGGCAGTTACCCCGGCCGTACAATCAACAACCTGGGGGGTTGATATTCCTAGAACGAGGAGTCAGTTAGACCAAAGCTAGCAACTCGTTCGGGGATGTGAGCGCTGCCCTTACTTTGTCTCAGAAATCCTTACCGTCCTGAGCTCCAAATATGTCGGAGTAGCCCGGATAAGGTGTCACGTGTTTTATTCCGGGATTTTACTTCACCGTTCATTCCATCCGGGGAATTTATCCGCTTTCACGTTCACAGTGCTGCTATTTTTGTCTTCTGCTCAGCGCTCGCGCTTATAAGTTTAGCAAGTTCAGTCCGGATGGATATCGACCAGTACCCGATGGTTACCACTTGTAAGTAAAATAACACAATTGGTGTGTTGAAACAGTTACAGCGCTGGGTATCGCCAGGTTGACACCTCACAGTGCCTACCCTATTTCTTTAGCAGCCAACCATTTCAGATCTCTAAATAAGTCCTTAATTCGTTGGAGTTAATGAGGTGTGATCCGGAACTTACTGATTTGATCATTAGGCCTTCGCTCTCATAGCTGGTATTAGTCGTTTGAGATTTAGATTTTTGAAGCTACCATCGCTGCAAGGTGCATTCGCATATTAACTAATGAAACTTGTGAGCAAAATGTCAAATCTTCACCCACCGCTCCTTCCCGATTTTACCGAGGGTAATGACATGAGATGTGTTTACATGTATTGTATTTCTTATGAGAGACTTATGATCCATTATCTCAGAAACGGCTGGACCGATCTCACTTTGCACACATACATGTTAGCTCATTTTACAAATTCAAGGTACAGAATTTGGAAGCTCGTGCAAGATCTGATGCCGTACGATCTGCCACAGCGTCGAATTTTCGGTAAGTGGGCTTTGGAAAGCTGGAGGAAAATCCGCTTTTTTTATCGAAAATTTATCTTCAGCGACTAAGCTCATTTCTGGTTAAATGGGTATATTAATAAGCAAAACTTGGTTCGATGAGCAACCTCAGCAATACAAGAGCTGTCAATGCATCCGAAAGCTAACTGGAGATGCACGGTTTGGTGCGGTTTATGGTCCGGTGGAATCATTGGCCCGTAATTTTTTCAAAGATGACCGTGAGAACATCGTCAGTGGCGTCCCCTATCGTTCAATGATTTTGAACTTTTTTTTGCCCAAAATGCACGAACTGAAACACTGCACTGACTGGTCGACAAGTGGTTCCAGCAAGACGGCACTACATGTCACACAGCACGCGAATCGATGGACCAATTGAATATTTCGATTTGGTGTACATAAATAAGAATTGTTGAAGTGCACTTTGTACCATAGCCTTTCCTCTAAGCTTTTGACGAGACCGCTTTAGAGTGTCAACAAATATCTCTACTTGCCCATTAGACTGAGAATAGAATGATACAGTTCTCATGTGGCAAATACTTGCTGATTCGCGAAACTCCCTGAATTGGTGGCTACACAATTGAGTACCATTATCCAATACTATTGTCTTCGGATAGCCTTGTTGAGTTGGATTGGTCCAGAGTAGTCTATATGAACCTCCTCCCACGGTAAAAGCCATGACTGCAAGGAAGTTTTGACTGGCAATTTGGATGCTAATTGGCAAGCTGAACATTGGTTTAGAAACTGTTTTATATGCATGTCAATTTCGGATCAGTAAACATAACCTCTAGCTGATGGAGAACTCGGGGACGAAAACATTCTGGAATAGTCAGTCTGTTTCCAAACATGATACAATCGTTGACCAATGACAATGATTCACGCCTATTATATTATAGAATGGAATAATGATCGGGGACAGATCCCGACAGATGTTCTTATACAATCACTTACTTTTTGCAAAATCGGTGATTTTAACGTGGCAGCACGAATCATCTTAAATGCAACTGGTAAATGTTTAAATAAATGCATCAAATCGAGATATGTGACGTCGTTACTGTCCACTATGTTATTCGCAATTGCGTAGTCTTCTTCTGTGGGTTTTGAATGGAACCCTACTAATCGAGACAACATGTCATGTCTGCACTGCCGAATTTCCGCTGTTGATATGTATTCAATTGAAAAATCACACCTCATCATCAAAACGCCCAGTGTTGCAACTTGTTTGCAGTGTAAATTGGAACACCCTTATTCGGACCAAAAAAAGCCAGCAGTGCTTTGTGATCAGTTTGAAGTGTAAGGTTATGTCCGAGCAGCATCTTATAGAATTTTTTACTGCGAAAATAAGCGCCAGTCCTTCTTTCTCCACCTGGTTGTAATTTTTTTCACCTTTAGTGAGTGTCCACGAAGCATGCTGAATTGTTTGATACAGTCAATGAAATTTGATGCAAGCAAGAAATGGCAGCGTCATCTGCAGCAATGATCGGTAATTTTGGATTGTAGTGAATTAATTCCAAGTCTGATAGAAAAATTTTCTTTAAGTTTTTGAAAATGGCTTGGCAACTTTATGTCCACGTTCTTTCTGTCTGTCTTTACGTAATAATGCATGTAATGGCCCGCTTTGCTAACAGACATTGGGGATAAAACAACCACAATAGTTGACTGCGGCCAGAAAAGATCTTAGCTGAGTCTTTTCTGGATCTGGTTGGAGTCCACTTGAGGAGATGACATGACCCATTTCACCCATTCGAAAGAGCACTGCACTCTTGAATCTCCTAACACGAGGACATCATCCAAGTACGTTAATACTCTTTCAATACCAGAGAGAATTGTATCCGTGAGTTGTTGGAATGCCCCAGGTGCTAACTTGACTCCAGGAGGCAGGCGATTAACACGAAAAAGTCTTCGATGTGTGTTGATTGTCAACCAGTTTTTTCATTTATCTTCGACTTCAACCTGAAGATGTGCATCGGACACATCTATATGAGTAAATACTTTGGCTCCTGTGGGTTTAGCGGAAACCTCGTCAGGCATTGGGAGAGGACACTGATGCGGTTGAAGATCATCGTTTAATCTCGTTAAACAATCGGGATATACTCTGCTTCCTCTGCTACGGACTTAGAACGACGAACCGTTTTTAAAGAGTATGTGCAAGACATGGTGCGCATTTGTGAAACCAAAACTTTGTCAGAACCCTTCACCAAAGATATTGGGTTGGAAGAGGCACTCCTAAGTACACTTGCAAACCACAAAACACATGCAGCAGAGGTGAGTGGAGATATCCTGACACAACCGCAGTGGAATAGGCGATGACGATGGGAACGTAAAGAAGGTGATTGCATGAAAACCGAGTTGGACAACAATCAGCAACAGCTCAACCATTCGGGAAACGAGTAGGTGTCAGTGATGAAGGGCAACCACTGGCGAAGAATACAAACCCTACGTTTCTTTTAAATGCTTACACAGGTGATCACAGCTTCGGCTTCACAGTGTCGCCCATCGTGCGTGGTATCAAATGCGAAGTTTTGGTGGATACTGGTTCGTCCATAACACTATTACCACCGAAAATCTGCCTGCAGTCAACGAATTGTAAAATTAAAACACTTGGTGGAGAAACATGTGGTATTGGCGCATCAATACGTTCGATTAGATTAAATTTATTATCGTCTAACAATAATGGTGGTAGACTTCCAACTTTCAGGAATCATTCGAACTGATTTGAGTCTACATATTCGTTGTGTGAAGTTGCCGTGTCAGTGAGACAACGGGTTGGTCGAAGTGTTGAAAATATCGATTTAAATAAATATTTTTACAAAAAGTTCATCTTAACTTTATCTAAACCTAATTTTAACAAAATTAATAATATAATTTTTAAATTGAAGTATATTTTGTTCATTTTTAATTTCATTTGGTAGTTCATTAAAAATTAATAGTCCTCTACACATTATCATATTTCCTTCTCTTTGAGTTCGGAAGTTTAATAATCCAAAATCATTACCATTTCTTAAGGAATATGGTTGAACTTGATTTACATATGACAGATTCTCACACAAATAAGTAGGTAACAAATTAAACTTCATCTTGTAAATAAACACTAATACATTAAAAATTATTCTTTGATTTATACTCATCCATGATAATTGAGATAACATTTCTCTTACTTGAGTCAATCTATGGCATTTTAGTATAATTCTCATTGCTTTATTTTGTAGTTTCTCTAAACGATCTAACATGTAGTTATTGCACATAAATAAGACACTAGAGCAGTACTCAAAGTGAGTCAGTTCAGTTTCAGTTTTTATGCATTTTTATTTTTTAACTTAAGTTACTATTATATGCTAAACAAAAAACGCTTAAAAATTAGCTTAAATTACTTACAAATAATCTTATTCTAACTTAATAGCCCCATGCGGGCACTCTAAGTTAAACCTAACACTTAAACTATGTCTTTCAACGAATCTTACAGTCTACTTTTATTTCTATTTTAACATTAATTAATTAACTAACTATAACATTAACTAAGTAAATAAATTTTAATCAAAAACTTAGTATATGGGCATTTTTTAATTTTGTATAAAACTTAAAACTAAACCTACAAACTACCTAAAAATAAATCTTAATCTACTTAACCTACTTACATCTAACACAAACACAGACATACATAAATATATATATATATACATAATATGTATATACATAATATATAAATACATGCATATATATATATTTTTTTTTTTGGATTTTATATATATTTTTTTTTCTTAAAACTAACTTAATCCTACCTAAAACTATGTAAGCCGGCCATGGCTAAAAAAGAAAAAAAAATTAGGCTTGCCCACTTTGCTTCACATTAAGCTACATATCACTGAAGGAGTTTGACGACGAAGCATCCTCCCCTTCAACAAGCCACCAAAAGTTTTGGTGCTGCTGAGCAACGTCCCTCATGTCGCGACTCCCTACCACCCTACTGAACCGGAGACGCTCCGCACTGCCATGTGCGACGTCACTGTCGTAGTTGAATCGCCTGTCCGCAGCTGTTCGAGCAACGTGGAAGATTAGCGGCACCGCCAATCTGTCCTGGATCAGACCTTTGCTATCTAGATAGAGGAGATCAGGTTGCTCGATGAGGTCATTGATCTTGCAACGTGCCTTCGAGTCAACTTAATGACGAAATTGTCCACTCTTATTAGGTTCGCCCTATTGTATAAGAAATCATTAGGATAGAATTTTATGTACTGAGACTCTGGTGTTCTGTATAGGCGAAGACAAGTCCTAAGACAAGCCCTCTCAAACACCCGAATCTTTTCCAATAAACTTGCTCTCACGTTGAACCACACGGGACATCCAAATACAAGCATGGGCCTGATAAGGGCCATGTAGCAGATTACCTTCACCCTCTCATCGAGTTGACTGTTATAGAACAGTCTCTTTGTAAGGGCAAAAGCACCTCTGGCTTTGGCCAGAGCAACATCTATATATTTGTTAAAATACAGATATTGATCTAGCCAGATCCCAAGGTATCTGACTACATTTCGACAAGCGAGTGGCTGTCCGTGTTGTCCGAGGATAGAAAACTTTCGCCAATTCTTTCTGGTATCCCTAGAGGCCCCAGACAAAGGCGTCTTAAACAGAATGGTTTCCGACTTCTGAAAATTGATTTTCAACTTCAATTAATGTATTAATGACCTCAATCTTTGGACCCGATACGCGATTATGTCGTCTGCGTACGCTATGGCATGGTGAGGTGAACCTATGAGATCTCTCGTGTAAATGTTGAATAGGATCGGCGAATTTACCGCACCTTGTTGCAGACCGTTTTTAATGTCAAATGTTCCAGCAGAAGTCACATCGCCATTCTTCACGATGAACTGTCTACTGGAGAGCATATCAAAAAGAATATACAGCAGTGGTTTACTAATTCCCAACCTGTCCAGCTTGAAAAAGAGTCCCTCTAACCATACGGTATCGAAGGCCTTCTCCAAGTCAATCAGGCAGGCACCAGTGCACTGTTTCTTGCCTTTGTTCCATTGGATATCAGAAACCAGTTTCGACGCAGCATGAATGATATCATGCCCCGCCTTGAAACCGAACTGATTATCCGGAACTATATGTTTGTCCTCAACCCACTTAGTCAGGACTCTATTGATCACCCTTTCGAAAACCTTACTGATGATTGGAAGAAGACTAATCGAGCGGAGATTCGCCGGATTGGAAGTGTCTTTATCCCTTTTGGGGATGGGATGTACCACCGCAGTTTTCCAATGCGCTGGATAATGTGCATTATTCATTGCATTATTAAACAGGGTGGTATAAATGTTCATCGCTTCTAGAGGGAGATGTCGAAGCACAATTGTGCACAATGACTCGATTCTCCAGATCGTGGTTCGGGCCAATGATACTCGTAGCATTCGCCTTGTACACTTCCTGGAAAGTCGCTCCTATAGCCTCTACCTGCTCCTGGGGACCCTCGATCACAATGAAGTTGTCATCATCAACAGCCTCATTTGGATCTATGCACGCTGCTGCCAGTATTTGTTCGTTGTTCGTCGTTCGGTCGATTTTAAGACATGGAATGTCGTTCTGATTATTTCTCCGAAATATTTTATTTATTTGCGGGAACTTATTCGGGTTGCTGGTGTTTACAGCCCGAATTTTATTGTTCCAATACAAACTTACAGATGTTCTGTAATTTTCCTTTATTAATGTTTGGAGGTTTTTAATCGACGACTTCAGTGTCATGATCTCCGGGTTATGTCTGTCAGTAAACTGTCTGTACACGGTTTTTAGTCTTGACAGCAGTCCACATTTATGTCGGTGCAGTGCGTCAATAGTTGCGTTGCGGAATAAGTCTTATTCGTCAGTGTGTTGATACCGAGGTATCGTTTTGTCCATTGTTTGTTTGATTGTCTCGTCCATTCGTCTTAGATACCTGTCAATCTCCTCGTTTGACAGATTTCTGTTGGACGGTGGGTAGAGCGAATTCGAGGAGAGTGCTCTAGTCAGTGTTCTGGTGAAGTGTGTCCAACGCACCCTACTATAATTGTAGGAATGCCTTTGGACAAACTCATCTAATTCCGCTGTTTCATTGGGAACAGTTATTTCGGTGCTGAGACCGCAATGGTCACTGTCATACACGAAAGTGCGTAGACAGTTTGTAGTTTGTTGGTTAGTGCACGTCAGTTGTATTCGTGAGTCGAACAGCAGAAGATCCAAATAGGACCCGTGTCTGGGAAACGACGGACTATCCGTCGCCTTAAGCCCAAGTCGATACATTATACTGTGCTGACCCCACCAATTGAATAGTAGGTTCCCTCTAGTATTTGGTGTATTATTTCCCCAATCACTATGTTTGGCGTTGAAATCTCCGCCGATAATAAAATAGTTGTCTTCCAATTCCAGCCTCAGAAATCGAAAAAGTGTCTCGAGCTCTGAGATAAATAAGGTGGATTGAGTAGCCTTAGGTGCATAGACAGACACCATGTACAACCGCTTTCCACTACGGAGAGGAATATATACACTATACAGTATACATACTTCCAGCACCTGGAACCTACGTACTACACGACTGTATACTCTTTTAAAACGTATACCTTTTCGTACGAAAATTGCAACGCCACCTCCCTGAATGGAGTTGGGTCGGTTTCTCCGTACTATTTTGTATCTTCTGTGCCTTATTTTGTGTCTCTTGGTATGCTTAGTTTTGCTAACCAAAAGCACATCAGGGGCTTGGTCTTTAAGCAACTTAAATAGTGCGGCTCGTCGTTCGAGCCTAATCAGTGAATTCACATTCACAGCAAAGACCTTCAGGGTTTGCTCCGCCACGCACGTACCCATTACGGCAAAAGGTGCGTTAGGCCAGGCAGCAGTGCGTATACTTGATCCACACGCGCGGTCTGTTCAGTCAAATGACGTTGTAGCTGAGCCATCTGCCCTTGGATAGAGAGCAAGATAGCTAGCATGTCAGGTGCTGGTTCCGGTGCTCTGGGCGTTGGGGCCTGAGAAACAACCTTCGTTTTCTGTACCGTATTGCCCCTACCTGCCGCCATTTGAGCGTAGGTAACGTGGGTAGTAACGGCTGGAATTTGCAAATGCACGGGTGGACGTTTCACTTCAACTTTCTGCTGTCGGGCCAGATTTATTCTTTTGATGTACTGGAATTTGGGACAACACCGATAATTTGCGGTGTGTCCCGTGTTCCTACATAAAGCACAAGAGAGTTGGCTCTTTTCAGACGCTCCGTCCTTACCCAGAGCGCATTCATCGGTCTTGTGGTTCTTTCCGCACTTCACGCATCGAGGCTGCATTTCGCAGTTCGACGCTGCGTGCCCGAACCTTTGGCAGCGAACACATTGTAAAATGTTTTCGCTCCTCTTTAATTTTTCCCAATGGACTACCTGGTAGTCTAGGACTTTAATACTCCTTAGGCCATCCAGATTGCTGGTGGGACTTAGTTGGATCAGGAAAATCAGCAGTTGCCGCTTCTCCCTTTTGGCTCTGGCTGTGGTGAAAGGCTTGACCCCCACGAATTGGAACCTTTCCCACTTCTTCTCTTTCAGCAGTGCAAGGAGCTCCTCCGGATCAGTCGACGGTTCCAATCCCCTCAGCAGCATTGTTTGCAGCTTGTCCCCCTTCGGGGTATAGGAGAAGAACTCCGTCGTCGAATCCTTCAGTAAATTTTTGATTTGATAATAGCGCTCCACTGAATTGCAGTGGATCGCGTGTCTATCTAAAGATAACCTTTTTACAAAAAAATTGTTGCCTATGGCCGACTTACATAATTCGATAGTTTCCTTGAGTTCCATCTTGTAGGTATTTATGGGTGGAACTCTTTGCTTTACCATCTTGTCTTGTTTCTGCTGCTGTTGTTGCTGCGTTTGAATATGTTGTTGTTGCTGGTGTTGCTTTTGCTGTTGGTGTTGCTGTGTTTGCTGCTGCTGCTGTTGTTTCTGGGGCTTGTGTTGTTGTTGTTGCTGCGGTTGTGATTTTTGTTGTTGTTGTTGTTCCTTTTGCTTCTGTTGTGTCTGTACTTGTTTTCTCGTTTGCACAAGTGTGGTTTTTTGTAGTGGTAGCGGCTGTTCCTTGTGTTTAGCCTCGCTATTTGTGAGCTGTTGCTTAGAGCTCTGGAGTTGTTGCTCCTTTTGCCTTCTCGCCACTTGTTTCTTTTTAATAGCCAGTACTTTTTGTTCCAGCTCTTTAATGCAGCTCTTAAGTGCATGCACTTCTTCCTCTTCATCCTCTGACTCAGCAGCCATTAGAGATTGGAAGGTATTCTCACCATCAGACACGTATGGGTCTTCGTTTTGGTCAGCTGCCGCCTTTGTTGACGTTGCCCCTTTCCTTGCTCTACCTGTCAGCTTTTCAGTAGAAGTTGTTAGGGAGGGGCGCTTTACAAGAATTGGAGTTAGATTGAGCCTCCTCTTCCTTTTCTTCGTAATATTTTCCGATGACATTATGTCATCTGCTGGTCCCGTATCACTCATCGTATGATCGCTCTTCCGTATTTTTTTTTTCCATTATATTTTAAACTTAAAAAAAAAAAAAAAAAAGTCAACGTAATTCCTTCTGGAATCGAACCCACGACCCCTGCTTTAACGGGCGGACACCACTATCACTAGGTAACCGATGCACCTGGGCAAAACGTTTCTAATTACTTTTTATATATTTTTCTCTCTTACTTTTTCCACTTTGAAAGCCGAAACACGTTTATTCCTCACGGAGGTATATGAACGACTGAGTACTCAAAGTGAGGTCTATTAATTGTGTTATAAACCCGTATTGCACATATTGTTGATATTCGTTTTCGTATTCGGGCAAAGAAATGTATCTTTTCAGCAATTTTTTTTACAAATGTATTCAACGTGAGAGTTAAAACTTAACTTATTATCAAAAAGAATTCGCAAATATTTTATTTCATTAACTATTTCGAGTGTTTCATGGCCTATTGACATGTTTTTTCTTCCTGAACTATTAAGAATCATTGATTTTGATTTATTAATATTTAATTTTAGTTGGTTTATTTGGAACCATTTTTGCAGATTCTTTAGATCAGAATTTATCTTATCTGCTCCATTATCAACTGAAGTATCAGATAAAATCAGCAAGGCATCATCAGCAAATAGAACCAGTTTAGAATGTACTACAACTTTTTCAATATCATTCATATAAATTAAGATCAACAAAACTCTAAGAAGTGAGCTTTGAGGGACTCTAAAATTAATATTAATTGGATCCAATGTCACATTACTCGTATTTACTTTAGTTCATTGTAATCTGTGTGAGAGATACGACTGAAACCAGTTTAATTCAACATCTCTCACACCATACTTTTCAAGCTTCTGCACTAAAATATCTCTATCTACTGTTTCAAAAGCCCTTTTCAGATCTAAAAAAACTGCAACCACGGTCTTTTTGTCTTGAATATAAATTTTCCATTTCATTAGAACTAAGTTAATCAATGACTCACAGTTATGATTTTTTCTAAATCCTGATTGATAATGAGATATTAAGTTAAATGAATCTAAATAGGATTGCAACTGATTAAATACAATTTTTTCTATAATTTTGCTTTCTAATGGTAACGTATTCACAGGTCTAAATTCGTCTACTTTATTGGTATTTTTGATTTTCGGTATTGGGACAGCAACAGTTTCCTTCCAATAATCCGGAAAAGTACCATTCAAAAGGGATGTATTAATAACATGTGTTAATAGGTTACCACAGATTTCAAAAGTGTCTATATACAATTGTACATTTGCAAAGTTTGCATTGTTTTTGTTATTCATTGATTTGAGTGTTTCAAATGATTTGTCCATAGTAATAACTCTAAATTTAAATTTGAGGTAATAGTAATCATCTATAAAATTAATATAATTCGGTTTTTTTATTTGATTTCTGATTTCATCAATGCTGTCAATAAAGTAAGTATTAAACAAGTTTTCTATTTCAATATTTTCATTATATATAACATTTTTGTAACTTATATTTTTTACCATCTTTGTTTCTTCTTTTAAAACCAGTTGCTTTAATGTCCTTCACATTGTTTTTTGGTCCTTTGATTTGTCGATTTTCCGAGTTATAAAACAGTTTTTCGCTTTCTCTAATTCAGATTTGAAACGATTTCGCGCAGCTTTGTATCCCGTCCACTGATCTGCGTTATTTGACCACTTTGCTATTTCATATCGCTTAATTTTTTCATTCTTCAAACTTCTTAAATTTTCAGAAAACCATTCATTTTGATAGCTTTTAACATGTTTGAATTTTATAAATTTGTCTATAGTATTAATAAAATTGTCACTGAATTTTTGAGCTAGATCTTCCACGTTTTCACTTAAGTCATTAGAAAAATTTTTATTTTGACACTCTGTTATTTTTAAAAAAATTATTAATTTTTCTTCTTTACACGCAATATTAATCTTTATGAGTATACTCTCATGATCACTAATTCTCAAGTTAGGCGCTCCGTTAGCTCTAATTTTTCTTTTGTTGTTACAATAACATAGTCTATTAGTGAGATTGATGTTCTCGTAACTCTAGTTGGTTCATTAACTATCTGGTATAAAGCACAGTCTTTAATTAATGATTTAACTCGATTGCTAGCACTCCACCTATTGATATTAATGTCACCCATCAGTATAATGTCATTATTATTCTCCCAATTATCCACCTAATTCAAGAAGTGATCGATGAAGATATTCTCCTTATAACTTGGTGATCTGTAAATACCACCAAGAATATACACCATGTTTTTAAAGTATACTTTCACCAACAACCACCACAATTATATTCCAATCGAAGTATTTTGTAGTTTCTCATATTCCCAATTATCTTTAATATAAAAAATCACTCCACCAGTATGCGTAGATTTAGTGTTGCATCGGATAATATTATAATTGCTAGTTTCTATTATTTTGTCTTTTTCGAACTTTGTAATATGAGTCTCAGTTTCACATATAAATTCAAGGTCACTCTCTGTAACGATCGCTTCAAACTCGTCAAAATTATTAATTAAACCTTGTACTTTAAGGTAAAGACATCTTTTGTATACAGGACAATCCATACTTTTTACATCATGAAAAACATCTATATTATCAAAGTTCGTTCATTTTAGCTTTAAAACAATTCGCGAACTTAGTTATTTCACTTTTGCAGTTTTTAACTTCATGATCATTCTCACCACACTTCATGCAAACTTTTTCACTAGTACAATTTTCATGCTTGTGGTTATACCCTAAGCTCTTGAAACACCTTCTGACGTTTATTTTCTGTCATATTTGATATTTGATTATTTTGTTATTTTGATATTTTTGATTTTTTTACTCATTATTGCTTTGAAAGCTTGGCTATCAACTTCAAGTAAAATATTTATAAATCGATTTATTTCTTAACGATTTAAACACTTTAATACACCTCAATATTTTAAAATCAAAGTTGTTCTGATTACGGAGTGCCTCAATTATTTCACTTTCCACTAGATTTTCAATAAGCCCACTTATTAATATAGTTGGATTCTTCATTGACATAATTTTCACCTAGCTCGTTTTTAATTTCTGTACCGATCTTTTGTGCGGCTTCCTCACTATCACAACTTATTGCGATTGCTCCGTTTTTCATTTCATACATATTGTTTACTTTAATTGAAAGTTTGGAAGGGTCTACTTTATTTTTAATATCGGTTTTGGTTTGGTCAATTTGTTGATATTTTTTTTTGCCTAACTAATACTGCTACTCTAACTGGTTTCTTAAGCAAATCAGCAAACGATACTTTGCGGATTGCTTCAACGCACACTGAGCTGTCGGATAAACTGGGTATATGTTTGACGTATGTATATGGGCAGACAACTAACGAAGAAAAATTGAGTTATTGATGTTCCAAGCGTGTTGAATTGCAGCAATAGAAACAACTCACTCATTTCGTTTAGGTGAAAGTTACAATAGTACTATAGCAGCGCCTCGGAGCGTGCGTTGTAGTTATCTTTAGTCATAGGTAAGAACCAGTTGGGTGTTGCTGTGTCTCTATGTTTTCACTCAGTTTCGTATGCGATCAAAAGTACAACAAGTTATGACTTCATGTATTAATATATTCAGGATTAAGAATGGGGGATTGCGACCACTATGCGAACCAAGAACCTATTATAATACTAATATTAGGTATAATTTTCTGCTTTCTTTCTATTTTTTCTTACAAGTAACAAACAGATGGTACGTAGGAGTCGCTTGTCTTTCTATTAAGTTATAAATAAAAGTGGTACATAGATGTCACTTATTATACTATTTTGTTATATAAACTAAACAAAATAAGAGTAAGATTTAAAAACATGATTTATTTGACCTTAATTCTTAACAAGTCCATAAAACTATAAAACAGCAGGCATTTCTTGGGTCGAAATGTATTCAACATCAATTAACCTATGCTTCGACCGGTTATCACACTTTAATTTTATAACACCAGTAATCTCACACATTAAATTTCTTAAATAGATTGATAAAGCAACATATTGTGCCTCGGTACTAGATAAGTATACAGTCTTCTGTTTCTTACTCTGCCATGAAATTACAGAGCGATTCATGATAAAACAGAACCCAGTGTATGATTTTCGATCTAGACTATCACTAGCCCAATGTGCATCAACGAAACTTGTCAGCTCTACACTCTCCTTACTATACTTTAAACAATAATGTTTAGTTTTTTGTAGATATCTAAATACTCGTTTAGCATAAATAAAATGATTTTCATTATAACTGTTATTAAACTGGCTTAGATAACTTAAGGAATATGCTATATTAGGCCTAGTCAGAATAGCCAAATACATTAGGCTTCCTAACAGCCTTTGATATGGAATGCTGACTGCACATTTTTCAGATTTCTCAACGTTCAATTTTGTTTTAATGGGAGTATCTATAGCTCTACAATCTGACACATCAAACCTTGATAATAATTGCTCTATATATTCCTGCTGATCCAATGTTATAGTATTACATTTCTTGTCCACATAAATTCTCATGCTTAATTCTCATCTCCTTAAAGAGGCAAAAGTTATCACACTTATTAGCGAGACTGCAGCAGCTTTTGATAACCGCTTGAAACAGTGTGAGTGCCAAATTGCTGAAATGAAAGAAGAAAACAAGAAATTAAGAGAAGAGTTTGCAGACTTCCAGCGGCGGCAGAGGCTTTGTGATGTTATTGTTAGAGGAATTCGTGATGTCAGCGACGAAAATGCAATTGATATTGCCAACACCAATGTTCTACATACATTGATGCTTTTCGTCTCGGATCGAACTCGAACAGTGAAAGAAATAAAAACAACAACATCACAAGCTCTCGCCCACTACTAATTCGCTTCTCTTCACATGCTGAGCAACGAGCATTCCTTTCAGCATTTTACAAAAACAAAGGTCTTACACTTGCCCAACTGGAAAATGAAACCCACAATTCTAAGCCTAACATCTCCCGTCGCATTTACTTAAATGAAAGCTTAACAGCCTTGAATAGCTCTCTTTTGCGGTATGCCAATCAATTACGCAAAGAAAGCTTACTTTCATCAGTGAGAACGAGGAATGGTTATGCCTATGTAAAAAAGAGTAACGATGACACTGAAATGAGAATCACTACCATGACAAAACTAAAGTAAAAACTTCTATTATAATTTACCAAATTTCTTTACATTGATTATGAATTAAGTATTTTTGAATTTTTAAATTCGGATTTTCTTTATTAAACTTGTTACATATTATATTTCTACGAGTACCTATCTACCCAACTTCCTTTCTTATTGCCTTCCCTTTCCCTTTCTGAATTTAATTTACTTTCCTACTACTTCTCTTTTGTAGTTGTTGTTGTTGTTATTATTGAATATAAATATTAAGTCAGCATTGTTGTTATGTTTTTGTTATTTGTGAAAATATTAACCCAATACATACTTGCAATACATATAGTTCCAATTACTTGTCTTAATGTCTTAGGCTTAGTAAAATGTTTAATAATATGTTTTCCTCGTCTGGCGTAGTAAATGAAGTCGCAGTGCGATCTGTTATCAAAATCTTGTCAAATGCATGCAAAGGCCTGAAGGTATGCTACCTTAATGCACGTAGTTTCAATTTATCTAAATTGGATTACGTGAAATATCTTTTGAAGGGATCTAAAGTTGACATTATCTGCATCACGGAGACTTGGCTTTGGTCCGACCCGTTTGATAAAGAAAAAAGTAGTGCAATAGATAAATTATATGATATTCCGGGGTATAATCTAATTCGCAATGATAGAGTTACTAATACAATAGGTGGGGGAGTTGCGGTCTACTACAGCAACTCTCTTACTCATAAAATACTTCGGAAATCCGAGGAAGGTGCGATTGAATACCTGCTGTTAGAAGTTACAGATGGGATCACGAAGTGCCTTATTGGTGTAGCTTACAATCCGAACCGGAGTAACTCTTCAGAACCCTTTTTTTCTGCTCTGCACGAGTTCACTGCACTTTATGAGCACATTATATATAGTTTGTGGTGATTTCAACGCTGATCTTTTAAAAGTTGATAGCAAAGCTTACGAGCTTTTGGATTCAGCTGCTGCTTCTGGGCTGTCAATAGTTAATTCTTCCGTCACTCGTTTTTCTGCAAATGCTCCTCCAAGTCTATAGGACGTCCTTATGGTTTCTAATCTGTCCAATGTGTTACTTCAAGATCAGCTTTCCCTTGCAGGAATATCTGACCACGACCTAATTTTTTGTACTTATAATGTTGATTTGTCTTGTGCTTCTCGTCTTTCATCTTTCACCTTCAGGGATTATAGTTCCGTAGACAATAATGCCTTACAATTAGATGCAAGCTTACTCCCGTGGGTTCATTGTTATTATAAGTCAACTATGAATGGCAAGGTGAATCTTTTTGAATCCTTTACATTGGATCTTTTCAATAGACATATACCCCTAAAAACAGTACAAGTTCGTAATGAAAACTGCCCTGGTTCACAAATGAAGTTCGTAATGCTATTAGGGTTCGAAACAAACTTTATATAAAATGGAAACAGAGGTCATCTATTTCTTATTGGGAAATATTGAGCTCGTAATTACTCAACTTTTATAACACGAAGGGCCAAAAAACGTTATTTCTTTTCCAAACTGAACCCGGGTTTATCATCTAAAAAACTATGGAGTAACTTGCGTTCTATTGGCGTTGGAAAAAATTCAACGGTTGCTGCTATCATTCCAGATGTGAATGAAGTTAATGATGCTTTTTTATGAGTTTATATCAATAATCTTTGCTTTACCCCGGAAAATTCATTATTTGTTTCGTCGAGTTTTTACTTTGAAGCTGTTTCAGAAGTGGACGTAATTAATGTTATTGTTTCTGTGAAATCTAATGCTGTCGGTGAGGAGGGTGTGCCCATTCGCTTTATTAAAATGATTTTGATCCATGTCATAAGCTCCCTTAGACATATTATCAATTTTTCCATAGCTTCGTCTTCTTTTCCTGATAGTTGGAAATTGGCCAAAGTTATCCCTGTTCCTAAAAAACCTCAGCCATCGAATTTATCTGACTACCGCCCTATAAGTATCTTGTCATGTCTATCAAAAGTGTTGGAAAAGATCCTCGCTATGCAAATATCGAGGTAATTGGAGGAACACAGTTTGCTTTCTCCAGTTTAATCAGGCTTTAGACCGGGTCACAGCTGTTCTATCGCTATGATAAAAATTCTCGATAACATTAGAATTAGATACGATATGGATAACCTAACGGTGCTCTATTTGCTTGAGCAAATAGATAGAGTGAATCGCAACGTACTGTGTCAGAAGCTGAGGTTATATTTTGGCTTCAGTAAACAGTCCGTGCGTCCCATAGGGAATTATTTGAGTAATCGTTACCAAAAGCTCATTTACGGAGGCAAATGTTCCGATTTTAGGGCGTTATTAACGGGTGTCCCGCAGGGCTCCATTCTGGGTCCATTACTATTTTGTCTGTATATCAATGACCTGCCTAAAGTGAGATCAAATGTCTCCATTCACCTTTACGCTGACGATGCCCAAGTATACTTATCAGCCACCCGGACTAGCTGAAGACCTCACTGTTAGAATGAACGAAGATCTATCTAGAATCTACAACAGATCAATTTTAAACGGGCTGCATCTTAATCTAGAAAAATCGCAAGCGATTCTAATTTCGAAAAAATATTTTGAAACCGGTCATTTTCCATCAATACTTTTAAACAATAAGCCCATTCCATTTGTCGAAAAAGTAACAAGTCTTGGATTCAAAATTAATCGCTCTCTTTCTGCTAAAGACCATACTAACTATGTTGTTGGGCGAATTTATGCTGGTCTACCAAAGCTCTGGATGTCTTCCAGTTTTACACCAGTAGAAACAAAACTTAGAATTATTAAAACTCTGTTGCTCCCTATATTTGCCTACTCTACTCTTGTGTACTGCAAACTTGATTTTCAATCCGAACATAAGTTGCTTTTAATGATGCTATAAAAGATATGTATTTGGATTACCGCGATACAATCACATCTCGCAGTATCACAATCTTGTTTTGGGCTGTACGTTTAAGCAATTCTTAAAAGTTAGATGCTGCCAATTTATGCATCGTCTCGTCAATAAAAAATCTCCAATGTACCTGTTTGAAACACTTCAATTTCTCGAGTCTACCAGGACCTTCAAATTAACTATGCCTTATTTTAACTACCTAAACTCTTCTCGTCTCTTCTTCATTTATGTTACCAGACTTTGGAATAGCCTCCCAACATCAACAAAACAAATCATTGGAACAAATAAATTCAAAACTACCGCTCTTCAATGGCTGTAACAACTGCAACAACTATTCACCTCAATCCTCTTCCCTCTTTCCTCATTTATAATATCTTTCTATTTTTCCCAATTCTTATATTTTTCTGTTTTTCTCCCTTTCGCTATCTCATTTCCCTTCTGTTTCTATCGTTTCAATTATTGTTTTAAGGTTTATATTGTAATGTTATAAGCACTCCAAAAAAATGTACTGTAAAGACCAAGTCTTATTTGTACTTTCCTTAATTTATTATTAATAAATTGAAATTGAATTGAATTGAAGTAACGTTTTACAGATCCTAGATCTTTTAATTTAAATTTAGAACCCAATACCTACAATTTTCTATTTTTCTGTTTAATGTAGTACAATTTGAGAATATTAAAAAATCATCACCGTAAATAGTTACAATAATTTTAACATTATCATAAGTTTTTGTAAACAAGCAAGGTTCGAGCTTGCTAATTTTGAAATCTAAATCCCATAAACAGTCTTTCACTTTTTCATACCAAACTAAAGAAGATTGTTTTAATCTCTTGAGTTTTAAAATTTTCCATTGATTTCATTTAAAAAAACCTCTTGGAATTTAAATATAAATATCTTCCTTCAAATGTCTGTTGTCACGTCCAGGTGTGTAATGTGTCCCATGTCCCACTGTACACTGAGCGCAAACAACATTCTTAATGTGGAATGGATAATAAGTTTATATCTAGATAATAAATTTATTATCTGTGCTTGAAGTTAAAGACCGGTTTTTTAAATACGCTGTTGTATTTGCTGCTTCAGCCCAGAATTTTTTTTGACCTTAACATCAAAAAGTAAACATCTTGCCTTTTCAACAACAGTTCTATTTGCTCGTTCGCTAACGCCGTTTTGTTCTGGGGTATATGCATTTGTCTTCTGGTGAATGATTCCCTCACTGGCTAAGTGATTCTCCATTTCTCCACTACAAAACTCACCACCGTTGTCTGCGCGGAGTACCTATATTCTTTTATTCTGTTGGTTTTTAACTGTCGGTTTGAAAACTTTAAATCTATTGAAAACTTCATTCTTACCCCTACAAAGGTATATGAAAGTCATACGACTATAATCATCAATGAAGAGTAGAAAATACCAAGCGCCTCCGATGGATTTTGTTTCCATAACACCACATACATCAGCATGTATAGGGTTTTCCAATAAGGACTTGACAACTTTTTTTTTAAATAAAACGCAAACCATTTGAGATATTTCAAAAACTTTATTATCGGCTTGAAGTACAATCAAAACATTTATGAATGGAACTCGACTTCGTTCATATGGCCACCCCGGGCACGTCGATTCGTTGGACCCAATTCTCAACGACACGGCCACACATTTCGGCCGAAACGGCCGCTATTTCGCGTTCAATGTTGTCTCTGAGTTCTTCCAAAGTCGTCGGCGTGTTGGAATAAACCAATGACTTGGCGTTAAATAGCACGAACGAGGCGGTCAATCGACTGGCCCATTTCTTGGGATAACACGCTCACCATACTTACTCTTCAATGAATTGATTATAGCGTGTGCTGTGTGGCTTGTGGCATCATCTTGTTGAAACCACATGTCCTCCAAGTCCATATCTTCTAATTCGGGCCAAAAATAATCGGTGATCATGGCGCTATAACGCTGACCATTCACAGGAACGTGACGATCGTTATCGTCGACGAAAAAATATGGCCCAATAACGCCGCCGGCATGCAAACCGCACCAAACAGTTATTTTTTGTGGATGAAGTGGTGATTCATGAAGCACATGTGGATTTTCACTAGACCAATAACGCATATTTGCTTTTGAGCCAAAAATGAAGATGATTTTGCGATAAAATTCATCATCTTGGCGCATCTTCTCCAGAACCCAATCGGAGAACTTACGTCGCTTCAAATGGTCCATCGGTTTCAATTCTTGAGTCAGTTTGATCTTGTATGGGTGTAAATCAAGATCCTTACGCAAAAAACGCCACAATGTGGTCTAAGTGATGCCCAATTCTTGAGAACGCCGTGGAATTAACTGATTTGGATCGTTTGCTACAGACGCCTAAACAGCAGCGATATTTTCGACAATTCGACCAACCCGTTGTATCACTGACACGGCAACATCACACAACCAATATGTAGACTCAAATTTTTGCATTAAACTTGTTATTGCCTGTCTACTAGGGCGAGAATTACGACCGAAAATTAACGAGTTAACGCACTTAAAATTGCAGTCACCGACTCCGAATTTCGGTAGAAAATTTTTATAGTTTGCAGACGTTGCTCGTTCGTGTTCTTTACCATGATGAAAATGTTGAGTTTACTGAATAAATTGACAGTGACAGTTTGATGATTAGTGAAAGAGTGCGTTCACAAATTAAATTCAAAGTTGTCAAGTCCCTATTGGAAAACCCTTTATATACTCCATTGGTTAATTCTGCTGGTTAGCTGCAAAAACAACACGGTTTTCATTTTTTATGAGATGACCTACCGATAACAAGTTAAAAGTCAAGCTTGGCATACACAAAACATTTTTAACCGTGATATCGTAGTTGCAATTAGTCGATATCTGTACGTCTCCGGAACAGAAAACCGCACTTGCGCCGGATTCAACGTACCATTCACTTTTGCTATATTCTCCGTTGAGAAATACCACAATAAAAGCATTTGATTGCCTGTTTTCCTGCAATAATGGACACTTGTTGTAATGGCCGACTTGTTTACATCTGTAGGATGTCAAAGCTTTTTCACCTGACACTTTTGGTGTCACTTGCATCACATATAAAGTCATGGAATCGCAAGTTTCTTGTCGCAACGGGATTAGATGTCGTAGATTTTCTTCCTTGAAAATCCTGAATCATCGAACATGGTTTTTAATTTGTTCCACAAATCGGAGGATGTTTTTGTCTCTTAATATGAACGTACAATCCGGGGTCTATCATTAAAACTAGCTTCGCCTTGCTTTTTTCATCTTCTGTCGGTTTTGCCTCGAAACCAGCCACCGGCTCTGTTCTAATATAATTCGCCATGTCTTCGAGTACCAACAAATTTTCAACCGCAAAACTCCACTCATTATAATTTTCCCTGCCTTTCAACTTCGGAACACTTTGAATATAGTTCATTGCCATGTTTATACGAAAGGTTCAACTATTTTTTCTGGAATTACTATTAAAACACTTTAAATTACTGCAAAAATATGCATAATTTGCCCATAACCTATTAAAACGTAATTCGACTAATCTTTATTTTCTTCTTTCTTTCTATATTTTCTTATAGTAACAAACAAATCGTACATAGGTGTCGCTTGTCATTCTATTAAGTTATAAACAAAAGTGGTACATATTTTGTTATATAAACTAATACTTATTGCATTAAGAAAGTTTTATTTGATTATGATATTAACAGTCTAACAATTAATTTCGGAATATAAATTCCAAAAAGGAAGCACCATACACGCCCTTGAAGTCAATATTTTGCAACTATTAGTAACAAACATTATTCAAAAGTGCCAAATAGATATCCGTTGCAACATGGTTCTTATTTTTCTGATTAGTTGCATTGAAATTGCTCTGAAAGGCCCTATTTAAGAGTAAATATTGTTTAGTTATAACATATTAATACTAATTACAAAAAAGAGTGTGCAATTAACATAATATTATAAGATTTAAATAATATTTAACAAATAAAGGGTCCGCCATCTAAGGGTTTTTTTTTTTTTCAACTAGTGCTTATTTCGTGAATGATAACACTTAGCTCATGTCTGATTTGACAGATAATTAGTTTTGTCCTTCCGGTTATTATTATTATTATTATTATTTCGAGGGATCTTTACAAATGAATTTGTAAAGTCCGGAATTTTCACGCCGGGGTACTATGCCCATGTGGCGCATGTCCTTTGTCCTTTAAAGCGTCAGTTGTCTCTGGCTTGTCGGCGTAGCACTTATCTTTTACGGCACAGCACAAATAATAGTCCAACGGTGTCAAATCGCAGCTCCGAGGTGGCCAAACGACATCAGCTCTGCGGCTGATAATGCGATCTTCAAAAACAGGGCGCAAAACATCGAGTGTAGCTTCGGCTGTGTGGCACGTAGCGCCGTCCTGTTGAAACCAAATGTTGCCAATATCCTCTTCAATTTTTGTGAACAAAAATTAGTTCAACATGGCCCGATAACGATCGCCATTGACTGTAACTGCCACTCCTTGCTCATTTACGAAGAAAAATGGCCCAATTATGCCTCTGGACCAAAATCCGCACCAAACAGTGACTCGTTTTGGGTGTATCGGCTTTTCAATGTGCGTGCGGGTTTTCTGTGCCCCAAGATCAAAATGAGCTTCATCTGAAAAGATGTTTTTTTTTTTTGGCAAAATCGGCATCTTCTCTAAGTCGATCGCAGGTCCACTTAGCGAAGCGTTGTTCAAGCATATATACAACCATATTCGTTCAGCGGAAGGATAAAACTAATTATCTGTTATATCAGACATGAGCTAAGTGTTACCGTTCATGAAATAAGCACTAGTTGAAAAAAAAAAACGTTAGATGGCGGACCCTTTACAATAAAGGTAACTTTATTATTTAATCCATAGAATTTTTTAAACGACACTGCAAATTTTTATCGAAAGCAATTAAACGGTATTGAAAAATATGAAGTTCTTGAGCATTATTGGATACCTACCAGATATAGATTTCAAGTTTCCGACATCTGGTAAAAGAAATCTGAAATTTCAGCATTCTTGGTTACGCTCTTTTGTGTGGTTGGTGTATTCTGCAGCAGAAGACGGCACTTACTACAGATATTGTGTCTCCTTTGGATCAAAGTCCGTCGGAAAAGGGACTCATGATGCACAATGCACAAATATATTGGTTCAGACTCCATTTCGAGATTAGAAAAAAGCACACGATAAATTCAGAGAACACTAAAACAAAACATATCACAAAGACGCATTGGAGGGTGGACAAAATTGTAAATCTATTTACGAAAATCGGAAACTTGATGTGGTCAACGAAATGAACAAAGGCCGGAAAGTATTGTACAACAACTCGAAAACAGACAAAAGTTGATTTCGATCATACGAGCTGTTTTTTGTGTGGCAGTCAAGGACTAGCGTTGAGAGGTCATCGGGACCAGGACTTTTTATCATTGAATATGCCGGGAGGAAACGACGGAAAGATCAGGGTGTTACTGCGTTATGCAATGGGAAGTGGTAATCAAGTTTTGGTCAATCCTTTGAATAGTGCAGGTGTAAACACAAAGTATTGTTGCGGTGTTCAGAAGGCTAGAAGAGAAAATGATTAGGTAAGGAATAATTTATAATGAGCTTGTATACTAGCAGAAGTCCGGCCACCACGATCCATGTTGACAAAGAAAATGACAACCACAACAAAAGAGACCAGTCAAGAAGAAAAATAATCACGGGTTTTTAATTCACCCGTAAAAGAATTTAATAAGGACAAAAGAAAAAAACCCCTCTCGGGAATTAGAATCATTGTTGTTTTTTTTTTGTTTTGCATCTGTGTTGATATTCTTCAAGTCTGTTGAATAAGGCTCATATCGTTATAGCGGAAGGCAACATTGGTGTCCGATGTGGGGTTGCGATCGCAATTCAAGTTTGAAGCAAGCTGCGCTAAGCAAAATGGAGCCAGGAAGACAAGAAAAAGGGAAATCCACGCCATCCAGCGAGTCTACTCAGTTGCGCACTATGTTACAGGAGTACATGGTAGACCAGAGCTTATTCTGGGAGAAAAAATTTTGCGGAATGGAAGCAGGAGTATACAGTACATAATTCTGCTATTGTGAAAAGGGTCGAGGATCTTGAACGTTCCGTAAGCTGCCTTTCCTTTATGAATGCAGTAAATAGCAGCCACCAGCCGTCTCCAAATGGCATACAAGGCAGTGAAGAGCATGCAAAAAACACGTCTCAACGTCATCAGGGATCTGCAGGATCTGCAGCAGGTAGATTCCATAACGGCAACAAATTGGGTAGGCGAGGTTTAAAGTGCAGCAAGTGTTTCAACGCCGTTACCACGGGCCAAAGCGCCTGTACCGTTGACTTTGCAACCGTTCGATGGTACCGGTTCCTGGGCTGACTACAAACGACAATTTGAAATTTCGTCGCTATGTGCCCGTTGGACAGAGAAAGAAAAAGCAGATGCCCTGGCGATGCAGTTGCGTGGAGAGGCTCTCTCAGTGTGGAGTGCATTACCAGAAAGCAGCGAAGTAGATTACGGATCGTTGACGAATCTACTACGACAGCGTTTCTGTGAAAACACTTCATCTAGCTACACACAGCTTCGCAGTCGCATTCAGGGCCCCAAGGAGACCGAGGCCGAATTTGCTTTAAATCTAGTGCGACTGGTAACAGTAGCACTTTCCGGATGTCCAGCCAAGGTGATAGAAGAAGTCATCGTTAGCCAATTTATAGAGGGGCTAATGGATGAATCAATTCAAGATTTGCTGAACATTAGTCGTCCATCTACACTAACAGATACCGTGAACGTAGCACAAGAACTCAGTATGAGAACGAGTCGAAGACATGTGTTTTGTGTAGAGACTAAGCCTGTAACGAGTAGCACAAAAAAAAAGATAAGTTTCCAAAAAAAAACTAAGAATCGGAGGCAACAAGGAGGAGCAACAAGCCCATAATTAGTTCTCTATAAAACGCTCCTAAGACATCGGATTTAAGTTTTATCAACGAGGACGACAGCGAGGCGAACGATGGGAGAATTTACGGTATGAATGAAAATCAAGAAATTTCAAGAGCTGCTTTCACCGGCGAGGGAAGCCTTTATTTAGAGGGTTTTGTGGGAACAAAAAAATGATCCCTAATCGTGGACTTTGGAACAAATATTTCTATCTTAGCATCAAAATACTTGCCCAGGAATATCTTGGTGAAGGGTCGCAAAACAAAGTTGGTGGGTATAGCCGGCAAGGCCATATGGAGCGAAGGAATGGCACTGGTGAGTTTCATCGTAAATAATAAGGAGTACTCTCATTCTTTTGCAGTAGTGGAGCTGACGTTCCTAACATACTTTGAGTCGATTTTTTGATGGGGCAACTATGTCAATTGGACTTTGGCGAAATGTCTATCGAAATTCAAAGTCGAAAATGTCCGCTACTGCTTCCATCAGGTTAAGTTAGGTAAGAGTGGCTGTTGGAAATACCAACCCACTTAGGCCCATTGGCCCATTCCATCAGGGACTTCGAGTCGACTGTTAACTACGTCCGCCAATCAAAAGCTACCAGCAATGACAGAGACCTTAATGGAATTCAAAATCCCATCTAATGTTCAAGGATATGCAGTGATAGTTGAACCTGCATTAGGATTGGAGCTGCCACGAGGAGTGAAGATGGGAGGAAGCCTGATCAATCCAAGTGATAGAATCTTTTTCGTAGGAATTTTGACCATCTCTCCACAAAACATAATTTTACCGCCGAACACAACCGTAGGACGACTACAGTCGTTAGAAGTCTGCGAGGTACCTGAAGCGTTTCCGTCTAATAAGATGAACTTACTGAGGAACAGAGAACGTCATTCAAAACTCTCATAAGAAAATTCAATGATGTATTCTCTAAGGGACCATCTGACTTTGGAAGGACTGCCTTTACTCGGCACCGGATTGAAACAGGGTCCGCAAAGCCAGTTAAATTGCGAGCCAGGAGAGTTCTGCTAGCCAAGCGACACGAGATGGATGAGCTCATCAGAGATATGAGCGAAAGCGGCATCATAGAAACATCTAAGAGCCCATGAGCTGCACCCATTGTTCTAGTCAAAAAGAAGGATGACTCCTCCAGATTTTGTGTCGACTACCGGCAGCTCAACGAAATTACGAAAAAAAATTCTTACCCATTATCCAGATTGGATGACCTTTTTTCAACGCTGGCAGGCTCAAAATGGTTTTCGACCCTAGATCTTCAAAGAGGCTATTGGCAGGTTGAAATGGACCTAAACGATAAGGAAAAGTCGGCGTTCACTAATTGCAATGGGCTATGGCAATTTAATGTTATGCCCTTTGGTCTATGCAACGCTCCGGCGACGTTCAAAAGGGTAATGGATGAAGTGATGCGGGGATTATCATGGCGGACGGCCCTAATATACTTGGACGAGGCTTCCTGGAATTATCCTCTTACTATCGACGGTTCATAAAAGGCTTTTCAACCGTAGCAAAACCTCTCTCAGAAATAACTGAAAAAAAAACCGAGATTTAGTTGGAGTGAGGACAGTGAACGAGCTTTTGACAGTTTAATAGAAAGGCTAACTACGGCCCCGATCTTAGGATTTCCTTGCAACGACGGGCAGTTTATTCAAGAAACCGACGCATGAAATGTGGGCATTGGAGCTGTCCTAAGTCAAAGACAAGGAAAAGCGGCGGTAGTAATAGAATATTTCAGTCGCATTTTGAACAGAGTTGAGAGGAATTACTGCGTGACGAGAAGAGAACAGCTGGCAGTGGTGCTGTCAACTCAGCACCAAAGCCGAGGTAAAAGAATATCAAGGTCAAATCCTACACGTGGAAAGCTATAACAGTAACTTGCAGATAGAACAACGTGATGACCCAAGGTTAAGCAAAGTTATCAAATGGATACAAGAAGGACAACGACCTAAGAAAGAAGAGATTTGGCAGGAGAACGCCGAGGTAAAGAGTGTTTGGTCCATGTTTCAACAGCTTAAAATGCAATAAGGAATCCTCAATCGAGTCTGGGAGACGGGAGAGAAACAGGAAAAACTGTTACCGGTAGTACCAAGGAAGCTGGTTCCAGAAATACTTTCACATCGTTAAATTATGGTGTAAAAACTGCAAAACTTGTCCATCGAGGAGAGGTCCTACACGGCTAACCAGAGGTAAGCTACAAACAGGTGAACCAGTATGCCCCTTTGGAACAATAGCAGTTGATATCTCGGGTCCTCTTCCAAGAACAGCAGCCGGGAATCGATACGTTATTGTCGTGATGGATTATTTCACGAAATGGCCCGAATGCATTGCAGCTCCCAGCCAGACTGCAGAAGTGACAATCGAACAATATCAATAACATATTTTGCCGATTTGGGGTTCCACACATAATCCACTCCGATCAAGGCAGGAACTTCGAGTCCGAAATGTTAAAAAAGACGATGGAATTGTTGGGCAGCCAAAAAACGCGCACAACACCCTTACGCCCTCAGCCAGACGGAATGGTTGAACGCTTCAACCGTACGCTGCTGGACTACCTGTCAAAGTTCACTAACACTGCCCAAACATAATGGGATCTCTGGTTACAACCAGCCCTAATAGCGTATCGGGAGGCAGAGCACGAGTCAAGTGGATTTTCTCCGGCTATTATGAATTTTGGATGAGAGTTTCGGCTGCCTATCGACTTGGCCTATGGCTCGCCGACAGAAGAGGACCAAGACCGACCAAGCTACTTGCGGGAACTTAGAAACAGGCTGGTAACCGTGCATAAGGTGGCAAGGCATAAGTTAAAGCTTACAGCCGAGGCCATGAAACACAGGTACGACATTAATTCGAACGCACTTACCTTTAATCCAGGAGACCATGTACGATTTTTCAATCCAAAAAGACGAAAGGGTCTCTATCCAAAACTCCAAAACAATTGGGAAGGACCACCCCAAGTAGAAAAAAGGCTTTCCGATCTGGTTTACAAAATTAAGTTTCGGGACCGCCGAAAGCCAAAAGTGGTTCATGTAAACCACTTGTTGCCATACACCGAGGTAAGACAAACTCAGCTGGAACTCTGAGTCCTAAGAAGGGGGTAGTGTTGCGGAGTTCAGAAGGCTAGAAGAGAAAATGGTTAGGTAAGGAATAATTTATAAGGGAAGGAGAGTTGGAGCGGAGACCCAAAAGAGACTAGTCAAGAAGAAAAATGGGTGAATTAAAAGAAATAAAAAAATTTAATAAAGACAAAAGAAAAAAACCCTCTCGGGAATTAGAATCATTGTTGTTTTTTTTCTTTTTGCTTCTGTGTTGAAATCCTTCGAGTCTGTTGAATAAGGCTCATACCGTGATAGCGTAAGGCAACAGTATATAAGCTATAGCATTCAAAATGAAATTATTGATGCTGCAGTGAAACTAATAATGATGAATATTGTGCAACGTATCAACAAATCTGGATATTTTTCTGCTATTGCTGACGAAAGTACGGATGTTAATGGCATTGAACAGTTTTCAATATGCGTTCGTTATGTATGTAAAAGCAACTACCCGACGTGAAAGGAGAGAGCGAGTGCCAGAGCAGTAGTTGTTGAAATTCGAAGTTGTGAAGCCGCTACGTTGTAGCACGTACATTAAATTATTTTCTCAAAACTGAATTGTCATATATTTTCGTTACATTAAATTATTAACATTATTAATTACATTTGGCTTTTATTACAATTGGGGGCTCAACCGCAGAGTCATTTAATTAATTAAAAAAAGGCATCGGCTAATGAGTGAAACAGAGCCAGAAAACATTGGGAGCAGAAAGTCAGATGAAAGCGAACGGAGTCCGATAGCAGACATAACAGACTAGAACTAGAGCGAAAAGAATAGCGAAAATGGAACAGAAGAAAACAGCAATGAGTGACGAAGAACAACCTGGAACGGGATCTACTTTGAACGCTGCTAAACCAATAATTGAAGAAAAAACCGGAAGTAATAGTGAGTTGACTGTGCACCAAATGTTCGAACAAAATAATCAGAGCCTACAACAAGTTATTCAATTGCTAACTTTAAAAATCCAAGCAGACGAACTAAAACAAAACGATTCAAAAGTGTCAGTTGAAAATTTTGCGAATATTATCACAGATTTCGATGGAGAAACGATTCCGGTTAAACAGTGGTTCCAAAACTTTGAGCAGAATGCTGATGCCTATTGTTTGAGTGAAAAGCAGAAATATGTATGTGCAGGCACGAGGTAAGATGACAAATACAGCCAAACTGTTCTTAGAATCGGTGTCGGTGGCTGAGTATAGAGAACTACGGTTGTTACTGGAAAATGGATTTGAACGTACATATGGCAGTGCAGAAATTCAGAAACAGTTGAGAGAGAGAAAGAAGCACAAAGAAGAAAGTTTCCTTGAGTATGTTTTGCATATGAAAAAAATAGCATCGCTGGGGGTTACTGACACGGAGTCTGTCATACTCTATATTGTAGACGGTTTAAACATAAAGTGTGAAATATAATATAATATGTACAGCTGCAAATCATTCAAAGAGCTCAAAGGAAAATACGAAATTTTTGAGCGCATAAAGGAAAGTGATGGAACGGATAAACAACCGAATAATAGCGGAAAGAAGAACATGACCAATCGCATGGATAAAAAGAATCACTGTTTTAACTGTGGGTCAACTGAACATCTGCGTAAAGATTGTAGAGAAGAACCGAAATGTTTCAAATGTAACCAGAATGGGCACATCTCCAAAGCATGTCCTCGAACTTTGAAAAGCGTCAATGTTGTTGTTGATCACAATCGCTTAAAGAAAATTATGATTAAAAACATCGAAATTGAATGCTTGGTCGACACAGGGTCAGATGTGACCATTATAAAAGAGTGTGTCTACAAGAAACTTAAAGATATCGAGTTACAAAAAAATTAAATTCGTCTGTTTTGCGAGGTCTGGGCAACAAAGAAACAAACCCATTGGACATTTCGAAGCTGAGGTTGCAGTAGATGACGTACACTTCAAAAGTTTGTTGTAGTCCCAAATGATGCACTTGAATATGGGGCACTGCTTGGATATGATTTCACAAAAAAGTTCTACTTCACTTCGTCCAGAAATGGTTATCAATTTTCTCAGTTGTTAGCGGATAAGTATAAGGATATAAATCAGATAAGTATTTATAATATAGTTGAATCAGATATTGATATTCATACTCCCCCGAAGTATAAAGACGTTGTTCAAAAAATGATCGAAAATTACCAGCCAGCGAAAGAAACAATACAGTGCCCAGTACAGTTGAAGATTGTGCCAGACGGAGAAGTTGTACCATTTCGTCAGGCAGCAAGTCGTCTTCCAGTTGATTTTTTTTTTTTTTTTTTTTTTTTTTTTTATAATGAGCGCGCGCTCAAGGGGTTTGAGTACCCTTAAAGTGATTGTACACAGCGCGGGCAAAGGAAATTTAGGGAGGAAGAAAAGAGAGGTACCGATGTACATTGTTTTTAAATGTTTGCAAGTTATAACGACCAGGAAATACAGAGATCGGCAGGGCATTCCATAACCGAGTTGTACGGCTTAGGAACGAATCACGATATTTTAGAGTACGTCCGAAAATGGGCTTGAGGGTATACTGATGAGCATTCATAGCGAGACGGGTGTTACGGTTGAAAGTTTGAATGGGCGGAATGCTACTGGCGATTTCAGTGGAGCACTGGTGGTGGAAGTAGCGATAAAACAAAGTGAGACACGAGACATTTCGTCGGTGTTCGAGGGTGTCCATTGATTGACTGATATTAGTATCGTCAATAAGTTTTATCGCACGGTTTTGAATCCTATCTAGCAGGTGCAGAGATGTTTTAGGAGCACCTGACCAGATGTGGGAGTTGTACTCCAATTTTGGGCGGATGAATGCCTTATATATTGAGGCCAGATCAGAGGCGGTAAAATATTTCTTACATCGCTTGAGGAAACCTAGACATTTCGCAGCATTTTTGACGACATCGAATATGTGGTCATTCCAACGTAAGTTGTCATTAACACACATACCGAGAATGGAAAGTTTTTCGGTTTCGACGATGCAAGTGCCATTCATGGATAATGGCTGGGTGTTTAAATTTCGCTTTAAAGACAGCAGACAGCATTGTGTTTTGGAAGCATTAAATTCCACTCTATTGATAGTTCCCCAATTGGTTATGCTGTTGATATCGGAATTTAATGAGCTTAGCATACGCTGCCGTTCTCGTACTACAGCCGAAGAGCAGGGCCGTGAGTCCGGGAACGAATATGAAAAGCAGAGAGTACTGTCATCAGCAAAGGAATATATTGGATTAGAAGTAGCAGACAAGAGATCGTTAATGAAAATTAAAAAGAGTGTCGGTGACAGAACAGAGCCCTGGGGCACACCAGCATTTATTTTGTGAATATCAGACTTGAAACCGTCCAAGACAACTTGAATTGAACGTTCCGAAAGGTAATTTCTAATCCATTGAAGAAGAGAGTCGTCGATCCCAAATGCACGCATTTTCGACAAAAGAGCTTGATGCCAAACTCTGTCAAATGCCTTAGAAATATCAAGTGCAACTATCTTGCTTTCGCCAGATTGATGTACGCTTTGGTTCCACTTTTCGGTGAGACATGCCATCAAATCACCAGTGGACCTGTTGCTACGAAAACCGTACTGCCGGTCATTGAGAAGTTTTCGTGTTTCGAGATATTTCATGAGCTGACGATTTATCAGTGTTTCCATGACCTTGGAAAGAAGGGACGTAAGTGCAATGGGTCTGTAGGAGGAGAGAGAAGATGATTCGCCTTTTTTAGGGACGGGCTGGACAAATGCTGTTTTCCATCTGCTCGGGAAGAGTCCTAAAGTGTAGGATTGATGAAAAAGCTTACGCAGTGGTTTTGCCAGCGAGGAAGAACACCTCTTCAGAAGAAGGGGAGATATACCATCTGGACCAGCGGATTTATGTATGTTGAGATCTTTAAGTACTCTTGCTACTACACGAGTGCGAAAGTAGATTCGTCCCATTGAAGATTCGACGCACTCAAGTGTAGGCGGAGATAAAGCACAATCTGGGAGTGTTGAGCTGGCCGCAAAATGTGCAGCAAGCAGATTGGCCTTATCCAAAGAGCTGACAGCTGGAATGTCATTGTAAATGAGCGTTGGGATGGAGGATGAGGCGGAATTTCTAATGTTTTTGACGAACGACCAAAAATTTTTACTGCCTTTGGGGCATTGCAGTATTTTTTGCCTCAGTTTTTGGTCGTATAGGAATTTCACACGCTTAAGAAAGGCGTTGCAGTCATTTCTGGCTCGTTTGAACTTTTTTCGGTTTTCCTCTGTCGGGTTGGTCTTGTAGGACCGAAAAAACATTTCTCTAACCCTGACGGCCTCTTTACAGCTCGAGTCGTACCATGCCTTTTCTTTTGGTTTGATACTCTTCATCCGATGAGGAATAAAGGATCTCATTCCAAAGAGAATGGTGTCTGTAATCATATCAGCAGCGGCATCCACGTCGTTATCGAGGAAGCATAACGACCAGTTAAAATTCCTAAAGAAGCTGTTAAGACCGCTCCAGTTGGCTTTCTCGTATTGCCATACGGTTCTTTTAGGAATTTTTTCTCTAACTGTGTGGTCGGTGTACGAGAAATTAGCTGATATGACACAATGGTCCGACGAGCCTAGAGGGGAGAGCACATCAATGGTGTACTTATCAGGGTGAGAAGTTAAAAACAAGTCCAGGGTGTTGGCGGTATGACTATCAACGTCTGGTATTCGCGTGGGCTCATTTACAAGCTGCGTTAGGTTGTTTTCCGCAGCGAAGATCTCAACACACCGTCCTTCGGGTGTTGTCTGTCCAGAATGTCGAAGCCACCCAGAATTGTGTATATTGAAGTCGCCCGTAATAACGATTTCAGTATGAGGATACAGGGATACAATTCTTTGAATGGAGTCAGACAGCGCATCAAACTCGTTAAAGTAGTGTATAATTTGCTTACGGAGATGGAATTTTAACCACATGAAGTTGAATTCCGGATTGGAACATGGATCACATTGTGGTGGAGTTTGGTAAGCTACATCACTACGCACATAAATGGCGAGACCGCGGTGAGAGAAGAATAATGGCACTAGTTCGTAGCCAGGTAGCTTCAGATCAGAATGATCTGAGAGGTGTGGGCGGGGATCTACCTGTGTTTCACTAAGTGCCAAAACAGCTGGTCTGTACTTACAGACGTGGACGTACGCAGAAAAGTGATTGCTTTTTAGCCCGCGTATGTTGGCTACGTCTACCCTGAATTCCCTAGTCATAATCACAGACAAACACAGAAAACACAAACACCGACGATACTAAGCAAGGCTGCGAAGTGGAAATTCTGACGTTGGCTTACCGAATCAAATTGTTGTAGGTGTTATGCCCTTACAACAATATGAAACAGTGCACCAACAAAATTTTCACTCACAACCCCGCTATCCATCAGTTGTTACATACACTCAGCCACTGCCCGTACCGTATGGTAAATACAGTAACGGCAGTGACTGAGTGCAAGCAACAGTACTTCGACGAGGAGCGGGTGAGGTGGGATACCCGCACTGTATATTTTTTTTCTCACTGCACTGCACTTTTTGTTGTTTTTTTTGCACACGCGCGCGGTGTTTATTTTTTTGTTTTTTTTTTTTTGGACAGCACACAACAATATTGCGAGTGCACTGGTGGAGCTGTGCACTCGACGGTGGTCGACTCGGTACTCGGTTGATGAAGCAGAAGCGGTACAGAAGCAAGTTGAAGAGTGGCTTGAGAAAGGCATTGTCCGCAAATAGTTTTAGTTAGTTTTAATTCCATTTTATTTTCTTAATCACTAACTCTTACATACTCGTACTAGCAAAAAATGCTTAAATGCTGGCTTAAAATTACTTACACTCTTATACTAACTTACTGGCCCCACACAGGCACTCTAAGCTACTCTAAACACTTATATCTATGTCTTTCGACTTTACTTACATTTTATTTAGAATTATTTATATTGTATAGCTACTTAAGGCTAATAAAAAATATTCGTTAAGAAAAAACTTAGCATATGGACTTTTTTTTATTTTTTTATAAAAACTTAGTATCTAACTTAAAATAAACCTTACTCTACTTAACCTACATACACAAAACACACATACACACACATAGACATTATACACAATTAAATACATACATATATTAGTATACAAATTTGAATATACTAATATATGTATATATTTCTTAGATGCTAACCTAAACCTATGTAAGATTGCCATCGCTATTTACAAGAGAAAACAGATTGGTCAGCTCTGCCTCATTAGTAAGGCTGGTCCGTAATTGACGGAAACGACGACGAAGCATCTTCTCCATCATTCAACCACCAGAAATGCTGGTGCTGCCGAACGACATCACTCTTATCGCGATTCCCCACCACCCTACTGAACCTGAGTCGATCCACACTGCCATGTGCGACGTCTCTGTTGTAGTTGAGTCGCCTGTCCCCAGCTGTCCGAGCGACATGGAAGATTAACGGGACCACTGATATATCCTGGATCAACCGTTTCTGATCTAGGTAGAGGAATGCTTCCGGTGGAACGAAGCCGTCAGATCGCACACTCTCGTGGTAAAGGTAATTGGGGTAGTAAGCCCCAGATATCAGGTTATTCGTCGATGTCATTGCTCTTGCAATGTGCCTTCGAATCAGCTTAATTACGAAGTTGTCCACTCGTATTAGATTTTCCCTGTTGCAAAGGACCTCATTAGGATAAAATTTTTTGTACTCCGACTCTGGTGTTCTGTACAAGCGAAGGCAAGCAAGTCCTCTCAAACACCCGAATCTTTTCCATTAAGCTTGCTCGTACATTGAACCACACGGGACACCCAAATACCAGTATGGGCCATGTAGCAGATCACCTTTAACCTCGCATCGAGTTGGCTGCTATAAAACAGTCTCTTTGTAAGGGCAAAAGCGCCTTTAGCTCTGGCCAGAGCAGCATTTACATTTTTGCCAAAATACAGAAACTGATCTAGCCAGATTCCAAGGTATCTGACTACATTTCGACAGGCAAGGGGCCGCCCGTGTTGTCCGATGATCTAGAACTTACGCCAATTTTTTCTAGTATCCCTAGAGGCTCTAGACAACGGCGTCCTAAAGAGAATGGTTTCCGACTTCTGAAAGTTGATTTTCAACTTCCAGTCATCGCAAAATCGTCTTATCTTATCGAAGTCACGCTGCAAAAGAGTATTAATGACCTCGATTTTTGGACCTGTTCTGTACGCTATCAAATCGTCTGCGTACGCAATAGTATGGGGAAGTGCACATATCAAGTCGTTTGTATAAATGTTAAATAGGAACGGCGAATTGACCGCGCCTTGCTGAAGACCATTTTTAATTTGAAATATTCCAACAGAAGTCACATCACCATTCTTCACGATGAACTGTCTGTTGGTTAGCATAGCATGTTATAAAGAATGTGCAAGAGTGGTTTACTGATCCCTAGCCTAGTCAGCTTATAAAAAAGACCCTCTAACCATACGGTGTCGAAGGCCTTCTCCAAGTCAACAAGGTAGGCACCAGTACATTGTTTTTTTCTTTTATTCCATTGGATATCGGACACCAGTTTAGACGCGGCATGTGAGATATCATGTCCCGCCTTAAAACCGAATTGATTATCCGGAACTATATGTTTGTCCTCAACCCACCTAGACAGAGCTCTATTGATTACTTTTTCAAAAACCTTACTGATATTCGGAAGGAGACTTATCGACCGGAGATTCGCCGGATTGGATATATCCTTCCCCTTTTTGGGGATAGGTTGAACCACCGCCGTTTTCCAATGCGCTGGATAATGTGCATTATTCATTGCATTATTAAACAGGATGGTGTAAATGTCCACCGCTTCTAGAGGAAGATGTCGAAGCACGATGTTCCGAATACCATCGGTCCCCACTGACTTTTTAGCCCTGATTGTGTCGAAGATCTCACGGAGTTCTTCTTTCGAAATGAACGAGGGTAGGTCACCCTCTCTGGTCCTGACATTATTTGCTATATTTTCGTCTCTGAACCGGGTAAAACCAGAGCCCTCGGATCGCCAGTTCCCTATTTCATTTCGAATGCAGAAGTCGTGCACCAAGACGCGATTGTCCAGGTCATAATTAGGGCCAATGGTGTCTGTGGCCTTGTATACTTCCTGGAAAGTCGCTCCTATGGTCTCAACCTTCTCCTGTGGATCTTCGATCACAAAGAAGTTGTCATCATCAGCGGCCTCATTTGGATCAATACCTGCTATTGTCAGTAACCGTTCGTTGCCTGTTGTCCGGGCTATTTTAAGACACTGAAGGACGTTTTGATTTTTTCTCCGAAATAGTTTATTTATTTGCGGAAACATATTCGGGTTGCTGGTGTTTACAGCCCGAACCTTGTTGTTCCAATATGAGCTTACAGAAATTCTGTAATTCTCTTTTATTAACTTTTGCACATTTTTAATCGACGACTTCAGTGTCCTAATCTCCGGATCTTGTCGGTCAGTTAACTGTCTGTACAAGTTTTTGAGTCTTGACAGAAGTCTACTTTTCTTTCGTTGCAGTGCGTCAATAGTAGGATTGCGGAACAGGTCTTCGTTAGTCGTACGTCGATAGCGCGGTATTGTAGTGTCCATAGTTTGTTTAATTGTGTCGTCCATTTGTTTTCGGTAGTTGTCGATCTCCTCGTTTAACAAATTCCTATTGGACGGTGGGTGGAGCGTGTTCGAGAAGAGCGCTCTGTTCAAGGTTGCGGAGAAGCATGTCCATCGAGTCTTACTGTAGTTGTAAGAATATCTTTGGACAAACTCCTCCAATTCCGCAATTTGGTTGGGAACTGTAATTTCGGTGCTAAAACCGCAATGGTCGCTGTCATACACGAATGTGCGCAGACAGTTTATCGTTTGTAAATTCGTACCTGTCAGTCGTATGCGTTCGTCGTACAGTAATAAATCCAAATAAGACCCGCCTCTGGGAAACGACCGACGGGTTATCCGTCGCTTTAAGACCGAGTCTGTACATGACATCGTGCTGACCCCACCAATCGAGTAGTAGGTTCCCTCTAGTATTTGGCAAATTATTTCCCCAATCTCTGTGTCTAGGGTTAAAATCCCCTCCGATTATAAAAGAATTCTCCCCCGATTCCAGCCTCAGAAGTCGAAGCTCTGTAATGAATAGGGTGGATTGTGAGGCCTCCGGTGCATAAACAGAGGCCAAGTACAGCCGCTTTCCACTGCGTAGCGGTATGTAAATGGCAACTGCCTCCAACACCCGGAACCTGCGCAACACTCACTTGTACACTCTGTGAAATTTTATACCTTCTTTAATGAAGATCGCGACACCACCTCCACGTTTGGATCTGGGCCGGTTTCTTCTTCTAACAATATAATTATTGTACTCCAGTTTGTCATTATCGGTTAGCTTGGTTTCACTAGCGAAAAGCACATCAGGAGTTTGGTCTTGTAGCAATTTAAACATCGCGGCTCTTCGTTCTATCCTAATCAGTGAATTAACATTCACCGCGAGGACCTTCAAAGTTTGCTCCACCATGTGCGTACCCATTTCGACATGTGTTGCGTTAGGCCCGGCAGCAGCGCATAGATCTGGTCCACCCGCTTGGCCTGTTCTTGCACCTGCTTTTGCAGCTAAGCCATCTGCCCTTGGATTGCGAGTAAGATGGCTAGCATGTTAGGTGCAGCCTTCGTTGTTCTCGGCATTGGCGCCGGAGAAGCAACAGTCGCTTGCTGAACCGTAGCCCCCCTACCAGACGCCATTTGGGCGTAGGAAATTTGGGACGTGACGGCTGGTGTTTGAAACCTAACAGGTGACCGTTTGACCTCCAGCTTCTGCTGCCGAGCCAGTTTTGCTTTCTTAAGGTCAGCGAACTTAGGACAACCCCAATAGTTTGGGGTGTGTCCCACGTTTCCACGCACGAGAGCTGTGACCTATTGGATGCTCCGTCAACACCCAGAGCACACTCCTCGGAACTGTGGTTCCTAGCGCACTTCACGCATCGAGGCTGCATTTGGCAGTTCGACGCGCCGTGTCCGAACCTCTGGCAGCGAACGCATTTTATAACGCCTTCGCTCCTTTTTAATTTTTCCCAGTGAATCACCCGGTAGTCAAGGACATTGATACTCCTTAGACTAACCAGACGGCTTTCGGGACCGATCTGCACCAAGAAGAACGGCAGACTCCGTTTCTCCCGCCTGGCTCTAGCTGTGGTAAATGCCTATACCCCCACAAACTTGAGTCCTTCGCACTCCTTCTCTTTGAGCAGCGCCAGGATCTCCTCAGGATCAGTAGATGATTCCAACCCCTTCAGCAGCACCGATTGCCGCTTTTCACACTTCGGTGTGTATGAGTAGTGTTCCGTCGTCGTTTCCTTTAGGAGCTCTCCTTCACTGTATTACAGTGGATGGCATGGCGATTGTTCCCCAATCTCATAATTTTAAAATTATTACCAATGACAAACTTACACAGGTCCTTGGTTGCACTTACCTCTAATTTATAGGTGTTGATCGGAGGCACCTTCTCCTTCTTCTTCGTCTGTTGCTGCTGCTGCTGTTGTTGTTGCTGCTGCTGCTGTTTTAGCTGTTGCCGTTGTTGTGGCTGCTCTTGTTGTTTCTTTTGTTTTGCTTTTTGTTGTTGTAGCACTTGTGCTGACTGTTCTTTTTGTTGCGACTGCTTTTGAGCAAGCTGCGACTGCTGTTGTTGTTGGGATAGCTCATGCTCTTCCCTCTTCCTTCTGACCATTTGCTTTTCTTTTATGGCCTGTACCCTCTGCTGCAGCATTTTGATGCTGCTACTTATGGACAAAATTTCCTCCTCTTCATCGACCGATTCGCTTGCTGCCAATGAAGCGAAATTGTTTAAGACCGTCAAATCCACCAAGCTTTTCAGTGGACGTTGGCAGGGTGGGACGCTGTAACGAGTTAGAGGTTGGCTTTAGCTTCCTCTTTCTCTTTGCCTTTGGCGTTTGGCTCGAACCACTCGAAGCCTCGCCTGTATCTCCGCAGATCCCGCTATTGGCATGGCGGACCGCTCTCCACAATCCATCAATTGATTTTTTGTTTATGTTTTTTTCACTTCACTTATTATTTAACAAAAATTAGAACTAAAAGTAGTTTGTCTCCCGATGGGAATCGAACCCAGGCCCCGGGATCGTCACACCAAATATGTTGTCGCCCAGGTCTTTACCACCTCGGCCACCGGGCACTTGTAAATTCACTGGCTTTATTTTTCCGCACTTTTTAAGCCGCAACAAAAATCACTTCCAATCTCCGTGGAGGTCTATGAACGACTGCGATTGTCCGCAAATCTACGTCTAATGTTGCCAGCAGAGTTATCGTGGTGAAAAAAAAAGACGGATCATATCGTCTATGCGTCGATTTTAGAAAGCTAAACAGCATGGTGCTCAGAGATTGTTTTCCAGTTCCTTTAATCGACGATGTATTAGCGAAATTGCAAAATGCTAAATAGGTTACTGTTTTGGACCTGGAAAATGGGTTCTTCCATGTGCCAATAGAAGAGTCGAGCAAGAAATACACTGCATTCGTCATAAAGAGCGGTTTCAATCATTTCAATCGGTGCAATCATTTTTGGGCTTAACTGGCTTCTTTCGAAGATTTATAAAAGGATATGCACAAATCGCTCGTCCACTAACAATCTTACTGCGTAAGGATATACCCTTTGAGATGGGGCCAGCCGAGCTGGAGTCAATTCATCACATGAAAGATGCACTCATTGGAGAGCCGGTCTTGAGGATTTACGCGAGAGAGGCACCTACTGAAGTTCACACAGACGCATCGAAAAATGGTTTTGGTGCTGTATTACTGCAAAAATTCGATGATCAGCTACAGATGTCTCATGTTTTTAACGTAAGTACCTGCCGTGTGGGCTTAAACTTACGGGATGCCCATACATCCATGGGAGCAAGGATACGCCTTGCCATCGCTCACCAATGATTTTCACTGTTTCAGATACCAATTTGGAACTGTGTTGCCGGCACAAGTTCCAGCCTTGGTATGAGTCGAGGCCGACCTAAAACCTCTTACTGCTCTTAGGGTCGCAGCACCCAGCACTTATTGCAACTCCACATTGAGTCAACCAAAGGAAAACCAAGGAAAACCAAAGGAAAACCAAAGGAAGACTCTTCCCGCGATTTTGGGCTTAAACCACAGCTACCATGACGCTCCCACAAGAGGGCCTACCTCTAACAAGTCAGGTCCGGACCGAGATCCGGGGGGCTCCTGACTCCAATGGTACCGTGATTTAAGTCCTGGTAGAGACTATCGGTGGTCCAGCCGCCAACAAGACCTATGACCGGCAACTTGTGACTGATCGAATCGTAGCAACCTTCGGTAGCGTCATATGAAGATGTTTACGATAAGACCAGTACTTTGCTCTGCCCCCGTTCATTATTAGACAACGTCATTAAAGGGCGAAGCCTTGATAATTGGGCGGGGGCCCTACAGCTACACCCTGTATTTTTCTGGAGTAAAAAAACATCCAATCTAGAGTCGCAACGGCACAGCTATATGCTAGAAGTAAAAGCCGCATACCTCGCCATAAAGATATTTCGACATTATTTACTTGGCATCCACTTCAAGTTGATTACAGATTGTGCAGCGTTTAAGCGGACAACAAATAAAAAAGATGTACCCCTAGAAGTAACACAATGGATACTTTATCTTCAAGATTTTGACTTTAGCGTTGAACAACGACATGGCAAAAGAATGAAACATGTCGACTGTCTCAGTCGCCACCCGCAGAATATTTTGACAATTTCCACAAAAGTATCAGCACGTATAAGGAAAGCTCAGCAGAATGACGCGCATATAAAGGCCGTTGCTGAAATTATTTTAAGTCAGCCGTATGAAAATTAAAAAAAAAAAGGAGGCCTCATTTACAAAACTGTAAATGGTAATGATTTGTTAGCTGTGCCTAAAGCAATGGAACGTGAAATTATCGCAAACGCGCACAACAATGGTCAATTTGCAGTGCAAAAAACGATTCACGCTATTCAGCAGAGCTACTGGATACCGCATCTGGAGGGCAAAGTCAGTCAGTTCATTAACAACTGCATAATCCATAACAAGAAGTTGGGCAAAAAACAGGTTTACTTGTACTGCATAGACAAAGGAGATAAACCGCTGCAAGCTATCCACATCGATCATCTGGGTCCTATGGGCGCAACGTCGAAGCAGTACAAATATGTTTTTGCAGTCGTAGACGGATTTACCAAATTTGTGTGGTTGTACCCCACAAAATCGACTGGGAACGAAGAAGTTCTAATAAGGTTCGATGAATGGTCTAATATATTTGGTACACCTGTTCGAGTGGTCAGCGACAGAGGATCAGCGTTCACGTCCAAAGCGTTCGAAGAGTACATGAAAACAAATGGCATTGAGCACGTACTGAGTACAACAGGAGTTCCACGAGGCAATGGACAAATAGAACGCGTTAATAGGTCGGTTTTAGCGATAATAGCCAAGCTATCTTCTGACGAACCGTCGAAATGGTATAAGTGGGTGGCAAAGGTGCAAAGGGTTATCAACGCATGCGTTCACAGCTCTACGAAAGTTTCGCCGTTTGAATTGATGTTTGGTATTAAAATGAAGAATGGAGTTAACGAACAAATTGGCGAATTACTGGAGCAAGAGATTTTGAAGAATTTTGACAACGAACAACAATAGATGCGTGAAGAAGCTAGAATGCAGATACAGCAGGCACAAGCAACATACAAGAGGAACTACGACAGAAAGTGCAAGAGTGAATATGGGTACAAAGTTGGAGATCTAGTCGCAATCAGGCGTACTCAATTTGTAGCGGGAAAGAAGTTAGCGAGTGAATACCTAGGCCCATACGAAATCACAAAGGTAAAGCAGAATGGTCGTTACGATTTAAAAAAAGCAGCTCAAATTGAAGGACCAATCACAACAACTACCAGTTGTGATCACTTGAAACTATGGAAATACGTCACCTTTTGTCATCGAGGTCAGATGACGAATTTCAGGATGGCCGAATGTAAAAGAGAGTAGCGGTGTTGATCTTTTTGGCAACTACCCGACGTGAAAGGAGAGAGCGAGTGCCAGAGCAGTAGTTGTTGAAATTCGAATTTGTGAAGTCGCTAAGTTGTAGCACCTACATTAAATTATTTTCTCAAAACTGAATTGTCATATATTTTCGTTACATTAAATTATTAACATTATTAATTACATTTGGCTTTTATTACATGTATTGTAGATACAATTGACAAAGAATATTCAATTCGGGCAGACTTTTTGTGTTTTATTCCTGTTGATGACGTTACTGGAAAAGGGCTTGCTGACCAAGATGAAGGACATTGGCATACATTTAGCTAATATGAAAGGACAAGGTAACTGTCAATAATTAACACTATTTATGTAAATAAAAATGTCTGTTAAGCTGATCAAATAATGTATTACATTACATGTTTAAGCTATGACGGGGCGCGTTCAATGAGCAGAAAATTCAACGGCTGTGCTGCCAAGTAAGAGTATTGTTATCCCGAAGCTATTTACATCAACTGTGTTAATCATAACTTGAATTTGGCCATTACACACGCTTGTAACATACCGTCCATCTGAAATTGGATTGGAACCTATTAAAGAGGTTGTTCATTTATTCCGTTTATCTAATAAAGTTATAAAAGTCCAAATTCATGCCTCTTGCCCAAAAGCAAAACAAACGCGTCTTCCGAAATTTTGCGAAGCGCGTTGAGTTGAGCATTTAGACTCATTCAGTTTGTTCTATGATGTATATGAACATATCTGCTCTTCATTACAATATCTGCAAATAATTTGAAAACCGAAGGAGTCAAACCTCATGCCCTACTTGCTTCTATACCAAGTTCTCAATTTATAGTATCTTAAACAGTAGTTAAGTCGATTTTCAGCTTAATGAAAAATGTAAGTGAATTAAGTGTGAATTGTGAAAGTGATCTCAGCTACTGCATCGAATATGCCACCCATGTTCATGATGAAATAAATAAGATGCGTCAAAACCATCGTGAACTGCTTTCAAAAATATTCAAAACATTCTGCCGGGAAAGTGTTCTGAGCTGGATACAGAAGAAATACGTAGTACTGTTAACATATTTGCAAAAGAATGGCCAAATGACATCAAAGGATCTACTGACAATTTTGTAGCCGAAATGACGATGTGGCGCAGGGAACACTTAATTTCTTACATTTTCTTGTTATCTGTTAAGACGTTAAATTAATTATGGTTGCAGATATTGCTTAAATATTTTGATGGATAAACTCCCAAAAACATTTATTAACGCTCTCAACGGTTGCGATTCTACATTGTATCAAATAATATGTCGATTTATGTAGATCGGTGCAACTCTCCCCGTATCTGTGGCTTAAAGCTAACGTTCTTTCTCTTGTCTTTGCAGATTGAGAACGTATCTCCCCAACAAGACTAATGAGGATCGATTAAATCGGTTGATGCTACTTAACATACAGGGTGTCCCAGTTTAGCAGTATAATCCTTTAAAAGCATGTTTCCGAAGTTCCGCCGAACAAGAAATTGTAAGCCCAGGGGGTCTATTCTCACTCCATTTCAAGTTACAGCCCATCAAAATTGGTGACCTCTAATTTGGAGCTGTAACCACTTTTGGAAAGATAATTTAGTAGTGCATACAAGTACATCTGGGTACATCTGTGCAGCAACAAGAAAAGTTATGGCTCGTTAAACTCAAAATTATGAAAATTTGCGGTTCCATTTTTTTACTTAATTTGTATTTTTTTTTTTAAATTTATACTTAATAAATTTTCTGAAATTTGTATCCTTGCAAAATTTCCTAAAAATTATGTTTAGAAACTTTTTTTACGTACGTTCAACAGATTTTTTAGTAAAAGCCATTTTTCATCAATGGTCAATCTTCGAGCTTGATATCATCTTCTTTAGCGCATGCTGAATATATCAATATGAGACTTACCGAAAGTATTGCATAGCTCCATTTTTTCTTGAAGGAGGCGAAATTTGACTTTATCGTCAATAAAGCAGCATCTTCTTTGAATAGTGAAGCGTAACGTGAAAACCACTCAGCAAATATGACGCCATTTTCTATGGAACTGCTGTATATCTTTACACAGCACTTCGATAGTGACTGTTGTACTTTTAGAAATCGCTCAATTTCAGCAAAAACAAATTATTATCTTGTGAAATGATGATCCCAAGATCGTCTATCAGTCATCCGAAAATGCTGAGAGAATAACAAAGCTGCTGAGTTCTTTCAAAGCTGAATACATATCCTCGAATGCATGAGTAACCAAGCACCCACCCTTCATACATGCTGTTCTCTTTTATGGAGGACGACTCGTTCTTGACCTCTAACTCACCTTTGATCAAAGTCCAGCAAATCTCTGCTCACCCCAAAAAGGTGTTTCATCTGAACAGAGACGATTTCGAAAATAATAAAGTTGCAAAACACGCTCATGAATATCTTTAACTCCAACAAATTCCCTTCGTAGAAAAATAGTATCTTTAACCATATCTATCCTGTTGTCATATCCTCTGAGGCAAGAACATTCAACCAAATACCCTTTAACAAATTTAATCCACAAACATTGGTTGTCCCGTGTTCAATCGTTTCTACCACCCCAATCACCACCACCACTCAAAATATCTGTCAGGGATTATTATGAGTTTATCATAAGAAGCAGCCCAAGCAGTGTAGGCATTCGCCGAGAATCCAAGCCAAAGGGATTTCCTAAAAATCCTACCAATGAATTAATTTTATTTTCAGGATATCACCAATTCATATTGCCGCTTGCCTTGGGGTTATGTCCTTCCTTCTTACATCTGGGCCTTCTGCGTCAGGAAATAATTTCCTTTCCGAGATACGAATAAATACAAGCCAAACCGAAATGATTCCCCGGCTTGGGCTTTAGCTCTGGCTTTGCCATTGGCACAAAGCCATAAAGCAATCGAAGCATTCAGACGTAAATTATTGGAATTTCATTTTATTCATATTGTCAGGATACACCCAAGACAAGAGCAAGAACAAGCACAAGAAACAACAGCAGCAACACGCCCAAAAGTATCCCAAAGAAGGACGTCAAAATTTATATATTCCTTTTAAGTTATTTATTCCATTTCCTTCGGTTCTCCCTTTTTTTCTGGTTTCTTCGTGCCTTTATGAAGAAATTTGGAAAATCTCCACCTCAGCCAGGTGTGCCAGAAGCGTCAGCACCTCCTTAGTCAAAGTGAGTGTCCTTGAAATTGGGATTGCAAGGTGATGAGATCCCATACACAATTTTTTCAATTGTGAATGCATCGATATCTAGAGATGGTCGGGGTCGTTGGAGTATCCTCTAGGTTCTTCAGGAATATGTTTTCGATGTTTGTTTGCTGTTGTTGCTCATGCTCCCATTTGCACTCAATGTGATGAAGAGTGAAGAAGTGATGGAAGGTAGTACCTACCCGCACCTAGTCCTGCTTGAGCTGTCAAAGTTCTATCCTCTGATGGTATTCCAATGCAGATGCCTTGGTATGGTATCCCTGGGGTGTTTCGAAATGGGAGCATGTGTTTTTCGAATGTTCGACAATTTTTGAAATTAATTTTTGGAACAAGAACAGCAATACAGAGATGGAACTACGAGTATTCCTAGACGATGGCTGTTGAAAGTAGATTTTTTTTTTGTCTCCTTAGGCGATATTGGTCGTTCTATTGAAAAGCAAATACCACTGCTGGATGTTACATCGCTGGAGGGACACAGTTCAGGTGCTTCATCTTCCCATGGGTCTGGCTTTGATGGAGAAAGTTTTGGAAGAGTTGGAGAGCTTGAAAGAATATAAGAATATAATAGAATGGATGCGACACGACGAGAAGGTTTGTAACAGAAATTCGTATTTTTTTTTGTTTATTTCTTTTTTTCCCTTTCTTTTCTTCGTTTTTGGTTTTCGCCCAAGAGATTTACTCTTTTGTTTCGATATATTGTTTGGCAGGTGAAGATTCGAAAGGAAGTTCGAAACTTGGATGTTGTTTGTTTAAAGGTGATCAAAATGGAGAAATTTTTGTCCTGTATAGGACCATCGGTGATCGACCATCATTATATATTTATTCTCTAAGGACTCTCTAGTTTACATGGAGGCGATAACTTTTTCTCCTTTACTCTACTAACTCAATTTCTCTCTAACTTTTTAGCAAGTCCTCTGGTTCAAAAATATTTTAGGCTTGCTGCTATTTTTGGGACTTAGAATTGTCTGCTGAAATGTACGCCACCTTTTATCCCCAAAATGTTAAGTGTACTTTTAACTAATCATTCAATAGGCTATCCTATCAACGGTGTTCCTAGTAGGCTTACCACTATCACTGCCGTAAATGAGCACTTATTCAAGAATTGGGTGATTCACAGATATTAACTTTCAAAGTATTATAGTCTAAACTGCCTCACAGAACTCTTCTTTCAACTGGACAACTTATCACTTGATCTTATTGTCTTTCGAAAATTTCAAATAACCGAAATTCTACAATATGTTTGCAGGCTAAGGACGTCTTTAGATTTTCAAGCAAAAGAAACGGCGATTGTCAAAAGTGTTTCCTGTATACATACATATATCCCTTATTTTACAACTACATGGGAGCCCAGAGTATTTTACTACTTCAAAGCTACAACGTTTTGACATACTTTCATTGATGTGAGGTGTCTCTTTTCTTGTCAGCAGCATACATTTATGTGTTGTCTAATTTCGATAAGGAACTCGTAGATGTCGCAGAATGTGGATTTCAGTTTCGCATTTTTATCATCTATCAGGAAGAAATAACCATTATCGCCAATTGACAATTTCAACTTAGATACTTGCAGTACCAACTCAACGAACTATTTACATGTCAGTGACGAAGATTGATCACCGGAAACTGCTATTACATCAGTTTGATAAGATCAAAAAGTCGCTTCTCGAAATACAAAGTCTACATCTTGCCAGATTTGCTGAATAGAGCTCTGGACGATAAAAAAGAAGCAGAATTGATCTGGAATTCTTTTGGATAAAATATAACTGCGAACCCTTTAAACTGTTCTAAGATGTAAATATAGTCCAAAAGGTAAAAACACAATTACTTTTCTGACTGGGTTGCATCGAGCGAATAGCCATTAATGCAATAGCTTAGATAATCTTTCTATCCCAGCCTCCAACCTTCGCTTTAAAAATCAATCAACTGAAATGCAAGAGGACTTGGTGTTAAATAGATTATAGAGCGAAATGGCCGGAATCGTCATAAGTGAAAGACTACTGTGTTTCAGGCTAGGATCTCTCAAAGGTAAAAAATTCGCCATTGAAAGAAGGTCCCCGTGTTCCTGTAATTTATTTCGATAATATAGGGTGGATGACTTTTTTTGTGAACAGAGCGCTTAGATCTTTTACTGAATTTCCCACTCTTCCACAGAGAGATCAGTAAATGCTTCATCGACAATGTGCCTACGATATCAGTAATGATGAATTAAAGAACAGAAAAAATTTTTTTGAAAAACAAATGCAACTTCGAATTTATTTCTCCACAGTTGTATCAAGAATAATGATTTTAAATTACATTTCTGAAAAGAAAGATCGTACAAAGCATATAGCGGAATAAAATTAATATAGGGTTTTCTAATAAGGACTTGTCAACTTTTTTGAATAAATAAAACGCAAACCTTTTGAGATATTTCAAAAACTTTATTATCGGCTTTAAGTACATTCAAAACATTTATGAATGGAACTCGACTTCGTTCATATGGCTTCTACCGCAGGCACGTTTGCCGTTGGACCCAATTTTCAACGACTCGGCCACTCATCTCGGCCGAAACGGCTGCTATTTCGCGTTCAATATTGGCTCTGAGCTCTTCCAACGCCGTCGGCGTGTTGGCATAAACCAACGACTTAACGTAGCTCCACATAAAATAGTCAAGCGGGGTTAAATCGCACGAACGAGGCGGCCAATCGACTGGCCCACTTCTTGAGGTAACACGCTCACCATACTTACTCTTCAATAAATCGATTGTAGCGTGTGCTGTGTGGCTTGTGACATCATCCTGTTGAAACCACATGCCGTCCAAGTCCATATTTTCCAATTCAGGCCAAAAATAATCGGTGATCATGGCTGATCATTCACGTCGACGAAAAAATATGGCCCAATAATACCGCCGACATGCAAACCGCACCAAACAGTTATTTTTTGTGGATGAAGTGGTGATTCATGAAGCACATGTGGATTTTCATCCCACCAATAACGCAATTTTGCTTATTGACGAACCAATTGAGTCAAAAATGAAATGATGAAATTCATCATCTTGGCTCATCTTCTCCAGAACCCAATCGGAGAACGTACGTCGCTTCAAATGGTCCATCGGCTTCAATTCTTGAGTCAGCTTGATCTTGTATGGGTGTAAACTAAGATCCTTACGCAAAATACGCCATAATGTGGTCTGAGCGATGCCCAATTCTTGAGAACTCCATGGAATTGACTGATTTGGATAGTTTGCTACGGACGGCTGAACAGCAGCGATATTTTCGACACTTCGACCAACTCGTTGTCTCACTGATACGGCAATATCACACAACGAATATGTAGACTCAAATTTTTGCACTTAACTTGTTATTGCCTGTCTACTAGGGCGAGAATTACGACCGAAAATTGGAGTTAACGCTCTTAAAGTTGCAGTCACCGACTCCGAATTTCCGTAGAAAATTTTTATAATTGCAGACGTTGCTCGTTCGTGTACTTTACCATGGTGAAAGTGTTGAGTTTACTGAATAAATTAACAGTGACAGTTTGATGATTAGTGAAAAAATGCGTTCACAAATTAAATTCAAAGTTGTCAAGTCCCTATTGGAAAACCCTTTTAAATTTTTTTTTTTTAGTTTTAAATGCATTTTATTTACTTAATCATTAACTCTTACATACTAACAAAAAATGCTTAAATGCTAGCTTAAAATTACTTAACAAACTTATACTAACTTACTGGCCCCACACAGGCGCTCTAAGCTATTCTAAATTCTTATAACTATGTCTTTCGACTTTATTTACATTTTGCTTAGAACTATTTATATTGAATACTTAAGGCTAAGAAAAAATATTTGTCAAGAAAAACTTAGCATATGGACATAATTTTTTATTTCTTATAAAAACTTAATATCTAACTTAAAATAAACCTTAGCTTACCTAACCTAAATGCGCAATACACACATAAACACCCATAGACATTATACACAATCATATACATATATCAGTATACACTTTTGTATACACTGATATATGTATATGTTTCTTAAATGCTATTGGAAAACCCTTTACATCTATTAATGTTACGTTAAAAAGAATCAAGAAAGAGTTTATCAAAGAAAAATGCAAATTACATTATTTGTACATGTCAGTTCTACTTTAAATTTTAGTTCCCCAACATTCCGGCCCCCCTGAAGCAGTGGTTCAGCATGTAGGTAGGAGGACTATTTTGGTGATTGGCCAAGTGAAGGTTCCATTTGAAGTTCGCAGCGTCACTACTCGTACCATGTTGTCGTCGCCTGGATGAAATTGGATGACTCTACCTAACTGCCATTTAGATGGTAGGCAGTTAATACTCTTGATGACCACGATGTCGTCGACCTTGTAGTTGAGTTCTGGTTGGTTCCACTTCGGCGGATGCTGAAGGGAAGTCAGGTATTCCTGATGCCATCTTTTCCAAAATCCTTGGAACATATTTTGCGTGTTTTCCCAGTACTTCAATCCGTTGATAGAAACTTTAAGCATGTTACCTTCAGGTAGAGTTGTATAGGAACGACCTATGAGAAAATGAGAAGGAGTTAAGTAATTTAAATCGCTATCAGACAATGCACATAAAGGTCGAGAATTTATAACCGCCTCTATTTGTGTAAGTAGTGTATGCATTTGTTCGAGAGTAAGGATAGATAAGCCGATTACCCGTTGTAAATGTAGCTTTACAGATCTAACCCCAGATTCCCAAATCCCGCCAAAATGTGTAGCAAGAGGGGGAATGAAGTGCCAACGTATGCCATCATTGGCGAGAGATTGACTATATGTTCATTATGCTCTCGTGATATTAACAGTTGATGCGTTTCGTTGATTGCGTGTGCGGCTCCCTTGAAGTTGCTTCCATTGTCACTATAAACATTCGAACACTTGCCGCGCCTTGAGATAAATCGACGAAAGATCGCTAGAAATCCCTCTGTTGAGAGATCTGAAGCCAGCTCTAAATACAACGAATAAACAGATGTATCCTTTTGTTTTTCGAGGATTGCGTAGCGGGTACAATTTCAAGATGATTGGTCCAGCGTAATCACATCCAGTATTTTCCAATGTGTAAGCGAGTTACTCTTGTTGACTCTTGACAATATCCAATAATTTTGACGAAGTATTACAAAAAGTGCGTCGACTCCAGGATGTAAGTTTCGAATGTGTTCGTCCAAGATAATAAGTTTCGTGATTGGGCTATGTTTTGGGAGAATTACTGGATGCTGAGCACCAAAGTCAATATGAGAATGCTTGATTCGTCCACCTACTCGGAGAAGTCCTCTCTTATCAAGAAACGGTGACAGCGATTTAAGTGTCGGATTACGGTTCAGCTCAGATATCAGTCAACATGACATTTTGGTTTCGGAAAAATAACAATTGTGCGAACCGTAAGCAGATATGGGGACCTTCATCCAGTTCGTTAAATGTTAAAGCAATATCAGTCTTTGCATTTACCCCAGCTTTACAATTGGTTACAAATCGTTTAACGTATGCCACAACTCGAACAAGCTTCCTCCAGCTGGAAATTTTCCTAAGCAATCGATGCACAAAATGTTCTTCGTTGTCGTTGTGAACTGGTTCCACTGAAAATGAATTGATGCGGGTCTCTAATAAGACTTCTGGACTCTGCAACGTGTCAGTCAATTCTATCTCCCGAATCTCAAAATCTCGGCCTAACCAAGTGGGTCCGCGCCACCAAAGATTGAAAGTAAGTAAGGCTGAGGCAAGCAGACCTCGCGAGGCATAATCTGTGGGGTTTTCCTTGGACGGTACATGTCTCCAAACGTTGGTTGGCAAGATGTCAAGGATATCAGAAGTCATATTTCCAACAAAGGTTTTTAAATGTGATGGTGGAGATGACAGCCATGCAAGCACGATGATCGAATCACACCATGCATGCAATATTGTTCATATTGTTTTTATTGTATGTTAAGCTTTAGGTTTGTGAAAATAGAATTTCGTACAAATATTATGTGCAGGAACTAAAGTTGAGTAACATTGCATAAATGCAACTTCATGCAAGAAATCTAAAAAAAAGTGTTGAAAAGCTTTTGTGTTTGGACATTTATTTTAGACTAAAATTACTGGTATAAATAGTTAGATGAAATCAATTTCAATCAATCAAAGACTTTCCTTTTAATTCATATTTATATTTTCTTTATAATTTATGCCGAATGAAATTTTTTAAAACAGTTTCTGGACTTATTTAAATATAAACTTATATCACACTTTTCACATTTGATAAAAGTATATCCATTACAGCCTGGAAGCCAGTGATCCATATGGTCTAACCGAACTTCGTTTTGGGGAATTGGAAAACTTCTTTGGTGTTTTCTCTTCAATTTAAAATTAAAAGATTATAATGTAAAATTGTTAAAATACAATACGTTAACAATTTGTACCTTAAGAGTAAAACTTCTTGTCACTTCTGAAGGCCTTCCGCGTGGTGATAATATCTTTCCCATTTTGCACAGCGTTTCACCTACTTTTAATGTAAAATCAGCCAAACTATCCTTACAGTTGTTGCCTTTTTGTGCTTCAGCTCGTATATATAAAAGCCAAGCATTGACCAAGGCGCTGTCTACTAAATGGAAAAAGTACCATTTTGGTGTGCGCATTTTTATTTTGTACCGCCCTATAAAAGAGTCCAATAAATCGACCCCGCCCATGAATTTCTTGTACTCTGAAATAATTTTTGGGGACGCAACGGTTATTTTGCTCCTTAATTTTTTGTCAAATCTTTCAACGGTTACTTCAGGATATTTTCCACAATAGTTTGACATCAAATTGACAATCTTGTTATCCCTCCATAAAACTACAGATACATCAATATTATCAACCGTTGCAACATATTCAGAGGATTGTCCACGCGGTCTCTTCATCAGAATTTTGTCATCCACAAGTTTTAAGTTTGGAATTCTATTCCGGCGGATTGTTCCTAATAAATAAATTTGGCTAATGTAAGCAACGTGGCAACGATGTATAAAAATTATCATAATAAACTTTATAGTTTTTTTTGGGCTGAAACATTTCGCAATAGTCTTATGACGATATTAGCACTTGACCCCAAATCAGTCTCTTCAGGAAGCCTATGCACAGACTTGTTCTCTTGACCCGTATATATTTCGAAATTATAATTATATCCAGATATTCCGGACAGAACATACACTTTAAACCCCCATTTGTGTGGTTTCAATGGAAGGTACTGTTTTAAATAGGGCTTGCATTTGATGGAACATTGTTGTTCATCCACAGAAAAGCAGCTTTCAAATGGAACCGATTTAAATTTTTCAACCAAATGGTTAACAATAGGGCGTATTTTAAAAAGACGGTCGAAATTAGGGTCATTTCTTAGCTTCATGTCATCGTTGTTATTAAAATGCAAGATAGACTTTTTTTTTCAAACCTATTCAGCGACATGGTCTCATGTACCAGCTTATTTCTCACAATAGCTGACCAATACCGGCGTGAGCTTGGAATTTGAATCATAAAACATATGCCCAAACATTTTTGTAAATCCAAATTATCAATCTGTTCTTGATTGTTGGGATTTTTTTGACAAGCATATAGATTGGATTGGTACAGGATAGAATTTATAAATTCGTCAGAAAAAAAGTATTTTAAAGCACTACATGGTCCGCTAAAATCCAAAAACAGTTCTGGAAGTTCTTCACTGCCCTTAAAATCCGTATCTAAATTCGTATCAAATGCTTTTTGCTTCCAAATAGTTCTACTATATTTTTCTTTCAGAGATCGCACGTCACCAACTGATTTTCTTTCAATCACGCAAGTTTCCTCTGCTTCATTTGTCTTTTCTCCAACATCAGCATCATCCTTTATTATCTGACATCGATTTAAGTTGAATTCAATATCAATATCACCATCTTCATCATCGAAAAATTCGTCCTCGCTTTCCTCCCAAGTTTCTATTATATGCTCAATATCATAATCATTTAGTGCCCTGAAAATTCTTAATAGTTAGGATTAAATGCATAGCTTTGCATATATGCAATATAACAACAAATGTGCAATATCAGTTCATAACTACGCAAACGCACGTGTTTGCACTTATGCAATAATACATCATAGCTTATGATTGAATACTTTATATCCTAAAATTTTATATTATCTACGAGGAAAATGTGATGATCTTTCTAAATAACAAATTTTGATAATTTGTCTCAATATTTCACAATATTAAAAAAAAACCACACGGTTATTTACGTACTCAAAACACTTCTGAATCTTTCGACTCAACTGCACACATGAATAACGATAATCGCGAACATTCTCTGCTGATAACATGGTTTTACATGAAAGTAACAGCTGGAAAATAACTAACGGTAAAATACTGGAAAAAGTAGTTGCCAGCTGTATGAGAAGTTAACATCGCATATATGCAATGGCATGCAACGAAGGGTTAAACGGGCCAACAACAACGCGCCACAGAACTCCAAACGTGGAAGTGAAATTTGTTTGAGCGGGGCCACCAGTGTCCTGGCAGCGATCAACGTGACACAATAGATTCCGTCTCCTTCGCGATGCCGATAATAGATTACGGCGGCATATGCTTTTAACGATGCGTCAGAGAATCCGTGAAGCTCAAGATCAGCAGTCGAGTTTGGGATGTAACGAGGAATTGCGAGGTTATTCAAGGCATGGATGTCATTGCGATATTTTAGCCACTTGTCAGACAAGTGCTTAGGTAAATCATCATCCCTGCTAAGTTTTAGAAGCAACAGGTGTTGAAACAACATTTTGAATAATATAACAACCGGTCCCAGCCATCCCAGTGGGTCGAAGATTCTAGCTACATCTGAGAGAAGCTGTCCTTTAGTAGCCCTGTTAATATCGCCTAAGGTTACCCTGAACAGTAAATTTCCATCGCAAGGGTTCCAGTGTATACCTAAGACCATGGCAATAGAAGTATTACTACCGTCGAATAGTGATGTCATATTAATCTCATCAGAGGCCACCGAGTTTAACAGCGACGGAGAATTCGAAGTCCACTTACTTATCTCCAGCCCTCCTAGGGAGAGCAGCTTGATTAACTCATTTTTCTTGTTAATTAGTTCAGCATCAGTATCCGCTTATGTGAGCACATCATCCACATAAAAATTGTTGAGTATAATATTGGAAGCGAGTGGATACTCATGGGCATAATCAGTAGCCAACTGCTCCAGAACTTTCACTGATCGAAATGGGGCATATGATGTCCAATATATCACCGTGCAAAGCTCAAAATGCTTAACTGCATTCTCCGGGTCCTCCCTCCAAAGAATCCGTTGGTACCGACGATGAGACTCTGTTACCCATATCCACCTAAGCATTTTAACGATTTCTGCAGAAAAAACAACCCGCTACAGTCGAAATAGATTTCTCTGAATGCTGGGACCTATATACAAAAGATCGTTAAGCGATTTTCCCGACGAATCTTGGTAGGGCCCATAGAATACTACCCTAAGCTTCCTTCCTACGACTGGGTGGTGTGGGAGGTAAAAGAAGCTACCCGAAGAGGAATCAAGGTTTGTGCTGGAGACCTCCTGCATGTGCCCCAACCACAGGTATTCTCGCATAAATTGGATGAACTGCTCTCTTAGGAATGGATCCTTTGAAAACCGACGTTCGATTGATAATAAACGAGTAAGCGCTCCGTTTTATGTGTTACCGAAAACATGGTCATGATCTTTAAATGGTAGGTAAACACAGTATTTGCCATCACTGCATATGCTGACCGTCGATTGGAAATGGGCTTCTACGAAATTGTCCTCATCAGAGTACTTCCTTGTTGTTACTGAGGTCTCTTCCAATTTCCAAAATAATCTTAAGGTGCTGTCGATGTCAATGAAACTATTAAATGAGGAGATTGGACCAAGGCGATTTAGCGCCGACAACTATCCAACCAAAGATTGAAGACTGTGCTACAGAACGACCATCATCTCCTAATAGTCTGTCGCTGGTGAGTACGTTCCAAAACTGATCAGCACCTAGTAGGATATCGATAGCTGAAATGGTTTCGAATGAAGGATCTGCTAAGGTCAAAGACTTCACCTTGTTCAATGTTTGAGTGTCGAGTGATATTGCCGGAAGACAAGATGTTAGTGTAGAGAGAATATATGCATTGACCCGAATACTATCTAACGAAACCCAACATCGAATTTGTAGACTGCAGCGACCTCGCGTGGCTCCACCATCTGATGTCGATATTCCAGAAATCGAAAGGGTTGCGGATTTTCTACGTAGTCCAAGGCGACGAAGACAACCTTCGGAAATGAACGATATCTGGGATCCGGAATCTAGGATTAGGCGACAGGGTTGGATGTTCAAAACATCTACCACTGCAGTAGTAATAATCGCGAGAGACTGATTGAGATGCGTAGCAATGATTACAGATAATGTATTAGAGGAATGTATCGATGGTTGTTTGGACGAAGAGTGATATGACGAATAGTGAGGCAACGACGAATGAGCTGACGAAGAATGAGGTGACGATGAGTTAAGTGAGCAAGGGTGAGGTGACGAAGAGTGAGATGTTTGAAGCGGAAGGGAATTTAAAAAAGTAGATGGATCCGAATGAACTAATGAGTGATGGCGATGACCACATTCGGTGCGATGATTTGCATTTTTTCGATGAATGTCCCTTGCGGAGACAATTGAAGCATAAGCCATGCTGCTTTGCAAATTGGTGACGTGAACTAAGATCCAAAGCTCGAAATTTATTGCATTGAAACAGTACGAGTAAATGGTCATCGCTACGTTTTATACACTTAGATAAATTCTGACCGGCATTATCCCAGGATTTCGCGACAAATGTACGAGCCGATTGTTGCGATTTTTTTTTTGACTCGAACGATGGCTATTGAAGCTCAATTCCAATGCTTCGCAGCGTGTATTCAAGAAGGATAGGAATTCCTTGATGGTAGGGTTATTGTTTGCAACGCTAGATTCTGCCCACGAGTGTCGCGTATCTGGGTCAACCTTATTCAACAAAAGAAATATTAACCATGAATTACGCTCACTTCGATCCATGGCGTCTAGGCCCCTAACCACTTCATCAGTTCCATCAGAGATTTTGCGTAAAATACCTAAATCCGTGGCATTACAAGAGGTAAGATTCATATAAAATTGTTGATGAATGAGTTTACTATTTGCATTTGTAAGCGTTCCCAAGCTTGGCTGTAATTTTGATCGCACACAGTGATATGAGCAACAAGGTTTGCAGATTCGTCACGCAAAAAAGATTTAAAATAATGAAATTTTTGGGTATCTGTTAAATGTGTTTTACTAGCGATTGAACTTTGGAATAAATCTTTAAACGACGGCCAATCCTTCTAGGAACCAGTAAATGATGAAATAACAATTTTCGGCAATTCACAATCCTTAACCACAGTTCAATTTGAACGAGCAGAAGGGATACTAGTTAATTGTTGTAAAAACGAGGCTTGTTGGTCGGCTAAACGATTAATGGCTTCGTTACTGCTATCATTGCCGCTTCCAGTAACCGTTGAGGTTTGAGAAACTGTAGTTCGAACGCGAATAGCAACCAACATCAACCCGCGTGACTTAAAATATTTTATTCTCATACGCTACAAAATCTATGTCTGGATCCACATATCCGGTTTCTAATTGAAACGCATACATCTCATTTTGAGTTTTAATAAATTCGTCCCAAGTTTCAGACAGTTTTTTGGTTTTTATTTCAATTAATTCGAGAATATCATTTTCCTATATCTCTTCCGCATAGGTTAGCAATCGCGTTATAGTACCCTTCAAACGACTTCTAATAGCTTGACGTGTTTGCATAGTTACTGTTGCCATAACGGATAATAATACACCAAACGAAATTTCACAATACATACCGTATGGTAATTAAATATACAGTCGACTCCCTCTAAGTCAAATTTTCACGGGATATCAAAATTAGTTCGAGTTAGAGAGAGTTTTGGAAAAATTCGAGTTAGAGGGATTAATATTGTTTTTGTTTAAAAGCCTTTATTTTGTTCAAAATATATACATGTAAAATTACTTAAAGAAACTTGTAATTTTAGATTGAGTCATTACAGTTGGAGTGTGTACCTTTTTAAAAAAACGATTCTATCTTAAAAAGGCAGTGGTGGACCTCATCCGGTACATCTTCTGTCATTTCAATTGCAGATTGCAATATTTTAATTGCGTTTCCAATGTTATTCTTAAATAAGCTTAAATAACTCCTGACCACACCGTTTATTTCGTGTTTATTTCCTTTCATGTAACTTAAACGGAGTTTCAAATTGATATACCATATGATGACAACCAACCTGCTAAGAATAACACGCACGTTAGCAAATGTTTACAATTGGAATCTCACTAGTAGACGTCTGCATGTTACTCTTTTTAAAGTAGACTTCCAATACACGCATTAAATGAAGCAAGGAAACATCTCCTAACCTAACTGTTTTCAGATTAAAAGCAGATTGTTTGGAGCCCAACCAACAACACAATGAATAAGCAGCGCAGTTCTTCATACAGAGTCACACGGTTGTGTGCGCGATGCGACTGATAGAGTCAGAGGATGCAGTGTGCGTGCTTGATGTTTGCGAGAGGATATTTTTTATTTATTTTTCTGCAAAAGAAAAAAATTCGATTTAGAGTTATTGAAAATAGACCAAGAGTCGAAAGAATGTACATATTCGAGTTAGAGGGATTTTCGACTTAGAGGATGGTTTTGTATGGAAAATTGAGGGGAGTTCCAAAATATGGCGAAAAAATTCGAGATAGAGGGAAATTCGACTCAGAGGAAGTTCGACTTAGAGAGAGTCGACTGTATATGTATATGTCAATACGTAATCCAATGACGATTTCCCCAATAAGATAATATATAGTAATAAATTGATAAAAATACCTCCACGTTGGTGTCAGTTTCCAACTTTTCCAATCCCACGCTGAAGTGTACTTCTGTATGCTTTTCCTTCCGATTAATCTCCGCTAATTAGTGCTCCGCAACGACCAAATGATTTCGCAAACTTCCAGCGACGAATTCCCTTCACCACTCTTCACGCTCAACTGTACTTATAGCAAATTTTTCGCGAATTTTGAATTTATGATGCAATTGAATTTGATGAACTAACTCGATTGATTTTATTCGTTGATAAATCCGGCTCGTTGGACCATATGATGATGAATTAAAGAACAGAAAAAAAAATTCGAAGAACAAATGCAACTTCGACTTTATTTCTACACAGTTGTATCAAGAATAATGGTTTTAAATTACATGTCTGAAAAGAAAGATCGTACAAAGCATATAGCAGAATAATATTAATACATGTATTAATGTTACGTTAAAATGAATCAAGAAAGAGTTTACCAAAGAAGAATGAAAATTACATTATTTGTACATGTCAGTTCTATTTTAAATCTTAGTTCCCCAACAATCAGCACACACCACATCAACGCCAAGTACCTGCAGCTTGAGGCAGGCCAACCCCCGGCCGGACACTCACAGAGATTGAACCTCGCGATATCGTAATCACTCTCTTAAGAAACGTTACAGAATATTGTGTTGCTTATGCACATTAAGGTACTTAGTACGCACCATCACGACGCCAGTAGGCAGTCTACAGTCTTTTTTATTGAGGGACAGCAGGAATTGGGTGCGGTTTTGAACCATTCATGAAGATCTGACAACATTCCAGATAAGATTATGACTTATAATATTCTTTGACACAGAGAAAGTCAATTCCTTATTTTTTCAGGAACAGGAGTTCTGGTGTCATTGCACAATACGGCATGTCTATTAGACCAGAGTTAAAAGACTGTTTGCGTGCCGGGTCATCGAAACTTCAATACGTGTTGTACCGAAGACCATTTCTTTTAAAATGGAAGATGGCTTTGAGAGTACGCATAAATAGACATAGTGGCGGATGAAACCTAAATGGGTCAGCGGTAGCTCCCATACCACCGAAGTGGGTTACTCAATCCTGACATCCAGAATGTCCGGCCACCTTCGCCCAAAGGATCATGAAAGAGCCTGGCCCTCCAGGTTGAGGGTTGTGCGTGGGGTTATCTACCCGGCCGCGTGAAAACATTACATGAGTTAAATTTTTTATTTATTATTATTTATTAATCCAAACAGTGTAAAACGTTACATAATAATATTATACAAGGTGGGTCAAAAGTAATGTCATAATGTAAATTGGCTGCTATTTTATTAGAAATGTACCAAATTGGACTCTGTTTTCACGAAAAGTTTACGTGAAGGTGTAAAATTGATGACACTTAGTTGAAAGAATGATATCGGTTCAATGACCACGTACTGAGTTGATGCACATTTGTGATAGTTTTATGGCATTTTGGGTTGTTGCTCGTTGGTTCAAAATTGGTGATTTCTTCTTGAATGTTGGCTTTCAAGATGTGCAAGATTTTTGGTTTGTTGTGGTAAATTTGGCGATCTGGCTGACCAGTTCAAATCACTAAAACGGGAGATCCTATGGCCTGGAAATTGATGATTTAAAATCTTCATCGTTGCCCGAGCTGTGTGAGTAGTTGCTCCATCCAATATACCGTACCAAAAATGCTTGAGACCCAATTCAGCAACTTGCGGCAAAAAAAACTCGTTTAACATCTGTCTATAGCGCCCATCAGTTACGATTACGGTGGTGCCGACGACGTCCTAAACAAACTAAGGCCCACTCACATTTTCACTGCAAATGCCACACCAAACAGTCGATTTAAGGGCATGCAATGGCGTTTCATGTAGATTCTCCGTGTCCCAGAAACGAAAATTTTGTTTATTCACACAACCACTTAAGCGGAATTGGGCTTCGTTGCTTATTATGATTTTGGATACGAAATCGTCCTCTTCTTGCACCAGGTTTAACAGAACATGGGAGTAAGTTAAACTCACTTGACGGTTCAGCAATTGGTGAACGGTTTGCCTTCTATAAGGCAACATCTTAAAGTAATTTATCAAAATAGAACGAACATCTGCTGATGCCAAATTGAATGCATCGTTGTCTAGTCGATGTTTGTAAACTCTCTCCGACGTTGTCGGCCACAGCAGTGATATTCTCGTTCGAACTAGCAATACGGGGCTTGCCACTTCTTGCAACATTTCTAGTGTACCCAATTTGCACGAGACTTTTTCAAGTTCTCCTGTTAATAGCAGCTTAACGCCTTCTGTTGTGGCTTACTACGAATCTTTTACCAGAGCCTTGCCTTTATGGCGTTTGACAAAATACAATAACTCAGCTTTCTAAACGTTTTCTTCGAAAGCTATACAATTTTCTCTAAGCCACGTTTCGGTTTCTTCTTTTCTAGTGGAAAATAAAGGCGCTTTGTTTTTTTTCTGGAATGATACCTACCTTATTTAGCGACTAACTTTGAAAAGTGCTCGAAAATATGAAACACACAGTGCGCAAAGATCCTGCTAGAACTTAACCGTGCGTATAATCCTTCCGCTCTAGTCACAATAAACAAACATTTACAACTGATTTTAATTAAGGCGGTACGTTACCAAGTATTTGATTTATATCATTTCCCTTAACCTTTATACATACATTGTTTGCAAGGCATTATAACATTTTAAGTAGTCCTTTGAAATATAAGTAACCATTCATAATCAAAGAAAAAAGAAAATTAAAAACTCATACGCCAGACGTTGACATTAGTCAGAATCCATCCATTTATAATTTTTATAATTTTTGTTTATGCCATATGTAAATGAAAACTGTGGCGTGCATATGCATACATGTGTTTTACTGCCTCTTAACAACAACTCAGTAAGTCACTTTTCTAGCAACATGTTGCTTACAATAAGCAAAAGCGTTGACATATAAACACAAACTTGTTGAAGATCCTCAGTCTTCAATTAATAAGTTCTGCAAAATGGGAACTAAAGATAAAAATTCTCGAGATAACTAATTCGCGCCCCTACAGTGTCTACCAGATTCTGATAATAAGGAAATCGAATGTGATGACGTGGTAATAAATTCATCGTCTTCGAAAAAAAGTGAAAATTCCATCTGTATGTGTTCTACATAAATCGACCACTGAAGTCCATTCTCTCCTTCGCGAAACATTAATTGATAATTACTACATAAAAAAAAATATCTACTGGAATCAAAAAAAAGTGTGAAAGTATCGAATAAATTATGTGCAGTGCAATTTTTTACTCATGACCTTCCTGCATCAAGGTCACTTAAGGTGGTGTTGTATGGACTAGATAAGATGCCTGCTGAAAATCTCAAAAAAGAACTTTTAAATCTTGGTCTTAAATGCCAGAATATAAAAATGATAAAGGTCAAACATGAGCGTTTTACTGAGGTGCTCTTTCTAGTGTTTGTTGAAATTGGCTCTGTGAAACTATTTGACCTCAAAACAAAAATTAAGTAAATTTTTAAGACTCAAGTCAAGTGGGACAGCGCAACAGGTTAACACAATGTTATCATTGTCAAATGTACGGGCATGGCGAGAAGAATTGTCACGTAAAAGCTCACTATGCCAATGCGTCACAAGACGAGTGAGTGTGATTCCAACACCATTCTTTTCGCAAACTGTAAGGGAAATCATAAATCCAACGATCCGTCATGTGTGAGCCGTTTGAGCTTTACCGAAATGAAGCATAAGCTTTCAACAAAAAACAATATGCTTCGTTCGAAGAACAAAACGTCAACATTTAAAATCAACTCTACGGATTTTCCTGCTCTTCCATCGCATCACAATACAACTGTCACCAAAGTACCTGAACCGGTTGATAACCGCAACACGTCAAATGTTTTTCAAACAATAACCTTATCGGTAATAAGACAAGCGAGCTGATTTTTTCTATGGATGAGATTAATGCACTCACAACAGAGATGTTAATGTTACTTAGTAAATGCACAACTAAGGCTGAGCAATTTAGTGTTATAAACCAATTAGCTATTAAGTATGTATATAAGTCAAAATGATAATCGTAGTCTAAAAATAATTTGTTGGAATGCTAGAGGCATTCGAAGTAAAAAATTGGAATTATATGCTTTTTTTGTCAAATATAATATTGATGTCGAGTTAATATCGGAAACTTGGCTAGATTCAAATATTAATATATCGAACCCTATGTATATTTGTTATCGCCTTGACAGAGAAGAGAGAAGAGGTGGTGGGGTTGCAGTTATAGTCAAGCGTTCAATCCAACATAAAGTTCTACCAATTATTGGAACCAAGAGCATTTACAACATCGGAATTGAGGTTCCTTTTGTAAATGGTTCGTCATTAAAAATATACAGTGCTTACTTTCCGGGTGGGTCTTCTTCACGGCAGAGACGCGAAAACCTTCGTCACGATATAGGAAAATTTATCAGTACCAACGATACTTATTTATTTGATCTCAAATACGGATAAAGCGAACGCCCTGTCCATAGAATTTGCTGTTAACTATTTGATCACCAATAATATCACATCTTCACCCAGTATTAAATTTTCAGTTGAACAGTCTATGGGTATTCTCAATTCGTACATTTGCAACAGGAACTCTAATTTTGTATCTACGAGTATATAAAGATGAAGTTGAAATTGTTGTAGCACATTTAAAAACACGCACAGCTTCTTGCTTAGATGGGATTAAAAATGCATGTCTCAAACATCTTCTTGACGCGGGAATTAAATATCTCCAAAGTCTATTTAATAATTGCTTTCTGCTTGGGTATTTTCCGAATGTTTGGAGAAATGCCAAAGCTGTACCCGTCTTAAAACCTGGTAAAGACCCGAATGTCACTTCTAGCTATAGGCCAATAAATCTGTTAAGTTGTCTTAGTAAATGTTTTGAAAAAATAATAAAAAATAAAATCGTTGCCTTCATGGATGCGAACATCATTCTACCCAGAGAACAATTTGGTTTCAGGACTTTTTGTAGCACAGTTCATCAAGTACATCGTACATTATGGTTCTCACCGAAGCTCTTCTCTCCTCTCTGTCCAAGCGGCGTACTCATTCCAAATGAAGGTTTTTTAACTGTGGAATTTTCTCTGTCTAATTGTATTATTGTAATAATTTTTCAGTAGTAAGGTATATATAAAACCGTATCTCTGTAGAATCATAAATATTGTTATACAAATTTAAGTTTTGATCACAAATAAAATAACTAACTAATTAACTAAACACAAACCTTACTTACACCAACCAACCTAAAATTTTAGTACAGAATATGGAGTATGTAAGCCAAAATCTGTGTGTTTGCGCTCTTTTCAAATTCAGCGTAAGTCTTACTGCCACCACGGATCGAGCACAAGATAGTAGGTGTTGGATTGAAAGTGTTTCTCAATTATTATTTTTTTTAAACATGTTTTTTTTTAAGAGGTATTGTATATTCCATACCTCGAGTGTCGTGGAAAAGTGCCAATATAAAAAAATCAAAATCTCTCAAACAGGTGGAAATGTGAATCCCCTTCATAAATTACAAAACTAATAAGATTTCTTTATTTCTATAGAAAACTGCGGCTAGCCATTGTTACAGGCCCTAAATAACGAAACAAATAGTCCAAACTTTACCAAGCCATTTGTAGACTTTCGGTGACCTAGTGTTTTTTTTTTTACAACCTACATATGGGAAAAAACGTACCTAATCTAAAACGTTACATAGAAAGTATCAGACATCTATACGGAATTACACAGATCGTTACTGAACCATAGTGTTACACAATGTTCAAGTGGCATATCACATAAGAAAAGAACCAAACCCAGCTGTAAAAAAACACTCAAATTAAGTCAATATAGTTAAGTGATCGAATCAAAAAATAATTCAGTGTATCTGTATACTCGTGGTCTAAGACCCTGCAGTAAATTTTGGACGTGAGAGGAATGAATCCTTCCTTAATATGTCGCTTTAATGCCAAAGATGTCAAATATGCCCGCCTGGCAGCACATAATGGCAGCTTAAGGGTGTAATTGTAAAAATTGCTATTATTCAAAACAGGCACAATTGGTGCAACCACTTGAAACTATTAGTAAACAACAGAGTATGACCTCCTCAGTACAAATTCATGTATCCAAGACGTTTTAGGTGTAGCCACGACTCTGCCAGATGCGGCGGAAGTGCGTAAAAATTCCAAAGTTTGAATAATTAATGCATCCGCATCCATTTTTCGTGAAGCATAGAATATTACAACATTAATATAAATATGAAGGTCCAAGACGTTTTGGGTGTCGCTAAGGGCTTGTCAGACGAAGTCAAAATATTGACAAAATGCAAATTTGGAATAATCGATGCAGCCACATAATTTTTTTTCCAGAACTTAAAGCTCAACTCCCTAATTACAAAAATAAATATCTCCAAGACGTTTTACTTGTCGCTTAGTCCTTGCCAAACGCATTCAAAGGATCGAAATTAGTTATGTTCAAATGAAGAGCAGAATAATTCCAACCAAGAATTTTGAGAAAGATTCTGGAGTACAAATATCACTTGGTAATTGCAATATACGCTCAGCTGCGGAACTTTTCATCGGAGACGATTTATTGCACTTATTTATAACAAAAACTAATCGCTATCATGAGCAACAGAGAAATGATTCTGATATAAACAAAAATAAAAAGTGGACTGATGTAGATATCTATGAAATGAAAAAAATTGTAATTTGAATGGGATTAGTAAAAAAAAACTGAAAAAGATGAGTATTGGTCAACAAATCCACTAATCTGTACTCCAATTTTCGGAAAAGTGATGCCCAAGAATATATTTCTCCAAATGTGGCAATACTTTCATTTTAGTAATAATGAGAATTATCGAGAGCAATTAGATAAAATTAAGCCAGTGGTAAAATATTTTCGAAACAAACTTCAAACAATTTATAAACCGACGAAGGAATTTTCTTGGGATGAAGCTATTATACCATGGCGGGGAAGGCTTTTCTTTCGAACTTATAATCCAGCCAAAATTATCAAATATGGTATATTAGTATGTATGGTCTGCGAGGCTTTGTCTGGATATATATATATTCAACTTTGAAATATATTCTGCTCAAGGAATAAAATTGCAAGAGACAATAATTTCTATATTATATATAAATGCAGCCTTATTTATTGCTCACCACTTTATTATTTGAAGGATGGGAAAAGGAAAATTCGAAAATCCGCTGCCAAGAAAAGAACAGCACTTATGCGCTCCTCATGTAACGTTCCGTTGCATATTGGAAAATGTTTTGAAGACGTATGATAATCGTAAACGTATACAGGGAAATATTAATTTTAATAAGACCACCTTGAATAACAAAAACATAATTTCATTATTGAAATAAAGAAGGATTTGTACTTTTTAAATAATTAAATAATAATTGTCCCTAACTCATTAATTATTTTTCATCAAGTTTGTAAAAAGTGTCGGCGGCAGGCAGTAATTTTCACCAATATGTACCGGCGATAAGTGTAAAGCTTTTTCTCAAAGAGGCGGCCGTCAACATGTTAAAAAAAATTATAACTTATAACTTACTTCTATCTAAAGGGTGTTCAAATTCGACGTCTCGTTTTAAATTGGATACCACTTTTTTTACAGCTATTAGATTGCATGGAAGTTTTTCCAGGTATTAAGCACATGCATTCCCTTATAGCTAAAATGGATCGGTTGAAACACGTTGAACAATGCGTTTTTATTATTAAAACTTATTTTAAATATGGTGAAAGTTTTGCATAAGTTAAAAGAAAATTTCGTTCGAAATACGGTAGAGAAAATGCTCCATCAAACCGTGCTATTAAACTTATCATTCATAAATTTGAAGAAACTGGTTCGGTTCAAGATCAGAGAAGTAAAGTCTATCATCGTAATGGTCGTTCGAGTGGAAATATTGCAGCTGTTAGCAAAAGTGTTGGTGAAGATCCTAGGACGTCAATTCGTCCTCGTTCACAGCAATTAAACTTCAAACCAATAACTTTGTTTAACATTTTGCATGTCAAGGCTTACAAAATACAGTTAACAGAAGAATTAAAGCCAACTGACTTTAACTGAGCCATAGAGAAGCAACAACAAAATTACAATTTTTTCAAGCAAATTATCTTCACCGATGAGGCTCATTTTGAAATTGCCGGTTATGTCAATAAACAAAACTGCCAGATTTGGGCTGAAGAAAATCCTAGCGGATTGTTTGAAAGGCCAATGAAACCAAAAATAGTTACTATGGTGTGGATTTTGGTGTGGTGGCGTAATTGGTCCATTTTTTTCGAAGATGAAAATGGCAATGCAGTTACTGTGGATGGAGCTCGATATCAAGCGATGATTAGGAACTTTTTGTGGAGTCATTGGAAGATATTGATGTGCAGAATATGTGATTTCAACAGGATGGTGCAACATGCCAAAAAGCAACGAACTCAATCGATCTTTTGAAAGAGAAGTTTAACAATCACATAATTTCCCGAAGAACAGATATCGATTGACCACCAAGATCATGCCATTTAACACCACTGGATTTTTTCTTATGGGATTTCTTGAAGAGTCAAGTTTTTGCCGATAATCCTCAAACTATTCAACACCTCAAAGACAACATCATTGTGCAAATATCACTTATTAAACCAGTATTATGCGATTCACAATTTTAGTAAAAGGTTGACAGAGCTAGCAGAGGAAGTCACTTGGACGACATTCTTTTTCATTATTAACCGGAACCAATGTACACTAATTTACAATAAGAATAAATATGTTATTTAAATGATACCTCAAATTTAAACACACTTTATATTCTACTAATGTATATACTTATATATAAATATTACTTACATTCATATGTACAATATATTCTAACTTGCATATTACTTTATATTATTTATAAAATGTGGAACATACCTATCAAATTAAGTGAATCGTATGTATTCTTACCAAGCTGATCAGACATATCATTTGAATTACATTATTTGGAACACAATACTTATAGTTTTCGTGTAATCATGCACTAACATTTCTTTTTTTGTTGAAACGTGCGATATGATTTATGCTCAAGAAGAAGGAGAATCTGTTGGGTTTATCTTGCGAGGTCCGAATACACCAACGACATAATTAAGACAAGATACTCGTAGTCTACATACGAGTACCTCTTTAGCATTTTCACTCCACCCAAGATTCAAACCATATTTGACAATAGCCTTATTACGCACATCCAAAATGTGCGATATCGTTTGGCATGCCCTTGCATTTGACATTTTGCATTAATTTCATTTAAATTGGTGGGTATCTGTGGCTCAAGTGGACTGGCTTCCAAATCGGAAGGTTCGGTGTTCAAATCCCAGCCTCGTCCGAAAGACATATTCATTTTTTCAGTTAATGATAATCAACAACAAGTCAACCTCCACTAAGAATTTAGTCTCCCCATTAAATGTTGGATGCCACCCCTGAGCCCAAACATTTTTCTTTCTCTATCTATCCCATTTTCCAAAAAAACTTAACACGTGTTCAGGCACTTTAAGTATATTCATTAGAGCGGGTCAATTTGTTAGAGTCAAAATAAACGTGGTAAGTGTTCACCAAAATCGGAATCTACGATGAATTCTAAGAAAATTTCACCATCAAACTATGTGTCTAAAATCAATTCCTAGCTCCCGCTGAGAAGCATAAAGATTTCAGGTTGAGGTATTTTAAGGTATTTAAAAAAAAGTAACACATTTTCCAATCATGTTGGGCTTAATTATGATTCATCTTCTTACAACAAATTTTATAAATATTTTTTTTTTTAATTAACCATTTTATAAATTTGACGAAATGTGTCGCCATGTACTGAGGCTCATTTAAGAAAGTGGAAGCCGAAAGTCTAACTTTTTAACGAAGTGAAGTATTGGTCTAAAATTTGAAATATATATCATTACTACTCCAAAAAAAAATTTTAACAACAAAATAAAAGTAGGCGTTGCATAAGAAAGGGCGTAACTTAACGGTCATAAATTTAATTTGATTCAAAAAAAATATATATTGTTATTTTCGTACACTAATCACGAAATTTTTAAAAGATAAGCTTTAGAAATAAAATAACAAAAATTCTTAAAGGAAAAATAACTTATTTGTCAGTTTTTAAAGTCTTTTTTAGACTCGATGTGAGGATTTTTGGAACGACTTTCCAAAGTCACTGACATAACATCATCTCGATTCTGCGGCATTACGCGTCATGAGACATGCGTTAACAACTGCACACATCGTTCGGTTCCCTGAATGTGCAATGGAATTTGCTGGATCTGTCAGTGGTATTTCAGCAGAATTTATGTACTCCAACAAGTGTTCGTGTGGGATGCTTGCAGGAAATGGAGGTTCAAATAAGATGTCGTCATTATCCAAGTCAACTAAATGCATATAATCTGTGCAATCGAAATTAATGCGATTCTTCTTATAAGTTCTGAGTTTAGCTGGGTCATATAATTTCTCGCGATAGTATATCATTTTATTAATAGCTCTTTCGCGGACAGATTTCCTCTCACCGAAAAGCATTGCTAACAAAATATTTTCTGTATGGGCGAAAAATCCATTGTTTTGGATTACTTTGTTTATAATTTCTCGAAGATTTAGTGGCAAGAATTGCGTTGACTGAATAAAATTAAATAAAAGTTTACTGCCATATACCACTGAATTATAAAATTTGATATTAAAATACATCGGTATATAAACTTTTATAATGAAATTAGCCAATATTTTTAAATTTGCCGAAGGTAAACTACTTGCGACATAAAGGCGCAAGAGTCTGCTGGCTTTTGTTAACCAACGAGAATGAGCAATTTGTCGCGGTTTCATGTTCGCAAGATCTTCTGGACACAAACCTTCCGATACAGCTTTGGATACTCGATAGAGATATAAAACGTTAGTCGAAAGGCTTTTTTCACAGTTGTTCACAGATCTCAAGTAACTTCATTAAAGTTCCCTTAGCTGTACGTGGTCCACTTGTAGTTGAATTTTCTAAGGCATTGAATAAATGGCGACCCACTTTGGATTTATACATAATAATTGCCTCCCCATTTTCATCAGTAAACCTAATGTCTTTAAATAGGGCTGTAGTCAAACAGGAGGCAACTTTGTCTGAAATGCCGAATCTATCACACATCATAGCGAAATTAATTGCATCGTATCTTTTAGAGTAAGGTCCCCTTTTGTTCAAAATCAGATCTCTTGCAGCTGGCATTGCAAACTCGATTTCACATTTGACATTCATTTACGAAGATTCGGCTCAAGGATCAAAGCTATCTGGCAATTGGCTTGACTGTTGATCGATGATATTTTGCACGCATTCGGGAATTGTATTCCTCCTGTTGGTGTGTTAAGTTAGGTTAGATAAGAATGGCTGTTGGAAATACCAACCCACTTAGGCCTATTGGCCCTTTGTGATGTCACGTGGATCTTTGATCCTCTTACTAATGGAATAGCTGCAGTCGTAGATACTTGCCTGCTAAAAATGTCGAGGGGTGTCAAGTGAAATAGAATATCTAATGCCGCAGAGGGGATAGACCGCAAGGCTCCGCTTGTGCATAGACATGCTGTTCTTTGGACTCTCCTTAGTTTAATTCATTTGACAGCATTTTCCAAGGCCGTCCACCAGACAACCACCCCGTAAGTAAGTATCGGTCGACTGAGATGTATAGCCAGTGGGTTATGCGAGGTTGAAGGCCCCATTTATTCCCAATGGCTTTTTTGCAAGAGAATAAAGCTATTGTAGCTTTATTGACTCTTTCTTGAATGTTAGGTTTCCAGTTTAGTTTCCTGTCAAAAATGAGACCCAGATATTTTGCTGTATCGGAAAAAACTAAACTGGTACCATTTATTGAAGGAGTGTCTATAATTGGAATTTTGTATCTCCTGGAAAAGAAGACAAGATCAGTTTTATGGGGGTTTATTCCCAATCCACAGCGATCTGCCCAGCGAGTTAATCTATTGAGATTTACTTGAAGGAGTTCTTTAATGGTATTGAGATGCTTTAATGAGACGGCTATGGCAACGTCATCCTTATAGGCAATCACCCTGCTACCACCCGCTTCCAGTTATATCAGTAGTTCGTTAACTACTAAGTTCCAGAGAAGGGGAGAGAGGACACCGCCTTGCGGCGTACCTCTGCTGACACATCTTTTAGCAGAAGTCTCACCCAGTTTGGAGTTGATTATCCTGCTTTTTAGCATTAGACCGATAAACTCCCCAAGTGAGTCGTCTACCTGCAGAGTTGACAGCGCAGTCGTGATTGCGGATTGTTGACGTTTTTAAAGGCGCACTCTATGTACAGGAAAGCAACCATTGTGTACTCTTGGGATCGTTCGATGTGGCTAGTCAGAGAGCGCAAAGCCGTTTCCACCGACTTTTCTTTACAGTAGGTAGGTTGATAGAAGTCTTGGATCAACTTTAGCTCGAATATGGATATCAATCAGGCGTTCTAGAGTTTTCAGAAGAAAAGATGATAGACTTGTAGGTCTGAGATCCTTTAGTACAACATGAGAACATTTTTCGGCTTTGGGAATGAAAACTGCATTAACTTCTATCCATCACAGTGGAATGTGGATAAGTTCTACACAGCTCCTTATAATATTTTTTAGCGTGGGTAGAATAATACCTGAGGATCTCTGTAGCTCGGCAGGTATTAATTATATCGTCCGGACCAGCAGACTTGTATGGTTTGAAGCTATGCAGCGCCCAGAGCAGTTTGTCTCTCGTAATCATACCATGAATTTTGGTCCCGGTTGCAGTAGGCCTGTTTGGGTTGCTACTGGCCGCGAGTTGAGAGCTACCAGTGCAGGTTGAGTGATTCATCACTTGAGATTGTCCTAGAGCCATCGAGTTTTTTCAAACAGCTAGGCATCATAGGATTTTTAGAGAGGATTTTTCTTAGACAGAGGTTTCTGTGATTTTGTCACAGAATGACCTCCAGGATTATCGCTGTGCCTTCCTCAGTTATTTTTTGTATTCTTTTTGTTTTGCAACCGCACTTAGCAACATAAAATAGTTCATTTAAGGTTATCTCAAATTCAGTCCATGAATTTGTTCTAGATATGTTTTTAACCTCTCTATGGTATTTTTTGAGGAATGTATTAAGCTTTTTTAAGATGCTCTTTTTATTTATTAGCGTAATATTAATATTTTCCCAAATTTCAATTATTTTGTTTGCTATTATCGGCGTAAGGATTGCATAAGAGTATTGTTTTTTTGTTTGTTGTTTTTGACTATCAGTTACGTAAAAGTAATATTTAAGTACATCCCGATAAGTTGGCAAATTCAATTCTGAAAATTCACTTGGTATGCTTTGTATTAAAACTTGACGCAGACATCGTTATAAGGCTATTAGCTTATAAAATAAACTGTTATAAGAGGAATTGAGACCTTTACAAAAGCTTTGTCGTTCTTATCTTACTAAAGCTTATCTTTCAAATGTTTCGTAATTAGTGTATGAAAATAACAATATATTTTTTTACGCCCTTTCTTATGCAACGCATACTTTTATTTTGTCGTTCAAATTTTTTTTTGGAGTAGTAAGATATATATTTCAAATTTTAGACCAATACTTCACTTCGTTAAAAAGGTAGAATTTCGGCTTCCACTTTCTTAAATGAGCCTCAGTATATGGCATGTTCGGCACATTTCATCAAATTTAAAAAAAATTGTTTGGCTAATTAAAAAAAATATATATTTATAAAATTTGTTGTAAGAAGATGAATCAGAATTGAGTCCAACATGTGTTATTTTTTTTTAAATACCTCAAAATACCTTAAAATAACTCAACCTGAAATCTTTATACTTCTCAGCGGGAGCTAAGAATTGATTTTAGACACATAGTTTCATGGTGAAATTTTCTTAGAATTCATCGTAGATTCCGATTTTGGTGGACGCTTTTTGCAAAAAAAAATTGACCGGCCCTAATATTCATACCCACTTGAGTGTTAAGTTCTTTAAAAAAAAAAAATTTGACTGTGAAATTTTTAATTGTTTTCAATTGTAAAAATGGATTACACTGATGATTAATATTTAGAAATGATAATAATATTCGGTAAAATGTGATAATGTGCTCGAAGGGAGCTCGCGAATACGCCCAGCGCTTTCCAACCGACGCGTTCGCACAGAAGGTGTGATTCAACCATAATGACAAGATAGAAGACAAAACGTGCTTCCAGGTAATATTGGTAATGAAGACAGAGTTTTGGGATTCTTTCGTGATGAACCTTGGACGAGCATGATAAGAGCAGCTCGTACCCTCGCAATAGTCACGGGCTACACAATTTCAACACCAATTCAATTTCAATGGTCTAGGCTTTTAAATGATTCCCTGATAGGTGTTTTTTAAAATAAAATGTTTGTTAACTACAAGACATTTAAAGTGATGCATATGCGCCACCCATTTAAGCGAGAAGATATATTCAATATATGTCGGCGAAACGACCCATTGTCAGCCAACAACAAGTCAATCGAAATTGTCAAAAAGATAAAGTATCTCGGAGTCACCATAGACAAACATTTTCTTTAGCGTGAACATATAAACACTATATGTCTTCAACTCAAAAGTACCCTGTTTGCCTTGGTTTATCTAAAAAGATTTCCAAACTTCGAAGTTCTTAAACAAGTATACTACTCGTTAGCAGAATCACGAATCCCCATGCGTTACCCCTGGCATGGTGTAACGCCTCAAAGCACATCTAAACAAGATACTGAACCTACAACATCGTCTAATTAAACTGGTTAAACGTAATAATGTCGACTTCAAAGTTCTAGGTATAAACGCAACTTATCGCATGACTGCATTACAGCATTATATAGATGACATAACCAAAACACCAGACGAAAAGCACTTGAGATGTTCGAAATTCCGACAACGTTTAACGTATACGGGAACAGAGAACTTAGATTTATTATCCCCACGATATTAAACCAAATACCACAAAATTTGAAACATATTCGGAACTTCAAGAAAAGAAAGAAAGAAAGAAAAAAAAATATCTGTTAACTTCCACTATAATTTTTTAAACTAATTTTTTTATTTATAAAGTAAAGTAAATATGTCAAACATTGCTAAAACATAAATATATATTAACTGAACCTCTTTAATCACTTGTAAACTTAAATAATATTACTTTTTATAACCGCCTACGGATAAGCACTTTGCTTTGTGGGTAAACTATTGTAAAAATAAAATAAAACATTTTCATTCATTCAATAACACTATTTAGTCGGAAAATTGTGCATGAGAATTAAAAATTTTTAAAAACCTTTGTTTTGTGTTAAGACCGGACCTTGAAAAATGCCCTCACGATTAAATAACTTGCCAGATTTAGTGGAAGACTTGTTCTTTGAGCAACACAGGACAATTTGGTTCATGCACGATGGTATCCCAGCCCATTACGCTGTAGTTGCGCGCAACGTTCTAAATGAGAACTTCTCGAGGCAGTAGACCGGCCGAAGAGGTCCTATTGAATTGGCATATCGAACCGTGACACCGGATATCATCAAAAGGGCTACCGCAAGTATTTTGAGGTGATCACAGTTTTGTATCGAGCAGAATAGTGGTAGGTTACTCTCTACAAACAAAGAATTCATTTTAATTTTGTATTATTTCTTGAATTTCCTTTTTTTTATTTTTATTTTGTTAATAAATTTAAATGCACATCTTCATTTAAAAAAATGTTAAGTATTTTAAACAGAATAAATTTGGCTTTCATAATAAAAAATAAAAAATGATAGTTAATAAAGTTTTTGTGAAATTAATACTGGTATCTCTGGCCCTATTAGAAAATCCAGAGGATATCAATGGCGGATACACATGCAATTGATCATTCTGTCTCCTGCTTGGAAGCAGACTGATCGCGATGGCATTGTATCTGCAATGTAACAGAGTTGTAGGGTACTTCGAAAATCATTCTTTATCACCTTCCAAAATAAAGAGTGATTTTTTTGCTGTTTGGTTATTAAGTGTTCTATTTTTAACAGCTTACGTGTGATTCGTGACATGTGTCAAAGTCAGTTAGCATTGCCATTTCATCGTGGAAAGACTTACACTTGAACAATTCTTACATATTATTGAATTATATTATTAAAATGCGTACTCTGTAGAAAATGTTTTTCGCGCACTTCGAGCAATTTATGGTCGTCATAATCGACGAAAAGCTGAAGGAAGATCCGCTTTTTTATCGAAAAACCAGACGAAGCTCATTTCCGAATGGTATCGTTAATAAACAAAAATGCCGTATTTGGTCCGATGAGCAACCTCAGACAATACAAGAGCTGCAAATGCACCCGGAAACTGACTGGAAATGCACTGTTTATGGTCCGGTGGAATCATTGGCCGGATGACTGTGAGAACAACGTTACCGTCAATGGCACCCGTATCGTTCAATGATTTTGAATTTCTTTTTTGCTCAAAATGCACGAGCTGAACCTGGTCGACATGTGGTTCCAATCCATGGACCAATTAAGAAATGAGTTCGGTGAGCAATTTATCTCTCGTTTTGGACCGGTTAATTGGCCGGCTAGAACGGTCGATTTAGACTATTTTTCATGGGGATAGATCAAATCACTTGGCTATGCCGATAAAACAGCGTCAGCTGCAGCCTTAAAATACCAGAAAATGTTCTCGAAAAAATGATTCAAAATTGGACTCTCCGTATGTAGTCGTGGTCAACACTTACATGAAATAATCATTAAAAATAAAAATTGTGTACTTTTTTGCAATTTTCCTGTTTTTTTCTTTGACAATTAAAATCCAAAAGCTTAAAAAACCACCCATTATTTTTTAAGCGTTGAAATTTAATTTTCATTCAACAGCAACACTTACAAATATTAGATTTTTTTCCTCCACTCTTTGGGCGCCGATACCCTGCCGCCAGTATTTAAGCATCATAATGGAATCATACTATTCACCCCCCCCCCCCACCTCCTGCCCACAAAACCCTATACTCTTCCTCGACTCCAGCCTCCACATAACGTCGATTCCGATTCCGATTCTCACTATCCCTGTTGTATGGATGTGATGTAAAATTGCAAATTTATTCCCCATCTGACATGAAATGTCCGATTTTATATTAAAAATTTAAAAGCCAATATTTTCTTTACCTTTCCTATGTGAGAAATGTGTCGACTTATTATCATTGGGGATACTCCCATGCTTTGTTCAATCTCCCGCACCGATTTCATTGGGTCCGCATCCACCGTTGCTCTTAAAACATCGTCGTCAACTAACGTTATCAGAGTTGACCTTAACTGCAACCTTATAAAAGAGCCTCAATCAGCTTTGTTTATCAGCAATATGAAATCGTTTCATCTTTCCGCAGTAAACTCATGCATTCCCATGTGCTTTTTGGAGGACTAATGTTCCCTTCATGATGTTTTCTTCGTTGACGACATCTCTAACCTTTTTATGAAAAAAATTCTGCTCCTGGGTTTACTAAGCACGACTTGATAGTGACAGGTATATTAATATAGAGTTACTTTCAAAACACAGTCTACACTAAATTGCTTTCCGACGTTACTCGACTATTATGGGATAGCATTTACTCTGTAGACGACCAAGTAATACACAACGACAGTAACAGGTATTACATCTATATGAGAATAACATCCCCCTAAAAGTAATAGTACTTTAAAGTCCCGTCTATCGTTTACTCCTAATATGAAGAAACTTATAATCAAACGTAACACTGCCTATCGAAGGGAAGGAGGTTTCGTATCGATGAATTTCTAAATGAATATCATTCATTGCGCAACAAAATTGTTTTGAAAACCAGATCTGCCAAAATAATTCTTTATAATAATAAGTTTAATCCGTCTACCTCGAGAACTTCTATGTGGAGGAACTTTCGCGATCTAGACATCGGTTAGAAAAATATCGTAGTCCCCACTGACTGGTGTTAACCGCGATCAGCTGAACTGAATTTCTGCATATGGCATTCCTTCTTGCAGTCCCGATTATCCTGACAATGAAAGGGGATTCTGTTTCCATAGAGTTACTGGAGTGGATGTTGTTAAAGCACTATCCGTAAAATCTAATGCTACTGGTCTCAGCTGCCTAAATCCAAAGTTTATAAAGCTGCTTCTTCTTTGGTTGCGATACTCTTGTGCGCCAGCGCATTATCTTGCAAAAACACAATTTTTTTTTGCTTCATGTGAAGCCGTTTTGCAGCGATTTCGGCCTTCAATTGCCCCAATTATGCGCAGTTAAACTCGCTGTTGATGATTTTTCCTTTTTCGAGGTAGTCCACGAAGAGTATGTCATGACAATCCCAGAAAACCGACGCCATAACCTTTCTTGCACTCGTGCCGGCTTCAGTCTCTGGTGTGTAATAGTGGATCCAAGTTTCATCAACAGTTACCAATCGACGCCAAAAGTCCGCCCGATTCCGCATCAGCAAGTCCAGACACTCGGACTGAAATTTGGCACGTCTGCCTAAATATGAACGGACTTCAAGGCACCATAACCTTTTTGCAGTAACAGCGCATTCTGGCGGTCAAGGAGGTTACTTTTCACCCCACCTAGTACTTCCTCACGTTACTCACATCTTTAATACTATATTTACTACTTCTACTTTTCACTCCGAATGGAAAAATTTAAAAATAGTCTCGGTCCCTAAGAAAGGAAAGATGAATATGATTGAATACAGGCCAATCGCTAGTCTGCCTTATTTGTCAAAGGCATTTGAAAAGTTAGCACTGAAACAAATTCGCTACTGCTTAGATAATAAGAATCTCCTATGTAAACATCAGTCTGGTTATGGACCAAAAAGAGCTTCAAAACTGCACTGATATGGATAAGAACCATCCGACGTTTTTATCACTGCTAGACTTTTCAAAAGCATATAACATAGTCAACCATGGGATCATTTGCAGTAAGCTTAAGGACTGTTTTTCTTTCTCCACATTGTCTGTAGCTCTTATTAGGTCCTATTTAAACGAAAGTAAACAATGTGTTTGCATTGATGAGAATATTTCGAATTTTTTAAGCGTACAGAGTGGAGTGCCACAGAGATCAATCCTTGTACCTACTTTTTTCCCTTTATACGTGAACAACCTGCCAAACATTGTGAAACACTGCAAAGACCATATGTACGAGTATACAGATGAAGTGCAACTTATGATATGTTGCCCAACAAATGAAACAAGCACTACTACGAGTATGATGAAGAGATCTGGTTAGAATTCACTACTGGTCAATAAAACATGAGAGGACTGTATCCGCTAAAAAAACTTCTTGTGATTTTTAATTCAACTCTTTCTTGGGATACTCATATTAACTTAGGATACTTATATTAACTTCTACCAATAAAAACTAAATTAATCTTGGAAAAAACTCTACCAATTTTATTACACGGATGTAAGATTATTTGCTATCGTGACCACAATGGCCTCAGAACTTTAAATATTATTTTCTGACTTTTCTGAGCAAATAACTGGATGCTCTTTTACTTGCCTCTTACAATACAGATCGCTATGTCTTCTAAATAACATAATTCAAACTCGAGAGTTGGATTACCTTCCTAATACGCATCAGTTTTTTTTAGTTCAACTAAGATACTCATGGCTCTCTTCTAACCACCAATTCTTTGTTCAAGTTGTCCGGCTTTGGAACTCTCTGCCTACTGGCCGTCCTTACTCGCACTTCCAGATACTCGTGCAATATAATATAAACCATGGTTTTGAACTTATGTCTTCTTCTTTTCTACTTAAGTTTTATATTGTTGTATTTGTTCTTTCTTGTTTGTTAACGTTTATTCCATCCACAAAATTCAGTAGCTGTTAGGAGCGTTACATTTGGATTTCTAATAAGCCCATCTATTGGCAATTACATGCGTCAAATTCCTCGCTATTGCTGTCAAAATTTTATAACATGTGGATGAATAGAAGCGCAGTTATTACGTAGTAAGTGGCCAAAAGTCAAAAAATCTCATTGGAAGGAAATGTTGATTCGCTTTACGATTACAAGGGCATTGTCCACAAAGAGTTCACTCCACCGGGCCAAACATTTAATGCACAATTCTATATTGGTGTGTTGAAACGTTTGGTGCATCGTGTTTGTCATATAAGTTGGTGTTTGTTGCACAATGAGCCATTTCATCATTGTGACCGATTTGTTGGCTAGAAATCGCATTTTAACTGTCAACCACTCTCCGGATTCGCATAATTTGGTACCGTGCGACTTTTACCTTTTCGGACACTAGTGTCTGGTTTTTAACGTAAACCACCTGTCATGTAGACTTATGTTTACGGGATGCCCATACATCCATGGGGGCAAGGATACGCCTTGCCATCGCTCTTCGTCATTCCATTGATACCAATTCGGAACTGTGTTGCCGGCACAAGTTCCACCCTTGGTATGAGTCGAGGCCGACCTAAAACCTCTTATTGCTCTTAGGTCGCAGCACCTAGTACTTATTGCAACTCTACATTGGGTCAACCAAAGGAAGACACTTCCCGCGACTTTGGATTTAAACCACAGCCACCATGACGCTCCCACAAGGGAGCCTACATCTTCAAGTCAGGCCCGGATCAAGATCTGGGGGGCTCCTCACTCCCATGGTACCGTAATTTAAGTCCTGGTAGGGACTACCGGTGGTCCAGCAGCCAAAAAGACCTATGACCGGCAACTTGTGACTGATCAAATCTTAGCAACCTTCGGTATCGTCCTCTGAAGATGTTTACGATAAGACCAGTACTTTGCTCTGCCCCCGTTTATTATTAGACAACGTCAATGATGGGCGAAGCCTTGATAATAGGGCGAGAGCCCAACCTTTTCGGACAAATGTAATTGGTGATGAAAGCAGAGCACTTTGTGGACGTAGAAGCCATCCAAAAGGCTTGTAACGATACCTTGAGGGACATGCCGGCCGACGATCTAAAACACACATTAAACACACAGAAGGGGACTATTTCGAATAGAATAAATCGGCTTTGCTAAAACAAGTTGTTTTGTTCTTATTTTTAAAAAGTCCTGTTTACTTTGAGACGCAAGGTGTATGTATGCAAGGAGTTGCAAAATCCCGAGTTACTAAAAATTGATAATTTTTTTGTTCCAAGATGCCGGACTACCGGCAAAACATCAAGCTTTCCAAATTGAAATATGTATATGAATACGAAGGGAAATGTGAAACGAACGAAAGGACACAGAGAAAGGTTAGGACCAAGCCATAGCAGACTTCAGTAGGGTTAAACTGGGGCCTATTTCATTTGCAGTTAAACATTTGTCGTATAAAGTTCGAGAATATAACTTAAAAATTAAAATGAATCGTTTCGAAGAGCTTTTTGAAAACGAGAAAAGTGTTAATAATGTGCAAAGAGTTGTTAAATTAAGAACAAGTTTTGAATTTGGAAATAATGCTACAACATTGGAAAGTTTCCGCTTAACAAAAATTCAAATTCAAATAAATTCAATAGTCAGAGAAATAATTGCTTGAATTTATTACAACAACTTTTATGTGCACTGCGTTGGATGAGAAATGGAGCTCAATACCATGGAGTAGCATCTGTGCATGGAATTAGTAAAGCTACAGTCTGCAGAGTACTATACCGAGTTTCAGATGCAATTATTGATGAATTTCTTGGAAACACGATTTCCTGACCAGAAAATTCTTCGGAAATAGCTACCCAATTTTCGTTAAGGGAAGATTTCCATGTGTAGCTAGGTGCGTTGACGGTACGGTGATCAACATCGATGCACCCAATGAAAATGGTGAAAATGAAGAGCAATTCATTAATAGGTATGGAAAGCACTCATTGAATGCAATAATGTTCTGTGGGCCAGATCGATCTTCGTATGCTGTTAACGTAAGCTGGCCAGGCAGTGTGCATGATGCAAGAGTATTGAGGAATTTCCCTTTAGCAGGAAATTTCAATGCAGGTTACCGACCATTTCCCAATGCAGTAATTTTAGGAGACAGTGCTTATTCTTTAAGCGAATGGCTGATAACACCACTAAGGACAGAAAATCCAGTGGAGCAGAGATTTAACCGGGCTCATAAAAGGACTAGGCGCATAATTGAAAATAGTTTTGGAATACTAACGAACTAACATATTTATTGCGTTCCCAAACATTAATGTTTCTTTTAGGAATATTGAAGGAAAAGTTTCCTTGTTTAAATCATCTCCATATGCAGCCCATAATTGCAGGTAAAATTATTGTATCCTGCTGCATTTTACATAACCTTGAAGTGAGAAGAGAGGAGCCAGCGTGGGCGCATCCTATTAACGATGGCGAAGAGGATGACAATTTTAAAGAAATATCAATAGAGGTCAATGAAAAACCAAACGAAAATGCGTTTACTGTTTTAAATAATTTAAGAAGTTTTATTTCTGATTAAAAGAAATAATACATTACGAGTATGTACAACTTGAAAGAAAACAACAAAAAATATAATAAACAAAAATTCTTATTTCTAATAGTTTATTGAATCTAACACATATTCTAGGCTAGAGCTGGAAGCTTCCTTGCCGTCCTTAGATTACTCTAAATCTTTCGTCATTTCCGATAACGGAATTCCCAGCTCTCGTAACAATTTTAAGGCTTCCAATTTAATTTTATAAATTTCCACCTTCAACAGCTGTTTTATTTAATCCTGTTACTTCATCATCCTCCGATTGAGATATCCTCTTTCTTGAGGAGCAATGCTGTGTAGCTTTGGAATTCGGCTCTAAAGGAAACACGGTAACTCCATAACCACCTCCTTCTGGCAAATTTGGCCCTTCAACAGTTGGCGAGTCTGTCCCAATTATGTCGAGTATTGCCTCATCGACGACATCGAGAACTATCGCTCTTCCACTCCCAGCGTTATTTCAATTAAAATAACACTTCCCAACAGGTCTCTGTACGTTATGTGTTGCTTCTCCCATTCTCCCAGCTCAACCTACTGAATCCTACATCCTTGCTATTTAAGCAATTGACCAACTAATTGACCTAAGTAATTTCATCGACGATATCCTTACCTTTGGTGACTCTAATCTGCCCTGCTAAAGTGAATTCCATTGGATGATCATTTATTTTTTACTGCGTCAAACGCCTGTTCATCCAAGGATAGCATAACTGACTCAAGCCTGCGCCAAGTAAGTGACGTTTTTACCGCCGAATTCTCCGTTCAACGCGCCGTACCACGGAAGGGTGCCCGACCACTAAGGAGAGTGGTCGTAGGTTAAGGTGTTAAATGGACGCCACGCGACTGCACTTCCGTCTTACTACCCACATCCAGAATCGCGACTGAATGGGGGATTCGCGCTCCGAGAGGACAAAACAAAATAATGAAAAAAATAAAAAAAAACAAAACGGAAGAGGAAAAAAAATAAGAACAAATGGGTTTCTACAAACGTTACAATCTTTAATGACTTCTTAAATATAAATTCACAATATCTCCTAAAACTTGCTTAGGTCTCAGTTATTTAGTCTTAAATCCATTAATCTTAACCTTTTATAATCCAATACAATTCAAAAAAAATACATGATTTAACTAGCATGATAATAAAAAAACAAAAAAGGGATTACTCGGATACGAAACCCGGAATCGAACTCGCCTACTCTGCTTTCCACGTCGCGTCGAGGTCAAACGCCAACGAAGTCACTTATTATCTTTATGATCTACTCAAAAGCCGATTAACATGGGAACAAAAACCAACTATCCCGAAAGATTTTATTGTACATAAATCGTAAACGAATAAAAGTACTTATTTCAATAGCTTGAATACTTCCAACTTATATTCTTCTCCCCGAGAAAATATCAAATTCTGGATCTTTAGCCACTTCTTCGAGCCTGGTTTCGTCTTTTTCAAAATGTTGCGCTAGCACTACTTCAAATTATACCACCGCACACTCAAAAAAACAATCTCCAACCACCATAAATGTATATAGCACAATTTATTTGGGACTAATCGGTAAACTACGAGTATGTGATAGTTTCAATTCAATTCGTTTTTTTTTTCTTTTACTTCATTGCATTTTTTTTTTGTGTATTAATTCACTTTTGGTATCTCAAATTTAATTTCAGGTACTCTATTTTTCTTTTTTTCTTTTTTTTCCCCCCGAGAACTTCTAGTTTTCTTTCCGGCACTATCTAGCTTAGTATTCTCTTTTTTTTTTAAATTTCTTGATAAATTCTTCTGGAAGCTATTATCACTCACTAGCTAGTTAATTTTTCTTTCTTTTCTTTTGTTTGTCCTATTTTTTCCGTATTTGTTTTCTCTTACACTACTAACTATTTTTCACCGGACTACCGAACTGCTTGCTTGACTCCTTCCAACTGACCCTCACTTTCAATCGCAGCCTTCCCATTTTCCCACGCCCTACCAGTCGCCTGTTTTCTCCAAACTCGTACCACCTACCATGATCCTTTTTGTTTTGTGTTCAACTGATTTCTACATCCGCTAATCCTTACCGAAGGAATATCATACGATACCATGACGTCGGATCGCGCAATGTGGAAACTAGAGCAATTGAAATAAAAAAAAACATGTTCCTACACGGAGATTCGAACCTGGGAACCGAGAATTGCTTGACGGGTTGGTAACCCGCTGACCCAAGTTACTGCTGCCGTCGATGGTGCCAAGATATGAACAGGTGCTAGTGATGGTTGGAAGAATATTCTTAGTTACCAGCGAACGAAAACCTGCTCACTACAACCCATAATAACGTCCCTAATTCTATCGGTAGACTAGACCTTATTTTCACTAGTGATCCTATCAAATCCACAGTAACGTTGTGTTCCTTTATCCTATCAACTGTCGACAACTTTCACCCCCCTTCTTCTTCTATCATTTTTCCATAACTCTCCATCCCAGCCCACTTCTTCAACCACTATCTCTTCTTACAACTGCCATAAAGCTAATTTTCGCAAAATCAATACCTATCTTAGCAAATGTTCTTTTGATTTTGCCAACCTCTCCTTATCTGATGCTGTCTCCATTTTCTACAGTGAAATATTTAATTCCATTTCTCTCTACGTCCCCTTTTCTTTTTCCAACCCACCGCACCTCTTATGGCTCCAACGAACCAATCTCCCGCATGCTCCGTAAGGTCAACTCAAACCTTCTCATTTTTGATTTTAACCTGAGCACTTCTCGTCCTAAATTTGATCTCCTCCACCATTCCATTACTTCCTAACCCTTAACTCTTGTTAGTTTTTAAGTTACCTTAAGCTTGCATTAAGCGAAATAAATGAGGGCGTTCCAGTTCCTGTTTTTTTACAGTTGTCCCTTTTGGCCGACTTTTCTACAAACCAAACATGTTGTCTCTTGCATAAGTCCACTTTCGGTTGGCTGATGGCTGAGGCCATCTCAAGGAACTTTGCCTTATCCAAAACTCCATCCCAAACTTTTTCTTTTTGGTTTTTCGAAACGAGGCAAAAAGAATGTACTTCAATTAAAAAAGTAAACAAAAGATATAATAAATCTTAAGACTGCTTGTATACAAATTACCTTTTTTTTACAACCTCCAAGACAGCTAATTTCTTATCATTCCTTTCAGCACGACTCAAGTTGAAAAAAAAAATTTATTATTAATATCAATTGTCAATGTAAACTGACGTGCAAGCAATGAAGTTGTTGTCAATGCATAGTTTGTTACAGTTAGTACAATGCAAACGTAACGAACCGTAAAACGGGCCAATGCGAGAGAACATTATGAATGCGAGAGAGAACATTATATATATGATTTACTTTGCAACTTTGCAAAACACGATTGCAAATGCAATGTTCTCTTTTTAATTGGTGAAACACTTACACTTTTCACTCTGCAAAAGGGTCTGATTGAATTGCTAAGCGCAAAGTCGTGAGAACTTTGCATTTGTAATTAAACACTTAGCACTTGTACTTTGCAGGAAATTCTTTTTTTGCAAAGTTGCAAGGTGCAGATTAAAAAGTGGTTGGTGAAATAGGCCCATGATGTCAAAATCGAACGAAAATTCCACTGAATATCTGACAAATGTTCGAGTTACCCATAATGATATGATACTGATAACCAAACTTAATTATCTGTCAAATTGTTTACATTCCGACTGGTTACATAGCGTAAAAATAAAGAGGAAAATAAATTAGGAAAACTAAAAATGACACAGCTATTGCATCTTGCAATGGAAGCGTTAAGTATCCTTACAAAAATCAATTTTCACTTGCAAATGCATCCTCCCAATTTAGGTTAATGTTTGTTATGCATTGACCTTCGCATCACTCATCTAAGGTGGTAACTTATCACTATCGCTTTGCATGTAATTAAGGCAACAAGGTGTCTACTATTTCACAATGCTCAAGGATATGTGGGAGTACCACATTTACTCTAGACATCTACTTCTAGAAGTTTATTTTGTTTCAATGCATATTAACAGCAACACCTGTTGCCGAATAAAAACAAAAGATACATTTCTCTTTTCTATATTAAGATACCTCGATTTAAATTGAAACTCGTTGTCTGTCAACCTGTAACTACGCTCTTAATAGTCCTTAACGTTTGATTGCTGTCTTGCCATATGTCAATCCAGAGCAAACAACCGTAAAGAAAATATTAAGAAAACAAATAACTTTTTTCCAGTTTCAGTTACGCCTACTGACTTCTACTTTAACATATTCCCTTTCCAAATTCATTTAAGGAGCACCTTGTGACATTGTCGGAACATGGAATTCGGAAACTATTGGATTACAATTTCACATATCACTAGCGGAGCCGTCACCAACACACAAAGCCTATGGCGAAGGCAAGAAAATGGAAATCGAGCTGACGGAAAGGGTTCCGATAAGGAAGCATGACATCATGGATTGTCATTGGTATTTGACGGCAAGTGTTGTCAGGCAGTTCGGAG